>CM077562.1:43071953-43705308 GCA_039657345.1 Stephania japonica
GGACCACTCTGGGAGCCGTGAGACACAAGCATAGGTTTAGCATGGTCTTTAACGTCCCCAGTCATTATGGTCTAGCGGCAGTGCATCCCAGTTCTGCAAACTCTGGCGAGACCAACAAAACAGTAACACACACTATATAACGTCAACAACATGGATCTATACAACTATTGTTGCAAACCAGGGGTTCTCCGGGGACATGGGGGTGTTGATGGACATCCATGAACCATCCCCAACCACCGAAACACACTAGAGCAATAGCCAAACGTGGCGGTAGTAGACAGACTCAATGAAGAAGAAACACACATAGTTCATGCAACACGACTAGATTCAGACCTCCATTGTAACTTCATCACGATTAGGGAGGGTTCCAAGGTTACTGGGATGTTAGTGACCGTCGTTGGGTTACCGACAGCTACCCCTAAGCGGACAGACTGATTCACAGTCCCCAAACGTAAAACAGTGAGCATGCAGAGAGAGAGAGACAAACAGACAGACAGACCTCCGGCGATCAGTAAGAGCTCCAGTGAGGGTCGAGGTCCGATTACTAGGGGAGAGGGGAAAAGGAGAGGGAGAGAGGATCGATGGTGAGAGAGAGAGATCAAATATGTGTGGTTTGGAGAAAGTGAATAGTAAAGTTAGGTTGGTGGTCCCTATTTATAGCCCCTTATTTTCATCTCAAACCTCACACGCATTCTGAGGCTGGTCTTATGGTTCCCTCACTTTGCTTTGTGTCACTTTAACAATCCTATAGCATAGCCCGACTATTACATAGTTATTCAACTCCTCGTGTTCAAACGACGTTCCTCGGTCCATTTTGCCTTGCCTCGACTCTCGTAGCTCGTGTAGTCTTGCCTTATCTCCTCAGATAATTGTTTAAAGTATCCAAAAATTCATTTATTTGTATTTTTACACTGTTTTACTCCCCTGTTTACTTAGGCGAAGCCTCACTTAGACTAACGGTCGCCTAAACGGCTCGAGTCACATATTAGACTAATACACACATCACAGAATCATAAAGTTACCTTAGTGTCGACTCCCGAAGTTTGAATTATAGTCCAATATCGCGTAGCAAGGTTACGGTCCTGACAAGTGCAACACAAGTCAAGTTAAATTTGAGGGTTGTTACATATGTAAATAATTCATTAAACATATAAAAATGAATTATGACTTACCATAACACTATCTACCCAGTCCCATGGCTCACATGCACATCAAGGCACTCCGCACGTGTTGAATCGATGAAACAATCGAACTAAATGACTTCGAGTATAAGGTACACACATACATCACACTATGCATCCATCACACCAACAATAATATATTACTCGGTTCCCATGCCAAGTGTTAGGACTGTGTACCCACTCTCATGCCATGTCATGAATTGATGACCCCGATTATGGCCAAAATCTAGAATTAAAATTTTGGGTCGTGACAAATATTCCCCACAAAATTAAAATTTCATCCTCGAATATAAATTTGGCTTAATCTCATATTTCAATCATGTCCTTAAAAGTAGAGTTACTTGTTGGTGTTCTCTTAGCTTTTCATCATTTTGAGAATATGGGATAATTTATTTAAATTTCATTTTCCTGATTGTTACCCTAGTCAAGATTTCAAATGATACTAGCCCCAAAGCTCGTATTTCTTATCTTTCTCAGCTGGATCCAACAACCACTTATACTTCATCACAATAAATGGTGCTTTGGTCATAGTACTCAAGAGGACATCTTACTTGGCGTAATTTGTAGGAAGTTCTAAGTGTGTTTGTCAGGCAACACTACTTCCATTATCTCTGTAACGACCCTAAAATCTAACTTGTGCCACATGTCAATTTAAGTCGTGCGTGGGCACATTTGCTATGATACAAAGCCCAATTCTCGGTCGACGATACTGAGGTATGTTATTTGTGTTTGGTGTTTTGTACTATATTGTATTACTCGAATGTTTAATTCCAATGTCCCAAACGTGCGAGGATGTTTGAGTGTAAGCGTTGGTACAGGGAACGGTCCAGCTCAAGCATTACGTGAAATAACGCAGTTTTGGGCGAACACTGGTCGGGTAATTAGTAGTCCAAGGGACTTAAAATAATTAAAAACACTAAAAAATACAAAATAAGTAATAATTAAAAGTGTAAAGTGCGTTCAATACATTGGTACGTCTGGGGCGACGTGACGAACAAATTTGGTGTTTGAAGCGAACTCGGAAACATGAGTATTGTGCAATAAATCACCAAGTTAAGCATGGGAGCCACGTATTGGAGTCACCATTTGGTGTCACAGTTGGTGGCTAGAGTGAAGGGGGACCATTGGAATTGTCTCAGGATTCATGTGTAGGGATAGATGAGATGGGGTATAAAACCCATCCCTCATCACCTTTTCTCTCTCTCGTTTCAATTCTCATTATCTCGTCTCTCTCCTCATCGATTCACACGTGAAGAACGATGGGGTTTTAGGTTGTTTCGATGCGGTTTGACGCCATAGGATCGACCAATCACGAATTTTAAGGTGAGTCCGATTCCTCACGTCATTATCTACATTTTAGCAATATTTTCGTTTGTTTTTGTCGTGATATATTCGGACAACGAATTGGGAAATTCGGTTTTTATGGGATGTTTTGATGGATTGGGAGTGTATTGGATAATCAAAACATGATTTGTGAAGTGGTTTTAATGTTTAGGGATTTTCTAAGTTTTTGGTGAATTTTGGTTGATTTCGGCAAATCGGTGGTTTGGTCGAGTTTTGACGCGAGTCGAGAGTGAATTGTTGTGTGTTTGGATGTTTAATCGTAGTTAGGATAGGCACGAAACACAGCGATGTGAGCCGAGGTGTTGAAAACCCTGGTTCAGAGGCGTTCTGCAAAAGACGCCATGGAGACGTCGTGAACGTTCTAACTTACGGCATCACCCATGTACGTCTTGGGCAGAAGTCTCAGGAAAACATGCGGTGTGGACGCCGCTATGACCAACTGAGGTCACGAAATCACTCACGTACGAGTTAGGCAGTAAGCTTCAACTCCACGACGTGAAGATTCTGTCCAGGCCATTGGACGCCACGTCGTCCCAACGGCGTGTTACTGTTCATAGGGACTAATTTTTATAAATTTTCGAAAAATTTTAGAGATCTCTCGAGTATCCCAATGGGTCTTAATATGACCTAATACCTAGGTAATCGACCAAAATGGATGAACGAATAAAATAGAAAATTGGTTAAAATGAGGGTTATTAATGGAAATTTCAATTTAAATGTATATTAGGGGTTTTGAACATTGATGGGATACGGGAGGTCATAGAAGACTTGTCGGGAGTTCGTTGAGTGCGTAATTATTTGGATTATAGGTAAGTAAACCAGTGAGAACCTTTACAGTTATTTCTTGAGCTTTAATTTGTTATTGCTTTGTTTATCATCATATTTATTCAAATCTCTTTTAGCTGAGTGGTCCATTGGCAAGGGGGTTATGGTTACTAAACATATGCGATGTGAGCTCTTATCTAAACGCTGTTGATATCTCCCGATTGAGTTACGCTGGGGCTCTTATCCAGGTCTATGGATAGGGCTGGTAGGCTGTGTTCTCGTCCTGAACCAGAGTCTTATATGTTTTACCTCGCCTCAACGACTGTTGTCGGTACTCCTTACAATTTTATTTAGTAACTCGGACACTCACATTTCGATTGAGTTATTTACTGTCTTATACATTTCATGCGTTCCTTATTCCTTTCTTTATATCAGTATGAATGTGGTTTGCTGCTTATTTATTTCGAAATGCTGTATTATTGTTCTGCTCGATGTTACTTACCTGGGCTTGTCATTCTTGTGTTTGATGGAGTGCAGATCCACAGTCCAGCAAGAGGAAGGCACCAAAACTTAAAGATTTGCTTTGAGGACATTAGAGCAAGCTTTCCACTTGATTGAGTAGGTAATTTTTGTATTATTGAATATATATATATATTGTTTTGGAACATGGGTTTTAGGTATGTGAGAGATTCTGGGCATATATATCTCTTAGATTGTTCTCCTCTGACTGATCATGTATGATGATATACATATGCAGGGTTTCCACACGCTAAGATGTCTTGTTTATTATGGTTGTGATTAATTGATTAGTTTGAACTTTACTTCCGCTATATTGATGATAATCGCTAATCCATGCTATAAAATTGCAAATAAACGGTAAATGGTAAAGGTTAAGGCTGACTAGGCTTGCGTGATTCATCGAGACGGACTTAGGGTTTCACATAAGTCTAAGCCGGGCAGGGCCCAATTTAGGTTTGAAAATTGGGGCCATCACAGTTGGTATCAGAGCCAAAGTTTTAAATACTCGACTCTTGATTTAAATCACAAGCCCTTAAATATAGGCTCGGAATGCGGCAACACGAAGGAAATGTGGTTTTGTATAGTTTTGGATAGGCTCGGAACGTGGCAACACGAGTTGGAGTTCTGAAAAACCCCCAATATAGGTTCAAGGTGTTACACCGCTACGGACATCATGGAGTATTTTCTCCCACATCATCGATCACGACGTCCAAACTAGAGACATTGGGGGCTTTAACATTTTAAGTGACGTTGTGGATCAAAACCCTTGGCTGCGTCACTCACGATATCTAAACCAGAGGGTCTATAATTTTGCGTTTTAAACGAAGTCATTGGGTTTTGAATGTGGTGACGTCACCTACGGCGTCTGGAGCAGTAAAATTTGATTTTTTTTTTATAATTTTCAAACTTCTGGGAGAATTTGGAGGATTATCTAGGCATGGAATGATTTTAATTTGACCAAACTTGCCTTAAATGATTGCCAGGGCTTTGGGAATTCAAATTGAACAAGTTAAAACTACGTAAGGAACGAGGTTTTGCAATTGGTTTGAGATACATTAGTAAGCCAGTAAGGAGGTGCATAATAATTCATTTTTCGTTATTGTTGTTTCTATTAAATTGAGTCATTTGTTGGAATTCCATTATTATATTCCTTGATTGAGAGTCTTTGGCGTAAGTGTGTCGTGAATGTACTTCTGAGATCATATTAGCTGGGTTAATGTGAGCACTTCTGCAGAAGTGTTGTTCACCCACTTAATCAAGAGTTTCTCCCTAAGAACTGGATTGTTGGGGATTTGTTGTGGAAATGGTTATGGGTGTTGTGGATTGTTGTGGTTATAGACCACTTATTGGCCTCCTTTGACTCGATAGACACTTAAATATCATTGAATCACTTGTCAATCTGCTTATCATGCAATTTGTGTTATTTATCTGTCTTTTAATATCGCATGATTCTTAGACTGCTTTATTGGTTATTCATGAATTACTGTTTATGTTCTTCTGGCTTCACTTTTAATTTATCACATACTCACCTTCTAGTTTTTGACGGTGGGTGATAGTGGGTGCGGATAAGGCAGAGACAAGCAAGGGAAAAGGGTCGATGATTGTTGACTTCCTCTGAGGACTCTCTTAGTGGTTCTTTTCTTTTACTTATTGTATGTGTTGTCATTTTGACTTGTGATTATGTATATTATGTGTTTGATAACAATAGGGTACATTTTGGGATTGAGTGACTAGGGATATCATGTATTATCGTATTGTTATACTTGATCACCAGATTTACATGTTTATCCAGCATTCTTAGGGTTTCCACACTATAGGTTGTTCCAGATTTCCTCTTTATTGAGTTATTAAAATAATTATATTTAATTTTTTGTTGTGAATTTACCTGATAAGAATATAATCTAATAACTCAACTTTTAAATTGTTAAATTAATGATACAAGGAAGATTTAAGGCTGACTAGGCATGCGTTGACTTCGTGAGTATAGACTCGGGGGTCCACGTAGGTCTAGGCCGGGCGGGGCCCAGTTTTGTAGTGAACTAGGGCCATCACATGTGCCTTATTCAATTTTGTGTTTGTGTATTATTTATTGATAATGCTTGCTATGATACCAATTGTGATGGCCCGTTTTCCTAAATACAACATCGTCCTACATAATCTCGTAATTAAGACCCATTCTCATCCACGTAGGACTTAACTACATATTAGTCAGCCTTTCTAACCTATTTGCTAACTTACACTCGTTCAGGATAAATAATACACTTGTCACATTATTATATAAAATTTAGGGTTAATTAAAACTTTTGATAGTTTACTTAATTTAGTGAAATTATTAACACTTTATGCAGAAGCAATTAAATAAGTTCTGTATAACGATCACATGATGCATAATAAGAAGTATCGAATATAATCTAGTGTGAAAGTCATAAAAGGTCAGGGAACTATTGTTCAACCCAATATACAACCAAACAACATCAAAGAAATAATATTAGTAATAATTCAAAATATCAAAAAGACCTACAAGTCAGGTCGAGAATACGCTTAAACTCAGAGGTAGTCGTCGGTCTTCTCCTTGCCCGACCTGCTACTCGATGTGTGATGACCATAATTTTAAACAAAATAAGATATATAATATTTGTGTAAACTAGGAAACCCTAGCTCAGTTAAAAGCTTGTGGGGCCACAAATTAAGACTAGGAGTCACTAGGGTTTGGAGTGGCCCACACTTTTGATTTTTAACAAACCAATATGGAAAGTAAGAAGTAAAATTTTCATTAATTAGAAGACCGTTACGGAAAGTAACGGTTTGAAACTTTTGACTTTCTACAAACCAATATGGAAAGTAAGAATTAGATTTTCCATTCATTGAGGAGACAATTACGAAAAGTAACAGTTTGAAATCTCATCATTTAGGAAGTTAGAGATTTTAAATCTGGGAACCCCTTGAATGTTTTCTACGAGAGTTGAGGGAAAGGAAATGCAAGAGAGAAAGAAAACACAAAAATTGAGAGAAAGATGAGAGGGGAACGAAGGAGGCGATCTTTGGAGTTCCTCGCATTAGGTTCATTAAACTTCGGAGTACGCTCGTGAGTGCCAACTAGACATTTAAAAATTAGCGTACCAGGTAAGTTGAGATTTAAGTTATTGATTTTATGATTATTTATCTTTCTACTAGACTATATGATATGAGTCATGTAAGTAAGTCATGTGGGTAGAACAGGGTGCATTGTTAGACATTGTATGTAGACAACTTAGTGGAGTTCGCTAGGAGTCGTTGCACCAGATGCTACCAGTTTGACCAGAAGTTCGGGACAATTGGACCATACAAGGGAGAACAGCATAGGGCAGCTGCCCAGAATAAATATTTAATAATTGAGAATGAGAATAAGAATAAAATCCAATGTTCTCAATAAATTTTGGTAGTAGGTGTTATGTATAGTTAGACGAGATGAGGACTTGGTGATAGGTGAATCTTGCGCAGTGCAGAAGAATGGAGTGTTGACACCGCTACGGCTATAGTGGGGTCAACTTTCACGAACTTTAGTGTGGTTGAGAATTCTGTCACAGTAGCTCATACAGTCTAGCATTTATACATTTTGATGCATTGTTAAATACTTCATTTATATACTTTCTTGTTTATTCCTTTCGTCATATTAGACATTTGCAAGTCATGCATTTTATTTAATTTTGTATTTACTAAATAGAATGTTCATAACACCCCTAACTTAACCCAACTTACTGAGCACCGTTGAACTATTTGTGCTTACTCAACATTTTTCCCCCACAGGTTCTTCGTCGAGAGTCGACAAAGTGAAAGGAGTAGCTCTGGTTGTCTAGAGTATTTATGATTTCTGATTTAGTATGGTTCGAGATCGAACCATTCACCTTATTTTTATTTATTTTTATTATCATGGGGTTGGGTTTTGAATAATTTGAATTAGAGAGTTATTATTCTAGTTGAGAACTTTTGAAGGCCATAAATAGCTTTTATGTTAAAACTTTGATTAAGTTTTATTTAATAATATTCTATTGCGATTATCATTCATTTATTAAATCTCAATTGTTGATAAATGATAAAGAATTAGTGTTGTTAAAAGGCTTACTAGTTTGGCTAATAACTTAACAACCAAGCTGGTTGGCGAGTTATGGAGTGGGCTAGGCTGATCAGGTTTCATTTGAGAAATGGGTTCGAGCACGATGGGTCTGCACTCACCGTCATAAAAAGGACGATGAGTACAAAAATATAACAGTAATTCCCATTGATATATGTATTCACATTTCCCAAAAGAAAGAACGGTATTTGAAAGCATAACAAGTAGCTAAAGAATGCTTTATCTATCCTAAGCTAGAAAATACCATAAGAAAACAAATTAAATTGACACAGGCTAAGCAGTAATGATCTAGGTCTGGTAAACCGTGAATTTCATCATAGTAGTCTTATTCCACTATTGTAGGGCGTGAGCTCTCTCGAACACCTCATAATTATTTATAATATGTCAGTTCTCACTGATCACCTCGGTTTATTACGCTGTGAGTTGCGCGAGTATAGTGGAGAGTGCCAACATCACCGAAGTCCAGTGACCCCGTGAGCCGCCCACTCTATATTATGTAATGGACCCTAGATTCTAAAACTATTTTTGTTATGAATAAAGACTCTCAGTTTATATTATGAAATAAGTTTAAGTGTTATGCAAAGCACGCCAATCGAGAGTATAAGCCCATATTACACATCGAAAAAAACTACCTAATAACATGCTATTTCAAACTCACTATTCATCAAACAGCAAGAATAGACATGTAGCAGATGAAAGAGTTCTACGAATACAATTCAATAGAATGTTATGACAACAAAGCTCAACACTTGAGGAATAACAAACATAAGTCATGAAATTTGAGTACAATGGCATATCAATGTCAAATTAGACCAACAAAATGAAATTGTAAATAGAAACATCAATGGTATTACTCACTTTAAGCAAAGTATGTCCTAGCTTTATCAGCCTTCCAACGTCCCAAACTTGCGCACCCGGACTCCCGGAACACTTCGCTATGTCCCTCGTGAGTTTAAACTTGTTTTATAGTGGTTTAGGTTGGTTCGTGTAGGTTTAAGCTAGGGTTAACGTGTTTAGAGAGTTGCGGGAAAGTAAAACTTGCAGGAAATTTCCTGCTACTCAGGACACCCAGCGTGTTAGCTGTCCTTGCGCACTGACTAGTTTATCCAACACGTTAAGAGCAGGAATTGAGAAAATCTGCAATAGATTTTTTAGGTTCCTAACTCGAGAATCACTCCTCCATCGCCCTAAACCTTGTTTCCCATCCACTAAGGTCTAGTACATCCTCCATGAGCAAAACATACATCAGGTGCTTTGTTTATTATCAAATTACATGGATTAAACATTTTTGTGAAAATGGGGAAGAACACAAGAACAGTCAAAATCCACAACTTTTGTTTTTTGACACCAAATTCGGAGTTTCTTATTAAAACAAAATGAAGAGTCCAAATTTTGTGTTTGATTTCAAAAACAAATTCATTTTAACACCAAATATCAGAATTTCATGATCATGCAAAAACCCCATTTTATTCCCAAAACATGCAAAAATCGAAAATAGGAATTCAAAACATGAAACAAAGCTTTGCTTTTGATTAGAAACACACCAATGAACACTAATTTGTCAAAATCCTCATGAAATTCATATGCACAGAGAGTTTGGAGCATTACCTAGGTTGTAGCTAAGATAAGAAACTTGATTCTTCAATTTCGATTGAAAAATCCTCACATGCACCCGTTCAAATTTTCAGTAACAAGATCAAACCACAACAACCACAAATTTGTGCTTGAGAGCATGCAAAACTGATAAAAAGTGATGAAGTGTGGTTTATATATGGAGGTGTTCATTAAGTGACCAATCCCATTAGCCTAGGTTGATCTTGTGGCCACCTTTAACTCCTACTCCACTAAAAATGCAACCAACTAATTCACATAGTTGACTTTAAGAGTTATGGGAGTGTGTGGTAGTGTATCTCGAGACACATCTATGTATTGTCAATTTATGTTGTTACTATAGGACTTCCAATTTGATTCAATTGAATTTAAATACCAGCCTTCTATTTTGATTCACTTAATGTAAATAACCATAGGTTATGTAAAGAATTCATTAAACATATAAAAATTAATTATGACTTACCATAACACTATTTGTCTGGTCCCACAGCTTGCACGCATTTCGAGGCACTCCCCCACGCGTGTCGAATCGACGAAATAATCAAACTAAATGACTCAGGGTATAAGGTACACATATGCATCACACTAGGCATCCATTACACCAACAATAATATATTACTCGGATTCCGAGCCGAGTGTTAGGACTATGTACCTGCTCTCAGGTCACGTCACGGATCAGTGATCTCGATTACGGCCAAAATCTAGATTTATAAATTTGGGTTGTGACACGTTGTTTTACAAACTAGAGACATTTTGGTAAAAGTCCTGCGGTGCCCTAATTAATGCCCTGAGAGGATATAGGGGTGCACATAGCACGAATCTAAAAAAATATGGTTGACACAAGTTACAAAACACATGTCACACTACATTTTCTTTTCGAAATTACATGTGCTCTATTTTTGTGAAAGATCAAAGATGCGTACTAAGATGACCTGTTTCGAGACATCCAAAATGAACACTTGGTTGTTCGTGTCCGTTCATTTCCGCATTGATATTTGTGCGCACACTAATCGATGTGTGTTTAATGGACATTAACAATTGGGTGTCCATTTTGAGTGTCCAAAAATGTTATCGACCCTAGCATTACCCAATCGAAGACTTTTTTTGGGCTCAAATTCAAAATAATATGTTCAATTTTAAAATAATTACTAGAGATGAATGTGATAATAATAAAAAAAAATATGGTGTGTAGTTACTATTACCATTTTATGCTAAAAAATCTTATTTTAGTATTTTTATATTTTAAATATTTTATTTAATTTTTAATTAATAACGGATATGGATACCTACATGTACTCTGCTATCCAAATAAGTAATACACATACCCACTCCAACAAAAAAAAGAGTTCGGCTAAGTGCACCCCAGAAAAAGTCAAATTTTAAAAAAAAATCAATCCTACTACAAAATGACTCTTATGGGAGTGTGTGGTAGTGTATCTCGAGACACATCTATGTATTGTTAATTTATGTTGTTACTATAGGACTTCCAATTTGATTCAATTGAATTTAAATACCAGCCTTCTATTTTGATTCACTTAATGTAAATAACCATAGGTTATGTAAATAATTCATTAAACATATAAAAATTAATTATGACTTACCATAACACTATATGCCCAGTCCCACAGCTTGCACGCATTTTGAGGCACTCCCCCACACGTGCTGAATCGACGAAATAGTCAAACTAAATGACTCTAGGTATAAGGTACACACATGCATCACACTAGGCATCCATTACACCAACAATAATATATTACTCGGATCCCGAGCCGAGTGTTAGGACTGTGTACCTGCTCTCAGGTCACGTCACGGATCAGTGATCTCGATTACGACCAAAATCTAGATTTATAAATTTGGATTGTGACATGTTGTTTTATAAACTAGAGACATTTTGGTAAAAGTCCTGCGGTGCTCTGATTAATGCCCTGAGAGGATATAAGGATGCACATAGCACGAATCTAAAAAATGTGGTTGACACAAGTTACAAAACACATGTCACACTACATTTTCTTTTCGAAATTACATGTGCTCTATTTTTGTGAAAGATCAAAGATGCGTACTAAGATGACCTGTTTCGAGACATCCAAAATGAACACCTGGTTGTTCGTGTTCGTTCATTTCCGCATTGATATTTATGCGCACACTAATCGATGTGTCTTTAATGGAAATTAACAATTGGGTGTCCATTTTGAGTGTCCAAAAATGTCATCGACCCTAGCATTACCCAATCGAAGACTTTTTTTGGGCTCAAATTCAAAATAATATTTTCAATTTTAAAATAATTACTAGAGATGAATGTGATAATAATAGAAAAAATATGGAGTGTAGTTACTATTACCATTTTATGCTAAAAAATCTTATTTTATTATTTTTATATTTTAAATATTTTATTTAATTTTTAATTAATAACGGATATGGATACCTACATGTACTCTGCTATCCAAATAAGTAATACACATACCCACTTCAACAAAAAAAAGAGTTCGGCTAAGTGCACCCCAGAAAAAGTCAAATTTAAAAAAAAAATCAATCCTACTACAAATGACTCTTATGGGAGTGTGTGGTAGTGTATCTCGAGACACATCTATATATTGTTAATTTATGTTGTTACTATAGGACTTCCAATTTGATTCAATTGAATTTAAATACCAGCCTTCTATTTTGATTCACTTAATGTAAATAACCATAGGTTATGTAAATAATTCATTAAACATATAAAAATTAATTATGACTTACCATAACACTATCTGCCCAGTCCCACAGCTTGCACGCATTTTGAGGCACTCCCCCACACGTGCCGAATCGACGAAATAGTCAAACTAAATGACTCTAGGTATAAGGTACACACATGCATCACACTAGGCATCCATTACACCAACAATAATATATTACTCGGATCCCGAGCCGAGTGTTAGGACTGTGTACCTGCTCTCTGGTCACGTCACGGATCAGTGATCTCGATTACGACCAAAATCTAGATTTATAAATTTGGATTGTGACATGTTTTATAAACTAGAGACATTTTGGTAAAAGTCCTGCGGTGCCCTGATTAATGCCCTAAGAGGATATAGGGATGCACATAGCACGAATCTAAAAAATGTGGTTGACACAAGTTACAAAACACATGTCACACTACATTTTCTTTTCGAAATTACATGTAATCTATTTTTGTGAAAGATCAAAGATGGTACTAAGATGACCTGTTTCGAGACATCCAAAATGAACACCTGGTTGTTCGTGTCTGTTCATTTCCGCATTGATATTTGTGCGCACACTAATCGATGTGTGTTTAATGGACATTAACAATTGGGTGTCCATTTTGAGTGTCCAAAAATGTCATCGACCCTAGCATTACCCAATCGAAGACTTTTTTTGGGCTCAAATTCAAAATAATATGTTCAATTTTAAAATAATTACTAGAGATGAATGTGATAATAATAGAAAAAATATGGTGTGTAGTTACTATTACCATTTTATGCTAAAAAATCTTATTTTATTATTTTTATATTTTAAATATTTTATTTAATTTTTAATTAATAACGGATATGGATACCTACATGTACTCTGCTATCCAAATAAGTAATACACATACCCACTCCAACAAAAAAAGAATTCGGCTAAGTGCACCCCAGAAAAAGTCAAATTTAAAAAAAAATCAATCCTACTACAAAATGACTCTTATGGGAGTGTGTGGTAGTGTATCTCGAGACACATCTATGTATTGTCAATTTATGTTGTTACTATAGAGCTTCCAATTTGATTCAATTGAATTTAAATACCAGCCTTCTATTTTGATTCACTTAATGTAAATAACCATAGGTTATGTAAAGAATTCATTAAACATATAAAAATTAATTATGACTTACCATAACACTATCTGTCCGGTCCCACAGCTTGCACGCATTTCGAGGCACTCCCCCACACGTGTCGAATCGACGAAATAATCAAACTAAATGACTTAGGGTATAAGGTACACATATGCATCACACTAGGCATCCATTACACCAACAATAATATATTACTCGAATCCCGAGCCGAGTGTTAGGACTGTGTACCTGCTCTCAGGTCACGTCATGGATCAGTGATCTCGATTACGGCCAAAATCTAGATTTATAAATTTGGGTTGTGACACGTTGTTTTACAAACTAGAGACATTTTGGTAAAAGTCCTGCGATGCCCTGATCAATGCCTTGAGAGGATATAGGGGTGCACATAGCACGAATCTGACAAAATATGGTTGACACAAGTTACAAAACACGTCACACTACATTTTCTTTTCGAAATTACATGTGCTCTATTTTTGTGAAAGATCAAAGATGCGTACTAAGATGACCTGTTTCGAGACATCCAAAATAAACACCTGGTTGTTCGTGTCTTTTCATTTCCGCATTGATATTTGTGCGCACACTAATCGGTGTGTGTTTAATGGACACTAACAATTGGGTGTCCATTTTGAGTATCCAAAAATGTCATCGACCCTAGCATTACCCAATCTAGCATTACCCAATCGAAGACTTTCTTTGGGTTCAAATTCAAAATAATATGTTCAATTTTAAAATAATTACTAGAGATGAATGTGATAATAATAGAAAAAATATGGTTTGTAGTTACTATTACCATTTTATGCTAAAAAATCTTATTTTATTATTTTTATATTTTAAATATTTTATTTAATTTTTAATTAATAACGGATTTGGATACCTACATGTACTCTGCAATCCAAATAAATAATGCACATACCCACTCCAACAAAAAAAAGAGTTCGGCTAAGTGCACCCCAGAAAAAGTCAAACTTAAAAAAAAATCAATCCTACTACAAAATGACTCTTATGCACCTCACTCTGAATAGTGCACTCCACTACAATTTCTAAGTGTACCGCACACTCTCTTCTTTATGATTTGTAGTAATCATCGAGGAGCTCGACCTTGAAGGTCCAAATCTCTTGTTGGAAATTCGGTAGGAGCCCACCGAACCTCTAGTTAAAGTGTCGGTTACAGCTTGCCGAACGTTTAATTGGAGAGTCGGTCGGAACCCACCGAACCTTTAGGTAGGTAGTTCTCAACTAAATCTCACTAAAGAGGTTCGGTTGGACAACACCAAGCCTAGTTAATAAGTCTCAGCTATATGTCGCCGAACCTAAAATATATGTCTTGACCAAAGTCTTGGAGTTGGGTGCTTTGGTTCGGATGAAAGGGTATTTTGGTAAAAATATGTGGTGCACTTAGAAATTAAAATTTGAATTTCGGGTGCCACGCAAAATGCGGTGCACTTAGTAAAAGGTGGGGTGTACTTAGAAAAAAAAAAAAAAAAAAAAAAAGGGCGGGTATGGGCAAGACAAATCCGCTGCAAAGTAAACATGGTATACTCAGTAACATTAGTACGATGTAACCCAACGAAAAAGGGCAAAAAGATATCTAATGACATTCAACACTACAGTTCCAATACCACAATGAGCATCTGGTCTCATCATTTGCCACTTTTAGGGCCTTTGATGTGGTTTGGTAGAACTTATGCAAAAGATAAAAATTTTGGTTGGCAGATCCAGAAACAAAATTTAGTATGTTATATATCAGTGCACTTATTACTATAATTCCAAATCATAGTTGAATTGATGTATGTCAACATATCCTCCTTGTACTTCCCTAGCCGATAGAGAGCATAATTGGTTTGCTTGAGAAACTTAAATCCCCTGGTAAAGTAGATAAAAAAAAAAATTTTAGCCTGACATCAATGAAAATTCAAGTTTCATGCTCATTTTATTGGCTAAATTACATATGTGAGATGGCGGCACCCAACTTAAATCTTAAGCATCTCAACTCAATGTATTAAAAACTATTAAAAAAAGGCACCCAATGGGTGTGACTAGGTGGCGTTGGTCTCGTATGTAGGTTCTCTTCAATGGAGATCAGCGCTCGAGCTCAAGTCCTGGCATTTGTTGGGATCCCATTTTTTTGTTGATTTCTTCCAGTTAATGGGTTTGGTGCAACCGACTTAACCCCGTGGGATTAGTCGTACCCGAAAGGTGGGAACACCCATAGTCATAAAAAATAAAAAAATTAAAAAAAAAACTATTAAAAATTTGATTGATGTTATACACACATTAGTAAGTTCAGAAGTTCTATAGTCATCAAGCCAAACAACTTCATATTCGCTAGGGGCATTATGAACTCTATCTAATCTAACGTTAGAAACTAACTTCACTATATTAAAAATAACATTGATGTTGCACTTTTCTCAACATTCTGCAGTAGGCCCAAGTTGCAAATACCAACCTTTTCTATTTTTAGGCTCCCTTGGTTCGAGGAGAAGTTTAAAGAAGTAAAATAAGTTTCAGAAAAGTTTCAATTCACCTTGTTTTATTAAATATTTTCACAAATTTTTCTAAAAGTTTGAACCCTCAACTTTCCCCACATAGGAAAAGATAAACTCACTTAGGAGGGGTAAGTGAGTTATCTTCATAGGTAGAATAAATACTTTTACCATCATTTAATGCTCTATCTCTCCCTCAAAAACTGTGTAAAATATATTTATGTCAATTACATTATTTTACTGTTTTTAAAATGTGAAACTTTTAAGTTCAAAGTTGAACAAATGTGAAAAGTGCAACTTTCTAAGTGGTTGACTTCTTAGAAAGTTTAACTTCCCTAAAAGTAAAACTTTTTGGAAGTTAGTAAAATGAACCAAACAAGGTCTTAGTGTCCAACTCACCACACCCTTTCCGCTTATCACATTTTTTTTGTTCTTAGAATCGATGTTGTATTCTTACAATTATCATTTTATGCAAGAAATTGGAAGTCATAATTTTTAGTGTCCAAGCTAGGCTTAGGAAAATAGTTACATGATGACTGTATCAATATGTTTCCAAATTCTAACACAACATGAATCAAGAACTCGTGCAGGAAAAGGGAAAAAAAATTGTTTATGCATCATATTGAACCTAGAACTAACTGCGAATGGGCAAATTATATGGTTGACGTAAACATAATTAAACGTGAAAGAGAGAATAAAACACTCCATTACTTTATGGTTAGAAGGTTTTGATTGTTCAATTTCTTGTTCAAAATAATAATTCACCATTCCCTCTCTTTTCAAAAGTTAAGTTTTTTTCTACAAATAAAAGTTGCTCCCAATTCTCTAATGGAAGTTTTTTTCTACAAAAAAAAAAAGAGACTATCCTTAAACCCTATATCCATCTTTTCTTCGCCCAATACACTCTGGCAGCAATCATATTAGTAGCAGCACCAACTAGCAAAATTGTGCTTGCTTCCATGAGATCTTAACTAACGAACTCTTACCAAGAAATAGCAGATTCACCTTCTACAAACATTCTCAAGATCTTCTGCGCCTTCGCTTCAATCTTCTGGCTATACTCTCTGAGAATGATTCAGTGGCATGAACCATATGCCCATCAATGTTTGGATGTCTTCGCACAACAACATTGCCGATATCATGTTTGCTATCTAAGAGATTCATCTTCTTCCCCTTTTATCTCATCGTTGCCTTTTCCATATTCAAACCAAGTTTCCAATTCTTCTGGTTCGCGATTATCATCAACAAGAGAGCCCTTACGCTCAGAACTTTCCATGTTTAGAGACTCATCTTCCTCCGCTTTGATCTCATAATTATTTTCTCCATCTTCAAATTCAGTTTTTGGTGCTTCACATAGGGTACTATTATCAGTGCTGGCACAGTCTTTGCACTCAATATCTTCTGCTGTTGCAAAGGGCGAAGATCTCCCTGCAGATGCTGCACGATAAATGCAAGTGTTCTCGGAGTTGGTCTGAGGACATCGAGTTTGAATGAGATAATGGGCAACAGATTTGAATCCAAGTCTCGAAATCTGCAAAGCAAATTGGAATTCAAGAATGAGTTTTGCCATTAAGCTACTAGGAAGAACATATTGAGGCAGTGCTCAACCATTTCTTCTATAGAATGAATGTTGAACCTTACTTTTCTATAAAGAGATCCAATTGGTGGCCATCCTCTTGCCTGTCGGCATAGACTGCAATTGCAAATTCCTCGACATACGGGGCAAATCCAATCAGGATTCATATTTGCTTCCAGCACATTTTCTCCGTATCTAAGGAAAAAATAAAGCATAGCAAACCAGAAATGACACGAGCAATTCTATAAATTATGTAGAAATTATCTAGGGACAAATTAAGTTTTCGTTGAGATGGGCAGCAGCAGCAACCCTTTTCAAAGGTTCACCTGATTTAAGCATCCAAGATTACTAGGTTTGAGAACGACAAACTCCCTAAAATGGTTCAGAAGAAAAAATTCCAGGAGTACCATCCATAGCAGAAGCTGAGAATTTCAGGGACATTAGCATTTAGCTATGCATATTAATCTATGGGCATGATTTAATGGAATTGAGATTAGAAACTTATTTTCTGATGTTAAATATTAATTATATATGCCATGATTTACCTCATATACAAGCAATCACAACAAAATTGGCCTTGGACGAGGTTGCATTTGCTGCAACGTGTAAGATGGCCAAGACTTTTCAACCTGCAAAATATGTAACTTTTCTGAGTATGACATGATCAAATGCTTTAGAAGTAATCACATTTTCCGAGTCTTTCATGTATTGAGAGCCCAATAAACAAAGAGAACAAATTTGTTTATAATTGTAGCTTTAAACCATATAATCCTATCATCTCAAGCTCTTAAGTAAGTCTGATATTGAGTTGAATCCTACCATGATATAATTTGCTAATAAAAAAAGGGATGAGTATTTCATATGCCACCATACAACTTCCAAAGAAAAAAAAATTCTCAAGTGTAAGACCAAAAGAAATGAAAGCCACGGAAATGCTCTCTTGTGAAATGGTATCGGTGGCTCAGGCTCCTTCACCTGTTTAGTAACCTAACATTGATGGAGAAATTGAACATAGATTGCATCGAAAGATTGGCGCCGAAACAAACTCAACAAAACAAATGTGCAAGATTAATCTAAGAACAAGAAAAAAAAGATAGAGGTCGCGAAATCTTACCTACATTGATGACAAGTCTTTCCCTTGACAGGGTCATATATACGCTTCCCATCACTCCCATAGCCATCAACAAAGAGAGTCCAACCCTCCTCACAACTCCCCAACAGCTTCTCCTGCTCTTCCGTGTAGATCTCAGGATTCAATCCCAATGCGTTCGCATCTGCTTCTGTATTCTTTTTCTTTACAAGCTTTTCTGAGTAGTTAACAGGGGTAACATTCTGCAATCTATGAAAAGCAAATTTATGGTTTAAGAAAGACCAATGTCCCAACATTAGAATCAAAACAAAATCAAGGGTGAAGAGAGATCAGACCTGGAAGAACGTCTGGGAGGTAGGGAAGAGAACAAAGGAGAAGAAGAAAAGTTGGGAGGTTTGGTGTGATTGCGTTTGTCTTGGCTACTATCTGCAATAGGAGAATCCTTGCACTCAGAGTTTTCTTCTGCATCACCATTTGAATCATGCTCCACCACAGCATCCTTTATACCAAGCTTGCTATGCAAGTATAGAGATTCATCTTCCTCCGTGTTTGTCTCATGATTGCTTTTTCCATATTCAAACCCAGTTTCCAATTCTTCTGGTTGGCAATTATCAGCAACAAGAGAGCCCTTGCACTCAGAATTTTCTTCTGCATCAATGTTTGGATCACTTTCCAGGTTTAGAGACTCATCTTCCTCGCCTTTGATCTCATCATTATTTTCTCCATCTTCAAATTCAATTTTTTGTGCTTCACATAGGGTATTATCAGCGCTAGCATAGTCTTTGCACTCAATATCTCCTCCTGCTTTCGCAAAGGGCAGAGTCCTCCTTGCAGATGCTGCAGGATCAATGCAAGTGTTCTTGGAGTTGGTTTGAGGCCGTCTAGTTTGAATGAGATAATGGGCAACAGATTTGAATCCAAGTCTCGAAATCTGCAAAGCAAATCGGAATTCAAGAATGAGTTTTGCCATTCATGAGCTACTAGGAAGAGCATATTAAGGCAGTGCCCAACCATTTCTTCTATAGAATGAATGTTGAAACTTACTTTTCTGTAAAGAGATCCAGTTGGTGGCCATCCTTTTGCCTGTCGGCAGAGGCTGCAATTGCAAATTCCTCGACATACGGGGCAAATCCAATCAGGATTCTTATTTGCTTCCAGCACATTTTCTCCATATCTGAAGGAAAAAAAAAATAGCAAACTGGAAATGACGAGCAATTCTATAAATTATGTAGAAATTATCTTGGGACAAATTAAGTTTTCTTTAAGATGGGCATGGGCAGCAGCAGCAGCAGCAACCCTTTTCAAAGGTTCACCTGACTTAAGCATCCAAGATAACTAGGTACAAGGAAAATGAACTCCCTAAAACGGTTCAGGGAAAAAAATTCCAGGAGAACCATCCATATTAAAAGCTGAGTATTTCAGGGACATCAGCATTTAGCTATGCATATTAGTCTATGGGCATGATTTAATGGAATCGAGATTAGAGACTTATTTTCTGATGTTAAATATTTAATTATATATGCCATGATTTACCTCATATACAAGCAACCGCCACAAAATTGGCCTTGGACGCGGTTGCATTTGCTGCAATGTGTACGATGGCCAAGAGTTTTCTGCCTGCAAAATATGTTACTTTTTTTAGTGGCCTTCAACTGAAAAATTATGACATGATCAAATGCTTCAGAATTCAGATGTAACCAAATTCTCGTGTATTGAGAGCCCAATAAACAAAGAGAACAAATTGATTTATAAATATTCTAGCTTTAAACCATACAATCTCAACATCTCAAGCTCTTAACGAGAGAGAGACACACACACACACACACACACACACACACACACACACACATATATATATTGAGTTGAATCCTACCATTATATAATCTACTAAAACTTTTAAGGAAAAACCATTTGCTAATAAAAAAAAAAATAAAAAAATAAAAAAGGTTGAGTACTTCATATGACTTAAAACAAACTGAAGAAAACAAATGCGCAAGATTAATTTAAGAATAAGAAAAAAAAGATAGAGGTGGCGGAATCTTACCTACATTGATGACAAGTCTTTCCCTTGACAGAATCATATATACGCTTCCCATGACTCCCATAGCCATCAACAAAGAACAATCACTTGAAGACCTAGAATACCTATCTATGGAAAGCAAGTTCAGGTTATTAGAGCTGGAAGAACGTCTGGGGGGTGAGAAGAGAGGAAAGGGGAGTTGGGGGGTTTTGGTGAGATTGCGTTTGTTGTGGGATTTGAGTTTGAGAGAGAGAGATGAAGAATGCCGAGTTCCTTCATTCTCTCCATATTCTCTTTGATCCGCTTGACTCTCTCTCTCTCCTCTCTCTAAAAAAAACAAAACAAAACAAAACAAAACAAAAATCAGCAAATAATCCTCTTACTCTCTCTCTCTCTCTCTCTAAAAAAAAACAAAACAAAACAAAAATCAGTAAATAATCCTCTTATTCTCTCCTTCTCTCTCTAAAATAAAAAAAAAAAACAAAAATCAGCAAATAATCCTTTTACTCTCTCTATACATATATACAATATTCTATCAGCAAAAATCAGCAAATGTACATCTATACAATATTCTATACATACAATATATAAAAGCATGAATACCTAACAAATCGATGATAAGCAAATTTACTATCTTACCCTTTTCAACCTACTAATTTACTAAATTATACATTCTAATTGTAATTGTAATTAGATAGAGATAATGAGTTGAGTTATTCATATCTTAAAACCGTGTTACATATACAATATTAATTATGTGCTCGACTTTAACTCAACAACTAATAACTATAGTCTATACCTCATGCGAAAAAAACTTAAGTACATTTCAATTGAATACATTATATATAATTAATCTTTCCAATTGAATAAGTAATTAATTACGAAGTATTTTTGACTTGTTTAAACGGTTTTACTAAATAGATATCAAAATTGACAAACCTATGCACATATTAAAAAAATAAAGAGCTACATGTCCTATGGTTTAATTTCACATACAACTTTTTTTTCTTGTCGTCGTTGGTAAAAAAACATGTCTTTTTGAAATTAAGTTTATTTATGTATATTTTTATGTTTATTAATATAATCAGAATCATACTTTATGAATTATAAAAAATATGATTTTGTAATTGATTTAATTCCTGCGAGCGGGCTCATTCGTGCGAAGCGCGTAATGAAACTAATATATATCCTTAACCCCTATTAAAGTGGCTTAAGATGTTTGGATTCAATGCCCATAATTAAATTTTTTCACCTCAAAAAAATTGGCAAAAATCAAATAAAATTAATGCTCCCTCGATTCATCTCCTCTCTACCCGATTTGTCTCTTTATTGTTTTTAACCATTTTTCTCATCTCTTTTAGAAACGTCTCTTTCCCCTCTTTCACACCTTTGGTTTCGATACAACTCTTTGTTATATCTCTCTTGATCTCTTTCTGATCTCTCATATGTCTGTGGTTACTCTCCCCCTTCTCTCTTGCTAACCTTCTCACGCTCTTGGTCCCATAATCTGAGCAAGAGACCGAAGATCAAGTTCTAGAACATGGTTCAGGGCTGGTTGTGACGGCCCCAAATCCTGAGGCCGCCATGTCACGTGTCGCGGGCCCACAACCTTGTCACGTCACCGCCTTGTTGTGTCTCACACGCACCATACGCAACATATTCCTCGATAATCAAAGTTTTCTTTCAATAAACAGTAATTCATGCGGAAGACTTAATAACATTAAATAAATGTGAAATTTATGTCATTTTAGAGCATTAACCTAATGTGGAAAACCCGGCAAAATACCATGCATACGACTGAGGCAAAATATTACTAAAAATCAATATACATGTATTCAATGTTCTACAGTTCCCAAAAATTCAACAAAAATAATGAATAAATACACATTGTAGTCTCAAACACGACCTGAAGTAGCAATAGTATCCAAAGTATTTGCCCAAGACCTCCTTACCCTTGCTTTTACTCGTTGGAGACTCTGCACTCAATCACCCAACAAATACAGTGACGACTTCAATGAGTAAATTCCCAAGAAAAGTCCACACAACAATCATGAAATAAAACTGATAGATCCACCAGACAAGTGAATGTGACCTCTGGCAACAGACAATCACATTTACCAGGCTGTAGGCAGCATACATCATACCAAAATATCCGCAAGAAATGTAATGCACCACAAAATAGGAACCATATATATATATATATATATATATATATATATATATATATATATATATATATATATATATACACACACACACTATTCAGTAATCCAATGACTAAATCCCAATTTTAGTAAACGGCATGACCCCTCTGACGGTGTTACCTATCGAGGCCACCCTAATCCCTCTCGATAGTCGCAAGTATGTCCTATTGTCGTCAACATGTGTCCTATCCCAAGATGACTCACACAAGGAATTTAGCCACCACCAATATATATGCGCACCGAAGCTTAAGGAGTGAAACTCATATGTGCCCAGCGGCAGACACATACAAACGATACGAATAAACCATGATAACCATGAATGAAGTGAAGCATTCTCAAGGGTCTTACACACCTCAAATCGCGCTCCAAATCCCGGTACCAATCCACAATCCAATCCCGCTCTTGCCTCGAGATGTGTGCCCGATATCGACTATAGTCTCATAGGTCCATAGTGTCCGAATAAGCCATTGTAAGTGATTTAGTGTTAAATTAATTGATTTTATATTGCAACAACAAAATTAGAATTTTATTCCAATATTTGGTTGTGGCACACTTTTCGAGTTACACCAAGTGTTAAGCGCCCAAAAAGTCGCGAAATCCACTTTAATACTCTTTTTCAAATCTCCCATATTTTCTTGGATTTTTCTGGATTTTCTATATTTTTTGCCAATTTCACGCTTTACAAGGTACAAGACCCCCACATAATGTCTCGCCACAATCCCAAATACTTCACTTTTCCTAAAAATTCATAAATTTCTATTTATTTCATCAAATTATCATTTTTCTTGAATTTTTCCTATTTTCTAGATTTTCCCCAATTTTTTGGAATTTCCAAAAAAATTATTTTTTTATTTATTTATATATGTATATATTAGGTTGGGCTGAACTGGACCCGGTTCGGCCCAACCGAGCCGACCGAATCTGGGCTAGATCGACCCGACCTGCTTAGGCCCGGGCTGGGTCTACCTAACCTACCCAGGCCTGGGCAGCCAAGCCCGACCTAAGAGAAGGCGTCCCTAACTCGCACTGGTTCGTTTTTTTAATCAAATTGGGATGGTCCTCGGACGAACTGCTCCCAATCACCACCATCACCACAAACAATAACAATTTGATAAACCTAAGTGTGGAAACAAAGAATAACGATTACAATATATATAAAAGACATAAGAAAGTGAAATATACAAATTATCAAAACCTACAGTTAGATAGTAGTACGCAAGCTCAGAAGTAGTCGCCAATCTTCTCTTTCCCGGGTCTACTGCTTGACTAATCTGTACCCACCGTCATAAAAAGGATGATGCATGAGTACAAAAGTATAACAGTAATTCCCAAATGACTTATTTACTTACATTTCCAAAATTAATGAACAATATTTAAAAGCATAATGATAGTCAAGGAAAGCTCTAAATAAACATGCTAGAAAATACCGAGAATTCAAATGAAACTGACACAAGTTAAGCAGTCTAATCTAGGTCCAGTCGGCGGTGAGAACTATCACTTAGACTTTTCCACTATTTATATGGAGCTGTGCTCTACCTAGTATCATTTTTAATAACCTCAAATGGCAGAGTTGTGCTCTACGCATATAAATCATCTATCATAAATCTCGCCGAACACCTCGGTTCATTACACCATGAGTCGCGCAAGTATAGTGGAGAGTGCCGACATCCCCGAGGTCCCGTGACCCCGTGAGCCGCCCACTCTATAAATGTGCAATGGACCTTAGATTCTAAAACTACTTTTAAACATCAAGAAATAACTCAGTAAATGAATCCAAAAATAGGAATGCTACGAAGCACAATAAACAAAGAATACAAGTTCATAATTAATTATTATTTAGTCCTAATAGCATGCTATTTATTTCAACTCTTTAATACTTAATGAAAAGAGGCATGCACAATGGAAGGAAACAAATAGATTTAACACAAGGAAATATCATGATGCCAAGCTCAACAAGAGAGAATAACAATAAATCATGATATCAAGAGTACAAGGCACCCATTTACAGTCCTATATACTGTCCAACAATAATAATTTGAAATGAAATGAAAGTAAATAGTTCATGTGGGATTATTCATAATTCACACAATTTGCTAGTCAATCCGACCTCTCGACACCATGACTCGCGCACCTGAACTCTCGAGAATTCCCTTCAGGTCCTGAAGTTCATTTTAATTGATTTAAAGCTACATTAAATGGATTTATAATATTTAACCAAAAATTAAAATTTTATTCCAATTTTTTGTTTTAGATGTGGCACATTTTTCGAGTTATATCGGGGTACCAAAAACACCCAAAAAGTCTCGAAACCACTTTTCTACCTTTTTCTCAATTTCTTATATTTTATATATTTTTTCCAATTTTTCTAGAATTTTCCAACAATTTTCCTTATTTACCAGAAATTAATATATAAAAATAAATTTTATTTAATTTTTAATTAATTTTTAAATTAAGCCCACATGGACCAAGTCCGGTCCGACCGACCCAAATGGGCCTGGTCTGGCCCTACTGGGTTGGGCCTAGGCTGGTTTGGCCCGGCCATGAGCACACAAACGTAAGCGTGCATGTGCTCATCATCTCCCAGAGATGAATCGTCTCTGAATTTTATTTATTTATTTATTTATTTTTCACTCATTCTTTTCTCTCAACTCCACTTTAACCTCAAGAACAACTAAAACCACCTCCAAAATATCAATTTTATCAATTTTATCAAAAAGAAATCACAAATAAATACCCAAAAATCCAAAATCCAAAATTCTCACCCAAAAATCCTATTTTTTTC
Source organism: Stephania japonica (assembly GCA_039657345.1). Lineage (NCBI taxonomy): Eukaryota > Viridiplantae > Streptophyta > Magnoliopsida > Ranunculales > Menispermaceae > Stephania > Stephania japonica. The sequence goes on from CM077562.1 coordinate 43,097,467, forward strand.
AAATTTCCGATTCAAAATCATAAATAACACTCGATTCAAACTTAATATGAAAGAAAAACACTTTACAAACCAAAATCACGGCTCAAATCCAATTTTAACACAAAATCCCCTTTTTTTCATTTTAATGGAAAAAGAGTGGTGTTGTGTGCCTTAGCTAGATCTCTGGTTTATCCTCACTCCTAGCACAAAAATCTCCTCACAAATCCTCTAGAACCTCACTCTCACTCAACTCTGTAAATTGCATGAATTTTTGTTGGTGTTGTTATGAGAAACCCACTAATCTATTAATATTTATATGGGTTGGTGTAATCAAGTGTGCGTCACGAATCTCGAGACAAATCTGAGGATTCCTTACTAGGCAGTCCAGCTCTCTTGGTGACACCAAATCTGTGACTTTCATCATGGGAGTGTGTGCTAGCACGGATCTGGAGGTCAGTCTTATGGTCATTTTAATTCAATTGTAACTATAGGACATTAAATGTATTTTATATTATTTTGAAACTATAGGTTATGTATTAATCAATGTGCATTAATTTAAATACCATGTTATGCACTAAATTAATTAAATTTTATTTAGCTAAATTTAGACTTACCACAAGTCTAGCTACTTGATATCCTGGCTCGCACGTAACTCGAGGCGTATCCCCACTCGCATTTCGACGTCTATGGTTGCAAGAACTGACTTACTTAGCCTACACACATACACAACACTAGATATACACCATTTCAAATATAAAATATACCTCGGTCACATGCCTCGATCGGTGTGCGTATCTCATACGAGTCCCACGTCATGGGTCAATGAGCCTGATTACGGTCAAAATCTTGGATTAAAATTTTAGGTCGTGATAAATATTCCCAACAAAATGAAAATTTCATCCTCGAAATTAGATTTACCTCGAGTGAAACTTTATTAAAACGCACACAGCAGAGAGGTACCAACATCCCCGATTCTAAAACTATTTTTAAACATCAAGAAATAACTCGGTAAAGGAATCCAAAAATGGAAATGCTAAGAAGCACAATAAACAAATAATACAAGTTCATAATTAATTATTATCTAGTCCTAATAACATGCTATTCATTTCAACTCTTTAATACTTAATGAAAAGAGGCATAAGCAATGGAATGAATCAAATAGATTTAACACAAGGATATATCATGATGCTAAGCTCAACAAGAGAGAATATCACTAAATCATGATATCAAGAGTACAAGGCACCCATTTACAGTCCTATAGATTGTCCAACAATAATAATTTGAAATGAAATGAAAGTAAATAGTTTATGTGGGATTACTCACAATTCACGCAATTTTCTAGTCACTCCGACCTCCCGACACCCCGACTCATACACCCGAACTCTCGAGAATTCCCTTTAGTTCATAAAGTTCATTTTATATCATTTTAATTGATTTAAAGCCACATTAAATGGATTGATAATATTTAACCAAAAATTAGAATTTTATCCCAATTTTTTTGTTTTAGGTGTGGCACATTTTTTTAGTTATATCGGGTACCAAAAACACCCAAAAAATCTCGAAATAACTTTTCTACCTTTTTCTCAATGTCTTATATTTTCTATAATTCGTTTCCATTTTTTATGGATTTTTTCAACTATTTTCCTTATTTTCTAGAAATTAATATATAAAAATATATTTTATTTATTTTTTATTATTTTTTAATTAAGGAGGGCCCATGTGGACCGGGTCAGGTCCGACCCGATCTAGATGGGCCTGGTTTGGCCCTGCTGGGCCGGGCCCGAGCCAGTTCGGCCTGGTCCATGAGCATACGCACGTGAGCGTGTGTGTGCGCATCATCTCCCATAGATGAATCGTCTCTGGTTAGTGTAATCAAGTGTGTGTCACGGATCTCGAGAAAAATATGAGGATTCCTAACTAGGCAGTCCAGCTCTCTTGGTGACACCAAATCTGTGACTCTCATCATGGGAGTGTGTGCTAGCACGGATCTCGAGGCCATTCTTATGGTCATTTTAATTCAATTGTAACTATAGGACATGAAATGTATTTTATATTATTTTGAAACTATAGATTATGTATTAATCAATGTGCATTAACTTAAATACCATGTTATGCACTAAATTAATTAAATTTTATTTAGCTAAGTTTCGATTTACCACAAGTCTAGCTACTCGATACCCTGGCTCGCACACAAGTCGAGGCATGTCCTCACTCGCGTTTCGACGTCTATGGTTTTAAGAACAGACTTACTTAGCCTAAACATATGCACAACACTAGGCATACACCATTTCAAATATAAAATATACCTTGGCCACATGTCTCGGTCGGTGTGCATATCTCACATAGGTCCCACGTCATAGGTCGGTAAGCCTAATTACGGCCAAAATCTTGGATTAAAAATTTAGGCCGTGACACCCCTCTATTCACTCCCAGCGCCGCCACCAACAATAGATTGCCATCGAGCATAAACCCCTCCAAGCACTTCCAATACCACATCCCGCTCCTCTAACTGTGAAGCCTTTCCAACTACTCCCAAACCCAAGATCTAAAAAAAGGAAAAATAGCAAAAAACTAAATAAAAAGAAAGAAAGAAGAGAGAAAAGAGAGGGCCACCGACGACACCAACTTCTGTCAAACCAGATTGTGTCGGCAGCCTAAGGGTTGTAGATATGTTGTGCGCTAGGAAGAAAGGAGGACGTCGCTAGGGTTTCTCGCTCTTTTTGTAATTTTATTAATTAAAATGTGAAAATAAAGTCTAAATAAAAAAGTAAATATTAAAAAAAATCTATTATCCAACATAGATGTCAAGAAGTGACATTCAAACTAACAATGTCTATCTACGTCATCTTGACATTCAAAATACACATTCCATTAGAGAGGTTTTTTTTTTTTTTTTTTTTTTTTTTCACTCCAATGTCTATTTAGTACTAGGTGACACACATTACATTCAATCCACATTTCATTGGAGATGCTCTAAGACTTTAAAACTGATCTCCGATGGTAGATGTGGATTGAACGTTGATGAGGCGCATTATTTTTCGATGTAAAAAGAGACCGAATTCCAACCAACAAAATCAAAAGAAATGAAATCTTATGTGACTTGCCAATTTAAATGTCTAGAGTTCACATTCAAAATTGGCAATGTCAATTTTTTTATGCCACATCCATGACATTCTAAATACACATTCTCATTAGAGACCTCTTTTTATCTCAATGTCAATTTAATCTTAGGTGGAACATATTGACATTCAATCAACATTCAATTGGAGATGCTCTGAGTGCAAGGTGATAGATCTGAGAGAGACCACTGGAGATGCTCTAGCTTTTTGCGAGAACGGCTGGTGGATGTGCATGTAATAAATCAACGAAAGAGGCGAGTTGTTGTGGGAAATGAAGAGACGAGACCGACTGTTGGATGTGCATGTAATAAATCAACGAAAGACACGAGTTGTCGGAAATGAAGAGACACGAGTTGTGGGAAATGAAGAGACGAGACCGACTGGTGGATGTGCATGTAATAAATCAACGAAAGAGACGAGTTGTTGTGGGAAATGAAGAGACGAGACCGACTGGTGGATGTGCATCATAGGTGCTTTTTTCTTTTTGCTATATATTGGTTGTAGTAATGTTCGTTTTATATTAGTTGTCAAGTGAACTCCAATTTTGTTGCTCATCACACCAATAGGTAGAGACTATACAGAGAGTGAGACAGTACTGAAAACAGTGATGGATGAGTTAAAGCCAAGCGCACCCAATTCACCTCCTCTCACCCCACTTGGGTTCCTCGATCGAGCCGCGACGGTCTACGGTGACTCTACCTCCATCATCTACAATGAGACTTCCTACACGTGGGCCCAGACCCATCGTCGATGCCTCCAACTTGCCTCGTCACTCGTATCTCTAGGCATCAAGCCGGGTCACGTGGTCTCTGTCTTAGCCCCCAACGTCCCCCCTATGTACGAGCTACACTTTGCTGTCCCCATGGTCGGGGCCGTACTCAACACCATCAATATCCGCCTCAACTCGCGCATGGTATCGATACTCCTCCACCACAGTGAATCAAAACTTGTCTTCGTTGATCCCCAATTTTATTCGGTACTCCGAGATGCACTCAAAGACTTAATAGATCCTCCAGTTGTAGTGCTCATCACAGACATCTACGTGGATGCTCCATCATCACTAGCCGTTGATCACACTTACGAGGGGTTGATCGAAATGGGGGACCCAGACTTCAAGTGGGTCCGACCTAAGAGTGAGTGGGACCCGATGGTCTTGAACTACACGTCAGGCACGACCTCGACTCCAAAAGGTGTGGTCCACTGTCATAGAGGGCTCTTCATCGTGACTATTGATACGTTGATTGATTGGTCTGTGCCTAAGCAACCAGTCTACCTTTGGACCATACCGATGTTTCACTGTAACGGATGGAGCTTCGCATGGGCCATGGCAGCGGTGGGTGGGACCAACGTGTGCCTACGCAAGGTTGAAATGGCGACAATCTACGATAACATCAACAACCATCACGTGACTCACATGTGCGGGGCCCCGATTGTGCTCAACATGTTAACCAATGCCACGAACTTCAAACTGTTGAACCATTCGGTCCACATCCTGGTCGGTGGTTCGCCTCCCCCAACTGTGGTTTTGTCTCAGGCTGAGTCGGTTGGGTTCAAGGTGGATCATGGGTATGGGTTGACGGAAACGGGCGGGCTCGCGGTTTCCTGTGCTTGGAAGCAGGAGTGGAACCAGCTTCCAATAAGTGAACGCACGAAGTTAAAAGCGAGACAAGGAGTGAGAACGATAGGAATGACAGAAATCGACGTGGTGGACCATGAGACTGGGGTGAGTGTGACTCGGGACGGGTCGTCGCTCGGTGAGATTGTGTTACGGGGTGGATCCATTATGTTGGGTTATTTAAAGGACCCGATTGGGACATCCAAGTGTATGAATGGTAAGCACGGGTGGTTCTATACTGGTGACGTAGGCGTGATGCACCCGGATGGATATCTCGAGATTAAGGACAGATCTAAGGACGTGATAATCAGCGGTGGAGAGAATGTGAGCAGTGTTGAAGTGGAATCAGTGTTGTACTCACACCCACTCGTTAACGAAGCGGCCGTGGTAGCTCGACCAGACGAGTTCTGGGGTGAGACTCCGTGTGCTTTTGTGAGTTTGAAGGCCAAGTCGGACCAAGTCACAGAGAAGGAGATTATTGAATATTGTAGAGAAAGAATGGCACATTATATGGTGCCCAAATCGATAGTTTTTAAGGACGAGCTTCCTAAGACCTCAACTGGAAAAATTCAGAAGTTTGTGTTGAGAGACATGGCCAAGTCAATGAGTAATGGTGCACTAAAACAGTAGGAGTTCATTGAGAGCTAGGGGAGCTGTAGACATTGGTTTAAGCAGATAAGTTGATTTTGAAAACTTTGATGTATTTAATTTTCATGTGTTTGCTAGTTCGAAGCATTACATTTAATGAAAATAATATGTCCAATTTTATTGTGTCAGTGTTCTCCTCTCAAGCTATAAGTGGGTTGGCATGAAGATTTTGCCTTTGGTCTTTGTATCAGGTTCTCATGGAGAGCATACCAAAGGGCGGGAATCTTGCTCATATAATGGGAGATATTGGATGAAATAATTGGATAAGAGTTCCAAGAATTTTAAGTTGGGCATGCCAAACCTTATAATTATCAATCTTTTTTTTTATGAATTTTGCTGTCTATTAATTCTAAACCCTAATCTTAGGATTTTTTTGTGAAAAGGATTTCTTTTTTCTTTTAATATAGTTATGAACTTACAACATTTCCTTTTGATAAAAAAGTTGTATTTATAATTCGTTTGACACGAGCCAAATGCATCAATAAAATAATATACCTAAACCAACTATTTGTACTGCAAAAGGTCGATCCCACAGAGATTGGTAATCTTTATAAGGTTCTAAAAGAAAGGGAAAAGTTAGGGTTTTGATAAAACAAGTAAATTAACTAATCTAAATACCAAGAAAGTAAATAAACGATAGAAATAGCGTTGAAAACAATTAATAAGATTACCTAGGTCTAGACTTACATGTTTGGTTCGACAAAAGGTTAGATTTGGTTGTCAGTTCTACAAATTATGTTTAATTCAGTTTTAATAGGTTAGCTATAGGATTCAACACGCGCTAAAATTCTTAGTTCTCCTTGTCTCGGCAACCATAGTACGACCGTTGGTGTAACGACTCAAATTTTATTAAGGTCATTATTCATGTATTTTCCTGACATGGACGCCAATCCGGGTCCACGGGAACGCCGAGCTAGCGTAAATTGTTATTTTTTTACTGATTGGTTGCATAATTACAATGTTAATTATTATTTTATGTTATATTGTGTCGCGTGTGTGTAATTATTTTCTTATACCGTGTAAGATAGTGTGACGGGTATTCGTCTCGAAAAACATATTGTTGGACTAAGTGGTTAGTCACTCTAATTTCGATCGGGATTTTGATGGAAACAAACAAGGTGAAAATATACTAATAAGTTTATCAAGTGTATTTCAGTTTCGTCAAAGGTTGCAAAACATCACAATCTCAAGTATTCAAGTATTCAAGCCATACAAGTTCAAGATTTGGCAAACATAAGGAAAAGAAGACGAAAGATAGAACCACGAGTTGTAACATTGATGTAAGGTATACAAGTTCATTTACGCAAGCCTATTGCATAGTTCATGCACATCGAGCTTTTCAAATGGATTTTCAAATGTCAAGTGATTACTTGAAGTTTTAAGTGAAACTTAACACATGACTCGGTCTATAAGTTTAAACAATGTTAAACTATGTGTTTATGTTCATATCGTACTTTAAAAATCATTGTGGAAGCTTTTGAAAAAGAAAAAATTGTTTTTGAAAGGTTTTTGAAAAGAAAACCGCACATTTGCAGAAAAGCCCCTTGCATGTAATGAAATTGAGATTTTTCGTTTTCGAGATTTGTAAAAATATCTGGACCACCCAAATAGGTTATATGACCCATAACAAACATGTATGACATGTTATATGTGGTTTGGTAGGGTCCCGGATGTGATAAAGGGTCGTTAACTCTATGGTCAAAAATATTATTTTGAGGCCCCTGACTATTAGCACGCTAATATTTTTATTAGCACGCTAAGTGCAGAATTAGCACACTAGGTCAGAAAATTAGCGCGTTAATTCCTTTCCTAACAGCTTTTTTATAAAGCTGAAAAACACACTTTAATTTGGATTTTTGATGGAATCTCAGCCCTTGGATCCCTAGAACGGTCATAAACTAATATATAAGAATATAGAACACTCTAAAACAACTAAGAACAAAGGATTTGTTTTGAGGAGAAGGAAAAACACAAGTGCTCAAATTTTTCAAAAGGAGAAGCTTGGATTTTTGTAAAGAACACAAAGAATATTCTTGAGGCTATCTATTCAATTTTAACACCAGCATTTTTGAGGCTTTCTAAAGTGTACAACAACCACTCCAAAACTGATTTTCAAGTTATCATCTAGGAGTTGTAAGAAAGTCCTATTTCTTGGTTTTTCTTGTGCTTAAATTATATATTCTTGTGTGCTTGACTTGGGAAATCATATGTTGTGTTGTTAAACACATTTGTCTTGGGTTTTGCACTTAAACTTGATTTACTAAACTCTAGAACTGATTTGGACAAGCGTTTGCACTTAAACTTGATTTTTATCAAACTTCTTGTTTATTGAATTTGAAACCGGATTTGTTCTAATTGATTTGTTTGAAACAGTTTCATATTTGAGTTTTGCATAAAATCGGTGATATCTTTGCATTTCTCAATTGCTTTCATACTTGCATGCATTATAGTGGTTAGGCTCTAAGAGGCTTGCTTATATTTGAACTTGGTGCCGCTTTACTTTGTAAAGTAAAATATATTTCATTGTATTCATCAAACTTTAATTGTAAGACTTAGTGGGATCTAAGTCGAAAGGGAAGACCTAGTTGAGGCTAGGCATAAATCCTACTTACGGCTAGGTAGTTGTGTAAGACCTTATTGCGATAAGGCATCTTGTAAAAGACCTAGTTGAGGCCAGACATTCACTTGGCTAGTTAGTTTAGGGTGTAACACTTATTGGTAATATAAGTGGGGGTTAAAAATCCTAACCAGGGAGGTTAGGTAATGGATGTAGATCGATTGGATCGAACCACTATATATCGTGTGTCTCATTTCCATCTCTTCTACCCCATTCACTTGCATAGCATCCATATTTGCGTTTTGGTGAACATATATCATCTTGATGATTGAATTATATTAAAGATGATAACTACTCGGTAACCCAATTCACCCCCCTCTTGGGTGACCTTCACATGTTGGTACAGGTACCAGACTGGCAAAATACGAGTATTGTAACGACTCATTCTCACTAATGACCGCCACAGTGCCAATGCAGGCCCATAACGTGGCCAACCAACGCCAGCTATATCCCACATGCAATTATCATGCCCAATCATCATTAATTCCTCAATACTAGATATCATAAATCTAAATTATTACTGAACTCCAATCATCTGCTAAATATTGTTTAAACCTCAAATTACAACGAAAGTCTAAAATCTGACAAATTAATTTGAATACATCATTTACCTAGTGTGGAAAGCACATATATCATTATTAACAGTAATAAAACCTTAACAAAGTCACAAAATATCAATATACAGATCAAAATATATAACTTTTTGTCCCAACCTAATATTAAAACAGATAGATAGATATAAAAACGTACAAGTTCGACTTTTAGTCCTCAGAAGATCACAAATAGTCAGCTAACTTGCTCTTGCCGCAACTCGTACTAGGATCTGCACTCGAACCCTCACAAAAGGCAGATGACGAGCCCAGAGTGAGTATTCCCAAGGAAATTTAGTGAGCAATTACATAAAGTAAATACTGGAATTTTAGTAACCTATAAAATAAACATGCGGAAATAAATAAACAGGCAACTGTGTTCATCTTATGATTTAAAAAATAGGAGAGAATCAACAATGTGTTCCTAGAGCCTAGGGTTAGACTACACCATACTTCAGACTCTTCCACAGAGCACTACCGCGAGTGGCACTCAAGCAAGGCCAGTCTTTGGATCCACTCGATGGTCGGCGAAACACCTGCAGCACACCGACACATTGCACAAAAATGGCACGGGGGTGAGAGCCTCTACCAGCCGTCCATATAATACCACAACCAGGAATGGAATAATGAATTAAAGAATTGAATACAAATGCGAAAAGTAAGTAAATGCTCAAGAAATTTTAAATTGGGATACTACACGCCTCAATCCATACTCTGCGTCCCGAAAATCAAATCCTAGTCTAGCTCTAATAAACACCTAACAATCGTATTGTCACCCTAAGTCGCCAAATACCATATATCATTGAATTAGCTTCAATAGAGTATATTATGTCAATTTTTCGCTTTTTACGAGGTAAAAACCCCAACATAATATCTTGCCAAAATCCCGAATACCTCACTTTTTATAGAAACTAATAAATTTTCATTTATTTGGTAAAAATATACTTTTTCTAGAATTTTTCCTAATTTTTTGGATTTTCTATTATTTTTTAACTGTTTTTTTTAACCTGAATCGGGCCGAACCGGGCTTGGCTCAACCGAGTCGAACCCGCTCGGTTCAGGGGTCATCTTCCCAACAGAACACGAGTGCACGTTCTATTCAAATTTTTTGTCTCTGCTGCTAGGGTTGGATCCCAACCCCAACCCCAGGTCGGTCTCAACATGTAACAGCAGGGAGGCAACCCTCCCTGCCTTGGTTCTTGGTTTAACCATGGCCGAACCTCCTAACCACACCAACAACAACAACACACAACACAACGTCGCCAACTCACCTTCAGCCACGCCTCGTCGAGCTCTCGTTCTTTCCTCTCAGTTCGTTCTCTCGTCTCGGCTCTCTCTCTCTTCCACCACTCAATTTCTTCTCTCGAACTCTCTCGTTAGAATTCGATTGAATGATGGTGGCCATGGTGATATATATAAAAAAGGGTAGCCAAATTATTAAAATATCCTTGTGTCTATCCTCTTTTCTTTATAAAACACAAGCCCTTTTTGTCTTTTCTCCTTTTCTTTTTTTATTTCTATATATATACATTATCTTCGCCAACGACACTAATTTGTGACTCACTTACCACTCTCTCTTATACAAAACTCATCAAATCACTCCCCGACATTCCAACGCTTGGTTTCACACCACAACGAGAGGGGCAATAAATTCAAAATTTTGGTTAAACCCCAAAGTATTTCCCAAAGTTTGGTTTTAAAAATAGCTTGAAAGTGAGCCTAAAATAGTAACAAAAAAGGCCTCTGGTTGAGTCGTGCGTAGGTCACGCCATGGGCTTAACCACCCCTAGTGTTGTATGAACTTGGGCACTGGATTGTTGTGGTTATTGTTGTGGATTTAGACCACTTATGGGCCTCTTTTGACTCTTAGAATACGCATGTTATCGTTGTTGCCTTCTAATCTGTTTATCATGCACCTTGATCTATTTACATTTCTTGTTATTCAATACAACATGATATTTAGACTGCTTTACTTGATGTTCATGACTTATTGTTATATTCTTCTTACATTACTTTCTATTTCTCTCAAGTTGCTCACCGTCTAGTTTGTAACGGTAGGTGCAGATATCCCGAAGCGTAACAAGGGCAAGGAGCCCTGCTTAGGCGACTTCCTCTGAGAACCTCTCAGAATGAAACTGCTCAGGATTAGGTTAGGATTTGGTTCAAGATTAATTGTTGATTGTATGAACTTTTGATATATTATGTTTTTGATATTTGGGATGTAAGACTTTTGGATATCATGTAACTTGTTATATCATGTTGATATGATTTGTATATGAATATCTATATTGATGGGTTCCACATTTATAGATGCCTGATTTCCCTTGAATTGAGTTATTTCCCATACATTTTGATTATATTTATAGTTTTTCAGCTGCGTAAATTGGTAACTGCGATAACTCACTTCATAAACTCGTTAAACGGATAAACAGAGGTCGATTAGGCTCGTCAGGTTCCCCGAGACTGGACTCAGGGGCTGGTACGGGTCTAGACAGGGTGTAACCAATCGCGTTGGGAAATTGGGGACGTCACAGTGGGCCTAAAATAGTAACAAAGAAAATATCATATGATTCATTATCATTTAAACTATGACGGCCCCAAATTCTCAATGCATTTGGATATGCCCGACCTAGACTGGTGCAGGTCCCCGAGTCGGTACTCGGCGAGCCTGACGAGTCTAATCAACCTCTGATCAATAAATTTAGCAATTTATGAAAGAGTTATTGCAGTTTAATATATACGCAGCGGAAAATAAACTAACAATATGGGAAATAACTCAATCAAAGGGAAATCGGAAATCTATAAATGTGGAAAACCCTGTAATATTCATGTTAAATATGATAAGATCCAAATATGAACAATTACATGATATCCAACTGAATTAAACCCAAGCTCATGAACAAAACATGACATATATATATACAAAGCAACATACAAACAAAACAAGTAACCTATTATAAGGTCTCCAGTCCTGCCACTCACAAGAAATCTCCTAAACAGGGCCCCGAACCCTTCGAACACTATGGTATATTTGCACCCACCGTCACAAACTAAACGATGAGTAACTGAAGAAATTGAAAGTAATGCCAAAAGAATATAACAGTAATTCATGATTTAATAATAAGACAGTCCAAATATCATGTAGTAATTGAAAGAGATATACAATTAAATAATTTAAGGAGCATGATAAGCAGACTGATAGATATCAACGAAAACATGCGTGTTCTAAGAAGCAAAAGAGGCACATAAGTGGTCTAATTTCATAGCATACAGCAAAGATCTCGCAAGATCTCCCTGGGCAATATCACAACACTAGCGCAACATAAAATTGAGAGGCATAACAATACCTCTTGAATCCAGTACCCAAGTACACATAACACTAGGGATGGTCTGTACCCCTGCAGGAGGTACTCGCGTTGTCCCAGCTAGTGCGGGCTATATGATACCTTCCTAACACACTCACGCCAAGAACACACAACCAAGCAATATAATGGAATACCAGGCATGGGATCAATTCAACAATAACAATCAATAGAGGATATATGAATCACATGAGATTTCTTAGCCGGCCTACTAACATACACACATACATAGTACGTGTACTTAACTGACTAACCCAATCCCTGTATCACTCTGTGACTCTAACGCATTTCCCACGGGTTCTCGACTATCTGGCAAAGATTTGAACCCCAAATATTGGGTTTATGGTCATTAATCAATCATAAGGAAAACCGCAAAGTTATTCCAAAGTTTGGGTTTAAAATCGATGAAAATATAAACTCAAATAAGCTGAAAATTGGTTCACTGGTCAAGCCATATTCGGTTCATACCGTGTGGTCCAATGGGGTAAAACGTCTCACATGGCATTTGGAAATTCAAACTCATACACAAAGTACACCCGAATTACACACACATATTCACCATGGGCCCTTGTTGCTCAAAATGTCTTGGGCCACATAACCCCCCGCTAGTAGGCCCTTGTTGGGCCCAAACACCTCCCATCCCAAAAACACAACCACACGTTATACATTATTGGGCCTACGCTTCTCACCAATAACGCGCGCACACACAAAAACGAAACACAACTCAAACGACGCCTTCACAACATGGGTTTCACACACCCAAAACACAAATACGTGCTTTGTACACACCGTGAGAAGGGAATGCATGAAAACGCCTTCTCACGGCTAAAAATGCAGACACACCGTGAAGAGACAAACTACAAAACGTGAGCACGTCGTAATACTGAACTCAACAAACAACAAAACGTATACCCGAGGCGCCGCGACACCACATGAAAGAAAACGTCCCATATTGTTATAGCCCCAGCTACTAATCTAGGGCACCGCCCGGCTTAATCTTGTAATTAAGCCCTAATCACGATGCGTAGGACCCAATTACGTATTAGTCAGCCTTTACTACCTATGTTCTCTGTGTTAAACAATTGATTTAGTTAGCGGAAGTCTTTACAATTTATAGCGGAAGTCTTAAATATTTTAGCAGAAACTTTTTTTTTTTAATCCTAAGTGTAGAATCCAGGAAATAACGATCACCATATATATGCAAGTAAACGACGAACATATATAAACAAAGTGAAAGCCAAAAGTCGGGTAATCTAACAATCATCCCAATAACATCCCAAAAAGATAAAGACGTACGTAAATATAATACAAAAAGTATCCTATATGTACGAGCAACTTCGCACTCGGAGGTCAGAGGTAGTCACCGATCTTCTTCTTGCCCGACCTGGTGTTGCTCGACGGACCTACACCCACCGTCACAAACTAGACAGTGAGTATAGTGATATTTAAGTGATAACTGGGGAAATCTAATACTACTTTTCCAATTTAAACAAAAGGTATTTAAAGGCATATGTAGCTGAAGAAATGCTGAATAATAATGCAAGTAAATACCAACGTTAACTGATACACATAAACTAACACAGGCTAAGTCGAGATGATCTACGTTCAGTCGGCGGTGAGAACTATCACCAACCCTACTCTACTACTGTATGGAGCTGTGCTCAACATATAATAATAATATATTTTTTTTAACCTCAAGTGGCGAAGCTGTGCTCTGCGCGTATAAATCATTCATACTTGCCGACAACTCCGTGGCCCACGCCACGTGTGCCGCCCAAGTGTAGTGGCGAGTGCCGGAGACCCCGAAAGACTGAGATCCTCGTGAATCCGCACATCTCGTGTGCAATGGACACTAGATAATTCCTACTTTAGATTTCAAGAATTAATATCCTACAATTGCTATGATTCCAACACAAGTTAGGCTATAAAGCCCTAATGGAATAGAACACAAGTCCAACATAACAGATAACCCTATAACATACATCTTCTAAGTATCCATTAGCCATATTTCAAGACAAACATTGAGCATATAAGGAAGCATGGAGTCAATGATATATCAAACAAGGCCTCATGCTATATCAATATTCATAATGAATAGAAACAAGAAAAGCATGGTGTGGGAAATAAATTAGCTTGTTTACAAATAGACTGAAAAATGATAAATGACTGGAATGAAATAAAATAAAGAGTTCCCACAATTTCACTTACAAGTCAATGCCGTAATCCTAGCTATCCAGCCTCTCGACACCCCGACTTGTGCACCCGAACTATCAAGAATTCCCTTTAGTTCCTGAGGTTCATTTTTTATATCATTTTAATTGGTTTAAAGCCACAATAAGTGGATTCATGATATTTAACCAACAATTAGAATTTTATGTCAATCTTTAATTGTGGCACATTTTTTTTTTTGAGTTATATCGGGGTACCAAAAATACTCAAAAAGTCCCGAAACCACTTTTCTACCTTTTCTCAATTTCTTATATTTTCTATAATTTTTTTTTCTAATTTTTCAAGAATTTTCCAACTATTTTCCTTATTTTCCAAAAATTAAATTAATATATCAAAATATATATTTTATTTAATTTTTATAAATTTAATTTTTAAATTTTAATTTAGAATTTTAAATTTTAAGAATATATAAAAATATATATTTCAAAAATATATAAAAATATATTTATTAAGTGGGCCCCACCTGAACTGGTCCGGTTCAGGTGGTTGGACCGGACCGACCAGTCCGGTCTGGCCCGGGGTCGCACACGCGCGCGAGGGTGCGCGTGTGCACCCTCTTCTGAAAGACAATTTCGTCTCTAGTTTTCCAAAGATGAAATCGTCTCCTATATATATATATATATTTTTTTTTTCTTCTTCTTCCGTCTTCTCTCTATCACTGATCTAATAGCACCTCAAGAGACCAAATTTTTACATCCAAAAATCACATAAACAACAATAAATTCTCGGATGAACATGCATGTGTATAAACCCAAAAATATCTGAAAATACCAACTTCTCACCAACAATTCCCAACAACTTTGACTAAAACTAGTTTGTTTGAGTAATTCATACCATTTAGACTCCAAATCAACCAAATCCGTTGCGCACATCCATGTGACGACCCTTCCCCGACCTAGGGTCGGGTCGCCCAGCCCAGACTGCCACTGAACCCGATACCTGAACCAGGTCCAAATAACGGTCTGGAACGCCTCTCAAATAAACCTACGGAATAAATATAAAGAGATATCATAAAGCCAAAAGATTTAAGTTCATAGAATATTAATAAAACAATACATGGGTTCATGCTCATTTAAACTAAACAAGTTTATTAAATCTCTGAAGTGGATCAACTAAAGGTAACTACGATTCAAGATACCTAAAGATCTATTTTTCCCAAAGTTGAATAGTTTCAAAATCAAATATACATAATATATATATATATATATATATATATATATATCAATAAAGGCTCACATCAAGAAGAGACTTCAAGCTCGTCTCTCCCTTGCCTCAACCTAGCACTGTCGTGGATACCTGAGATGTAAGTGGGGTGAGCTAAAAGAACCAACAGAGCTCAGTAATGCGGAAAACCCGCTCAACCAATATGCAAGTAATACCTAATAAGCATGCAAAGTCTAGCATGTATTTGAAAACAAACAAGGATTCATTAAATAGTAGCATGGTAGCAGGATTTCATAAAAAATAGACTTATAATGAACCATCAAGTACTTTCATTGACATAAGATTCGTAAGTCACAAATTGTAACAACAATAATCATGAATAACATTAAAGAGATTGACAAATTATTTCATAATTTCAAACTTTCATACAAATGAGGGGGTTTCGCGAGATTATGTACTATAAAATATAATAATACGATAAGTCGACGTTCCATTCAATGCATACTAGATATTGGCAAGAATCCGGTGACCGATTCTCCTACTCTCAAAGTGATGGAAACAACCAGCTAGCACACAGGCTTTATGTGCCCTCTCGTTTGTCCTATCAAATCAACAGTAGGTTCGTCCAAGCCATCACTGATACACATCCCTATGTCTAAAGAGTACAAGAGAAGGTAACTCCAACTCATGTCCCTACGTGACATACTTATGAATTCAATTAGTTAAGTAAAGCCCTCGGTGGTAAACTCCACACATCCTGGGGTATTAACGACCCTCGGTGGTACCACAACATTCTGAGGTATTGTTATTGATTTACTTGCTAATGAGGCCCTCGGTGGAACTCCACAAACATTCTGGGGCCCTGAATAATATAGATGAAAAAAATAGTGCATTCACATTCTATAGATACGTAGGTTCGAGCCAATACCACGACACAACCCATAAATCCCAAGTCTTTAATTCAAATTATGAATCCTAAACATAACTAATAATCATGCCATATTTGATAATTGAGCAAGCTCCCCACTTACCTGCACTCGTCGCGAATCCTAATCTCGATCCTCTCGCGTTTGGGCTCGATGTGAACCGTCTCGTGAATCTAAAAAATTTGAAAGAATAATTACTTTATATATCTACAACCATATAAGTTTAACATTAATTGTCTAGACCTTAGAAATTTATCCTATTTTATAGCTGACTTCACTAAAGGTCATTCACGACTCTAAAATCAACACTTAAAATTATAATCGATGATTCGAGTAAAATAGGAATGCGGTGATGTAAAACAAGGAAAATCCGCTAAGACTTAATTTTTCCAACATAAATCGAAGACTTTCGATTAATTATAATTAAAAAAATCTAAATCGCCATACAAGACTCAATTTAGACTTTAAATTTCCAAATGACAATATTCAGTCAAAGTCCACAAATTTATCGAATAAGTGTATTTCCCAAAGAAAAGATTCAAAGTCCCTTTTTAATCTCAACTCAACCTTAAATGTCAAATCCCTATCAATAAACTTCAACCGCGTTCAATTTGCTAAAATCATGGGAAAATCCTTTCATGTACCGTCAAACCATGGCAAACAAGATTGATTCATCCATAATACTCGTTATCATAAAGCTTAAAAACTTGTATAACCTATTTCAAGACTAGATCTAAGAAAAATTGAACAAACTTTGCAAATCATCAACTCTCATTGCCAATACCAACACTAAGACAATAAATCTAGAGAGTATTAAAGTCTAACCATGCCTTCAATGGAGTCTTTGACTCAAATTCCTTTCCAAAATCTTATTCTAACATAGATCAAATCTTTTCTTTCTTATTTTCTTTTCTATTTTCCTCGCATTCTTGCCGCTGTCGACGCCATCGACTCTTTGGTCTTCAAATCTTCAATAAATAATAAAGAAATCAAGGAGGGAAGTGAAGTTGTCCCTCTCTTGAGCTTGAACTCTCCTCTTGTTCTCCTCCTCTCCACGTGGGTGTTTAGGGCTAAGGTTTTCTTTGATTTGCTTAAATAGCATTAGGGTTAGGGATTAGGGATTAGGGTTGTAACTATTTACAACTTGTCTAAAATGCCCTTTTAGGTCATAATCTCAATTGGGCTTTATTATTTAAAATAAAACTTTACTTACTCCCTAACTCATATTTAATTTGACAAGTTTAGAATTGTATTTCCATATCAAACACCCAACATATTTTTATCATGAAATTACCAAAATACCCATAGGTTGGGTCGTGGAGAATTTGGGTCGTTACAGTCCATAAATCCGAAATTTGTGTTTAAAATCAAAGAAATAAAAAAAAATCCATAAGAAATTGGGTAAAAAGAAATTGTGGGTGAGATTACCTTAGTTCGGATCTCTGATTTCTCTCACTCCTAGCTCAAATTTCTCTCCGAACTTTCCCAAAATCTCCCCTCTCTTCCATTCTATGTGGTTTGCATGTGTGAATTCTCAACAGAACACTCATATATATATACCCCTTGTCCTAATCTCTTTCTACGTACGTATCTCGAGGACGATCTAAGGGTCTCTGTCACTAAGTCCAGCTACCTTGTTGACACAACTTCATGACACCATTTATCTTGAGATCTCACACACCCATCTTCATGTTTATCTTATGGCACTTTTTCTTTTTTCCTTCAACTTTAGGACTTAGATTTATCAATTTAATTCAACTATACATTAATCACATTAATACCCATAGTTAGCATATAGGCCTTTTTAATTAATTCATTTTATGTCCTACTAACTCTTAACTACTCGGCAGCCAATGCCCCGTACCCCGGCTCGCACGCAACTCGAGACACTTTTCCCATACGTCGAACGTTGTATTTTCCAACTTAATGATATAATTTAATTTATGCTAAGGTATAATTATTTCTTAGCCTAGTCTCACTATCCCGGGTAATTCCACTAGGTACCCGTACTTGCACGCACTCCAAGGTATGTCTCCGCTCGCATCAACTCAGCGTCTATGGTTTGCAAACAAACTGACTTAATTAGTCTATACACATACACAACACTAGGCATACACCAGTACAAATATAACATTTACCTCAACCACGTGCCTCGGTCAGTGTGTGTATCTCATGCAGTCCCCACGTCATGGGTCGGTGATCCTGATTAAGTAAGTAAATCAAGATTAGAAAATTAGGCCGTGACAAATATTCCTAACAAAAAGGAAATTTTGCCCTCGAAATTCAATTTAGGTTAGGATTATACCTGACTCGAAAAGGTACGGGAAATGATCTCGCATATAGTCATCCCGCTTCCAAGTGAGTTCCGAGTCGCTGTGGAACTGCCATTTTACGAGCACCTTCAGAATAGACTTGTTCCTTAACTGTTGTACCTTACGATCTAAGATCTGGATAGGTTGCTCCTCATATGAGAAATCCTCGCTCAGGTCGATCTGACTCAAGTTAATTGTCGGTCGTGCGCTTGCCTTCGACTCATCTAGTCGAAGCATCAAAATATGAAGAACCGGATGAACACCTGACATCTGCGGAGGAAGCTCTAACTCGTATGCAACCTTCTGAACCCTTTTCCTAACTCTGAATGGCCCGATGAAATGCGGTGGAAGCTTGCCCTTCACACTAAATCTCTGTAGGCCCTTCCGAGGGGAAACCTTAAGATAGACATAGGCTCCCTCGGAATAAGTGAGATCACTGTAGTACTTGTCTGTATACTTCTTCTGTCTCTCTTGGGCTGCCTTGAGTTTCTATCGAATATGGCGTACCTTTTCGATGTGATCAACAACAATCTCAGGCCCTACTGATACTCTATCCTCTGGCTAAGCCCAACATGACGGCAAACGACATGGTCTGCCATATAAAGCCTCAAATGGCGCCATCTCAATGCTAGCTTGATAATTATTATTGTACGCAAACTCACACAATGGTAGGTACTCCTCCCAAGATCCGCTGAACTCTAACACACAGGCCTGCAACATGTCCTCTAGAACCTAATTCAGTCTCTCTGTCTATCCGTCAGTCTGAGGATGGAAAGCTGTCCTGAACTGTAGGCGCATACCGTACTGTTCTTGCATACTCTACCACATCCTGGAAGTATACGTAGCATTTCTGTCTGATGTGATGGTCAGCAGTACCTCATGCAGCCTAATGATCTCCCTGTCGAAAAGTATACTCAGCTGATAAAAGGTGTAGTGCGCTGCAACTGGCAGAAAATGAGCAGACTTAGTAAGTCTGTCAACCATCACCCAAATTGAATCATGTTTCTTAGCTGTCCTCGGCAACCCTCTGACGAAGTCCATGGTGATGTCTTCCCATTTCCATTTCAGACTGGGCAGTGGCTGTAACTGTCCTCCAGGTCTACGATGTTATGCCTTCACTTGCTGGCAAATCCCACAATTCCTGATAAACTCTAACACATCCACTTTCATCCCAGGCCACCAGAAATGTCTCTTCATGTCGTGATACATCTTAGTTCTGCCTGGATGAATAGTAAATCGAGAATGGTGTGAATCCTGAAGAATTTCCTCTCTCTGCTCCATCATCTCGGGTATCCACAATCTACCCCTGAATCTCAGATACCGATCAGATGTCTCTGTCCAATCATTACAATCTGAACTCCGCGCTAACTCGCTGAATCGCTGGTACAACTTGTCAGTCCTCTGACCCTCTAACACACTTTGTGTAGACACGGTATGTAGTCTCGTCTGTGCGCAGATCTCAATCCAGGTATCGATAGGAACGTCTAACTGACCTACTATCATCGCTGCCTTAAGTAACCCGTACTCGTGCGTCATATGACATCTGATAACCACGACGTTTCTGGTCGGTCTCCTACTCAGTGCGTCGGCGACTACGTTCGCTTTTCCTGGGTGATACTCCAAGGAAAATTCATAGTCCTTCAAGAATTCTAACCACCTACATTGTCTCATATTCAGTTCCTTCTGTATGAAGAGATATTTTAGACTCTTGTGGTCAGTGAAGAGTGTGAATCTCTCCATACAAGTGCTGTCTCCACACCTTCAGTGCAAATACGACTGTTGCTAACTCAAGATCATGCGTCGGGTAGTTCTTCTCATGTAGCTTCAAGTGTCTCGAAGCATAAGCCACAACTCCGCTACCCTGCATCAACACGCATCCAAGTCCCGTGTGTGAAACATCAGTGTATACTTGGAATCTCTGTCCAATCTCAGGTAGTGTCAATACTGGTGCGGTCATCAACAACCTCTTCAACTGGTTAAATGCGTTCTCGCATTCCTCATTCCAATCATACACGACGTCGTTCTATGTCAGTCTAGTCATCGGCAAAGCGATCTTAGAAAAATCCTTCACGAATCTGTGATA
Source organism: Stephania japonica (assembly GCA_039657345.1). Lineage (NCBI taxonomy): Eukaryota > Viridiplantae > Streptophyta > Magnoliopsida > Ranunculales > Menispermaceae > Stephania > Stephania japonica. Next base: position 43,118,111 of record CM077562.1, read on the forward strand.
GTAGCCTGCTAACCCTAGAAAACTCTTGATCTCTATCACTGATGTTGTTGCCGGCCAGTCCATAATCGTCTGAATCTAGGCCGGATCTACGGCAATCCCTGTTGTTCTAACTACGTAACCCAAAAACATGACTTCTGAAAGCCAAAATTCACACTTGCTGAACTTGGCATATAAACGGTGCTTCCTCAACGTCTGCAATGTCTCCCTGAGGTGCTGCTCGTGATCCTCCCATGTCCTCGAATATATCAGAATGTCATCGATGAAATCTACTATGAATCGGTCAAGAAATGGCCTGAATACTCGGTGCATAAGGTCCATAAACACGGCGGGGGCGTTGGTCAGCCCGAACGGCATGACCGTAAACTGGTAATGTCCATTTCTAGTGCAGAACACTATCTTGGACCGGTCCTCGTCCCTGATCCTAAGCTGATGATACCCTGATCTCAAGTCTATCTTGGAGAAGAACTGTGCTCTTCTCAGATGCTCAAACAAATCATCAATCTTCAGTAGCGGGTACTTGTTCTTGATTGTAACCCTATTCAGTTGCCTATAGTCGATCACAGTCGTAGACTACCATCCTTCTTCTTCACAAAAAGTATTGGCGTTCCCCACGGCGACATAGAAGGTGTGATGAATCCCTTCTCCTCCATGTCCTTAAGCTGAGCCCTCAACTCTTCTAACTCCTTCGGGGCCATGCGGTAAAGTGGTATTGCGATCAGTTTGGTGCCTGGTACTAACTCGATGATGAAGTCTACCTCTCGCGGCGGTGGTAGTCCTGGCAACTCCTCGGGAAAAACGTCGAAAAACTCTTTAACGATCGGTATATCCTCAAGTCGGGGTCCTTGACTCTCTGCTATAGTATACAAGGCTACTAGAGTCTCCATCTCCTCACTAGTTGCTAATCGACCTCTTGTGGTAACAGCTCTCGGTGTGCTACCTCGGTGTACAAACGTCAGACGTCCTAGAGTCTCAAATGTGACAGACTTACTGAAACAATCAATGTGAGCGTGGTATGCTGATAACCAGTTCATCCTGAAAAGAGCGCCGAACTCTAACATCTCAAGGACTCTAAAGTGGGCGGGTAACTATATACCACTAATCTCTACTAGAACTCTCTCAACTAGACTATTAGGGTAAACCCTAACTCTGATAACCGTACTCAACATCAAATGTACTCCAAGCCTAATCGGTGTCAGTCCTAGTATGCCTATCATGCGTCCAGAAATGAAAGAAATAATGGAACCGGAATCAAATAAAACATAAGACTATCTACCAGCGATAAAGATCGTACCCTCGAGACTCTGTGTGGCGTTAGTATCTGGCTGTGCTACCATGTAAGCTGCCTCTCGACTATGTGGTGGATACACTGCTGTTAGCTGTGGACACTCCCTCACCAAATGTCCCACCTGTCCGATCCTATAACATGAAACATGTCTACGATGACCGGACTGTGGCTGTCCCTGAACTAGAGTCTATTTCTATCCTTGATGGGGTCCCTCTCAGTCTCTACCCCTGCCTCGGCCTCTACCACCCTACTGTTGATGCTGTCGTGGTGTTGATGGTGCCGGAAGAGCAAGTCTCTCTAGCGCTGGTAATGCTGGCCTAATCGGTGGTGGTGGTAAGGAACGTCCTCTCCCTGAGCTTTGTGCTGACGCGACATAAGATACCTGAGGTACCACCGATATAAAACGTGAAGTCATCCCTGGGAGCTTGGGTGCCTTGCCACTCCGTCACCTCTTCTCGAAATCTACGGCCTACTATAATGTCAATCTCTACCCCAAGGCTGCCCTGTCAGCTATTACACCAAGGTAGTAGGTCTTATGGGAAAGTGCACGCTCGTATATCTCGGTGAGTGTCCCAGTGCCCGTGCTGACTACGTAGTAGCCAATGTCTGCTCTCAGACCTACCCCAAAGTGATACACATCTCCTAACTCATCTCAGACCAAATCCCCTGCAAACTGCCTTAGATACCCGTATCTGTCCCGGTACTCTATAACTGACTCATCTGCTCTCTGTCTCAAACTCATAAACTCTCTCCTCAGCCTCATCATGACTTCTGGCGGGAAGTACTGCTGATAGAACTTAGCCTTAAAGGACATCCATGACTCAAAGTCTCCATTGGTAGCTATAGTGGTACGCCACCAGACGTCAGCATCTCTTTACAGTGTATAAGAAAACAAATCTGGGCATAATCTATCCTCGTTCCCAGAATTCGATGTTGCTTCTCCTGTGATAGTATCCATCCCTTAATCTTCTCGAAGTTTCTTTCCCCGTCGAAGTACACTAGCTGAAGGTGGAGAAAGTCCTTCACCAGTTGAATCCCTACTGATGAGCTTGAAGGTGTAGGTGTGGGAGTCGCAGTCATCCCTGCTACCTCTGTCATCGAAACGGTCACTACTGAAAGAGTCGGTGTCGCTACCGTGCCCTGAATAATAGGAACGTCTGGTACGGGAGCAATTGTTGGAATGTGTTGGGTTTTGGGGTTCATGCGCAGCGGAGATTACAAAACAATTTTGAGAAAAACCCCAAAAACAGGATCCGAATTTGATTCCATTAAAACATGTTTTAAACTATGAAAACTTAATCATACCTCAGTCGCAATACCTTTCTGAAGGTTAATCGATCTCTAAGGCGCTGCCAATGACGAACGCCCTCTACTAGCTGTCCACACACGAATGGCGACCGAGATTCAAGTGCTAGCTTCGAGAGAATACCAAACCTTTTGTTTCTCTCCAAAACGATCCAGAGGATACCAAAAACTCTAAGTTGTTTCTCAAACGAAAATAGAGTTTCGGCCCTTTTAAAATCTTTCGTACTTGTATTCTAACTCAAAACGTCTATTTATACAACCCTTGTATATAGACGGTTAAGTAAATTACACATATACCCCTACTTAAAGAAGTATAAGTGTAATACACTACAAGGACGTTTCTGTCATGAATTTTATCATATAAAATTCATTTTTCTGAACCATCTTAAAATCTCGCAAAACCATTCTCAGTGTGCGACCCAATAGGCTCATACAACGTTGGCAGTGTACCAAAACACATTTTGGTATACAAGTCATAAGCGGACTCTAGCAAGACATTATGACTACCCAAGTTGTACAAATATCAAATCGATATAACCTAATCAATAGTGTATATAACATCCTTTTGTCACACGATATCCTTTTGATCAAACATAAGGCATGGAATTGTCATCCAACATGTTCAATCGTACTAGTCTCGATTTCTAGGTAGACTGAAAACATCTAAGTGACATTGATGAATATCAATTCACTTAGACTAGGCCTTTTAACAGTCTAACACATCGAGGATCCACTGGATATCTCTCTTTATATAAGAGGGACAAATTCTATCTCGATTACACAACTTCACCACATTATTCACACAGTAACCAATCATAACCTTTATAATCATCCGGTTAAAGACAACGTTTGATTGCGTCAAATCACTGTATTCCTAATGTTGAAGTCTCTGGTAATCTCAAGTCGGAAGAGGACCGAAAAATATACCTATCTGAGAAACAACTATGACTTAATCCATGTGATGTTCTCATAGCGGGTCGGTCCAAGTACTTTGTTCCCTAACAAGTACTCATGATCTTGATTCGTATTCCTATACGTATGATCATCGTATGATCATCAATCAAGACTCACACTAGTCTTAATTCATTATAGTTCCCAGTATAATAATCGACTAGGGACATTTAGGATATTTCTATAAATACCCATGGATCTTATTATAATGTAAACATGCAAATCAATTATAATAAACAGCAAATGAAATCCTCTATTTTATTAACTAAAATATATTCATAAAGACTGTTAATGGATTGACTTAGGGCACATTTCCCAACATCTCCCACTTGCTCTAGGGCCAATCATTCATGCATCTAATGCCTAATGATCTAACATGACCATCATGTTTCGCTTGTGGAAGAGCCTTTGTCAATGGATTCGCAACGTTGTCTTTAGTAGGTACTCTGCAAATCTTTACGTCTCCCCTCTCAATAATTTCTCTGATGAGATGAAAACGCCTGAGTATATGTTTGGATCTGTGGTGTGATCTAGGTTCCTTGGTTTGTGTTATTGCCCCGTTATTGTCATAATACAAACAAACAGGGTTAGCAATACTTGAAACCACACCTAGTTCAGAAATGAACTTTTTGATCCAAACTGCCTCCTTTGCTGCATCGGACGCTGCAATATACTCACACGTTGTAGAATCGCCACGATCTCTTGCTTCGAACTTTTCCAGCTTACTGCACCCCCATTTAAAGTAAACACATATCCAGACTGCGATCTAAAATCATCTATATCAGTTTGAAAACTTGCATCTATGTAACCATTTACAACTAGATCATTTTCAAAACCTCCATAGACCAAGAACACTTCCTTAGTCCTTCTTAAGTACTTAAGGATGTTCTTTACTGCTATCCAGTGACTCTCACCTGGATCCGACGGCGATATCTCGCTTGTAGTGCTCAAAGCATATGATACATCAGGCCGAGTGCATAGCATGACGTACATGATAGATCTAATAGCTGATGCATATGGAATCTTATTCATACGGTCTCGCTCATCATTTGTCCTAGGACATTGATTCTTGCTGAGACTTATGCCATGAGACATTGGCAACAATCCTCTTTTAGAGTCTTGCAAACTGAACCTATTCAGTACCTTGTCTATATAAGCACTCTGACTTAGACCGATTAGCCTCTTAGATCTATCCCTATAGATCCTTATCCCTAGGATATAGGCTGCATCTCCTAAGTCTTTCATTGAGAAACACTTCCCTAACCAAGACTTGACATCCTGCAATGTTGGGATGTCATTTCCAATGAGTAATATATCATCAACATACAGTACCAGAAAAACAACTACACTCCCACTGACCTTCTTGTATACATAAGGCTCATCTTCGTTCTTAATAAAACCAAAATCCTTGATTGCTTCATCAAAACGAAGATTCCAACTCCAAGAAGCTTGCTTTAATCCATAAATGGATCTTTGAAGCTTACATACCTTCCTAGAATTCTCAGGATGTACAAAACCTTCAGGTTGTGTCATATACACGTCCTCAAGCAGCTTTCCATTAAGAAATGTTGTTTTTACATCCATTTGCCATATCTCATAGTCATAATATGCAGCAATGACAATTAAAATTCTTATGGATTTAAGCATGGCTACTGGCGAAAAAGTTTCATCATAATCAACACCTTGAGTCTGCCTGAAACCTTTTGCTATAAGTCTTGCTTTGAAAGTATGCACTTTGCCATCCATGTCAGTTTTCTTCTTAAAAACTCATTTACATCCAATGGTCTTACCACCTTTAAGTAAATCAACCAAGTTCCAAACTTGGTTATCATACATGGATTGCATCTCAGAGTTCATGGCACTTAGCCATTTATCTGAGTTTGGTCCAGACATAGCCTCCTGATAAGTGGTGGGCTCATTTTGATCTATAAGCAACACATAACGACTATCAGTAATGAGAAATCCGAATCTCTCTGGCTCATGTCTTACCCTACCAGATTTACGTGGGCCTTGTGTCACTTGTGGAGATTCAACTGGTTCAGAACGTTGTTGAACTTCCAGTGGCGGTTTAGTGTTTATTTGTGATTCTTGAACTTCTTCAAGATTTATTTCTCTCCCACTAGTGTCTTTTGAAATAAACTGTTTTTCCATAAAGGCACCATATCGAGCAACAAACACTTTGTTCTCAGCGGGATTATAAAAGTAATATCCTTTTGTTTCCTTAGGATACCCCACAAATAAACACTTATCGATTTAGGTGCTAGTTTTTCGAGACTTGTCGCTTTACGTAAGCCTCACAACCCCAAATCTTAAGAAAAGACAAACTAGGTCTCTTCTTGTACCATATCTCATATGGTGTTTTATCAACCGCTTTAGAAGGAACTCGATTTAGAGTGAAAGCTGCAGCGATTTGTAATGCATAACCCCAAAAGGATAATGGAAGATTCGCATGACTCATCATAGATCGAACCATATCTAATAAGGTTCGATTTCTCCTTTCGAAACTCCATTCCATTGTGGAGTTCTTTGGTGGAGTTAATTGTGAGACAATCCCACAATTTCTAAGATGATCATCAAATTCTTGGCTCAAATATTCACCACCTCGATCGATCGAAGTGCATTAATAGTTTTACCAAGTTGATTCGCACTTCATTTTGAAATGTTCGAAACATCTCAAATGATTCACTTTATGTTTCATAAGATATACGTAACCATATCTCTTTGAAATCATCGTAAATGTAATGAAGTACCGGTAACCTCCTCTAGCCATTGTGTTTATAGGACCGCATACATCGTATGTATTAGACCCAATAAATCACTTGCACTTTCAACGTGTCGGTAAAGGGAATTTTAGTCATCTTGCCTAGTAAACAAGATACGCACGTTTCATATGATTCCAAATCAAATGAATCTAGAAGTCCATCTTTATGGAGCTTCGTTATGCGTTTCTCATTTATGTGACCAAGACGACAATGCCAAAGATAGGTTTGATTCAAATCATTTGACTTAGATCTCTTTGTATTTATGTTAAAGACTGGAGTATCTGTGGACCTTTTCATGCTTAGAATATAAAGACCATCACACAAATCAGCATTTGCATAAAAAATGCCTTTACGAGAAATTGAACATCTATTATTCGCAATAATAAAACCAAAACCATCCATATCCAAACATGAAACAGAAATGATGTTTCTGCTCAAGGCAGGCACATAATAACAATTATTTAAAGTTAAAATAAGTCCACTAGATAAAACTAAGTCATATGATCCAACAAACTAGACAAAGAACTCTTGCTCCATTCCCTACGCGGAGGATGACTTCTCCTTTCATCAACTTTCTACTTCTGGTGAGTCCTTGCACATTTATACAAATGTGAGATCCACATCCGGTATCCAATACCCAGGAATCACTAGTAGATAAATTAATTTCAATAACATAAATACCTGAGGTGGTAGTCGCACTACCCTTTTTCTTCTTTAGATCTTCCAGATAAAGTTTGCAATTTCTGAACCAATGACCAGGTGCATGGCAGAAATGACAATTTCCTTCTTTTTCCTTTTGGTGCTTTGAAGCAGGAGCAGGCTGGGGCTTGACTTATTCCACAGGCTTTGCGATAGTTGCAGCAGCAGCCTTGGCAACTTTAGCCTTGCCTTTGCCTTTCTTCTTCATTCCCTTTCCCTTTTGGACCATTAGCACATTACTAGAGGGTTTCTTGATATTTTGTTCAGCAGTTTTGAGCATCAAATGCAACTCTGAAATTGATTTCTCCATATTATTCATATTGTAGTTCATCACAAATTGTGAGTAACTCTCTTGGTAATTAATTTAAGATTAAATCCGTAGCCAACTCTTGGCTTATGGGAAATCCAAGTCTATCAAGTTGGTCAACATAGCCCTTCATCTTCAGAACATGAGGACTAACTGGCGCACCCTCAGTCATCTTACAAGAATACGGGTTCTTGGTTGTCTCGAACCTTTCTTGCCTAGCTGCTTGTTGGAACATTTCCTTCGAGTGTTACGACCATGTCGTAGGCTTCCATTAGTTCCATGTCCTTCGAAGTTCGGGAACCATAGTTGCCAACATAATGCATGTAACATCGTAGAATCGTTGACATGCTTATTATGCGCATCCTTCACAGCTTTCGTAGCATTGACTGGTGGGTCCTCAGGGATCGGAGCATCCAGGACATACAACTTGCGTTCATACTTGAGAACGATTTTCAAGTTTCTGAACCAATCAAGAAAATTAGTCCCAGATAGCTTATCCTTCTCAAGGATAGATCGCAGTGACAGGGGATTATTGTTACTTGAAGAGGCCATTGATCTACAATAAAGATTATGTAGAGTTTATTTTAGTATAGAGGAATAGACTCCCACTAAATTAACAACCCTCCTAAAACATACTGTTTATTTAGGGGACTAAATCTATATTTCACTTAATTCTATGACAGCTATGACATGAAACACAGAACTAGATTATTTAGGTAGGTAACAGTTACCAATTATATCTTATGTAATTTTAGATACTTTAATGAGATACAGGACATCTTATGTCTTAGCATGTTTTTATCTCATCATATGCCTAAAGTCCAAAACTATTTTGATAGCTTTATTAAGTCGGACCAATTTAAACATTTAGGTAACTCTTACCCAACTTATCTCACCAAGATAACACAATACACCCAACTATGACTAAAACTATATTAGTGCGATCGAGGCCTTGATAAGTGTTTAAAATTGGATGGCACAAGCCTTAAGATTTAATAGAGGGATTTTATTCAGTTTTAGTGATTTTAATTAAACAATGAAATATCATATATTTTATTGATTTCTAGAACCACTAAACAATTTAGGAAATTTTTATGCTATTCACTAATAGAAGAATTTCCGTGCGCTAGGATTAGTTAGACGGCGGTCCCGTTGGCCGGTATCTAACTAATTTTCGCTGATTTTACTATACCAAATTTACCCCTTAGTTTATCTAAAATTAAGTCAATTAAAACGTTTTAATTAACTCGGGCCCATATCTAACTAATCATCTTATCCTAATCCAATTAGGACTTTAGATATTTGAATCCTAGCATATCACAAATAACAAACTTTTCCATATTTATCTCCTATCCAATAGGGATAAATAAGCCGATTTTTGCATATATCTCCTAATCTAATTGTTATTTATCTTTATCAAATAAAAACTTCATAACAACATAGATATAACAAGATAAATAAATAATTTCGAAAATTAATTATTTGCAACTTCGATCTTCATCCAAATAATCACAAATATGTAGTTGGATCATGAATTACTATCTCAATCGAACCTAATCATATTAGTTTCGAATTAACATTCAGACTTATACAATTTAAGAAACTTAAATTAATGTAACCTAAATATGCATACTGAATTACAGAGATTTCATCCATGCATCAATACACAAAATAAAGATTATACCTAATGGTGTCATGGATCACAGAATACGAAATTCAATTCATCAAAATTATTCGAACCTAATCATGATTACTTGCATGTATGAAATTGATTTCAATTAAATCATGAATATATGTATCATATACACAAAACATGATAATAAATCTCATAGAAAACTTATGTATATCACATATACATCAACTAATAACATGCTTTCAATCATATATCATAAAAACATTCAATGAGTTTAATGGAATCAAACCTTGCTCTGATACCACTGTTGGGTTTTGGGGTTCATGGGCAGCGGAGATTACAAAACAATTTTGAGAAAAACCCCAAAAACAGGATCCGAATCTGATTCCATTAAAACATGTTTTAAACTATGAAAACTTAATCATACCTCAGTCGCAATACCTTTCTGAAGGTTAATCGATCTCTAAGGAGCTGCCAATGACGAACGCCCTCTACTAGCTGTCCACACACGAACGGCGGTCGAGATTCAAAGTGCTAGCTTCGAGAGAATACCAAACCTTTTGTTTCTCTCCAAAACGATCCAGAGGATACCAAAAACTCTAAGTTGTTTCTCAAACGAAAATAGAGTTTCGGCCCTTTTAAAATCTTTCGTACTTGTATTCTAACTCAAAGCGTCTATTTATACAACCCTTATATATAGACGATTAAGTAAATTACACATATACCCGTACTTAAAGAAGTATAAGTGTAATACACTACAAGGACGTTTCTGTCATGAATTTTATCATATAAAATTCATTTTTCTGAACCATCTTAAAATCTCGCAAAACCATTCTCATAAGTGTGCGACCCAATAGGCTCATACAACGTTGGCGGTGTACCAAAACACATTTTGGTATACAAGTCATAAGCGGCCTCTAGCAAGACATTATGACTACCCAAGTTGTACGAATATCAAATCGATATAACCTAATCAATAGTGTATATAACATCCTTTTGTCACACGATATCCTTTTGATCAAACATAAGGCATGGAATTGTTATCCAACATGTTCAATCGTACCAGTCTCGATTTCTAGGTAGACTGAAAACATCTAAGTGACATTGATGAATATCAATTCACTTAGACTAGGCCTTTTAACAGTCTAACACATCGAGGGACCCACTGGTATCTCTCTTTATATGAGAGGGACAAATTCTATCTCGATTACACAACTTCACCACATTATTCACACAGTAACCAATCATAACCTTTATAATCATCCTAAGTTAAAGACAACGTTTGATTGCGTCAAATCATTGTATTCCTAATGTTGAAGTCTCGGTAATCTCAAGTCGAGGACTGAAAAATATACCTATCCCTGAGAAACAACTATGACTTAATCCATGTGATGTTCTCATAGTGGTCGGTCCAGTACTTTGTTCCCTAACAAGTACTCATGATCTTGATTCGTATTCCTATACGTATGATCATCGTATGATCATCAATCAAGACTCACACTAGTCTTAATTCATTATAGTTCCCAGTATAATAATCGACTAGGGACATTTAGGATATTTCTATAAATACCCATGGATCTTATTATAATGTAAACATGCAAATCAATTATAATAAACAACAAATGAAATCCTCTATTTTATTAACTAAAATATATTCATAAAGACTGTTAATGGATTGACCTAGGGCACATTTCCCAACAGAATGGTGGATGGTACAGTAGGAGGTCTAGTCATCGGAAGTGTAGTAGTCGCAGGAGTAGTGGCGAATGCATGAGTAAGTGCGGTGATATGTGTTTTTATGAAGGTCATGAAATCAACCATCTGCTATCCCTGTGTCGCTACTGGATCCGCCAACCTCTGATAGTCGTCGTCTGATGTAATAGGGGGCTGACTACCGCTAGCACCCACATCGCCTGTCTCGTGTGCATTTGTCATCGTCGTCTGCATGTAAATAACGATTTCCTATCAGCTACTACGAAGTCTACCACGTATATACATATATGTATTCAAAAAGATAGCATATATATACTAATCTCCAACTCACTTTCACTCAATTCCCAACAAAATAATTCCTAGGCAAGGTTCATCTAGTTTCCACATCTAGGGTGTGTATTTTATTTAAATTTATGTTTTACTCATTGATAACATGGTCTTTGATACCAATCAGGAAATTGGTATCAAAATTCTTAGTCAACACTATACTTTGTCCCTAAGGTCTAAAGCCTATGCTCTGATACCAACTGTGACGGCCCCGGCTACTAATCAGGGCATCGCCCGGCCTAATCTCGTAATTAAGTCCTAATCACGACGCGTAGGATCCAATTACGTATTAGTCAGCCTTTACTACCTATGTTCTCTATGTTAAACAATTGATTTAGTTAGCGGAAGTCTTTACCATTTATAACGGAAGTCTTAAATATTTTAGCCAAATTTTTTTTAATCCTAAGTGTGGAATCCAGGAAATAACAATCACCATATATATGCAAGTAAATGGCGAATATATATAAACAAAGTGAAAGCCAAAAGTTGGGTAATCTAACACTCATCCCAATAACATCTCAAAAAGATAAAGATGTAAGTAAATACAATACAAAAAGTACCCTACATGTACGGGCAACTAAGCACTCGGAGCTCAGAGGTAGTCGCCGATCTTCTCCTTGCCCGGCCTGGTGCTGCTCAACGGACCTACACCCACCGTCATAAACTAGACGGTGAGTATAGTGATATTTAAATGATAACTGGGGAAATCTAATACTACATTTCTAATTTAAAGAAAAGGTATTTAAAGGCATATGTAGATGAAGAAATGCTGAATAATAATGCAAGTAAATACCAACGTTAACTAATATACATAAACTGACACAGGCTAAGTCGAGATGATCTACGTCCGGTCGGCGGTGAGAACTATCACCAAGCCTACTCCACTACTGTATGGAGCTGTGCTCAACATATAATAATAATATCTTTTTTTTAACCTCAAATGGTGGAGCTGTTCTCTGCACGTATGAATCATTCATACTTGCCGACAACCCTGTGGCCCATGCCACGTGTGCCACCCAAGTGTAGTGGCGAGTGCCCCGAAAGACTGAAATCCCTGTGAATCCGCGCATCTCGTGTGCAATGGACACTAGATAATCCCTACTTTAGATTTCAATAATTAATATCCTACAATTGCTATGATTCCAACGCAAGTTAGGCTACGAAGCCCCCAAGGGAATAGAACACAAGTCCAACATAATAGATAACCTTATAGCATACATCTTCTAAATATCCATTAGCCATATTTCAAGACAAACATTGAGCATATAAAGAAGCATGAAGTCAATGATATATCAAACAAGGCATCATGCTATATCAATATTCATAATGAATAGAAATAAGGAAAGCATGGTGTGGGAAATAAATTAGCTAGTCTAAAAATAGACTGAAAAATGATAAATGACTGGAATGAAATAAAGTAAAGAGTTCCCACAGTTTCACTTACAAGTCAACGCAGTAGTCCTAGCTATCCGGCCTCCCGACACCCCGACTCGTGCACCCGAACTCCCAAGAATTTCCTTTAGTTCCTGAGGTTCATTTTTATATCATTTTAATTGGTTTAAAGCCACAATCAGTGGATTCATGATATTTAACCAACAATTAGAGTTTTATGTCAATCTTTAATTGAGGCACATTTTTTTGAGTTATATCGAGGTACCAAAAATACTCGAAAAGTCTTGAAACCACTTTTCTACCTTTTTCTCATTTTCTTATATTTTCTATATTTTTTTTCTAATTTTTCAGGAATTTTCCAACTATTTTCCTTATTTTTTTGAAATTAAATTAATATATAAAAATATATATTGTATTTAATTTTTATAATTTTAAATTTTAAATTTAATTTAGAATTTTAAATTTTAATTTAGAATTTTAAATTTTAAAAATATATAAAAATATATTATATATATATTTTATATTTTATATTTTATTTTTTTAAAGTGGGCCCCACCTGAACTGGCCGGTTCGGTCCGACCCGGGGTCGCACACGCGTGCGAGGGTGCGCGTGTGCACCCTCTTCCTAGAGACGAAATCTTCTCCTATATATATATATATTCTCTTCTTTTTCTTCTCTCTTCTCTCTATCATTGATCTAATAGCTCCTCAAGAGACCAAATTTTTACATCCAAAATTCACATAAACAACAATAAATTCTCGGATCAACATGCATGTGTATAAACCCAAAAAAATTCGAAAATACCAACTTCTCACCAACAATTCCCAACAACTTCGACTAAAACTAGTTTGTTTGAGTAATTCATACCATTTAGACTCCAAATCAACAAAATCCATAGTGCATAAGAATGTTACAATTTAATTCATGCGTGGTTTGTCCATGTAAACAAGTGTTTATTCATTTAATTATTTTCGCTTTGTTACTTATTTGGTTGCCATTTTTATGCATTGTGATCATGTGTTGGTCGGTGTTTGATTTGTTCACATGGTCGGAGGTTAATCGAGATAGTCGTGTTACGGAATTGAGCAGGCTAGATTGTAGCACATGTACTGGGCTCAACCAGTGAATAGCTACCCGCGTAGCGGGGTTCATGTGTCCAGTGGGTTGTGATGAGTTTCCGGTCACCGTTGTGGTCTAGGCTTGATATGCTCAGCCGGGGCATCTGAATCTACAAAGTTTGATCTAGTTTTGTTAGACTCCGTCACACCTCTATCTAGTTTTAAATTGATATCGTCATTGAACCGGATTTACTTGAATGATGCTTTATTTTCACTATGTGTAATCGATAGGTTTGCTGTTAATGTTGTTTGTTGCCAGCCATGAGAATATGATTCCTATTGCTAGGGTCATATTCACATATCTAGCAGGTTACTACGGTTTTCATGATTATTGTGTAGACTTCTCTTGGGAATTTACTCATTGGGTCGTTGCTGTATGTGTTGGGCAACTGAGCACAGATCCTGGTACGAGCAAGAGCAAGGGAAAATAGGTACTAGGCGACTACCTCTGAGGTCGTTACTGCTAACAGCTCGTGTTTCGACTATCTAGTATGTATATTTGGTTTTGCTGGGTTTTGAGGACTTTAGAACTTTATCACATGTATATGAATTTCTGTTTACTTTGTCTCAGTTATATACATGGTGTTTATTTTTGGGTTTTCCACTGCTTAGGTTTAATAAATTCTCATAATATACGTATTAAAGGCTTCCGCTATTATTAACTAACTTGCCAGATGTTTAGGAGAATTAAATAATTCAATATAGTAGGATTAGTTAAACGGAGCGTCACTTCACAGAGTTGCAAATATGGCAGCAGTGATGACGTGTCCGGTGACGTGACAGGCGCTGCTGGGCTTGCGAGCGGAATGTTTGGGTCATGTGGGATGACCTCAGAAATTGGGGCCGTCACACGCATCTGAAGGTCCATAATCACACTAGCCACCAATCACTATGGGACACACTTGCGTGACTCCTTTCTTGTCCCTATCTAATTTAACTAAAAATTGAACAATCATCGGGTGTTTCTGCACTCGGCATGCACCACGACTCGTAGCGTCGCGCGTGAATATAAGTCATAACGACCCAAACATATTCCCAAATTAATTTATTATTATATTTTATTTTTCGATTGTTCACGAAAATAGTTTCCCAAACTCGTGTACCTGTATTTCGTTTGTCGATACCCATTTGTCACGTTCTTCGAGGTGAACTTCCCTCGCAACTCGACGTCACCGTCTTGTCACACAGACATGAGTATACATTGATAATACACGTCATCACACGAAAATAATACAAATTTTCGAGTCGTTACAGTCTTCCCAACTAATAAGAATTTTGTCCTTAAAATTAAACTTAACTCAAGTGAAATCTTAATAAAACACATACAATAGGGAAGTTATGTCTAACCAATCCCTCTAACCTCACTCACGTGGACCCGTTCCAACGTGAGTAGGTGAGACCAAACTCTCTAACTGGTGGCATACAGCTAACCTAACCAGTCTACGGTCGTCCTGTAAATTACAGATTCATTTAGAATCTTTTTAAAGCAGATATCAGTTTTACTTAGAACATGTGCACCCAACATAAAGGCATCTAAGGGTTTCAAATCCATCAGATTGCAATACATAGTATTCAACCTGACTTCTCCGACAGATAATGGACCTAAACAAACCACTAACAGTTTAGTATGAATCACAATATCGTAGCCCACACCCAGTTCCACTCACGGTCAGACTCCAATCCCTAAACCTGCTAGTTTAGACACATCCAAAATCCGTGTAATTACGGTAGTGAGAGATCAGCTATCAGACTCACCAAACCCGTAATCACCATATTGCCCACTTAGACCCAAGTCAACCGATATCCTACCTGAATTTATGGACCCACCTAGAGTATACACTCACATCAATTCCTAGCACCTAGCCTCATCCACCACTTCGAAATATCTACCCACCTAGAGTCGTTAAACATAGCTAGTGATTCTTTTAAAGGTACGGACTCAATTAGAGTCAAGAGCAACGCACCTTGCCAACTCCATTCTTTGAAAGTTGACTCCCCCAGAATCATTAAACATACTAAACATATATGATACCTTGAAGGGTTTATTCACATAGAATTTTTCACCATTACTCACCTAGAGTTTATACAACTGACTCACATAGAGTTGTTTCAAGATTAACTCACCTAGAGTTGTCTAACAACTAACTCACACAGAGTCATCTCTACCCATGACTCACCTAGAGTCAATTCTAAATCCTGACTCACACCGAGTCACCTCCTACACCTGACTCACCTAGAGCCTACTCCAGCCCCAGACTCACGTAGGGTCTACTCAAATCCCAGATCTAAAGTACATACCCAACAATATAAACAAAAAATGCCCAGATGCAAGAATAAACCTTACCCACCCTCTGTTTTCACGTCAACGCTAGATCCAGATCTATACCAATATGTGCTTCATCCTGCACGTACAACTAAGTATCATCCTGAGACATCTTCGTCGTGAGGAGACAGTCATTAGTAATGTGTCCCGCCGTCTGTAACTGTAACACCACTTTTAACCTACGATCTACTACCTCTACTCTGGTACTGTACGGCTGGTACTTTCCCGCCTGCACTCCCTGAGTTGATCGCCTAACAACGTCGATCGTTGGAATATAAGGAACTTTCACTACATCATTTTCATAATATCCACCATGGATCTTCCCATGTCTCTCTTCAACTGACACCCCTATATTCGTATCAACTAGCATACGCGACGTCCCATCAACCTAAGTAATCGGAGCTACCAAAGTAGGAGACAATATTGGGGCCTGTGCCCCCAACAGTCAAAGAATCTCTTCCAGTTGATAGCCATGTAATACAACCAGCTGAGATATTTCATCCAGCCTTCGCTGAGAATCCTCCGTACTACCATCACTGGACTCTGGTTGATCAACCATCGCATTCTACCACGAAAGCTAATCCTTGATCAACCTAAAGCTACTCATAGTAGTAATATACAATATATCAAATAGCTCATAGTCCAATTTTTTTAAATTCCCCAACTCTCCTCAGTTCCCAACTAAGACTTAAGTCAGGATCATAAGGTTCCACTCTAAGTTCTACCATTGTCCTAACTTTCGCTAGTTTGTGTATTAATGGTTTGTGATTTAAATCAAGAGTTGAGTATTTAAAACTTCGGCTTTGATACCAACTGTGATGGCCCCAAATTCCATAACCCTAGAGTTGGGCACTGCCTGGCCTAGACCTGCGCTAACCCCTGAGCCAGTCTTGCTGAGCTACGCAAGCCTAGTCAGCCTTCCTTAACCTTTACCATTAATTATGCCATTTTAAATGTAATTAAGGGAGGTATTTGAGTTAGTGAGTTATCAGGTCATCAAAATCTGAAACTAACTCAAAACAATTATAAAAACAAGTTAGAACAACCTAGTGTATGGAAACCCCGCATACGTATACCTCCAAACGTATAACTAGTCAGAGGAGAATCAAATACGGTATACATGTCCCAAAATTACTCACAAAACTCATTTCCCAATGTATCAAAACATAAACATATAATACAAAGAAACCTACACTGTAGGCAAGAGGAGTCACCTAACAGCCCTTAACTTCAATCGCTTATTTCAGGTCCTGTTCTCATATCGACCCTGCATTATGACGTGGTTGTACTCATCATCATAAAAATGACGGTGTGTATAGAAAATAACAGTAACAACTAAGTGGAGTTTAAATATAATTTCAAATGTCAAATAAATGGCTAAACTAATATCACGTAGGAATATCACGAAGATAGTAGAGACCGCATGATAATAAATCACTGAAAAATCCTCGAAAATTAAGTGTCCAAGAAAACAATGAAAAACGCAAGTAGTCCCGACCAAAATGTCGTTGTGTCTTGGCAAAAGCCCAACAGACTCGGGTTCAGGATGAGAACAAGTCCTTTTTTGCCAAGACAGACTCGGGTTCAGGATGAGAACAAGGCCTACCAGCCCTAACCCTTACAACTATGAGATATCCGCAGACCCAAATAAGAGCCTCCGACATACATTCAATCGGGAGATATGAACAGTGTTAAAATAAGAGCTCATATCGCAGGTAAATAGTAACCATGACTCACTTGCTTTTAAACCACTCTTTCGGAAACTCACGAAAAACAACGCCAATAATCCACCATGGAATAGAGCTCACAAATGGAATTCAAAGAAACATATTTAACCAAGAAATACTGCTCAATAAAGATAGAAACTCAATTTAAATGCACAAATGAAATAATATAAATACTCCCACTGGTTTTACTCACAGTACAACGCAACTTCTGCGCAACACTCCGCGCTCGCGGCTTTCACACACTACCAAAACGACCCTGCATGCTCGTCACCCACTCACTAAGCACCCGGTGATCATTATCGGTCTAATTCGGTCGTGTTAGAGTTTTATTTCCCTTTAATTGCGATTCCCTATTAATTTCACCATTTTACCAAATTTTTCTATAATTTTACTCGTTCACCGATTTGGGTCAATTACCCGGGTATTGGGTCAAATTTGA
The DNA here is from genome assembly GCA_039657345.1 of Stephania japonica. Lineage (NCBI taxonomy): Eukaryota > Viridiplantae > Streptophyta > Magnoliopsida > Ranunculales > Menispermaceae > Stephania > Stephania japonica. The sequence continues at coordinate 43,136,093 of CM077562.1, forward strand.
ACCCATTTGGATACTCGACAGGTCCCTGAAAATTTTCAAATATTTTATAAAAATTTGTCCCTGTGGACGGTGTTAAGTCGTCGGGACACCGTAGCGTCCATTGGCTTGGGCGGCATATCCACAACATGAGTATAATGTTCACTGCCCAACACATACGTGAGTGACACCGTGACCTCATTGGTCATGGCGACATCCACACGGTGCAAGCCCCTGAAGCTCCTGCCCAAGACGTACACGACGTCACCACGGCGTCTGACTCAGAACGCCCCTGTAACTGGGTTTTTGACACCCCGACTAGTGTCGCCGTGCTTCGAGCCTATCCCAACTTCGACTAAACATCCCATACAACGCCAAGCCACCCTCGGCTCGTGTCAAAACTCCACCAAACCATCAATTTACGAAAATCATTAAAAATTTTCAAAAATATTCAAAAATTACGACACCTCCAAATCGATGTCTCCACATCATAAAAACCATTCTCGGCTATTACAAGCCCGTCAAAACCAAGTTGAAAACTCGATAAACACCGAAATCCTAACTCGGGGTGCGAAAACAACCAAAAATAAGTGTCAAAACGTAGAGTAACGCGTAAGGAGTCGAAATCTCACCTTAAATCGCGTCAGTGGTTGATCCACATCGTCGACCCGGGCTCAGAAACGCCAAAACCCTCCTCTTTCTTTTCGTTCTTCACGTAGAGAGAAGAGAGAAACAAATGAGAGAAAAAAGTGGGAGGAAAGAGAGGGTTGACTCACCTATTTATAGGTGAGTCCCCATCTTGGTCCACTTCCGCATCTTGAGGCACATTTGAAGGTCCATAATCACACCAGCCACCAATCACTAAGGGACACACTTGTGTGACTCCTTTCTTGTCCCTATCCAATTTAATTAAAAATTGAACAATTCTCAAGTGTTTCTGCACCTGGCATGCACCACGACTCATACCATCACTTGCGAATAGAAGTCCTAACGACCCAAAAATATTTCCAAATTGATTTATTATTATATTTTATTTTTGATCGTTCACGAAAATAGTTTTCCAAACTCGTGTACCCATATTTCGTTCGTCGATACCCATTTGTCACGTTCTTCGAGGCGAACTTCCCTTGCAACTTAACATCACTGTCCTGTCACACAGACACGAGTGTACATCGATAATACACGCCATCACATAAAAAGAATACAAATTTTTGGGTCGTTACAGTTATTACCAAGCTTTGTGCACTACAACAAATGTTGCTTGTTGTGACAAGATATTTTATGGCAGTTAAAAAACTGCCACAAAAACATTTATTGTGGCAGGGATTGCCTGCCACTATTAAAGAAACAAAGTCAAGTACTTTCCTTGTGATTTGTTAAAAATTATTTAAGGTAGCTTCAGACCTGCCATAAAAAAATTAAACCAAAGAAAAAAAACCAAACTATTAAAAACAGTACCGCTCACTTTGAACTAACTTTTCTCGCGCTTGTTCACGCGATTTTTGACCGAGAGGGCAATTTGGTCTTTTTACTTGATCACAAAACTCAAACAAACCATTCTCTCTTTCGCACAAACCCTCTCTCTTTCGCACACACAAGCCCTCTCTCTTTCGCACAAACCCTCTCTTTGTGAACTCAAACAAACCCTTCTCTCTGTGGTGTTCGCATTCGCCATTAATGGAGATCAGCTAGGACCGAAATCGAGAAAAGCTTGATTTCGATTTGATATGCTCATCGAAGCTCTCTTGCATCAGATCTCCTCGCCATCTCTCGCCCGGTCTCAGATCTTCTCTATTCGTCGCTGCAATGGCGCTCGTCCCTCGCCATGGACGCTCCGGTGTCTTCCCCGACCTCCGCGTCGCGGCTTCTCAAGCGGTGGCCGCTGCACTTTCCGTGACCTCAATCGCCGCAGTGGTGTTCGGATCTCTGTTCCGTTGGTGCTCCGGAGGCGAGCGTCTCGAGATCTGGTGAGATCTGGTGCGGTTTTTAGTTCTGCAGGGTTTTCGATCTCGCGATGAAAGGGAGAATCGATTGGTAGAGGCACCTCATTTGCAAGTCTATTGAACTTAGTGACGAGCAATACTTCGAAGGAGAAAAGCAGGTGAGATTCTCATTAGCTGAAGCTTTTTCGGTTCCTCATCAAACTCTTCATCGAAGATTTCCTCTTCGTCTTCTTCAGCAATTGCTCTCTCTCTCTCTATCTCATTGTTCATCAGAAATTGTTCTCTCTCACTACTTTTGAGAAATCGTTGTCTCTCTTCATTGAAGACTTCTTTTTCGTCTTCTTCAACAATGGTGGATTTCTCATCAGGTCGCTAAAATGTTCTTTCATTGATGATATTGAATCAATTTTTTTCTTCTTTTTAGGCTTGTTTGAGATTGAAATCTGATTGAGTGATGAATTCAGTTTGATGTTTGAAGCAAAGATTGCAACTTTAATGGTTTTATTGTGTTGAACACCAGTTGTTTGATCTAATGCCCATTAGAAATGACTATTGCATAAATGCTTAGGTGATATCTTGGTGAAATTTTGTTATCTTTTGTAGAATTTGATGTGTGTCAACGACATGTTTGAATAAATGTCTTAGAAGCATTGGTAAGAATGAAAAGTTTAGTCTTCGTAAATGTGAAGCTTTCGTCTAAACTGAAGAAAGGGATGGATTGGAGGATTTCTGTGGAGCAGTTCAGGCAAAGCTGAAGGTAGTGAATTTTAGTTTAATCTTGTAATTTCTCTGGTTTCTCAACTGTTTATTGACCTAAAACCTTATAAACTATGCACTAATTTCTGTATGCCGGTAATTTCTAGGAAGGACTTGTTTTTAGATTTTTGCCTCCTCATCCATGCATTATGTTTAAAATTTCTGTGGCACTAGCCTTCGTTTCATGTTGTTTTTTCTCATAACAAGGATCTGAGTTCAATTTTCAGTTATCTTGATTTTTTGTAGTAAATGCCTGAAGCACGAAGTGTGCAGGATGCGAGGACTTTGGCGGTCAAGGTGTGTGTCTCTTCAATTCTCATATGTCTCAATTGCATTAATATAATATCTAAATTGTTTAAGTTCTACTGGTCATTAATGCAAATGTTAATGGTAGGTCGATGTCATCAGTAGAAATATTGGGGTTGAATATATTTAGTTTGGAAAGGATTGATAGGCTGTGAGTTGAGTTCAATGAGCTAGAAAATCTAAAGTCATGAGCCAGATGGGAAAAGAAACGAACTTGATTAAGCTTTGGAGGAAAGAAAAGTTATCATTTTATTTTCATCGTTTCATTAAATTGCATATGGTCTAGTTCCATTGTTCTAAAGACTTGTTCTTATTTATGGTACTAGAGCTAGCTACTATAGCTTGCTAGAATGAGGCTATCTACTTGAGTTCATTGACATTTCCCTTGGGAGCTATTTGATGAAAATTTCCCAACCTTTCGAACCACCTAGAATGGAAACACTGCTTAGTCCAAGTCTAAGCTGATAGAAATATGAAACAGTTCACCAAATTTGCAGAACCTCAGATTTAGTTGGAATCTTTGTTCTAGCTATTTTATTTTGATTTAGATCTCATTTCTCATGCATTTGCTTCAGTTTCTCTTTTTTTTTCATTAATTTTTTTTTTCTGATTTGCATGTTTTCTAGTCATGCAACAGCCGACTCATACCTAAGGCTGACGAGAAGTTTCCGATGGATATTGATCTCATTGTTGCTTGTCAACAGGGATTGACGTCATGCTTACCAACATAATTTTTTTACTAGATAAGCTTTATTTGGGATAGTAAGAATGTTGTGAGCATGTGGTCTAGGATAAAGGGGAAGAAAACTGAGTTTGGAGAGTGAGCTCATAGGATTGCTTAAGAAGAATCTTTTACATAAAGTACAGTTTCATATAGTTGCCTACAATAGTGCCATAGAGTTTGGAGAGAAAGCTGTTGATGAGGGAATTTAACTAATTTTGCAGGTTGTGTGGAGTGTAAGGACAAAACCAAGGACAACACGATGTTTGTAGTCATGTAATATTTCTTATGGAATGCTCTACTTAATATAGTTCTAATTATAGATTTTTGTCATTTGTTCAAATGCTACATTAGTAGCTATTCTAGTCTATTGAATCTGAACCTTCTGATAATATTAAATATGTTAATTTGTTTGAGAATGTAACACTTAACTTCACTTTTTGATCAAGTCTGTATTTTACGATTCAATCATTCATGTGGCTATCTATGTATACTCATTAGTCTTTGTTTTATACATTGTCTATGAGTTGTTGATTCTAAAATTTAATTACTTGTTTGGTTTCCTCAAAAAAAAATTACTTGGGTATTGTTTATATAGGCAAACTCTTTTGATAGCCGCGAGGAAGAATAAGGAGAAGAATTGGAGTTTGGACTGGATCTCCCAAAGATGAATTTTGGACTTGGATTCCTAATGAAGGTACTTAAGTACTCAATAGCAGGTCCAAAACTCTCTCTCTTTTCTCTAATTAGACTGTGAATGTTCTCTTTGTGGCATTTAATTCATTCTTGATGCATGCTCTGGTTAAACTTAGAAATTTTCAGTTTATTGCATGCTGTAATGGCGAGTGATTTTTCCATTTTACAGTTTCGATTTTTGGAGAGACTTTTGGTTGGCCATGGTTACTGGTGCTATAAGAGGATTGCTCATAAGGTAAGAATCAAATTGCTCTTTTGATTGTTCTTTGTACATTCTTAATACATTAAACAAAAATCATTATCTCATGGAATGATGAATAAGCTTTGATTCTTGATTCTTTGAAATTGAAATTTGCTTCAAGTCTGCTATTTCACTGCTTTTCAACTGCTTTTTATAATTTCTATCTGTTTGGACTAAATCATATGGACACTATGCTAGAACTTGGACTAAATCATATGGACACTATGTTATTTCACTGCTTTTCAACATCTACATTGACTTACATTGACTTTTGCCCTTACCAAAATTTTGAAAATGTTTTACTACATCTAACTGAAATTACTCTTGCCCCCAACCACATATACCCCAACCTTTTCTTCAATCTCCCAACGAACAAAAGCTCGATTTTTCGCACCATTCTCCTTCGACCTCCTTCATTTCAATGCCTAGGATTTGGTTTACGTGTTTGTATAGTTCAGTCTGTAATGTTTGAGACCATTTCAACTACTTCAGTTCAATATTGGCCAATCCAACCAACATGTTCAACTATAAGCCTTCAACAGGTGTGGTGATACAGTTCGGTCTACAAAGCATGTGTCGATGTACAACACAAACATTGTGGTTCCAAAAGCATTCTCTTTGAAGAATATGATGAAACAGTTCATGGACAAACCAAATGAGATTATTCTTCACATATATAGCATAGGCACCAGTAATCAACATGCATGTAGCAGAAATGTATTCTTTCTATCTGCTTTTCAACATCTTTTTATAATTTCTTGTTTGGGATTGTTTGTTTTTGTTAGGCAAACTCTGTTAATAGCTGCGAGGAAGAATAAAGGAGAAGAATTGGAGTTTTCATCAATTCAATTCAAATTTGAATAAAACATTAGAGAATTTCATTGTAATTCATGAAAAATGATATTCATGTATAATAAATCTTTTGTAATCTTTTAAGGTTCTTAATGAATATTTTGTAATAGAATTCTTAGTTTTACTTTTTACAAATCATAAAATGTTTTGAGTTTAGCATTTATTTAATTTCACACGTTTTATTTTTTTTGTATAAGCTTTTTTATTTGTGGCAGCTAATTGGTGCCACAAATATTATTTTTATGGCCACAATATATATTTTTTATGGCCGTTAATTATTGTCACAAATACATATTTTTTGTGGCAGCTTCTAATATGCCATAAAAGAACAATATTTTTTTTGGCGGTAGAATGCTGCCACTAAAATTTTTTTATGGCAGTGTGGGAGCTGCCCTTAAAAATATTTTATGTCGTCACAAATACCATTAGTGGCAGTACCTGGTGTCACAAATGTTTTTGTGACGGGCGTATTGATGGCACCATCCATCCCGTCCCATAGCTGCCGCAAAAGGTCATTTATGGCAGCAAAAGTCTTTTTGTGGCAGTTTTAGTGCTGCCACAAAAAGTGCATTTTCTTGTAGTGGTGGTTATGCGCACAGATATTTGACTTGTTTTTTGATTGGTTGTTGTTTGTATCATTGCAGGGAGTGCTCAAGACTACTGATTATTTTTCATTAAAACGTATGAACCGCCGGGGAGTTCACTAGAAGTAGAATGCGTTCAAATTCAATTGCGCAGTGAAACTTGAACTTGCTCAATTTCTCATGAAAGATAAAATGATCTAGCAAAGAAGTTAAAGTATGCTAATTGAATAAACTAACTTGATGTAATTTTTTTTTTGTTTGGTAGGAACTTAGGTATGTATTCATAACCCCAAATAAGTGAATTTAAGGATTTGTGGATCCATGAACATATGTGGATGACAGCCTCACATTCCTTATTTTTTGGATTCTTATATTTTATGCACATATTTTATGTTGTACATAAAATTTGTACCAAAAAAAGTATTTGCTTGAATTTATGTTAATCCATTTTGCAAGTCTTTCCTTTTTGTCTGCTTTTACTAGCGACACAGCAAGCACTGTAAGCCTTGTAATAGACTATTGCAAATAGGTAAAAAAAAACTAGTATATACTATATATAAACATATTAAAAAGTCTCTAAAGATCATCAAATACATATCTTGTTATTGGTTGGTTAGATTGACTTTTGTTGGATCTCAAGGGAATATTAAGCAGATAACAAACAACCCTGTTTTGTTCCTTGCCATGAGTCCCCTCTTTTTATTTTTGATACACAAGTCGTCTCTTTCCCTCAATCCTTTTTTCTCATTCCTCTTTCGTTTCTTGCAAGCGTCTCTCTCTCAATTCGAAGACGTTTTCTTTGTTTAATCTTTGTTGGCAAAACATATTTTTTGGTCCTTGAACTTTGAGTCTTCTATGCTTTTGGTCCTTGAACTTTCATTAGTGTACATTTGGTCCCTGAACTTTCATTGTTATACATTTGGTCCCTGAACTGTTGAGTTTTATACTTTTGGTCCTTGAACTTTGTGTTTTTTTATGTTTTTTGAGGAAATTAATTTTTTTTTAAAGCTTTTGTTTGTCGATGTAAGTCGTCTATTTTAGTAATATAAACCACTTTACTCTTCTTGACTAATCATGTGGTACTTTTGTTACTCATGTCGGCGAAATTTTACACTTTAAATGGTGGAAAGACTAAATGTAGATTTTTGTGAAAGTTCAAGGACCAAATGTGTAATAATTAAAGTTCAGGGACCAAACACATAAAATACACAAAGTTCAAGGACTAAATGATGGGTTTTGCCATCTTTGTTTAATGGAAGTCTTTGAATTCATCCTTAACATTTTTGTTGAAGAAACTCAATCTCAACAAAGTAAAGCCCAATACTGAGGCGATCTAAGTGTTTTAGCATGTTGCATTTCGTCTCTCTTAATCAAGCCGCCTCTTTTTTTAGTATGAAAGAAAATACTTAATTTTCATGTGTTAGGAGTTCAAACTCATTGCCAACTGATTCGATCATGTAATTCATAGAGGAGTTTTGTAGAATCTCATGTTTTCTTCAAACCTTGGTTTTGGGTTTAATGGACTCAATTGATTGAGTTTTGTGATTTGGGCGAGTTTTTCTAGTCACCTAATTATGGGTTGGTGGCTCTGTTTAGATAATTGAAGTTTCAGAATTGCATGCATTTGGTGTTTAGATTGGATATCTTTGAAGTAGAATTGAGATCCCTTCTTGTTATTGGTTTCGAATTTGGTTTTCATTGTCTATGGTGCGGATGTTGACACTTTCAATTGGAAACCCCTGAGATTAGGGTAACTCTTGAAGTAAAGTATATACTCCATTTGAAATTCTTCTCTCTTTCTCTCCATTCGCAAGTCGTGCTCTTTGGATCAGTAGGTTACATTACAACTCCATATGTTTCTACCTCCATTTCTTTCTAAAGGTTCAAGAGATTGACTGCATGGGCTGCAATTTTTAGATTCCCTATATGTTGGACTGATGAAAGATTAACATTCATTTTTTACTATTAACACTTCGGCCTATGTTTCATCTTAGCTCTCTTGCTAAGATAATTGTATGCCCTGTTATTGAATTTCCAAATGAGGATTTCTTTTTGTGTTGCCTTTATATATGTTCTTTTGCTATTTATATTATTCCTTCAACTTGGTATACAAAAAAGTATATACTTAATTTTAATTTCTCCTACTCTTTCATGGTGGATGTCTTGTAATTCGAACGTGTCTTGTCTTAAATTGAAAACAAAGCAACTCTTTTAGAAAATGAAAATTTGCCTCCACTGGTATAGTTTGTTCGTTCAATTTGTTCATAGGTTTTGGATGTTTTTATCGATAGTTTTGTATGCACTATTTTTTTGTTCCGTGTTTCTTTCATTTCCCTTTACTTTATGCACTTGCTCATTTTGAATTACATAAATTCATCCGTTCTTTTTATTCATCCAGACATACTTGAGGGTTTTTTTTTCTTTTTTTTTGTGTAAATTCTCTTGAGGTTTTTAATGTGTGTTGTTTGAGTGTTTTTAGGTGACTCACAGCTCATCTCGAGGTGTTTGTGGAGTGACTAAATCTTACATTTGAAGAACAGAGGATCAATCATTTTATGGTATGTAAGTAATTTTCTTCTCAAATAAGCTTTTAAATAGATTTTGCACTACCAAAGTTGGGTTCAAGCTCATAGTGGGTCTTTTCATTGTAATTCATTTCTACGTAACTTCTCTTAAACCAAATAAAAAAGAGAAATGAGACAAATTGGTTCGCCATTTTTTATAGTTATGAGTGATTGCTCTAATCAATTAATTATTTGGGAAGTATACCATGTTTGGTAGTTTAGTTGGGATTAGAACAACCATTAAGCATTAACTCCTTTCCCATTTAAAGATAAGTTTATTTCCCTTTTTGAGTAACCAAAATTAAGTTTCTTTTACTCTGCAATGTTGTTTTCCTCGCGACCACTTGTTCATGTAAAGATCGAAGCATCGACATGTAGGTTTCGTTTGTTCACTTCTTAGTTGTTATTTTTTTGATATGAAAGAAAAAACTTGCCCCAAGCGGGATTTGAATCCACGACCTCTTTCTTAGTTGTTATTTTGATTATGTGATTTTCGATTAATTCGGATTTGATGAATGGTATCTTATGTTTTTAGTGTTCCATGTTTCTTAAGTCACCGCGTTCATGCGAAGAGGCATTCATAATTAGGTTTGATTTCACTGTTAGTTGTTATTTTCATTATGTGATTTCCCAACTTCGATCCAAAATTAAACTAGGGTCATTATCCAAAAAAGGGGTTGGTACATGCCCGCAATTAGTGTTTCTAATTAACTAGCCATTGTGAACTAATTGACTCTTTTTTTTGAAAGTATTGACTTTCTCCCTAGCCTCTCTTAATTGGCATTATCTTTCACCTTTTTTGTTTCTTTTGCATTGCTTATTATTAGAGGTGAATCTGAAATGAGTGTCTTTTCTGTTGTGGTAATTGAACCATGGATTTAAGATATTGGTACACTTCTTCAAACCCTTTTTTTTCTCTTCCTCTGTCTCTCTCTCCCTATAGTTTGTGAGGGAGAAATCTATTGTATTGTCAACTGAAAAATTGTTCTGATTTGGTGTAAATGCAGTAAATTATTGTCCCATTTTTGATGGGTTTGCGGTTAATTTTCATGTATGTTGAAAAAAATTGTACAACAGAAGTTGAAAAGTAGTAATTTGTGCTCACTTGCTAAAAACTAATCTCAACTTCTTGAGTCATTGCAACCTAGGGGCATCAACGGAACTGAATAATTTGTGGTTACATTAACATTGATCTGGATCAGTTGTTGTGAGTGCCATGTTTGTGGTGCCTCAAGACGGTGTAGTATTTCTTAGTCTAATATTTGTTGTGAGTGTCATGTTTGTAATGCCACTGGACGGTGTTGTATTTTCATAGTCTAACGTTACATGACTAACTGATTAAATGGAGACAACATGATGACTATGAAGGACATTTATGCATTCATAGTGAATTGGATAGAGAGAACCATGAATGCAAGAATAGGGATTTCCTTGAGTTGGGGGAAAGCAATACAGTGGCCATTATGTACCTCAGCTTGTGCACACCATTATTCGACATATCAAAAAGTCTAATTGGGGACATGATCAATCTCAAAGGGGTCTTTGTAAGACCCTTTATAACCTATTAATATAGTAGGCATGTATGATTACTTTTGGATGCACATTCTCTTATTGAATGAATCCATCTACCTATAATTCACGAGTATTGGTATCTCACTTCGGATGCCCCTCCTCCACAATTCTCAGCTACCAATGAAGTTGATAGGAATGTTGATTTAATATGTCTACAATATATATGTTTTGATGTGCCTTCCGTTGAATCTCACTTAGAAGCTTATTAGGAGGTATCCCATACAAATACACTACTTTGATTTTAAATAACGGCATACTAATACATTGATAGATGATTTGTATTATTTAATTTGGTTGTTTACAACATCGTACAACAATGGAACAATTTTAGATTTCATCCTATGCTTCGCAAAATTCTTGAATTATTCTTGGTGATAATGGCTATGCAGATTACACAGTTTGTCCCTCGGCTTGTTCATTTGTATTATTTTTTTGATCTATTATTGTTTACGATATCCTACTCATGAAGGCACTCAATACCTACTTAGTAATATGTCACAAGTTTGCATGTGAAATTGCTTTTCTCATTCCTTTTGTTAATATTTATCCTTTATATGTTGAAGTTGTTGAGGCATTAAACACCTTTGAAGTTTATATGCGAACAAAATATGTGGGACTTAAGAGCAACTCAGTGCACAAAGGAGTCATGCTCTTCATATTTGATTCATTGGAAGCTCTAAATTAGTTGGCATATAATTTATTTTTCTTTTTTTGCAAAAAAATTGACATACAACTAATAAAATGTATGATTATTGTAATTTTTATTTGACATACAATAATCATTTGTCTATGAAATTTGTAATATTAACGGTTGGATTTTTTTAAAAGATTTAATTTTAATTATTTAATATTTTATTCGTAGGAATAAATATAATTGCTTTGTGGAGTAGTTTTGGCAATGATAGTTACAAAAATTTTAGCAACAAAATTATGTTGTTAACTTTGAATTTAACCAAATTTTAACAGCAAATAATTTTGTAGCTGAAAATTGAACACTTGAAATGATGTATATAGAGTATTGGAATACAAGGGTTTGCAATTATATGGATCTTCATAAATGGAGTCAAAACTATAAAATTAGAATAGATGGGAAAAATAGTAAGCTTTTTTGTATAATTAGGTAAATTGTTAAATTAATTAAATTTTCGTGAGCATAGCAAGCGAGTTCAATCGTGTGAAACACGTCCGAGTCGAGCTTACTCAATTTTTTTCTTCCACTAGACTCAAGGTTACACAAGTAACAAACAACTGATTGGCCTAAGTGATAAGAAACTTGGTTCGACGAAGCTACGTGGTTGCTTCCCCCCAACCATTGCCTCACACCTTTATATTTGTTTGACATAACTTTGTTGCATTACTTTATGTGCATTATGTCCCCCTTACTATTTTTTCTCAAATTATTATGTTGATACACCATGCATAAATCATAGGATCAATTACGATTAGCCTAGATTTCTTCTTTTTTATTTGTGGCAATAGCAAACAATGGTTAAACTACTACAACATGGAAGGTGAAACTATTAGTTTTAAACACATTTTTTTATAATTAAAGTGTTTTAAATTATTTTTTATAATTAACGAGAGATTTTGTTATTTTTATTTTTTGAAAATAAAAAACAAGAGTTTCATTACTAAAATTAATAGAAATTTTTATATAAGAAGTTTATCTTAATTGTAGTGCGGGATTTTCTTCCTGCAAGCGAAGTGCGTTGGCAAAAAATTCTTACCTTACCTTAACTAGTACTATAATAAAAAGGAGAAGAGGCGGTCCTGTTCATTGTACAGTGTCCTGACCCTTTTACCCTTCTCTAATTAATCAAGTTCACGTCGGTATGATATGTATCGTATTCTAACTAGGAAAATATTACGTGTACACGTTCTGGAGCACAAAGCAACTCTGTGAAGACATTTTTGTTCTTAACTTTTGTTAAATATACCAATCACTCCATTTGTCTGTTTAAGTGTCATTCGGTTGATAAAACTTAGGTCATGCCATTCGGACCTCACTTTTTGCTCCTTTTACCCCATTACTTTGTTGTACCCCAGTTTTAAATTTTTTGTACTGCTTTTACCTCACTTTTTTGTAAATTATTTCAAACTACCTTCATTTTCAACAAACCTATCCAACTCACATACCCCATAACCAAACTTGTCACCACCCACATTGTTTCGTTTTTGTTGACTTATCGAACACTCGTTTCAGGTCGTCCGTGAATTAGGAGTATTTTAGTGACTCGAAACTCACCGGATCTACGCGAAGGACCACTGCGATTATCTTTGTTTTCTTTTGGTCTTTTGAATAACTTTTTTGCTCTAAATCTTTGTGGGTTTTGTTCCCCATGAGATTCCCTGTGTATTGGTAACATTTTTGTGAACTTTGTGAGTTTCCTTAGTTTTTAGTTAAAGGTGTCGAAATGTACAGCCACACTGGGCCGAGATCTTGTAAAGGGCCTCGATCAGGTTTAACCGATAGGGTTGAAAAGGTATCGGCTACACTCAACTGACATGCTTTTATTGGTATCAGTTCATCAAAATCTAGATTTATGAATGCATATCGGTCATGTGCAGCCGCTACGTTAATAGATATTGCGGATTCATTCCTTCGATACTCTAGTATAGAATAAGTAGACTATTATGGGTGCACACAACAATTTGATGGGGTATGACTAGCATATCGGCGCCTAAAGTGCGAAGTTATGAGTGTATATCGGAGATCTTCGACCGAAACACATGAGTGGGTGTGAGTGGTGTCTGTATGGTGGGATACAGAGAGCAATTCGATGGGGTACGAGCAACATTTTGGCGCAACAGGCCGATACTTAGAAGTGTCTCACGATCACATAAAGTTGACATGAAACTATGGGTCTCGACCAACATACACCGCTTTGTACTATATATTATCGGACAAACAGGACTGAGACGCATGTTATACATCTCGGTCATGTGTGTCCGCATAGTCATGAAAACAACAAAAATTATCTCATACTACTCAGGTTTACTTCGTTTTGGTGATTCCTTCAACATTTTCCTCACTTCAATGTGCCAATCAATGTCAAACTCAAAGCCCTGAAAATAAAAATAAAAATTGCAATGACCCTAGAACAATCAAATAACCACCAAATGTCCCAAAAAAGTCAAACGAAAGGGAATCAACTAGAGAATGAAGTTATCAAGTTTATTTTGTGTGGTTTTGCACTTATTTAGTCAGTTGGAGGTCGAGTGTGGGGGTAGAATTCGTGGGTTTTTTGCGGAGTGTTCTTGGTTCAAAAAAAATTTGTGGTAGTGAGGTATGAGGGAGTAAAACATCTTTATATATGGGGCATCAAAGGCATTTCACAAGGGTTTAAAAAAAATTCAAAAACGAGGTATAAAGAGCAAAAAGTGGGGTCCGAATAGCTTGGCCCTAAACTTATTGATTAATATTTAATAGTTGATTTTTTTTTTGAGAAAATTTAATATTTGATGTTACTAATTGATAACTTAGTTAATAAATTGATTTTATACGCGGGTATGGTAAAAATTATAAAAACTTATCACAAAATATTACTAATTCCAAGTATATCTTATGTTACATATACTGTCATAAGAAATAAAATTAATTTCTTTATATTTAAAATCTTAAAATTAAATTAAATCTCAAAGTATAAAATGTTTAAACCTCACAATATCATATAAGATGTACACGCGTGCGAAGCACGATCCATAAAGAACAAATTTGTGTTTAACGCGTAGTCTAATCTCTTCAATTGTGTGCAAAAATTTTGAAAAATGATAATCTAACACACTTTGAGCGCATGCTTAGGGTGCATACTTTAAGTTTTAGTCATTTATGATATTTTATCATACGTGGGGCAAACGCCTGAAGAGACAAAAAAGTGTCATAAATGTCTAAAAAAAGAAAGTGTGTGTCCCCCAAAGTGTGTTAGATTATCATTTTTCAAAAATCTTTGGCAAAATATAACATTTCTAAAAAACAAATGCACTTACGCTGTGACCATGTAGTATACCTCGTCAAGAAGCTGATTTCATACGTTTGGAAAGCACTAGAGTATGTTTGATAATAATGATTTACCAATGTACGCCATGGGAACCATGTGTTTCATTATTGGATTACAATTGAATCTTAATTTAATGATGAGTACTTCGTACATTTAATGTGTTGATGCATAGTTCAGTGACTCCAAACTATCATAAACAAATAATTAAAGAAGAGCAACTTTTTCCCTCCTACAAACTCAAAACATTTAAAAGAAATAGAATTATTTATTAATAATTTTATTGATAGTAGTGAAACGATTATATATGATATATACTTCCATCAATATACAATCGTACGTACATTATTTCCTTGACACGGTCGCGACAATCCTAACATTAATAATTATTAGGCAAATAAAGACCTAGAGGTTCTTCTTCAACTTCAGGGGCATTGGGGACATTTGACACAATGAAAGCGGTTGCAGCACTGGAGGCACTTGAAGAGGCAAAAATCAGAAGGATGCTCTCTGCATTTCGCTTTGCAGGGTTCATCACATGCTGCATTAATTTGATGAATAACGTCAATAATATTCACAATAACATGTATCACTGTATTATTATGACTATATTTTTTAAAGAAAATATTACAATGCAACATAAAGGCACAATGAAAAGCACAATATATATCCACTAATTAACTGAGTGTTGTACACCTCAAAATGCGTATGCACATATCATAAAAAAGATACGTAGAACTCATGTGGGTAATTGTGTGTTTGTATTGTCAGTTTGGTGAGATCCATCACTTACGAAAATAAATGGTTTGTTCGAGAGGTCGTGGGTATGTCTCACTTGAAGTAGAAAAAAATAAATAATTTTTTTATTAATTAGGGTGTTATTTATTTTCAAATTCTACAGTTTAAGACTGTATACAATTTTTTTTTTTTTGTAGAGTAGATTGTATACTTTGATGTCACCATTTAAAATAGGCAAAACATACTTTTTGGTCCTTGAACTTTGAGCCTTTTTATGTATTTGGTCCTTGAACTTTTATTAGTGTATATTTGGTCCCTTAACTTTCATTGTTGTACATTTGGTCCCTGACCTTTTAAGTTTTTATCCTTTTGGTCTCTAAACTTTGAGTTTTTTTTATGTTTTTGAGGTAAATTATTATTTTTTTTCAACTTTTGTTAGTCGATATGAGTCACCCGGTTTAGTAATATAAACCACTTTACTCTTATTGACTAGTCACGCGACACTTTTATTACTCGCATTGGCGGAATTTAACACTTTAAATGATAAAGGACTAAATGTACATCTTTGTGAAAGTTCAAGAACCAAATGTGAAGTAATAAAAGTTCAAGGACTAAAAACATAAAAACCACAAAGTTCAGGGACCAAATGATAAATTTTGCCTTTAAAATATTTCATGCGCTATGCAAAACAAAAATAAAAAAATAAAAATGAATGAAAAAAATGAGTTTTATATATATATATATATACGTACTTCAAACATTTGGGATATATCCAGCTGGGCCACCCGTCTGCTTGATATTTTTCGCATCACAAATAAAATTTAATAAATCAAATGATCTCACTCAAAATAATTTAATAGCATGTACAAAATGCATGAATAAATTAATTACCACAAATTAATAAGCTTCACATGTTAAAGTGGTCTCAGTCATGCCTTTCCGAGACCCGTATTATAGTGTCGATTTATACCAACCGACACCTAAATAAGGGTAGTCAAACACTAAACTCGATGAGTGACCACCAAGACTATATAAGTGGTCTTAGAGGCCTTGTGCCGAGACATGTGTGTATGTCTCGGTTGACATCAACTGACACAACAACTTATGTTCGAGACCATAAGTTCGGTCATTTCCCACCGAGACGTAAAACGCAATATCGATTAATATAGTGTCGCACTATGGGCACCCCACCGATTACTCAGGACACATTGGTAGGCACCGCAAATATTACTCTAGGCACCCTACGACAAATGTGTCATTTTCTTTTAGAACCAACATAAATAAATAAGTCAGGGCGTCCTGAGAGGATACTGGGTGCACATAGCGTGACTCTTTATCTTATTACTATAGGACTTCCAATTTGATTCAATTGAATTTAAATACCATAGGCCTTCTATTTTGATTCACTTAATGTAAATAACCATAGGCTATGTTGTGATGGCCCCAAATTCTCAATGCATTTGGGAATGCCAGGCCTAGACTCGTTACAAATCCCTAAGTCAGTACTCGGCGATCTGGTGAGCCTAGTCAGCCTCAAATTATCAAATTACAAGTTTTATGAAAGAGTTATTGCAAGTATAACACAGCGGAAGAAAATTCAAACTAAGCAAGTATTGGGAAATAACTCAGTCAAACGGAAATTAGGAATCTATATATGTGGAAACCCTGTAAACGGGAATATTCATGTACATCAAACGAAAATCAAGTAAAGCTGTACATAGTATCAAGTAACCTACTATCCCAAGTTCAAACCAAACATGATGTATATATAAAGAAATCAACATACAAGAAGGTGCTCGAATTCAGCTACAAGTCCTCACAAAAAGTCTCATAAGCAGGGTTCCTTACCCTTCGAATGCTCTGGTAAATCTGCATCCACCATCACAAACTAGACGAAGAGCAACTGAGAGAAAATCGAAAGTAATTCTAGAAGAATATAACAATAATTCATGAATTAACAAACACGGCAGTCTAAATATTATACGGTAA
Organism: Stephania japonica; assembly: GCA_039657345.1. Lineage (NCBI taxonomy): Eukaryota > Viridiplantae > Streptophyta > Magnoliopsida > Ranunculales > Menispermaceae > Stephania > Stephania japonica. Next base: position 43,153,026 of record CM077562.1, read on the forward strand.
TTGAAAGACAGGAATTTAAATAGACAAGGTGCATGATAGACAAACTAGAAATAATAGCAATCGAAACATGCGTGTTCTACGAGTCAAAAGAGGCTATAAGTGGTCTGAAAATTCACAACAATTCCACAACAGCGACGTCGCAACATCGATAACCACAACAATCCAGTACATGGTATCACACAATCACTAGGGGTGGTCAAACACTCATGCATACGAGTACCTGCGTTTTATCCTTTCTAGTGCAGGCCACATGTACCTTCGAGATATACATTTATGCCAAGAACACACATACAAGAAATATGGAATGGAATTGCCAACAAGTAGATCATAGCAAACATGATGGAATGATAATGAATTACATGGTATTTCCTTACTGGCTTACTAACATATACAGGCACGTAGGCGAGTGTACTTACCTGGCAACGCAACCCGCGTAACAACAATCCCACGATTCCTACAGCGTATCCCCGAATTTCTCGCTATATTACAAGGTTGGAAACTCTAATTAATGGGTTAAGTCATCAACTAAACCCTAGGTAGTCTTCTTCCTAAGTGTTTTAAGGACTCAAACAGCCTGACAAATCGATAGGAAAATGAATACTCTCTCGGGTTTGAAAAAAACATAACAATAACCACGACTACAATATCACAACATAGATAACCATAACACATGTAAGCCTACTCATGAATTGTAGGCTCGGCTCAGTCGTATATGGATATCGCCATAGCCTCGAGCGGCCGGCGGCGTCACTACGACGTCATAACCAATCCACAAACTTCAAACATTAAACCGTAACCACAACTAGTTTCGAATAACAACCGAATAACAATTGAGACCTTCTTGACTACATGTTGATACTATTCGACGTCAGGAAAGGGTTTCCTCGGCATGGCATGGCCTGAAAACACTTCGCCTTAGTCGGAGTTTACACATATAAACAAGAAAACCTATATTCAAGATTCACATGAAATCATAAACAATCACGCTATCAAACTAGTGTTTCGGACACACCAGGGGTTACGAGACATCAACAAAGGTTATGTGAGATTCCCGAAAACCCCCACATGTCGTGGTCCGGCCAGTAGCACCGCCAACAACGGTGGTTTCTGGCGAGGCGCAAAACTAACTACAACACATGAAATAATGAATCCAAGTTCACCACCACTATTTTGGACACTCCGGAGGACTGCAAGACACCGTCATGGACATGGCGAGGTCTCCAGTAGTCCCTCAAGTCATGGCGTCGACGGTAGCGCCACCCCAGTGGGCAGTTTTCGACGAGACATCAACAATAGAGAAAACCAAATAAAACACAACACCTCACTACCACCGCTGGTATGGACCACTATGGGAGCCGTGAGACACAAGCATAGGTTTAGCATGGTCTCTAACGTCCCCAGTCATTATGGTCTAGCGGTAGCGCATCCCAGTTCTGCAAACTCTGGCGAGACCAACAAAACAGTATCACACACTATATAACATCAACAACATGGATCTATACAACTATTATTGCAAACCAGGGGTTCTCCAGGGACATGGGGGTGTTGATGGACATCCATGAACCATCCCCAACCACCGAAACCCACCAGAGCAACAGCCAAACACGGCGGCAGTGGACAGACTCAATGAAGAAGAAACATACATAGTTCGTGCAACACGACCAGATCCAGACCTCCATTGTTACTTCGTCACGATTAGGGAGGGTTCCAAGGTTACTGGGATGTTAGTGACCGTCGTTAGGTCACCGACAGCCACCCCTAAGCGGACAGACTAATTCACAGTCCCCAAACGTGAAACAGTGAGCATGCAGAGAGAGAGAGACATACAGATAGACAGACCTCCGGCGACCAGTAAGAGCTCCGGTGAGGGTTGAGGTCCGGTTACTAGGGGAGAGGGGAAAAGGAGAGGGAGAGAGGATCGGTGGTGAGAGAGAGAGAGATCAAATATGTGTGGTTTGGAGAAAGTGAATAGTAAAGTTAGGTTGGTGGGCCCTATTTATAGCCCCTTATTTTCATCTCAAACCTCACACGCATCCCGAGGCTGGTCTCATGGTTCCCTCACTTTGCTTTGTGCCACTTTAACAATCCTATAGTATAGCCCGACTATTACATAGTTATTCAACTCCTCGTATTCAAACGACGTTCCTCGGTCCATTTTGCCTTGCCTCGACTCTCGTAGCTCGTGTAGTCTTGCCTTATCTCCTCAGATAATTATTTAAATTATCAAAAAACTCATTTATTTGTATTTTTACACTGTTTTATTCCCCTGTTTACTTAGGCGAAGCCTCACTTAGACTAACGGTCGCCCAAACGGCTTGAGTCACATATTAAACTAATACACACATCACAGAATCATAAAATTACCTTAGTGTCAACTCCCGAAGTTTGAATTACAGTCCAATATCGCGTAGCCGGGTTACGGTCCTGACAAGTGCAACACAAGTCAAGTTAAATTTGAGGGTTGTTACATATGTAAATAATTCATTAAACATATTAAAATGAATTATGACTTACCATAACACTATCTACCCAGTCCCACGGCTCACATGCACATCAAGGCACTCTGCACGTGTTGAATCGATGAAACAATCGAACTAAATGACTTCGAGTATAAGGTACATACATACATCACACTATGCATCCATCACACCAACAATAATATATTACTCGGTTCCCATGCCAAGTGTTAGGACTGTGTACCCACTCTCAAGCCATGTCATGAATTGATGACCCCGATTATGGCCAAAATCTAGAATTAAAATTTTGGGTCGTGACAAATATTCCCCACAAAATAAAAATTTCATCCTCGAATATAAATTTGGCTTAATCTCATATTTCAATCATGTCCCTAAAAGTAGAGTTACTTGTTGGTGTTCTCTTAGCTTTTCATCATTTTGAGAATATGGGATAATTTATTTAAATTTCATTTTCCTGATTGTTACCCTAGTCAAGATTTCAAATGATACTAGCCCCAAGGCTCGTATTTCTTATCTACCTCAGCTGGATCCAACAACCACTTATACTTCATCACAATAAATGGTGCTTTGGTCATAGTACTCAAGAGGACATCTTACTAGGCGTAATTTGTAGGAAGTTCTAAGTGTGTTTGTCAGGCAACACTACTTCCATTATCTCTGTAACGACCCTAAAATCTAACTTGTGCCACATGTCAATTTAAGTCGTACGTGGGCCCATTTGCTATGATACAAAGCCCAATTCTCGGTCGACGATACTGAGGTATGTTATTTGTGCTTGGTGTTTTGCACTATATTGTATTACTCGAATGTTTAATTCTAATGTCCCAAACGTGCAAGGATGTTTGAGTGTAAGCGTTGGTACAGGGAACGGTCCAGCTCAAGCATTACGTGAAATAACGCAGTTTTGGGCGAACGCTGGTCGGGTAATTAGTAGTCCAGGGGACTTAAAATAATTAAAAACACTAAAAAATACAAAATAAGTAATAATTAAAAGTGTAAAGTGCGTTCAATACATTGGTACGTCTGGGGCGACGTGACGAACAAATTTGGTGTTTGAAGCGAACTCGGAAACACGAGTATTGTGCAATAAATCACCAAGTTAAGCGTGGGAGCCACGTATTGGAGTCACCATTTGGTGTCACAGTTGGTGGCTAGAGTGAAGGGGGACCATTGGAATTGTCTCAGGATTCATGTGTAGGGATAGATGAGATGGGGTATAAAACCCATCCCTCATCACCTTTTCTCTCTCTCGTTTCAATTCTCATTATCTCGTCTCTCTCCTCATCGATTCACACGTGAAGAACGATGGGGTTTTGGGTTGTTTTGACGCGGTTTGATGCCATAGGATCGACCAATCACGAATTTTAAGGTGAGTCCGATTCCTCATGTCATTATCTACATTTTGGCAATATTTTCGTTTGTTTTTGTCGTGATAAATTAGAACAACGAATTGGAAAATTCTATTTTTATGGGATGTTTTGATGGATTGGGAGTGTATTGGATAATCAAAACATGATTTGTGAAGTGGTTTTGATGTTTAGGGATTTTCTAAATTTTTGGTGAATTTTGGATGATTTCGGCAAATCGGTGGTTTGGTCGAGTTTTGACGGGAGCCGAGAGTGAATTTTTGTGTGTTTGGATGTTTAATCGTAGTTAGGATAGGCACGAAACACAGGGGTTTTGAATATTGATGGGATACGGGAGGTCATAGAAGACTTGTCGGGAGTTCGTTGAGTGCGTAATTATTTGGATTATAGGTAAGTAAACCAGTGAGAACCTTTACAGTTATTTCTTGAGCTTTAATTTGTTATTGCTTTGTTTATCATCATATTTATTCGAATCTCTTTTATCTGAGTGGTCCATTGGCAAGGGGGTTATGGTTACTAAACATATGCGATGTGAGCTCTTATCTAAACGCTGTTGATATCTCCCGATTGAGTTACGCTGGGGCTCTTATCCAGGTCTATGGATATCTCATAGTCGCAAGGGTTAGGGCTGGTAGGCTGTATTCTCGTCCTGAACCAGAGTCTTATATGTTTTACCTCGTCTCAACGATTGTTGTCGGTACTCTTTACAATTTTATTTAGTAACTCGGACACTCACATTTCGATTGAGTTATTTACTGTCTTATACATTTCATGCGTTCCTTATTCCTTTCTTTCTATCAGCATGAATGTGGTTTGCTGCTTATTTATTTTGAAATGTTGTATTATTGTTCTGCTCGGTGTTACTTACCTGGGCTTGTCATTCTTGTGTTTGATGGAGTGCAGATCCACAGTCCAGCAAGAGAAAGGCACTAAAGCTTAAAGATTTGCTTTGAGGACATTAGAGCAAGCTTTCCACTTGATTGAGTAAGTAATTTTTGTATTATTGAATATATATATATATTGTTTTGGAACATGGGTTTTGGGTATGTGAGAGATTCTGGGCATATATATCTCTTGGGTTGTTCTCCTCTGACTGATCATGTATGATGATATACATATGCAGGGTTTCCACACGCTAAGATGTCTTGTTTATTATGGTTGTGATTAATTGATTAGTTTGAGCTTTGCTTCCGCTATATTGATGATAATCGCTAATCCATGCTATAAAATTGCAAATAAACGGTAAATGGTAGGTTAAGGCTGACTAGGCTTGCGTGATTCATCGAGACGGACTTGGGGTTTCACATAAGTCTAGGCCGGGCAGGGCCCAGTTTAGGTTTAAAAATTGGGGCCATCACAGTTGGTATCAGAGCCAAAGTTTTAAATACTCGACTCTTGATTTAAATCACAAGCCTTTAAATATAGGCTCGAAACGCGGCAACACGAAGGAAATGTGGTTTTGTATGGTTTTGGATAGGCTCGGAACGCGGCAACACGAGTTGGAGTTCCGAAAAACCCCAATATAGGTTCAGGGTGTTACGCCGCTAGGGACATCATGGAGTATTTTCTCCCACATCATCGATCACGATGTGCAAGCTAGAGACATTGGGGGCTTGAACATTTTAAGTGACGTTGTGGATCAAAACCCTTGGCTACGTCACTGACGATGTCTAGACCAAAAGGTCTATAATTTTGCATTTTAAACGAAGTCATTGGGTTTTGAATGTGGTGACATCACCTACGGCGTCTGGAACAGTAAAATTTGATTTTTTTTATAATTTTCAAACTTCTGGGAGAATTTGGAGGATTATTTAGGGTCATGGAATGATTTTAATTTGACCAATCTTGGCTTAAATGATTGCCAGGGCTTTGGGAATTCAAATTGAACAAGTTAGAACTACGTAAGGAACGAGGTTTTGCAATTGGTTTGAGATACGTTAGTAAGCCAGTAAGGAGGTGCATAATAATTCATTTTTCGTTATTGTTGTTTCTATTAAATTGAGTCATTTGTTGGAATTCCATTATTATATTCCTTGATTGAGAGTCTTTGGCGTAAGTGTATCGTGAAGGTACTTCTGAGATCATATTAGCTGGGTTAACGTGAGCACTTCTGCAGAAGTGTTGTTCACCCACTTAATCAAGAGTTTCTCCCTAAGAACTGGATTGTTGGGGATTTGTTGTAGAAATGGTTATGGATGTTGTGGATTGTTGTGGTTATAGACAACTTATTGGCCTCCTTTGACTCGATAGACACTTAAATATCATTGAATCACTTGTCAATCTGCTTATCATGCAATTTGTGTTATTTATCTGTCTTTTAATATCGCATGATTCTTAGACTGCTTTATTGGTTATTCATGAATTACTGTTTATGTTCTTCTGGCTTCACTTTTAATTTATCACATACCCACTGTCTAGTTTGTGACGGTAGGTGACAGTGGGTGCGGATAGGGCAGAGACAAGCGAGGGAAAAGGGTCGATGATTGTTGAATTCCTCTGAGGACTCTCTAAGTGGTTCTTTTCTTTTACTCATTGTATGTGTTGTCATTTTGACTTGTGATTATGTATATTATGTGTTTGATAGCAATAGGGTACATTTTGGGATTGAGTGACTAGGGATATCATGTATTATCGTATTGTTATACTTGATCACCAAACTTACATGTTTATCCAGCATTCTCAGGGTTTCCACACTATAGGTTGTTCCGGATTTCCTCTCTATTGAGTTATTTAAATAATTATAGTTAATTTTTTGCTGTGAATTTACCTGATAAGAATATAATCTAATAACTCAACTTTTAAATTGTTAAATTAATGATACAAGGAATATTTAAGGCTAACTAGGCATGCGTTGACTTCGTGAGTATAGACTCGGGGGTCCAGGTAGGTCTAGGCCGGGGGGGGCCCAGTTTTATAGTGAACTAGGGCCGTCACATGTGCCTTATTCAATTTTGTGTTTGTGTATTATTTATCGATAATGCTTGCTATGATACCAATTGTGATGGCCCGTTTTCCTAAATACAACATCGTCCAACATAATCTCGTAATTAAGACCCATTCCCATCCACGTAGGACTTAACTACATATTAGTCAGCCTTTCTAACCTATTTGCTAACTTACACTCGTTCAGGATAAATAATACACTTGTCACATTATTATATAAAATTTAGGGTTAATTAAAACTTTTGATAGTTTACTTAATTTAGTGAAAGTATTAACACTTTATGCAGAAGCAATTAAATAAGTTCTATGTGTGGAAACTAGGAAATAACGATCACATGATGCATAATAAGAAGTAGCGAATATAATCTAGTGTGAAAGTCATAAAAGGTAAGGGAACTATTGTTCAACCCAATATACAACCAAACAACATCAAAGACATAATATTAGTAATAATTCAAAATATCAAAAAGACCTACAAGTCAGTTCGAGAATACGCTTAAACTCAGAGGTAGTCGTCGGTCTTCTCCTTGCTCGACCTGCTACTCGATGTGTGATGACCATAATTTTAAACAAAATAAGATATATAATATTTGTGTAAACTAGGAAACCCTAGCTCAGTTAAAAGCTTGTGGGGCCACAAATTAAGACTAGGATTCACTAGGGTTTGGAGTGGCCCACACTTTTGATTTTTAACAAACCAATATGGAAAGTAAGAAGTAAATTTTTCATTAATTAGAAGACCGTTACGGAAAGTAACGGTTTGAAACTTTTGACTTTCTACAAACCAATATGGAAAGTAAGAATTAGATTTTCCATTCATTGAGGAGACAATTACGAAAAGTAACGGTTTGAAATCTCATCATTTAGGAAGTTAGAGATTTTAAATCTGGGAACCCCTTGAATGTTTTCTACGAGAGTTGAGGGAAAGGAAATGCAAGAGAGAAAGAAAACACAAAAATTGAGAGAAAGATGAGAGGGGAACGAAGGAGGCGATCTTTGGAGTTCCTCGCATTACGATGATTAAACTTCTGAGTACGCTCGTGAGTACCAACTAGACATTTGGAAATTAGCGTACCAGGTAAGTTGAGATTTAAGTTATTGATTTTATGATTATTTATCTTTCTACTAGACTATATGATATGAGTCATGTAAGCAAGTCATGTGGGTAGAACAGGGTGCATTGTTAGACATTGTATGTAGACAACTTAGTGGAGTTCGCTAGGAGTCGTTGCACCAGATGCTACCAGTTTGACCAGGAGTTCGGGACAATTGGACCGTACAAGGGAGAACAACATAGCGCAGCTGCCCAGAATAAATATTTAATAATTGAGAATGAGAATAAGAATAAAATCTAATGTTCTCAATAAATTTTGGTAGTAGGTGTTATGTACAGTTAGACGAGATGAGGACTTGGTGATAGGTGAATCTTGCACAGTGTAGAAGAATGGAGTGTTGACACCGCTACAGCTATAGTAGGGTCAACTTTCACGAACTTTAGTGTGGTTGAGAATTCTGTCAAAGTAGCTCATACAGTCTAGCATTTGCACATTTTGATGCATTGTTAAATACTTCATTTATATACTTTCTTGTTTATTCCTTTCGTCATATTAGATATTTGCAAGTCATGCATTTTATTTAATTTTGTATTTACTAAATAGAATGTTCAAAACACCCCTAACTTAACCCAACTTACTGAGCACCGTTGAACTATTTGTGCTTACCCAACATTTTTCCCCCACAGGTTCTTCGTCGAGAGTCGACAAAGTGAAAGGAGTAGCTCTGGTTGTCTAAAGTATTTCTGATTTCTGATTTAGTATGGTTCGAGATCGAACCATTCACCTTATTTTTATTTATTTTTATTATCATGGGGTTGGGATTTGAATAATTTGAATTAGAGAGTTATTATTCTAATTGAGAACTTTTGAAGGCCATAAATAGCTTTTATGTTAAAACTTTGATTAAGTTTTATTTAATAATATTCTATTGCGATTATCATTCATTTATTAAATCTCAATTGTTGATAAATGATAAAGAATTAGTGTTATTAAAAGGCTTACTAGTTTGGCTAATAACTTAACAACCAAGCTGGTTGGCGAGTTATGGAGTGGGCTAGGCTGATCAGGATTCATTTGAGAAATAGGTTCGGGCACGATGGGTCTGCACTCAGCGTCATAAAAAGGACGATGAGTACAAAAGTATAACAGTAATTCCCATTGATATATGTATTCACATTTCCCAAAAGAAAGAACGGTATTTGAAAGCATAACAAGTAGCTAAAGAATGCTTTATCTATCCTAAGCTAGAAAATACCATAAGAAAACAAATTAAATTGACACAGGCTAAGCAGTAATGATCTAGGTCCGGTAAATCGTGAATTTCATCATAGTAGTCTTATTCCACTATTGTAGGGTGTGAGCTCTCTCGAACGCCTCATAATTATTTATAGTATGTCAGTTCTCACTGATCACCTCGGTTTATTACGCTGTGAGTTGCGCGAGTATAGTGGAGAGTGCCAACATCACTGAAGTCCAGTGACCCCGTGAGCCGCCCACTCTATATTATGTAATGGACCCTAGATTCTAAAACTATTTTTGTTATGAATAAAGACTCTCAGTTTATATTATGAAATAAGTTTAAGTGTTATGCAAAGCACGCCAATCGAGAGTATAAGCCCATATTACACATCGAAAAAAACTACCTAATAACATGCTATTTCAAACTCACTATTCATCAAACAGCAAGAATAGACATGTAGCAGATGAAAGAGTTCTACGAATACAATTCAATAGAATGTTATGACAACAAAGCTCAACACTTGAGAAATAACAAACATAAGTCATGAAATTAGAGTACAATGGCATATCAATGTCAAATTAGACCAACAAGGAACAAAATGATGGAATGAAATTGTAAATAGAAACATCAATGGTATTACTCACTTTAAGCAAAGTATGTCCTAGCTTTATCAGCCTTCCAATGTCCCAAACTTGCGCACCCGGACTCCCGGAATACTTCCTTATGTCCCTGGTGAGTTTATACTTGTTTTATAGTGGTTTAGGTTGGTTCGTGTAGGTTTAAGCTAGGGTTAACGTGTTTAGAGAGTTGCGGGAAAGTAAAACTTGCAGGAAATTTCCTGCTACTCAGGACACCCAGCGTGTTAGCTATCCTTGCGCACTGACTAGTTTATCCAACACGTTAGGAGCAGGAATTGAGAAAATCTGCAATAGATTTTTTAGGTTCCTAACTCGAGAATCACTACTCCATCGCCCTAAACCTTGTTTCCCCTCCACTAAGGTCTAGTACATCCTCCATGAGCAAAACATACATCAGGTGCTTTGTTTATCATCAAATTACATGGATTAAACATTTTTGTGAAAATGGGGAAGAACACAGGAACAGTCAAAATCCACAACTTTTGTTTTTTGACACCAAATTCGGAGTTTCTTATTAAAACAAAATGAAGAGTCCAAATTCTGTGTTTGATTTCAAAAACAAATTCGTTTTAACACCAAAGATCATAATTTCATGATCATGCAAAAACCCCATTTTATTCCCAAAACATGCAAAAATCGAAAATAGGAATTCGAAACATGAAACAAAGCTTTGCTTTTGATTAGAAACACACCAATGATACTTTGAACACTGATTTGTCAAAATCCTCATGAAATTCATATGCACAGAGAGTTTGGAGCATTACCTAGGTTGTAGCTAAGATAAGAAACTTGATTCTTCAATTTCGATTGAAAAATCCTCACATGCAACCATTCAAATTTTCAGTAACAAGATCAAATCACAACAACCCCAAATTTGTGCTTAAGAGCATGCAAAACTGATAAAAAGTGATGAAGTGTGGTTTATATATGGAGGTGTTCATTAAGTGACCAATCCCATTAGCCTAGGTTGATCTTGTGGCCACCTTTAACTCCTACTCCACTAAAAATGCAACCAACTAATTCACATAGTTGACTTTAAGAGTTATGGGAGTGTGTGGTAGTGTATCTCGAGACACATCTATGTATTGTCAATTTATGTTGTTACTATAGGACTTCTAATTTGATTCAATTGAATTTAAATACCAGCCTTCTAATTCACTTAATGTAAATAACCATAGGTTATGTAAATAATTCATTAAACATATAAAAATTAATTATGACTTACCATATCACTATCTGCCCGGTCCCACAGCTTGCACGCATTTCGAGGCACTCCCCCACACGCCGAATCGACTAAATAGTCAAACTAAATGACTCTAGGTATAAGGTACACATATGCATCACACTAGGCATCCATTACACCAACAATAATATATTACTCGGATCCCGAGCCGAGTGTTAGGACTGTGTACCTGCTCTCAGGTCACGTCACGAATCAGTGATCTCGATTACGACCAAAATCTAGATTTATAAATTTGGATTGTGACATGTTGTTTTATAAACTAGAGACATTTTGGTAAAAGTCCTGCGGTGCCCTGATCAATGCCCTGAGAGGATATAGGGGTGCACATAGCACGAATCTAAAAAAATGTGGTTGACACAAGTTACAAAACACATGTCACACTACATTTTCTTTTCGAAATTACATGTGCTCTATTTTTGTGAAAGATCAAAGATGCGTACTAAGATGACCTGTTTCGAGACATCCAAAATGAACACCTGGTTGTTCGTGTCCGTTCATTTTCGCATTGATATTTGTGCGCACACTAATCGATGTGTGTTTAATGGACACTAACAATTGGATGTCCATTTTGAGTGTCCAAAAATGTCATCGACCCTAGCATTACCCAATCGAAGACTTTTTTTGGGCTCAAATTCAAAATAATATGTTCAATTTTAAAATAATTACTAGAGATGAATGTGATAATAATAGAAAAAATATGGCGTGTAGTTACTATTACCTTTTTATGCTAAAAAATCTTATTTTATTATTTTTATATTTTAAATATTTTATTTAATTTTTAATTAATAACGGATATGGATACCTACATGTATTCTGCTATCCAAATAAATAATACACATACCCACTCCAACAAAAAAAAGAGTTCGGCTAAGTGCACCCCAGAAAAAGTCAAATTTAAAAAAAAAATCAATCCTACTAGAAAATGACTCTTATGGGAGTGTGTGGTAGTGTATCTCGAGACACATCTATGTATTGTCAATTTATGTTGTTACTATAGGACTTCCAATTTGATTCAATTGAATTTAAATACCAGCCTTCTATTTTGATTCACTTAATGTAAATAACCATAGGTTATGTAAAGAATTCATTAAACATATAAAAATTAATTATGACTTACCATAACACTATCTGTCTGGTTCCACATCTTGCACGCATTTCGAGGCACTCCCCCACGCGTGTCGAATCGACGAAATAATCAAACTAAATGACTCAGGGTATAAGGTACACATATGCATCACACTAGGCATCCATTACACCAACAATAATATATTACTCGGATTCCGAGCCGAGTGTTAGGACTATGTACCTGCTCTCAGGTCACGTCACGGATCAGTGATCTCGATTACGGCCAAAATCTAGATTTATATATTTGGGTTGTGACACGTTGTTTTACAAACTAGAAACATTTTGGTAAAAGTCTTGCGGTGCCCTAATCAATGCCCTGAGAGGATATAGGGGTGCACATAGCACGAATCTAAAAAAATATGGTTGACACAAGTTACAAAACACGTCACACTACATTTTCTTTTCGAAATTACATGTGCTCTATTTTTGTGAAAGATCAAAGATGCGTACTAAGATGACCTGTTTCGGGACATCCAAAATGAACACCTGGTTGTTCGTGTCTGTTCATTTCCGCATTGATATTTGTGCGCACACTAATTGATGTGTGTTTAATGGACACTAATAATTGGGTGTCCATTTTGAGTGTCCAAAAATGTCATCGACCCTAGCATTACCCAATCGAAGACTTTTTTGGGTTCAAATTCAAAATAATATGTTCAATTTTAAAATAATTACTAGAGATGAATGTGATAATAATAGAAAAAATATGGCGTCTAGTTACTATTACCATTTTATGCTAAAAAATCTTATTTTATTATTTTTATATTTTAAATATTTTATTTAATTTTTAATTAATAACGGATATGGATACCTACATGTACTCTGCTATCCAAATAAATAATACACATACCCACTTCAACAAAAAAAAGAGTTCGGCTAAGTGTACCCCAGAAAAATTCAAACTTAAAAAAAAATCAATCCTACTACAAAATGACTCTTATGCACCTCACTCTGAATAGTGCACTCCACTACAATTTCTAAGTGCACCGCACACTCTCTTCTTTATGATTTGTAGGCATCATCGAGAAGTTCGACCTTGAAGGTCCAAATCTCTTATTGGAAATTCGGTAGGAGCCCACCGAACCTCTAGTTAACGAGTCGGTTGCAGCTTGCCGAACGTTTAATTGGAGAGTCGGTCGGAACCCACCGAACCTTTAGGTAGGCAGTTCTCAACTAAATCTCACTAAAGAGGTTCAGTTGGACAACACCAAGCCTAGTGGATAAGTCTCAGCTATATGTCGCCGAACCTAAAATATATGTCTTGACCAAAGAGTTGGAGTTGGGTGCTTTGGTTCGTATGAAATGGTATTTTGGTAAAAATGTGTGGTGCACTTAGAAATTGAAATTTGAATTTCGAGTGCCACGTAAAATGGGGTGCACTTAGTAAAAGATGGGGTGCGGACTAAAAAAAAAGAAAAAGAGGAAAAGGCTATGGTAGACACTTCTGCGAAAGGGCGGTTATGGGCGAGACAAATCCGCTGCAAAGTAAACATGGTATACTCAGTAACATTAGTACCATGTAACCCAACAGAAAAAGGGCAAAAAGACATCTAATGGCATTCAACACTACAGTTCCAATACCACAATGAGCATCTGACCTCATCATTTGCCACTTTTAGGGCCTTTGATGTGGTTTGGTAGAACTTATGCAAAAGATAAAAATTCTGGTTGGCAGATCCAGAAACAAAATTTAGTATGTTATATATCAGTACACTTATTACTATAATTCCAAATCATAGTTGAATTAATGTATGTCAGCATATCCTCCTTGTACTTCCCTAGCCGATAGAGAGCATAATTGGTTTGCTTGAGAAACTTAAATCCCCTGGTAAAGTAGATAAAAAAAAAAATGTAAGTCTGACATCAATGAAAATTCAAGTTTCATGCTCATTTTATTGGCTAAATTACATATGTGAGATGGCGGCACCCAACTAAAATCTTAAGAATCTCAACTCAATGTATTAAAAACTATTAAAGGCACTCAATGGGTGTGGCTGGGTGGCGTTGGTCTCGTATGTGGGTTCTCTTCAATGGAGATTGGCGCTCGAGTTCAAGTCCTAACATTTGTTGGGATCCCATTTTTTTGTTGATTTCTCTCAGTTAATGGGTTTGGTGCGACCGACTTAACCCCATGGGATTAGTCGTACCCGAAAGGTGGGGACACCCATGGTCATAAAAAAATAAAAATAAATAAAAAAATTAAAAACTATTAAAATTTTGATTGATGTTATACACACATTAGTAAGTTCAGAAGTTCTATAGTCATCAAGCCAAATAACAACTTCATATTCGCCAGGGGCATTACGAACTCTATCTAATCTAACGTTAGAAACTAACTTCACTATATTAAAAATAACATTGATGGTGGACTTTTCTCAACATTATGCAGTAGGCCCAAGTTGCAAATACCAACCTTTTCTATTTTTAGGCCTCCTTTGGTTCGAGGAAAAGTTTAAAGAAGTAAGATAAGTTTCAGAAAAGTTCCAACTCACCTTGTTTGGTTGAATATTTTCACAAATTTTTCTAAAAAATTGAACCCTCAACTTTCTCCACATAGGAAAAGATAACTCACTTAGGAGGGGTGAGTGAGTTATCTTCTTGCGTGGAATAAACACTTTTACCCTCATTTAATGCTCTATCTCTCATCTATTCTCTCTCCCTCAAAAACGGTGTAAAAAGGGGGAAGGTACAAATAAGCCCCTGTGGTCTGCCTTATCCGATGACTCGACCCTTAGGGTTAAGAACCGAAAAAGTAAACCCCCGTGCTCTCCAATTATTAAAAACCAAACCTTCCGTCACGTCCCCACTAACAATCGTCAAGATTTTTTTTTAGGAAAGAAAAAACGATTTTATCAAAAGAAAAAGAAAGAAAAAAAAGATAAAAGCATCTCCAATGGGGCTGTGGATTGGGGTGGATGTATGTCCACATAGGATTGAATAGACATTGGAGTAAAAAAATTGTCTCCAATGGGAATATGGATTGGCACTGTGTGGGTGATGTGGCATAGACACTGTCTACCGCACCTTCTACATCTAGAGGGTGTGATAGACACTGTCCACAATGCCACATCATCTTATAAAACCGAAATAATAAAACAAAAAAGCCCATGCGCATAAACAGAAAAACTGAAAAACTTTAAAAGCCTACATAATAGGAAAAACAAATAAAAATTGCCTAAAAGCAAGGGAAAGAAAAAAAATGCCTAAAAAAAGGAAAGGCCACATTATCGATTGGAGAAGGTTTTCACTCTTCAATGTGTATTTACGCAATGTAACGTGCACATCCCCTCAAAATTGATGATGTGGCGGTAATCCACAGTCTCAATCCACATTTACCATTGGAGATGCTCTAACCATCCCCATTAATACCCTTGTTCAGCGGTCCCTCTCTCTTAAAAATCAATTACCCTAAAATGCTAAAGGAGTTTTTTAAGTACAAAAAAAAAACTTTCAGATCATTTCTTCTTTGTTGTTGAGTGCACCACATTAGAGGCACACTTCTGACGCATTGCTGCGGAGTCTCACTTCATCTTCAACCGATGCACACCTAAACTACAAGTTGATTTTCTTCAACGAGTAAGTAAGCACAAACGACCAACTATGAAAAGATCTGAATAGAAATTTGGATAGTGAGTGTCTATAAATACAAATAGTTCTTTATAAATACCAATGATTACTTTGTGTTTTCTTCTTCATTGAGGAATTGATCAAATTGTTAGTTTCCCCGAAATAAATCACAAACATGATCTTTTAAAACCAGATGCTGTTAAATCTTTTTTTTGACTTCAGTGGGAATCGAACCACGATCTCATGAGGTCTTGCCTTTTTGGCAAGTGATGTCTTTACCATCTCACCTATAGGCTTTCGACTAGATTAATTGTTATTGAAAAATCTTGTTTAGAAAATTAGTTTTTACATTGTGCTTACTTTTACAAACTTCTTTTCCCTTGAAAAGTATGTCTCGACCCCTTTTTAGTTGTCTTTGACAAAAAAAAATCTGTATTGTTGTTGCATATTATTTTACAAAATTGATTATACTATACAAAAAACATATAAGAGCTTTTAAAGAAAAAAAAACTAATGAATGAGATTAAAACACCATGACCTAATTAATTTTATAATAATTTTTATTTTATATTAAGGTGACGGTTGCACATTTATAAGCTCGTCGTTTCCTACTCTAATTAGTTAAGAAATATTAAATTTACTTATAAGAAATATTGCTCTACATTTTTTTAAGTTTTTTTTTTGGTAGGAATTAAGGTTCTGCATTTATTTTATTTTTTTTATTCTACCTTTTCTAATTGTTATTTCTATTTGTTGAAATGATGATGTTGATTTCTTCTCTCAGGTCACTTTTGAGAATGGAGAATAATTTCAATCTAGTCATTTATTTTAACGGAAAATTTATTCGTGATTCTGCATTAAGATACATTAATGGCAAGGAACACACTCTTAATGGGTTTGATGTCGACTTCTTGTCCATCTGTCACATTAAGAAGATGTATAATAATGATTTGGGTTGTTTCGATGTTGGTCGAATATGCATATTAGAACCGGGCAAGACTTTAAGCGAAGGGTTGTATTGGGTAACAGATGATGAAGGTATTAAAAAGTTATAACTTCTATTGAGGCATCAACAGAGTTGTATGTGTATCCAGTTAGTGAAAGTGATATAGATCTAGTATTTTCACATGCTACGCAACTTGAGCAGACTAAGGATAATGAGCTTGACTTGGGATGGGCTCATGAAGAAGCTAAGGATATGGGTTGGATGGATGGATATGAGGATTGGGATGATCATTGGGCAACTGAAATAGAATTTAATGAGATTGTAACTAGGGAAAGCTTTGTTGTAAGTCAAGCCAATGTGTCTAAAGAAGAAGGAGAAGAAGAAGAAGATGACGACGACGACGATGATGATGATGATGATGATGATGATGAAGAAATAGATGATGTTGACAATGTTGACGTGGATGTGGTTGAGAGTGATATAGAACATGATTATGATGGCAGGTTAAAAAGTCCAATATTCACACTTGGCATGTTTTTCTCAGATGCTAAGCAATTTAGACAAGCTGTTGATGAATATGCAGTTGCAAGAAAGTTGCAATTGGTTTGGGTGAAAAATGAGCCTAAAAGACTTAGGGTTAAGTGTCAGCAAAATTGTCCTTTTGTTTTGTATGCTAGCAAGGTCAAGGATGAGGAAGGATTGAAGATAAAAACTCTAAATCTTAAGCATGAGTGTATTCCATCCTTTAGGCCTAAAAGGTGCACAGCAAAATACTTGGCGACATATTTCAAAGAAAAAATATATGATAGGCCTCGTACATCTAATAAGGACTTGAAAAGGAGGTGAAAAATATCTTACAACTTCATGTGAGTGAACATAAGTGCAAAAGGGCAAAAAGGAAGATAATTCAGGAGATGGATGGCAGTTACAAAGCGAAGTTTAGCATACTTGATGCTTATTGCAATGAGTTAAGGACACAAAATGATAGAACAACGGTTGACCTCCAACTTGATCAGGAAGCACAAAGATTAGGGAAGAGGGTATTCTATAGGTTGTACATTTACTTTGCAGCTTGTAAAGATGGGTGGTTAAGTGGTTGTCGACCTATAATTGGTTTAGATGGGTATTTTCTTAAAGGTGTTGTGAAAGGTCAATTATTAACAGCGGTTGGGAAGGATGCAAATAATGCGATATATCCAATTTGTTAGGCAGTTGTGAAAAGGGAAAATAAGGACAATTGGAAGTGGTTTTTAAAACACCTTATCAATGACCTTGATATTGTTAATAGTGCGTCAATTACTCTCATGTCCGATATGCAGAAGGTAATAATATTTTTTTGTTTAATTTGTTTTGTCTTGTTTTATTTTAAATTGTCTCTAATTTAATTATTTATTTATACGGTAGGGTTTACTACCTACTGTAGAAGAAATCCTCCCTCATGCAAAGCATAGATGGTGCGCAAAACACATTTATGCCAATTGGTCTAAGAAGCACAAAGGAAAATAACACCGAATTAGATTTTGGAACTGTGCTCGAAGTTACTACAAGGAGGATTATGAAAAAAAGCTTGATCAATTAGGTGAGAAAGTGCTACAAGCATCAGAAGATTTTCTCCATTATCCTCCTGAAAATTGGTGTAGAGCTTATTTCACTGACAATAGCAAAAGTGATATGTGTGAAAATAATGTGTCTGAGTCATTTAACTCACAAGAAAAACCCATTATCTCTATGTTAGAATGCATTCGAGAGCAAGTAATGAGGAGGATAGTACAAAATAGAGAGGCTGCATCAAAGTGGCAAAGCAACTTCACCCCTAATGCAATGAAGTTGTATGGAGAGAGAGTTGAATCAGGTGCAACTTGTGTGGTTGAGTTTGACGGTGACCAAGGCTTTGAAGTAAGTCAAAATGGAAAAAAACATAATGTATACGTTAACAAAAGGGAATATACATGTAGAGTGTGGGACCTTACTGGCATTCCTTGCAATCATGTTGTGGCTGCGATGCATTATCGCCAGATAGATCCTATTTCATTGATATCACATTGGTATAGTAAAGAGGCTTACTTGTCATCTTACAAATTTAGAGACAAGAAATTCTGGAAGTGTGAGGATTTTCAACCAATTGAACCACCTAATGAGCTCAATAGAGAGAAGGGTAGACCAAAGACTTGTAGAAAAAAGGACAAAGATGAACCTAAATCAAAGTCAGTAAAGGATAAAAAGAAAGCCACTCGTAGAGGAGGATTTATTATATGCAGTAAGTGCAAGGGACGAGGACATAACAAAAGTCAATGTAATGTTGCGGCACCAAAAAATGTTTGTTGATTTAACATTAATTTTTTTTACAAAAATAATCATCATACATTAATCACTAACTTATTTGTTTCTCTTTATGGAGTAGAATGGTGGTGAGGTTGACGTACCTATCACTCAAGATCAAGAAGACGGAAGTTACAAAAGTTTAGAAAATGTCCTGGTAATACAAATTTGTTTGTTGCTCCAATTTCATTGTTTTATTAATTCGTTGTATATTAATCACTTACTACTTTTTGTCATTTTTTTGTCAATTGTATATTAATTACTTACTTAATTGTTACTTTTTTTCCCTGGAGTAGAATGATGGTCAAGTTTAAGTACCTAATATATAAGATGGGCGAGGAAATAATAAAAGTCAAAGCAATGTTACGGTAAAAAATTTGCTTATTGCTTTAATCTTGTTTCATTTAATTCATCATATATTAAACACTAACTTATTTGTTAGTTTCTATGGAGTATAGAATGGTAGTGGTGTTGAAGTACCAAACACAAAAAAATATTGAACATCTCAATCAAAGGGGAGTACTAAAAAAAGGAAGGCTATTAAAGGATTTGGGGTGTTATTTGATGAAAGAACAGGGCACACTACATTTCAGGTAGTATTGTCATGTTTATTGTAAATTGTTTTCTTTCCTTATGTAGTTTGAACAAGTTTATTAATTCATAAGTGCCTATTCGTGTATTTGCAGACATTGACCACTACTACTGTCATAAATAATGGACGACCCAACGTTGCAAGCAACTTAACTGGACCAACTGGACCTTCTTCTTCATCACAATCTACTAATAAAAGTGGACCTCAAAATCTTTACCCAAAGTCTCCAAGCCTTCGTTGGAATGGAAGACCATGCATTACTACAAGACAATTACTTGAGGAAAAGGAAAAGTTAGTGAATCGACGTGGGAGCCCAGAAAATGGTAATCATAGTGCGTAGTAGATATTCAACCAAGGGATCTAATTAGGTTTTATTATACTTTTTAGGCTCGGTTGTGTTTTTGTTTTTTGAAGTAACGCTTAGTTGTGATTGGCGATTCTTAAGTGTTTTTATATTCAGTGTTGGTATTAGTTATGTAGTTTTTTTAAAGAAAAAATGGTAGACAATGCCTTTTCATAGATGTTTTTATTTGGATGTTGATAAGTTTTTGGTCATGCAATATTATGTAGTTTTGAAAATCTTTTTTTGAGTTCTAGATCATCTAGGTATCTTTATAATGTAAGGATTTATACTCTAGAATTCTTTCAGTTCTGTAATTTTTTTGAAATCTACTTCTTAATATTAAGATACTTGATGTTCCCTTGTTTCTTTTCTTGGCAAACTAAATTATGGATCAAAAGCAAAATAAGATTATGAACTAAAAAAAATAATTTAGAGATAGGTAATAGTTTTTTTTTAATTCACGCTCCGGCACTGTCAGCTCGATACGACTGCGGCCTCTTAATCTATTTCAAAAGTATTTTTTTTATTAAATTGTAACCAAAGGCCTAATTACATAGAGCAAATTCTTGAGAAGGCAACTCCTCTAATGCCCTCTAAGAGTAAACTAGGGTGGATTTGAGGAGGCTGTTCTATACCATGGAAACATCTCTAGCTAGATTTGCTAGTCGCAGCAAAGTCGAATGGCCATTAACTAAAGATTTTCTTTGCTGAATAGCTTTCACCACCGCAAGATTGTCCATCTCCAAAATAACATTTTTGCATCATTTATACGAGTCATCTTAAATCTTCCTCAACAAACAACTTTAATCTAACAATATTTTTTCTCTATCCTTGAAAAAGTGATCTTGCATTGGTTATTTGCCTATGTTCGAAATCGAGTCGTACAAAGGTGTTCTCACAATCGGGTCGCTCGTGTTTGAAACCTGGCTCTCACATTAAAGCCATTATTTGCCTGTTTATCTTGGCTAATGGGTGTGGTGCCACCGACTGAGCCCTATGCTACCCATGGTTATCAACAAAAGAAAAAGAAAAAGAAAAAAGATGTTGCATGAGAGAGAGAGAGAGAGAGAAAAAAAAACTTGAAAAAGGTTGATGTTTGAGAGGAAGCGAGGAATGAATTGGGCGAGGAGACAAGAATTGGATTTAATTGAGTTTGGATTTGTGATTTAAGAGAATCAATTGATTGATTATTAAAAAGAGGATACGTAGTGGACCAAGAAAACCAACAACGACAAAAAGAGTATACATCATGTGTTTTTTTTTTTTTGAGAATTATGTGATGTGTACATTGATCTTTTTTTTTTAAATAAAATTAAAAAACCTGACAATCGTAGTGGGGAAGGGACGGAAGGGCCAAGTTTCGATGAATTGGAGAGCACGGGGGTTAACTTTTTCAGTTCTTAACTCTAAGGACCAAGTCGTCTGATGAGAGAGACCTCAGGGGCTTATTTGGACCTTCCCTCGTGTAAAAAATATTTATGTTAATTACATTATTTTACTTATTTTAAAATGTGAAACTTTTATGTTCAAAGTTGAACCAAATGTAAAAAGTGCAACTTTCTAAGTGGTTGACTTCTTAGAAAGTTTAACTTCCCTAAAAGTAAACTTCTTGGAAATTAGTAAAATGAACCAAACAAGGCCTTAGTGTCCAACTCACCACACCCTTTCCACTTATCACATTTTTTTTGTTCTCGGAATCGATGTTGTATTCTTACAAATATCATTTTATGCAAGAAATTGGAAGTCATAGTTTTTAGTGTCCAAGCTAGGCTTAGGAAAATAGTTACATGATGACTGTATCAATATGTTTCCAAATTCTAACACAATATGAATCAAGAACTCGTGCAGGAAAAGGAAAAAAAAATTGTTTATGCATCATATTGAACCTAGAACTAACTGCGAATGGGTAAATTATATGATTGACGTAAACATAATTAAACGTGAAAAAGAGAATAAAACACTCCATTACTTTATGGTTAGAAGGTGTTGATTGTTCAATTTCTTGTTCAAAATAATAATTCACCATTCCCTCTCTTTTCAAAAGTTAAGTTTTTTTCTACAAATAAAAGTTGTTCCCAATTCTCTAATGGAAGTTTTTTTCTACAAAAAAAAAAAAAAGAGACTATCCTTAAACCCTATATCCATCTTTTTTTCGCCCAATACACTCTGGCAGCAATCATATTAGTAGCAGCACCAACTAGCAAAATTGTGCTTGCTTCCATGAGATCTTAACTAACGAACTCTTACCAAGAAATAGCAGATTCACCTTCTACAAACATTCTCAAGATCTTCTGCGCCTTCGCTTCAATCTTCTGGCTATACTCTCTGAGAATGATTCAGTGGCACGAACCATATGCCCATCAATGTTTGGATGTCTTCGCACAACAACATTGCTAATATCATGTTTGCTATCTAAGAGATTCATCTTCTTCCCCTTTTATCTCATCGTTGCCTTTTCCATATTCAAACCAAGTTTCCAATTCTTCTGGTTCGCGATTATCATCAACAAGAGAGCCCTTACGCTCAGAACTTTCCATGTTTAGAGACTCATCTTCCTCCCCTTTGATCTCATAATTGTTTTCTCCATCTTCAAATTCAGTTTTTGGTGCTTCACATAGGGTACTATTATCAGTGCTGGCACAGTCTTTGCACTCAATATCTTCTGCTGCTGCAAAGAGCAAAGATCTCCTTGCAGATGCTGCACGATAAATGCAAGTGTTCTCGGAGTTGGTCTGAGGACGTCGAGTTTGAATGAGATAATGGGCAACAGATTTGAATCCAAGTCTCGAAATCTGCAAAGCAAATTGGAATTCAAGAATGAGTTTTGCCATTAAGCTACTAGGAAGAACATATTGAGGCAGTGCTCAACCATTTCTTCTATAGAATGAATGTTGAACCTTACTTCTCTATAAAGAGATCCAATTGGTGGCCATCCTCTTGCCTGTCGGCATAGACTGCAATTGCAAATTCCTCGACATACGGGGCAAATCCAATCAGGATTCATATTTGCTTCCAGCACATTTTCTCCGTATCTAAGGAAAAAATAAAGCATAGCAAACCAGAAATGACACGAGCAATTCTATAAATTATGTAGAAATTATCTAGGGACAAATTAAGTTTTCGTTGAGATGGGCAGCAGCAGCAGCAGCAGCAACCCTTTTCAAAGGTTCACCTGATTTAAGCATCCAAGATTACTAGGTTTGAGAACGACAAACTCCCTAAAATGGTTCAGAAGAAAAAATTCCAGGAGTACCATCCATAGCAGAAGCTGAGTATTTCAGAGACATTAGCATTTAGCTATGCATATTAGTCTATGGGCATGATTTAATGGAATCAAGATTAGAGACTTATTTTCTAATGTTAAATATTTAATTATATATGCCATGATTTACCTCATATACAAGCAATCGCCACAAAATTGGCCTTGGACGAGGTTGCATTTGCTGCAATGTGTGCGATGGCCAAGAGTTTTTAGTAGCCTTCAACTGAAAAATTATGACATGATCAAATGCTTCAGAATTCAGATGTAACCAAATTCTCGTGTATTGAGAGCCCAATAAACAAAGAGAACAAATTGGTTTATAAATATTCTAGCTTTAAACCATACAATCTCAACATCTCAAGCTCTTAACGATATATATATATATATATATATATGTCGGTGGTGGTGTTGTTAATGATGGGTTTCTCATTCGCTGCCGCCGACTCCACTGTTCCAACTCTCTTTCTGGGAGTCCACATTTCGTCTCCGAAGAGGGTTTTTCAACCGTTGCTCTTCTCACTTCTCAGGGAGGGTATTTATTAAGGAAATCGCCATTTCTTCTTCAGTTCCTTCAGTCACAGACGAACGAACACAGTGCACAATTAACCATTCTGGAGGCCAAATACGACCTTTTCCATTACTTAAAACTTTTTGGGGAGGAGCTTTTGCACATCATCCTTTCAGAAGAAAGAATGTTTTGCTGTTTGAGGCCACTAGAACATTATTGGGGCATATTGTGTCACGTTCCCCTCTCTTTCTCTCTCTCTCTCTAAAAAAAAAAACAAAAATCAGCAAATAATCCTTTTACTCTCTCTAAACATATACAATATTCTATCAGCAAAAATCAGCAAATGCATATCTATACAATATTCTATACATACAATATATAAAAGCATGAATACCTAACAAATCGATGGTAAGCAAATTTACTATTTTACCCTTTTCAACCTACTAATTTACTAAATTATACATTCTAATTGTAATTGTAATTAGATAGAGATAATGAGTTGAGTTATTCATATGTTAAAACCGTGTTACATATACAATATTAATTATGTGCTAGACTTTAACTCAACAACTAATAACTATAGTCTATACCTCATGCGAAAAAAACTTAAGTACATTTCAATTGAATACATTATATATAATTAATCTTTCCAATTGAATAAGTAATTGATTACGAAGTATTTTTGACTTGTTTAAACGGTTTTACTAAATAGATATCAAAGTTGACAAACCTATGCACATATTAAAAAATAAAGAGCTACATGTCCTATAGTTTAATTTCACATACAACTTTTTTACTTGTCGTCGTTGGTAAAAAAACATGTTTTTTTGAAATTAAGTTTATTTATGTATATCTTTATGTTTATTAATATAATTAGAATCATACTTTATGAATTATAAAAATATGATTTTGTAATTGATTTAATTCCTGCGAGCGGGCTCATTCGTGCGAAGCGCGTAATGAAACTAATATATATCCTTAACCCCTATTAAAGTGGCTTAAGATGTTTGGATTCAACACCCATAATTAAATTTTTTCACCTCAAAAAAATTGGCAAAAATCAAATAAAATTAATGCTCCCGCGATTCATCTCCTCTCTACCCGATTTGTCTCTTTATTGTTTTTAACCATTTTTCTCCTCTCTTTTAGAAACGTCTCTTTCCCCTCTTTCACACCTTTGGTTTCGATACAACTCTTTGTTATATCTCTCTTGATCTCTTTCTTATCTCTCATGTTTGTGTTTACTCGCCCCCTTCTCTCTCGCTAACCTTTTCACGCTCTTGGTCCCATAATCTGAGCAAGAGACCGAAGATCAAGTTCTAGAACATGGTTCAGGGCTGGTTGTGACGGCCCTAAATCCCGAGGCCGCCATGTCACGTGTCGCGGGCCCACAACCTTGTCACATCACCGCCTTGTTGTGTCTCACACGCACCATACGCAACATATTCCTCGATAATCAAAGTTTTCTTTCAATAAACAGTAATTCATGCGGAAGACTTAATAACATTAAATAAATGTAAAATTTATGTCATTTTAGAGCATTAACCTAATGTGGAAAACCCGGCAAAATACCATGCATACGACTGAGGCAAAATATTACTAAAAATCAATATACATGTATTCAATGTTCTACAGTTCCCAAAAATCCAACAAAAATAATGAATAAATACACATTGTAGTCTCAAATATGACCTGAAGTAGCAATAGTATCCAAAGTATTTGCCCAAGACCTCCTTACCCTTGCTTTTGCTCGTCGGAGACTCTGCACTCAATCACCCAATAAATACAGTGACGAGTTCAGTGAGTAAATTCCTAAGAAAAGTCCACACAACAATCATGAAATAAAACTGATAGATCTACCAAACAAGTGAATGTGACCTCTGGCAATAGACAATCACATTTACCAGGCTGTAGGCAGCATACATCATACCAAAATATCCACAAGAAATGTAATGCACTACAAAATAGGAACCATATATATATATATACACACACACACACTATTTAGTAATCCAATGACTAAATCCCAATTTCAGTAAACGGCATGACCCCTCTGACAGTGTTACCTATCGAGGCCACCCTAATCCCTCTCGATAGTCGCAAGTATGTCCTATTGTCGTCAACATGAGTCCTATCCCAAGATGACTCACACAAGGAATTTAGCCACCACCAATATATATACGCACCGAAGCTTAAGGAGTGAAACTCATATGTGCCCAGCGGCAGACACATACAAACGATACGAATAAACCACGATAACCATGAATGAAGTTAAGTATTCTCAAAGGTTTTACACACCTCAAATCGCGCTCCAAATCCCAGTACCAATCCACAATCCAATCCCGCTCTTGCCTCGAGATGTGTGCCCGACATTGACTATAGTCTCATAGGTCCATAGTGTCCGAATAAGCCATTGTAAGTGATTTAGTGTTAAATTAATTGATTTTATATTGCAACAACAAAATTAGGATTTTATTCCAATATTTGGTTGTGGCACACTTTTCGAGTTACACCGAGTGTTAAGCACCCAAAAAGTCGCGAAATCCACTTTAATACTCTTTTTCAAATCTCCCATATTTTCTTGGATTTTTCTGGATTTTCTATATTTTTCGTCAATTTCACGCTTTACAAGGTACAAACCCCCACATAATGTCTCGCCACAATCCCAAATACTTCACTTTTCCTAGAAATTCATAAATTTCTATTTATTTCATTAAATTATCATTTTTCTTGAATTTTTCCTATTTTCTAGATTTTCCCCAATTTTTTGGAATTTCCAAAAAAAAAAAATTTATTTATTTATATATGTATATATTAGGTTGGGCTGAACTGGACCAAGTTCGGCCCAACCGAGCCGACCGAATCTGGGCTAGATCGACCCGACTCGCTTAGGCCCGAGCTGGGTCTACCTAACCTACCCAGGCCTGGGTAGCCAAGCCCGACCCAAGAGAAGGCTTCCCTAACTCGCTCTGGTAACGATTACAATATATATAAAAGACATAAGTAAGTGAAATATACAAATTATCAAAACCTACAGTTAGATAGTAGTACGCAAGCTCAGAAGTAGTCGCCAATCTTCTCTTTCCCGGGTCTACTGCTTGACTAATTGTACCCACCATCATAAAAAGGATGATGAGTACAAAAGTATAACAGTAATTCCCAAATGACTTATTTACTTACATTTCCAAAATTAATGAATAATATTTAAAAGCATAATGATAGTCAAGGAAAGCTCTAAATAAACATGCTAGAAAATACCGGGAATTCAAATGAAACTGACACAAGTTAAGCAGTCTAATCTAGGTCCAGTCGGCGGTGAGAACTATCACTTAGACTTTTTCACTATTTATATGGAGCTGTGCTCTACATATTATCATTTTTTAATAACTTCAAATGGCAGAGCTGTGCTCTACGCGTATAAATCATCTATCATAAATCTCGCCGATCGGTTCATTACACCATGAGTCGCGCAAGTATAGTGGAGAGTGTCGACATCCCCGAGGTCCCGTGACCCCGTGAGCCGCCCACTCTAAAAATGTGCAATGGACCTTAGATTCTAAAACTACTTTTAAACATCAAGAAATAACTCGGTAAAGAAATCCAAAAATGGGAATGCTACGAAGCACAATAAACAAAGAATACAAGTTCATAATTAATTATTATTTAGTCCTAATAGCATGCTATTCATTTCAACTCTTTAATACTTAATGAAAAGAGGCATGAACAATGGAAGGAAACAAATAGATTTAACACAAGGAAATATCATGATGGCAAGCTCAACAAGAGAGAATAACAATAAATGATGATATCAAGAGTACAAGGCACCCATTTACAGTCCTATATACTGTCCAACAATAATAATTTGAAATGAAATGAAAGTAAATAGTTCATGTGGGATCACTCATAATTCACACAATTTGCTAGTCAATCCGACCTCTCGACACCATGACTCGCGCACCTGAACTCTCGAGAATTCCCTTCAGGTCCTGAAGTTCATTTTAATTGATTTAAAGCTACATTAAATGGATTTATAATATTTAACCAAAAATTAAAATTTTATTCCAATTTTTTGTTTTAGGTGTAGCACATTTTTCGAGTTATATCGGGGTACCAAAAATACTTGAAAAGTCTCGAAACCACTTTTCTACCTTTTTCTCAATTTCTTATATTTTATATATTTTTTTCAATTTTTCTAGAATTTTTCAACTATTTTCCTTATTTACCAGAAATTAATATATAAAAATAAATTTTATTTAATTTTTATTAATTTTTAATTAATTTTTAAATTAAGGGGGGCCCACATGGACCGAGTCCGGTCCGACCCAACCCAGATGGGCCTGGTCTGGCCCTGCTGGGTTGGGCCTAGGCTGGTTCGGCCCGGCCATGAGCACGCAAACGTAAGCGTGCATGTGCTCATCATCTCCCAGAGATGAATCGTCTCTGAATTTTATTTATTTATTTATTTATTTTTCACTCATTCTTTTCTCTCAACTCCTCTTTAACCTCAAGAACAACTAAAACCACATCCAAAATATCAATTTTATCAATTTTATCAAAAAGAAATCACAAATAAATACCCAAAAATCAAAAATCCAAAATTCTCACCCAAAATTCCTATTTTTTTCAAATTTCCGATTCAAAATCATAAATAACACTCGATTCAAACTTAATATGAAAGAAAAACACTTTACAAACCAAAATCACGGCTCAAATCCAATTTTAACACAAAATCCCCTTTTTTTTCATTTTAATGGAAAAAGAGTGGTGTTGTGTGCCTTAGCTAGATCTCTGGTTTATCCTCACTCCTAGCACAAAAATCTCCTCACAAACCATCTAGAACCTCACTCTCACTCAGCTTTGTAAATTGCATGAATTTTTGTTGGTGTTGTTATGAGAAACCCACTAATCTATTAATATTTATATGGGTTGGTGTAATCAAGTGTGCGTCACGAATCTCGAGACAAATCTGAGGATTCCTTACTAGGCAGTCCAGCTCTCTTGGTGACACTAAATCTGTGACTCTCATCATGGAAGTGTGTGCTAGCACGGATCTGGAGGTCAGTCTTATGGTCATTTTAATTCAATTGTAACTATAGGACATTAAATGTATTTTATATTATTTTGAAACTATAGGTTATGTATTAATCAATGTGCATTAATTTAAATACCATGTTATGCACTAAATTAATTAAATTTTATTTAGCTAAATTTAGACTTACCACAAGTCTAGCTACTTGATATCCTGGCTCGCACGTAACTCGAGGCGTATCCCCACTCGCATTTCGACGTCTATGGTTGCAAGAATTGACTTACTTAGCCTACACACATACACAACACTAGACATACACCATTTCAAATATAAAATATACCTCGGCCACATACCTCGGTCGGTGTGCGTATCTCATACGAGTCCCACGTCATGGGTCAATGAGCCTGATTACGGTCAAAATCTTGGATTAAAATTTTAGGTCGTGACAAATATTCCCAACAAAATGGAAATTTCATCCTCGAAATTAAATTTACCTCGAGTGAAACCTTATTAAAACACACACAGCAGAGAGGTACCGACATCCCCGATTCTAAAACTATTTTTAAACATCGAGAAATAACTCGGTAAAGGAATCCAAAAATGAAAATGCTAAGAAGCACAATAAACAAATAATACAAGTTCATAATTAATTATTATCTAGTCCTAATAACATGCTATTCATTTCAACTCTTTAATACTTAATGAAAAGAGGCATAAGCAATGGAAGGAATCAAATAGATTTAACACAAGGATATATCATGATGCTAAGCTCAACAAGAGAGAATAACAATAAATCATGATATCAAGAGTACAAGGCACCCATTTACAGTCCTATAGATTGTCCAACAATAATAATTTTAAATGAAATGAAAGTAAATAGTTTATGTGGGATTACTCACAATTCACGCAAGTTTCTAGTCACTCCGACCTCCCGACACCCTGACTCACACACCCGAACTCTCGAGAATTCCCTTTAGTTCATAAAGTTTATTTTATATCATTTTAATTGATTTAAAGCCACATTAAATGGATTGATAATATTTAACCAAAAATTAGAATTTTATCCCAATTTTTTTGTTTTAGGTGTGGCACATTTTTTTAGTTATATCGGGGTACCAAAAACACCCAAAAAATCCCGAAATAACTTTTCTACTTTTTTCTCAATGTCTTATATTTTCTATAATTCGTTTCCATTTTTTATGGAATTTTTCAACTATTTTCCTTATGTTCTAGAAATTAATATATAAAAATATATTTTATTTATTTTTTATTATTTTTTAATTAAGGAGGGCCCATGTGGACCGGGTCAGGTCCGACCCGATCTAGATGGGCCTGGTTTGACCCTGCTGGGCCGGGCCCAAGCCAGTTCGGCCTGGCCCATGAGCATACGCACGTGAGCGTGTGTGTGCGCATCATCTCCCATAGATGAATCGTCTCTGGTTAGTGTAATCAAGTGTGTGTCATGGATCTCGAGGAAAATATGAGGATTCCTAACTAGGCAGTCCAGCTCTCTTGGTGACACCAAATCTGTGACTCTCATCATGGGAGTGTGTGCTAGCACGGATCTCGAGGCTAGTCTTATGGTCATTTTAATTCAATTGTAACTATAGGACATCAAATGTATTTTATATTATTTTGAAACTATAGGTTATGTATTAATCAATGTGCATTAACTTAAATACCATGTTATGCACTAAATTAATTAAATTTTATTTAGCTAAGTTTCGATTTACCACAAGTCTAGCTACTCGATACCCTGGCTCGCACGCAAGTCGAGGCATGTCCTCACTCGCGTTTCGACGTCTATGATTGTAAGAACAGACTTACTTAGCCTAAACATATGCACAACACTAGGCATATACCATTTCAAATATAAAATATACCTTGGCCACATACCTCGGTCGGTGTGCATATCTCACACAGGTCCCATGTCATAGGTCGGTAAGCCTAATTACGGCCAAAATCTTGGATTAAAAATTTAGGCCGTGACACCCCTCTATTCACTCCCAGCGCCGCCACCAACAATAGATTGCCATCGAGCATAAACCCCTCCAAGCACTTCCAATACCACATCCCGCTCCTCTAACTGTGAAGCCTTTCCAACTACTCCCAAACCCTAGACCTAAAAAAAGGATAAATAGCAAAAAACTAAATAAAAAGAATGAAAGAAGAGAGAAAAGAGAGGGCCACCGACGACACCAACTTCTGTCAAACCAGATTGTGTCGGCAGCCCAAGGGTTGTAGATATGTTGTGCGCTAGGAAGAAAGGAGGACGTCGCTAGGGTTTCTCGCTCTTTTTGTAATTTTATTAATTAAAATGTGAAAATAAAGTCTAAATAAAAAAAGTAAATATTAAAAAAAATCTATTATCCAACATGGATGTCAAGAAGTGACATTCAAACTAACAATGTCTATCTACGTCATCTTGACATTCAAAATGCACATTCCATTAGAGAGGTTTTTTTTTTTTTTTTCACTCCAATGTCTATTTAGTCCTAGGTGACACACATTACATTCAATCCACATTTCATTGGAGATGCTCTAAGACTTTAAAACTGATCTCCGATGGTAGATGTGGATTGAACGTTGATGAGGCGCATTTTTTTTTCGATGTAAAAAGAGACCGAATTCCAACCAACAAAAACAAAAGAAATGAAATCTTATGTGACTGTCAATTTGAATGTCCTAAGTTCACATCCAAAATTGGCAATGTCAATTTTTTTATGCCACATCCATGACATTCTAAATATACATTCCCATTGGAGACCTCTTTTCATCTCAATGTCAATTTAATCTTAGGTGGAACATATTGACATTCAATCAACATTCCATTGGAGATGCTCTCCAAGAGTAAGGTGATAGATTTGAGAGAGACCGTTGGAGATGCTCTAGCTTTTTGCGAGACCGACTGGTGGATGTGCATATAATAAATCAACGAAATAGACGAGTTGTTGTGGGAAATGAAGAGACGAGACCGACTGGTGGATGTGCATGTAATAAATCAACGAAAGAGACGAGTTGTTGTGGGAAATGAAGAGACGAGACCGACTGGTGGATGTGCATGATAGGTGCTTTTTTCTTTTTGCTATATATTGGTTGTAGTAATGTTCGTTTTATATTAGTTGTCAAGTGAACTCCAATTTTGTTGCTCATCACACCAATAGGTAGAGACTATATAGAGAGTGAGACAGTACCGAAAACAGTGATGGATGAGTTAAAGCCAAGCGCACCCAATTCACCTCCTCTCACCCCACTTGGGTTCCTCGATCGAGCCGCGACGGTCTACGGTGACTCTACCTCCATCATCTACAATGAGACTTCCTACACGTGGGCCCAGACCCATCGTCGATGCCTCCAACTTGCCTCGTCACTCGTATCCCTAGGCATCAAGCCGGGCCACGTGGTCTCTGTCTTAGCCCCCAACGTCCCCCCTATGTACGAGCTACACTTTGCTGTCCCCATGTCCGGGGCCGTACTCAACACCATCAATATCCGTCTCAACTCGAGCATGGTATCGATACTCCTCCACCACAGTGAATCAAAACTTGTCTTCGTTGATCCCCAATTTTATTCGGTACTCCGAGATGCACTCAAAGACTTAATAGATCCTCCAGTTGTAGTGCTCATCACAGACATCTACGTGGATGCCCCATCATCACTAGCCGTTGATCACACTTATGAGGGGTTGATCGAAATGGGGGACCCAGACTTCAAGTGGGTCCGACCCAAGAGTGAGTGGGACCCGATGGTCTTGAACTACACATCAGGCACAACCTCGGCTCCAAAAGGTGTGGTCCACTGTCACAGAGGGCTTTTCATCGTGACTGTTGATACGTTGATTCATTGGTCCGTGCCTAAACAACCAGTCTACCTTTGGACCATACCAATGTTTCACTGCAACGGATGGAGCTTCGCGTGGGCCATGGCAGCGGTGGGTGGGACCAACGTGTGCCTACGCAAGGTTGAAATAGCGACAATCTATGATAACATCAACAACCATCATGTGACTCACATGTGCGGGGCCCCGATTGTGCTCAACATGTTAGCCAATGCCACGAACTTCAAACGGTTGAACCACTCGGTCCACATCCTGGTCGGTGGTTCACCTCCCCCAGCTGTGGTTTTGTCTCAGGCTGAGTCGGTTGGGTTCAAGGTAGATCATGGGTATGGGTTGACGGAAACGGGCGGGCTCGCAGTTTTTTGTGCTTGGAAGCAGGAGTGGAACCAGCTTCCAACAAGTGAACGCATGAGGTTGAAAGCGAGACAAGGAGTGAGAACGATAGGAATGACAGAAATCGACGTGGTGGACCATGAGACTGGGGTGAGTGTGACTCAGGACGGGTCGTCGCTCGGTGAGATTGTGTTACGGGGTGGATCCATCATGTTGGGTTATTTAAAGGACCCGATTGGGACAGCCAAGTGTATGGATGGTAAGCACGGGTGGTTTTATACTGGTGACGTAGGCGTGATGCACCCGGATGGGTATCTCGAGATTAAGGACAGATCTAAGGACGTGATAATCAGCGGTGGAGAGAATGTGAGCAGTGTTGAAGTGGAATCAGTGTTGTACTCACACCCACTCGTTAACGAAGCGGCCGTGGTAGCTCGACCAGACGAGTTCTGGGGTGAGACTCCGTGTGCTTTTGTGAGTTTGAAGGCCGAGTCGGACCAAGTCACAGAGAAGGAGATTATTGAATATTGTAGAGAAAGAATGGCACATTATATGGTGCCCAAATCGATAGTTTTTAAGGACGAGCTTCCTAAGACCTCAACTGGAAAAATTCAGAAGTTTGTATTGAGAGACATGGCCAAGTCAATGAGTAATGGTGCACTAAAACAATAGGAGTTCATTAAGAGCCAGGGGAGCTGTAGACATTGGTTTAAGCATATAAGTTGATTTTGAAAACTTTGATGTATTTGATTTTCATGTGTTTGCTAGTTCGAAGCATTAAATTTAATGAAAAGAATGTCCAATTTTATTATGTCAGTGTTCTCCTCTCAAACTATAAGTGGGTTGGCATGGAGATTTTGCCTTTGGTGTTTGTATCAGGTTCTCATGGAGAGCATACCAAAGGGCGAGAATCATGCTCATATAATGGGAGATATTGGATGAAATAATTGGATAAGAGTTCCAAGAATTTTAAGTTGGGCATGCCAAACCTTATAACTATCAATCTTTTTTTTATGAATTTTGCTGTCCATTAATTCTAAACCCTAATCTTAGGATTTTTTTTTTGTGAAGAGGATTTCTTTTTTATCTTAATATAGTCATGAACTTACAACATTTCTTTTTGATAAAAAAAGTTGTATTTATAATTCGTTTGACGTGAGCCGAACGCATCAATAAAATAATATACCTAAACTAACTATTTGTTCTGCAAAAGGTCGATCCCACAGAGATTGGTAATCTTTATAAGGTTCTAAAAGAAAGGGAAGAGTTAGGGTTTTGATAAAACAAGTAAATTAACTAATCTAAATACCAAGAAAGTAAATAAACGATAGAAATAGCGTTGAAAACAATTAATAAGATTACCTAGGTCTAGACTTACATGTTTGGTTCGACAAAAGGTTAGATTTGGTTGTCAGTTCTACAAATTATGTTTAATTCAGTTTTAATAGGTTAGCCATAGGATTTAACACGCGCTAAAAACCTTAGTTCTCCTCGTCTCGGCAACCATAGTACGACCGTTGGTGTAACGGCCCAAATTTTATTAAGGTCGTTATTTATGTATTTTCCTGACATGGATGCTAGTCCGGGTCCACCGGAATGCCGAGTTAGCGTAAATTGTTATTTTTTTACTGATTGGTTGCATAATTACAATGTTAATTATTATTTTATGTTATATTGTGTCGCGTGTGTGTAATTATTTTTCTATACCATGTAAGATAGCGTGATGGGTATTCGTCTCGAAAAACATGTTGTTGGACTAAGTGGTTAGTCACTCTAACTTCGACCGAAATTTTGATGGAAACAAACAAGGTGAAAATATACTAATAAGTTTATCAAGTGTATTTTAGTTTCGTCAAAGGTTGCAAAACATCACAATCTCAAGTATTCAAGTATTCAAGCCATACAAGTTCAAGATTTGGCAAACATAAGGAAAAAAAGACGAAAGATAGAACCACGAGTTGTAACATTGATGTAAGGTATACAAGTTCATTTATGCAAGCCTATTGCATAGTTCATGCACATCGAGCTTTTCAAATAGATTTTCAAATGTCAAGTGATTACTTGAAGTTTTAAGTGAAACTTAACACATGACTCGGTCTATAAGTTTAAACAATGTTAAACTATGTGTTTATGTTCATATCGTACTTTGAAAATCATTGTAGAAGTTTTCGAAAAAGAAAAATTTGTTTTTGAAAGGTTTTGGAAAAGAAAACTGCACATTTGCAGAAAAGCCCCTTGCATGTAATGATATCGGGATTTTTCGTTTTCGAGATTTGTAAAAATATCTGAACCACCCAAATAGGTTATATGACCCATAACAAACATGTATGACATGTTATATGAGGTTTGGTAGGGTCCCGGATATGATAGAGGGTCGTTAACTCTATGGTCAAAAATATTATTTTGAGGCCCCTGACTATTAGCGCGCTAATACTTTTATTAGCACGCTAAGTGCAAAATTAGCATGCTAGGTCAGAAAATTAGCGCGTTAATTCCTTTCCTGACAGCTTTTTTATAAAACTAAAAAACACACTTTAATTTGAATTTTTGATGGAATCTCAGCCCTTGGATCCCTAGAATGGTCATAAACTAATATATAAGAATATAGAACACTCTAAAACAACCAAGAACAAAGGATTTGTTTTGAGGAGAAGGAAAAACACAAGTGCTCAAATTTTTCAAGAGGAGAAGCTTGGATTTTTGTAAAAAACACAAAGAATATTCTTGAGGCTATTTATTCAATCTTAACACCAGCATTCTTGAGGTCTTCTGAAGTGTACAACAACCACTCTAAAACTGATTTTCAAGTCATCATCTTGGAGTTGTAAGAAAGTCTTATTCCTTAGCTTTTCTTGTGCTTAAATTATATATTCTTGTGTGCTTGACTTGGGAAATCATGTGTTGTGTTGTTAAACACATTTGTCTTGGGTTTTGCACTTAAACTTGATTTACTAAACTCTAGGACTGATTTGGACAAGAGTTTGCACTTAAAATTAATTTTTATTAAACTTCTTGTTCATTGGATTTGAAACCGGATTTGTTCTAATTGAGTTGTTTGAAACGGTTTCATATTTGAGTTTTGCATAAAATCGGTGATACCTTTGCATTTCTCAATTGTTTTCATACTTGCATGCATTATAGTGGTTAGGCTCTAAGAGGCTTGCTTGTATTTGAACTTGGTGCTGCTTTACTTTGTAAAGTATATTTCATTGTATTCATCAAACTTTAATTGTAAGACTTAGTGGGATCTAAGTCGAAAGGGAAGACCTAGTTGAGGCTAGGCATAAATCCTACTTGCGGCTAGGTGGTTGTGTAAGACCTTATTGCGATAAGACATCTTGTAAAAGACCTAGTTGAGGCCAGACATTCACTTGGCTAGTTAGCTTAGGGTGTAACACTTATTGGTAATATAAGTGGGGGTTAAAAATCCTAACCAGGGAGATTAGGTAATGGATGTAGATCGGTTGGATCGAACCACTATATATCGTGTGTCTCATTTCCATCTCTTTTACCCCATTCACTTGCATAGCATCCATATTTGTGTTTTGGTGAACATATATCATCTTGATTATTGAATTATATTAAAGATGACAACTACTCGGTAACCCAATTCACCCCCCTCTTGGGTGACCTTCACATGTTGGTACGGGTACCAGTCTGGCAAAATATGGGTATTGTAACGACTCATTCTCACTAATGACCGCCATAGTGCCATTGCAGGCCCACAACCTGGCCAACCAACGCCAGCTGTATCCCACATGCAATTATCACGCCCAATCATCATTAATTCCTCAATACTAGATATCATAAATCTAAATTATTACTGAACTCCAATCATCTGCTAAATATTGTTTAAACCTCAAATTACAACAGAAGTCTAAAATCTGACAAATTAATTTGAATACATCATTTACCTAGTGTGGAAAGCACATATATCATTATTAACAGTAATAAAACTTTAACAAAGTCACAAAATATCAATATACAGATCAATATGTACAACTCTTTGTCCTAACCCAATATTAAAACAGATAAATAGATATACAAATGTACAAGTTCGACTTTTAGTCCTTAGAAGATCACAAATAGTCAGCTAACTTGCTCTTGCCGTGACTCGTACTAGGATCTACACTCAAACCCTCACAAAAGGCAGATGACGAGCCCAAAGTGAGTATTTCTAAGGAAATTCAGTGAGCAATTACATAAAGTAAATACTGTAATTTCAGTAACCTATAAAATAAACATGCGAAAATAAATAAACAGGCAACTGTGTTCATCACATGATTTAAATAATAGGAGAGAATCAACAATGTGTTCCTAGAGCTTAGGGTTAGACTACACCATACTTCGGACTCTTCCACAGAAGAC
This sequence comes from Stephania japonica, assembly GCA_039657345.1. Taxonomy (NCBI): domain Eukaryota; kingdom Viridiplantae; phylum Streptophyta; class Magnoliopsida; order Ranunculales; family Menispermaceae; genus Stephania; species Stephania japonica. The sequence continues at coordinate 43,190,219 of CM077562.1, forward strand.
TGCCGCGAGTGGCACTCAAGCAAGGCCAGTCTTTGGATCCACTCGATGGTCAACGAAACACCTGCGGCACACCGACACATTGCACAAAAATGGCACGGGGGTGAGAGCCTCTACCAGCCGTCCATATAATACCATAACCAGGAATGGAATAATGAATTAAAGCACTGAATACAAATGCCAAAAGTAAGTAAATGCTCAAGAAATTTTAAATTGGGATACTACACGCCTCAATCCGTACTCTGCGTCCCGAAAATCAAATCCTAGTCTAGCTCTAATAAACACCTAACAATCGTATTGTCACCCTAAGTCACCAAATACCATATATCATTGAATTAGCTTCAATAGAGTATATTATGTCAATTTTTCGCTTTTTACGAGGTAAAAACCCCAACATAACATCTTGCCAAAATCCCGAATACCTCACTTTTTATAGAAACTAATAAATTTCCATTTATTTGGTTAAAATATACTTTTTCTAGAATTTTTCCTAATTTTTTGGATTTTCTATTATTTTTTAACTGTTTTTTTAACCTGAATCAGGCCGAACCAGGCTCGGCTCAACCGAGCCGAACCCGCTCGGTTCAGGGGTCGTCTTCCCCAACAGAACACGAGTGCACGTTCTATTCAATTTTTTTTCTCTGCCGCTGGGGTTGGCTCCCAACCACAACCCCAGGTTAGTCTCAACATGTAACAGCAGGGAGGCAACCCTCCTTGCCTTGGTTCCTGGTTCGACCATGGCCGAACCTCCTAACCACACCAATAACAACAACACACAACACAACATCGCCAACTCACCTTCAGCCACGCCTCGTCGAGCTCTCGTTCTCTCCTCTCAGTTCCTTCTCTCGTCTCGGCTCTCTCTCTCTCTCTTCCTCCACTCAATTTCTTCTCTCGAACTCTCTCGTTTGAATTCGATTGAATGATGGTGGCGGTGGTGATATATATAAAAAAGGTAGCCAAATTATCAAAATATCCTTGTGTCTATCCTCTTTTCTTTATAAAACACAAGCCCTTTTTTGTCTTTTCTCCTTTTCTTTTTTTATTTGTATATATATACATTCTTTTCACCGACACCAATTTGTGACTCACTTACCACTCTCTTATACGCCAGGTTTCACACCACAACGAGAGGTGCGATAAATTCAAAATTTTGGTTAAACCCCAAAGTATTTCCCAAAGTTTGGTTTTAAAAATAGCTTGAAAGTGGGCCTAAAATAGTAACAAAAAAAGGCCTCTGGTTAAGTCGTGCGTGGGTCACGTCGTGGGCTTGACCACCACTAGTGTTGTATAAACTCGGACACTAGATTATTGTGGTTATTGTTGTGGATTTAGACCGCTTATGGGCCTCTTTTGACTCTTAGAATACGCATGTTATCGTTGTTACTTTCCAATCTGTTTATCATGCACCATGATCTATTTACATTTCTCGTTATTCAATACAACATGATATTTAGACTGCTTTACTTGATGTTCATGAATTATTGTTATATTCTTCTTACATTACTTTCGATTTCTCTCAAGTTGCTCACCGTCTAGTCTGTAACGGTGGATGCAGATATCCCGAAGTGTAACAAGGGCAAGGGGCCCTGCTTAGGCGACTTCCTCTAAGAACCTCTCAGAATGACACTGCTCAGGATTAGGTTAGGATTTGGTTCAAGATTAATTGTTGATTGTATGAACTTTTGATATATTATGTTTTTGATATTTGGGATGTAAGACTTTTGGATATCATGTAACTTGTTATATCATGTTGATATGATTTGTACACGAATATCTATATTGATGGGTTCCACATTTATAGATGCCTGATTTCCCTTGAATTGAAATATTTCCCATACATTTTGATTATATTTATAGTTTTTCAGCTGCGTAAATTGGTAACTGCGATAACTCACTTCATAAACTCGTTAAATGGATAAACGGAGGTCGACTAGGCTCGTCAGGTTCCCCGAGACTGGACTCAGGGGCTGGTACAGGTCTAGACCGGGCGTACCCAATCGCGTTGGGAAATTGGGGCCGTCACAATGGGCCTAAAATAGTAACAAAGAAAATATCATATGATTCATTATCATTTAAACTATGACGGCCCCAAATTTCCAATGCATTTGGATACGCCTGACCTAAACCAGTGCAGGTCCCCGAGTCGGTACTCGGCGAGCCTAACGAGCCTAGTCAGCCTCCGATCAATAAATTTAGCAATTTATGAAAGAGTTATTGCAGTTTAATATATACGCAGCGGAAAATAAACTAACAATATGGGAAATAACTCAATTAAAGGGAAATCAGAAATCTATAAATGTGGAAAACCTCGTAATATTCATGTTAAATATGATAAGATCCAAATATGAACAATTACATGATATCCAATTGAATTAAACCCAACCTCATGAACAAAACATGACATATATATATACACACACATACAAATCAACATACAAACAAAACAAGTAACGTATTCTAAGGTCTCCAGTCCAGCCGCTTACAAGAAACCTCCTAGACATGGCCCCGTGCCCTTCGAACACTCTGGTATATTTGCACCCAACGTCACAAACTAAACGGTGAGTAACTGAAGAAATTGAAAGTAATGCCAAAAGAATATAACAGTAATTCATGATTTAACAATAAGACAGTCCAAATATCATGTAGTAATTGAAAGAGATAGACAATTAAATAGTTTAAGGAGCATGATAAGCAAGCTGATAGATATCAGCGAAAACATGCGTGTTCTAAGAATCAAAAGAGGCACATAAGTGGTCTAATTTCATAGCATACGGCAAAGATCTCGCAAGATCTCCCCGGGCAATGTCACAACACTAGCCCAACATAAAATTGAGAGGCATAACAATACCTCTTGAATCCAGTACCCAGGTACACATAACACTAGGGGTGGTCTGTACCCTTGCAAGAGGTACTTGCATTGTCCCAGCTAGTGCGGGCCATATGATACCTTCCCAACACACTCACGCCAAGAACACACAACCAAAGAATATAATGGAATACCAATTATGGGATCAATTCAACAATAACAATCAATAGAGGATATATGAATCACATGAGATTTCCTTGCCGGCCTACTAACATACACATAAACATAGCACGTGTACTTAACTGACTAACCCAATCCCTGTACCACTCCGCGACTCTAACGCATTTCCCACGGGTTCCTGACTACCTGGCAAAGATTTGAACTCCAAATATTGGGTTTATGGTCATTAATCAATCATAAGGTAAACTCTAAAGTTATTCCAAAGTTTGGGTTTAAAATTGATGAAAATTGGTTTACTGGTCAAGCCATATTCGGTTCATACCGTGTGGTCCAATGGGGTAAAACGTCTCACATGGCATTTGGAAATTCAAACACATACACAAAGTACACGCGAATTACACCCACATATTCACCATGGGCCCTTGTTGGGCCCAAACACCTCCCATCCCAAAAACAGAACTACACGTTATACATTATTGGGCCTACGTTTCTCACCAATAACGCACACACAAACAAAAACGAAACACAACTCAAACGACACCTTCACAACATGGGTTTCACACACCCAAAACATAAATACGTTCTTTGTCCCCTATTCAATCATTGGGGCCTCTTCTATTACCACCCCAATAAGCTGGATATAAGCATGCTGGGCTGGGCAGCATGATAACTCAGCAGATGATCGAGTCTCGGTGGACTCGGGAGGTTTCGGTGAACTCCAAAGTCAGATTGGGGTTTAGTGCATGGCTCGCGCCTAAGAGGGCAAGCCTTGGCAAGGGCAAGGCTTGGCTTGGCATGGGCAAAGCAAGGCTGGGCAAGGCTTGGAAAGGCTTAGGCAAGGCTGGGCAAGGCAAGGGCAAGGCTTGGCAGGGCTTGGGCAAGGCTGGGCAAGGCTTGGGTAAGGCTGGGCAAGGCTAGGCAAGGCTGGGCAATGCTGGGCAAGGCACGAGCAAGGCTTGGCAAGGCACGGGCAAGGCTTGGCAAGACTTGGCAAGGTTGGGCAAGGCTTGGCAAGGCACGGGTAAGGCTTGGCAAGGCTGGGCAAGGCAAAGCCAAGGCGAGGCAAGGCACGGGCAAGGCTTGGCAAGGCTGAGCAAGGCAAGGGCAAGGCTTGGCAAGGCTTGGGCAAGGTTGGGCAAGGCACGGCAAGGCAAGGCAAGGCAAGGCCTTGGCACAATAGTTGACTTTCCTTGACTCGGGCATTTACCCTGGTCAAAGTACGTTTGGTCTCATTTTGGGATGTTTCCTATTGGAGCTGAGGAAACAGCTTAACATCTACTATAAGCGGAGGTGGGCTCTCTCCTAGGGGTGGCATGGGCAACAGTGACAAGGAAGGCCCTCGTGCATGCCTTGGGCACCATGCCAAGGCGAAGACCCACGGACCATGGTCCGGCCACCCCGAGCCGGTGGGACTCGACCCCGAGCCCCGAGCTTAGCACCCAACGTGCCTGGACACGGCCAGGCACACGAGACGCAGTCCCTGTCCCGTAGAGAAGCATGAACCACGTCCCTTGAAACGTGGAAGACCAAGTCGAGGTAGTTGGGGAACTACCTTGGTCATGGTTGTGCCATGACCAAGCCACGTCCAAGCTTGTCCCGAATACATGGAGCATGTGCTAACTGACCTAGTAATTGAGGCGGTTACGGAACCAGGTGGCAGCAAGGGAACAAGGCAGTTCGGCAACTGCCTTGACCACTAAGAGAGTGGTGATTTACCAGGTCTATGGATTGATGTATGCTGGACATGTGTCCCAGTTAGTTATGTAACTACCTAATGGCTAGTCTATAAAGCCAAGGGCTCTGAGCTTGGGGAAGCACAAAGTTCCACAGTTGTAATTCCAATTGAGAGCTAGTAAACATTTCCTTGTTGCCTATTGCTTACTGTCCCTTTAATTCGAGTATTGGCGTGCTGAACTAAGGTGGCCCTTAGGCACCGCAGGTTCAATTGAGAGAAAAATTTCCTAGTGAAAACCCCTCTTTCTTTGGCCCTGTGACAATTGGTATCAGAGCCTCGTTTGGTGACAATGGTGACCCAAGCAGCAAGCGATCTAGGTGAGAGGGTGTCTCACCTAGAGCATGTAATAGCAACGATGGCCACTCTGACGGAATTGGCGGAGTCTTCAACTACGTCCCAACGTATTGAAGCCTTGGAAATGTCGATGGCTTCCTTGGTGACTAGGGGAGAGTCACAAGAGGCCATGATTGCTATGTGAGAATCAAGATTTGAGGAGCTTGTAGCTGATGTACGGTCGGTGGGAGAACTTACCACCAAAACAGCCTCGACAATGGCTAGGTGAGCTTACTCAAGCGAGCTATGGGCGGAACCTCGGAAGGTGCTGTTGCGGTAAAGCCCCGAACAAAAGTTCCGGAACCAAAGAAATTCTTTGGCAAGCGGAGTGCAAAGGAGCTTGAGAATTTCATTTGAGACATGGAGCAGTACTTTGCTACTGTTGGCACGGAGGAAAATCAGAAGGTCATCTTGACCCCGATGTACCTTGAGCGTGATGCGAAACTTTGGTGGAGAACCAGGGTGGATGATGATGATGATGCGGCTGCGGGGAGGCCCAAAATTGTAGATTGGGAGGTGCTCAAGAGGGAATTGAAGGATCAATTCCTTCCTACCAATGCGGCTTGGCAAGCGCGGGAGGCCTTGCGCAAGCTCAAATAGACGGGATCGGTGCGTGACTATGTGAAGGAGTTTTCCTCCCTCTTGCTGGACATTAAAAACATGTCGGAGGAGGACAAACTCTTCAATTTCACCACGGGATTGTAGTCTTGGGCTCAAGCCGAGCTAAGGAGGCAAGGAGTGAAGGACTTGCCTGGTGCAATTGCGGCTGCCGATAGTCTTGTGGACTTCAAGACTAGTTCATCCCCGAGCGAAGGGAAGAACAAGGAGAAGAAGCCGTTCAAGAACCACCAGAAGAAGGGCGAGAAGAAGCCCTTTCCTCCTAAGCCGGCGAGCTCGAAACCAGCACCTAAAGCGGACCGAAGCCCTCATCAAGTTCGCGGGTAAGGGCGTTTTATTTGTAATGGCCCTCACAGGGCACGAGACCGCCCAAAGAAGGAGAAACTGTCGGCCTTGATCGCGGAGGATGATGGCCAGCCCCGAATGAACCCATTGCAGCTGCTGAATGCAATTCAGCAAGCCAAGACAAGCCCTTCGGAAGGGCTAATGTACGTGGATGCTGAGGTGAACCAGAGACGAGTCTTGGCGATGTGGATTCAGGAGCTACTCACTCATTCGTGGCAGACCATATGGTGGGAAAATTGGGACTGGATCTCGTTGAGAACTCCAGTCGAATGAAGGCAATGAATTCAGAGGCAAAGCGAATTCAAGGTATGGCCACTGATGTGAATTTGAAGGTTGGGTCTTGGGAGGGAAAGATCAACCTAATGGCTGTTCCCTTGGATGATTTCGATGTCATCCTAGGGAATGACTTTTCGCACTTGGGGAGCATTGCATTGATGTCGTTCTTGAAAGGACTGTTCGTGATGAACAAGTCCCACCCTTGTTTTGTCCCTGCGACTAACACAATTGCAGGAAAGGAGAAGACAGAGCTATCCCATCTTTCAGCCATTCAAGTGAAAGATGGATTGAGGAAGGGAGAACCTACATTCCTAGCAGCCTTGGTGGAAACCAAGGCAAGAACGACATCAAAAATCCCTGATGTAGTCGCAGAGATGCTAGAGGACTTCGGAGACGTGAGGCCGGCAGAATTGCCAAAGCAATTACCCCCAAAAAGGGAAATTGACTATGAGATTGAGCTGATCCCTGGCTCAAAACCCCCAGCACAAGCCCCGTACAAAATGGCTCCAAAGTAGTTGGAGGAGCTAAGGAAGCAGTTGCAAGAGTTGTTGGATTCATTCAGTCATCCAAGGCCTCTTACGGAGCACCAGTCCTGTTCCAGCGCAAGCATGATGGTTCCCTTCGAATGTGCGTGGATTACAGGGCACTAAACAAGCTGACGGTGAAGAACAAGTACCCTATTCCACTTGTGGCAGACTTGTTCGATCGATTATCTGGTGCGGTCTACTTTACAAAGCTAGACTTGAGGTTGGGGTACTATCAAGTTCGTATTGCAGCTGGTGACATTCCAAAGACAGCCATGGTGACTAGGTATGGTTCGTTTGAGTACTTAGTCATGCCATTTGGCTTGACAAATGCCCCTGCTACATTCTGTAATTTAATGAATGATGTACTGAGAGAATTCATTGATAGGTTTGTCGTTGTTTATCTTGACGACATAGTGATTTACAGTCAGAACCTCCATGATCATGTGGATCACTTACGGATGGTTCTGACTACCTTGAGGGCTAACCATTTGAATGTAAAGAGGGAGAAATGTGAGTTTGCTGCGCAAACAATTTCTTTCCTTGGTCATGTTGTAGGCCAGGGTAAACTGCAAATGGATCCGGAGAAGGTGCGGGCTATCATGGAATGGCCAAACCTCACGAAAGTCTCGGAGTTGCGATCGTTCTTGGGGTTGGCAAATTACTATTGGCGGTTCGTTGAGGGCTACTCACGGAAGGTGGCGCCACTGACAGACTTGTTAAAGAAAGATCGAGCTTGGGCATGGACGGAACGATGCAACCAAGCTATGGCGGAGTTGAGGCAGTCATTGCCTCGAACCGATCTTGGGACTACCAAACTTTGAACTACCGTTCGAGGTGCATACAGACGCTTCAGATAGGGCATTGGGGGCGGTGCTTGTCCAGGAGGGACACCCCATTGCTTTCGAAAGCAGGAAACTGAAGGATGCGGAGCAGAGGTACCCGGCTCACGAGAAGGAAATGCTAGCTGTGATTCATGCTCTCCATCTTTGGAGGCATTACTTGTTGGGAACCAGTTTTGTGGTGTGGACAAACAATGTGGCGATCACCTACTTCATGAGCCAGAAAAAGCTCAACCAGAAGCAGGCGAGATGGTTGGATTTCCTTGCAGAGTTTGATTTACAATTCGAACACAAGCCTGGTAGGCTCAATTCAGTTCTGGATGCACTTAGTCGCAAGGTGGTGGCTGAGATGGCGACAGCAGTAGTGATGCTGGAAGGTGAATTCTTGCCTCGTATCAAGGAGGAGACCGGCAAAGATCCTACTTGTAAGAAATTGCTAAAGCTAGTAGTGGAGGGAGTCACTCGGAGGTTCTGGTGTAATGATGGGGTCCTCTATGCCAAAGGAGGACGCCCTTATGTCCCTAGTACAGGTGGATTAAGGCGGCTACTCTTGAAGGAGACACATGATGCTCGGTGGGCTGGGCATCCGGGCATGGAGCGCACCTATGCCCTCTTATCACGTTCCTACTTTTGGCCGAAGATGGAGGAGGACGTGGATCAGTACGTGCGAACTTGTCTTGTATGCCAAAAGGACAAGACGGAGAGGAGGAAGGCACCAGGGTTGCTGGAGCCTCTACCCATACCAGAGAGGCCCTTTCAGAGCATCTCTATGGATTTCATCACCGGTCTTCCCGATGTGCGGGGAATGACCAGCGATCGGTGGTGGTCAATCGATTTTCGAAGTATGCTACATTCATAGGCGCTTCAAGAATTGTGATGCGACATGACAATGACGGAATTGTTCCTAAAGCATGTGGCTAAATATTGGGGCATCCCTGAAGACATCATCAGTGATCGAGACGCTCGGTTCACTGGATGATTTTGGGTTGCCCTATTCAATCTGATGGGATCAGAGTTGAAGTTTTCCACAGCAAACCATCCTCAAACAGATGGGCAGACGGAGAGAATCAATGCTTTGCTGGAGGATTATCTCAGGCATTATGTGAATGCCAGTCAGACGAATTGGGTGGATTTACTTGATACAGCCCAATTTTGTTACAATCTGCATAAAAGCTCAGCCACGGAGCTGAGTCCATTCGAGGTGGCGACAGGACAACAATCGGCTACTCCACACAAAGTAGTCAAGTCAAAGTCGATGGGGTCGAGCCCTGCGGCATATCGGTTTGCAAGGAACAAGCAGGAGCTGAGGGAGGCAGCTCATGACAGTTTGGCCAAAGCTGTCAGAAGAATGAAGAAGTATGCTGACCGGCACGACGACCCTTAGAGTTTCAAGAAGGAGATCTCGTCTTGTTGAAGCTTACTCCTCAGATATTGAAGAAATTCAATAAGAAGGAGATACACAAGGGCCTGGTGCAGCGATACGAAGGACCATTTGAGGTGGTCAACCGAGTGGGGAGGGTAGCTTATCGCCTAAAGCTACCAGAAAGGTTAAAGATACACCCTACATTTCATGTAAGCTATCTCAAACCTTTCCATTCAGATCAGGAGGATCCAGGGCGGAGTGAAGGCAGACGAGCCCCACCCTTGATACGGAAGGAATTTGCAGGAGAGATCGAGCAGATTCTAAACCACGAGGTGCGTGGACAAAGTAAGAAAAATAGGCGAATTTTCTACTTAATCAAGTGGGTTGATGTGGAGGAACCTACTTGGGAGCGGGATACTACCCTATGGTAGTTTGAGAAGGAGATTTCAGACTACCAGAAGCGGCAAGAACCGAGCAGTTCGATGAGGGCATCGAACATTTCGGCCGGAGGAGGTTTGTTACCACCCCAATAAGCTGGATATGAGCATGCTGGGCTGGGCAGCATGATAACTCAGAAGATGATCGAGTCTCGGTGGACTCGGGAGGTTTCGGTGAACTCCAAAGTCGGATTGGAGTTTAGTGCATGGCTCGCGCATAAAAGGGCAAGGCTTGGCTTGGCAAGGGCAAGGCAAGGCTGGGCAAGGCTTGGCAAGGCTTAGGCAAGGCTGGGCAAGGCAAGGGCAAGGCTTGGCAAGGCTTGGGCAAGGCTGGGCAAGGCTGGGTAAGGCTGGGCAATGCTGGGCAAGGCACGAGCAAGGCTTGGCAGGGCACGGGCAAGGCTTGGCAAGGTTGGGCAAGGCTTGGCAAGGCACGGGCAAGGCTTGGCAAGGCTGGGCAAGGCAAGGCCAAGGCGAGGCAAGGCTTGGCAAAGCTGAGCAAGGCAAGGGCAAGGCAAGGGCAAGGCTTGGCAAGGCTTGGGCAAGGTTGGGCAAGGCAAGGCAAGGCCTTGGCACAATAGTTGACTTTCCTTGACTCGGGCATTGACCCTGGTCAAAGTACGCTTGGTCTCATTTTGGGATGTTTCCTATTGGAGCTGAGGAAACGGCTTAACATCTGCTATAAGGGGAGGTGGGCTCTCTCCTAGGGGTGGCATGGGCAACAGTGACAAGGAAGGCCCTCGTGCACGCCTTGGGCACCATGCTAAGGCGAAGACCCACGGACCATGGTCCGGCCACCCCGAGCCGGTGGGACTCGACCCCGAGCCCCGGCTTAGCACCCAACGTGCCTGGACACGGCCAGCACACGACACGAGGCGCGATCCCTGTCCGTAGAGAAGCATGAACCACGTCCCTTGAAACGTGGAAGACCAAGTCGAGGTAGTTGGGGAACTACCTTGGTCATGGCCGGGCCATGACCAAGCCACGTCCAAGCTTGTCCCGAATACATGGAGCATGTGCTAACTGACCTAGTAATGGAGGCGGTTACGGAACCAGGTGGCAGCAAGGGAACAAGGCAGTTCGACAACTGCCTTGACCACTAAGAAAGTGGTGATTTACCAGGTCTATGGATTGATGTATGCTGGACATGTGTCCCAGTTGGTTATGTAACTACCTAATGGCTAGTCTATAAAGCCAAGGGCTCTGAGCTTGGGGAAGCACAGAGTTCCACAGTTGTAATTCCAATTGAGAGCTAGTAAACATTTCCTTGTTGCCTATTGCATGCTGTCCCTTTAATTCGAGTATTGGCGTGTTGAACTAAGGTGGCCCTTAGGCACCGCAGGTTCAATTGAGAGAAAAATTTCTTAGTGAAAAACCCTTCTTTCTTTGGCCCTGTGACAGCTTCCATAGGGGCTTAGTATTGTGGAAATTTTGATTTAAAAACATAAACAAAGAAATAAAAATGCAAATCTTGTCGGTTTACACTGCCTATTGCTCTAACTGCTGTTTGTCATCATTATGAATCTATGATGATATTTACTCACTGCCATGCAGTAGTTCTACTGCTTGGTTGAATTTTTATATTTTGAAGTCATTGTTACGACTTCCTGTTGTTACCCGGTGAACTGGGACCTGTAAGAGAAGAGTGCTTCATGGTCGATACAGTAGCGGGAACTGCTCGTATGATAAATGTGCTGCTTTTGCATTTTTCACGTGTGTTATAGGCGCCGCGACACCACATGAAAGAAAACGTCCCATACATACGAGACTTCCCTCCCACGCCATGTACGCGCCGCACGACTCAACACAGGAAAACTTCTCGGCGGTGACCAACCAACATGTCTCTGGTTCACGTATGTTTAGGTGACATCATGAGAGATATGTACTGGAGGCGTCTCCACGGCTTCCACCAGGAACCAAAAACCCAAAAAATTGTGAAATACAAAAGCCGAACCCCACTCTTGGCGATCAATGTCTACATATTTCCGGGCATCAAGACTCTCCAAAATCAACTCCGAATTGTGTGGGATGCCTGGATTTCACCAATTCATCAAGAAAACAAAACCTAATCTAATTACCCAATTTGAAACAAGAACGGAATAAAAACAGTAACACCGGCATGATGCCATGTATTTGATCACTCCAGGGGTTATCGAGACACCGATGGAACACCAAGATCGTCTCTAGCAAGACACCTTTGGTCATCGCGATTAAAACTTGAATAAACAACACAAAAATAGAGAGGAGCAACAAAAGAGAAAGGGAAGTAGAGTGTTCACCTTACTCCAGCGAAATCTACTCCGGTGAGGCTCCGGAGTAGATCAAAACAATCCCAAGTTCAACAAGTACGTGTAAACTGATTCTAATATTGCAAAATACGAGAAACCATGTATGAAACAACGATTTAAATGTGCTAACATCAACAAAAATCTTGATTCTCTATGCCTATATTGTATTTACATGGATGATTGAAAGATCACAATCTTTTGATTTCTTTTGCCAAGAACCTTGGAACTAATGTGTTCTTCATTATTTGATGCTATTAGAAAAAAATCCATAATGAGACAATTTAGGAGTTATTTTAATTATCTTTTTTTGGGTTTGTTCTCCATTTTTTTTGGCAGGGTTTGTTCTCCATTCAAGTTTAATGTATCCGTTGTTTGCAAAAGAAAAAAAATTTAATGTATCCGTATTTCAAGCATTCTCATTTTTCTTTCTTTCTTTTGCATTACATCTATTCATTTGAATGATTGCAACATTTAATCTTAATAAGAAACTAAATGAGTCCTACCAAAAAAAAAACTTAATGGACTTGCAAATGATGTAAAAATATTTTCCTAATTTTATAGCCTAAGGGACATCATTCTAATACGACAAGCATGACTTTTTATTGTTGTTTGTTTAGAATAATGTTATTTATCATTAATTTGGTATTCATTATTTGGGTTTTGTGATTATTTCTCTGAATTGATTATTGGGATTCTATTTATCTCTATCAGCAATAGCAATAAACGATAGATTGAGGTAGAAGAATGTGAGCAAGGGGAAGTGATATTCCATCAGGTAATCTATTTACGCACTGATTTATAGCTATTGTTCTTCCTCAATTAGTTTGTAGGGGGCTTGTGATTTATAGCTATTGTTCTTGGTCTTTCGACTGTTTCGTTTATTATCCACATGAGAGAACTCCACCATTGAAACGCGTATTTTTTTTTTTATTGAAACTTAAAACACATATGTTGATTTTTCTCTTATCTTAGCCTTATTTTCAAAGAATGTGATCATATTATTTCATTAGATTTAATTAAATGGGATTTTGGTAAGCCATTGGGTTTCAGTTGTATAAATTTCTAAGCTAAAAACCTAGAAAGTTCTTTATCAAAAGAGAGCAAAGATGAACCATCCCAACACCAATGAAGGAATGCATGATGACAACACTTCGCTTTTTGATTTCTTTGCATCTCTAACGCATTATGCACCTGCTATAATTTATTTCTTATCTCACTCTATTTTTTTCTGATTGTGTGCCTTTTCTTTTTTTTCAAAATCTCGTGCACATGCAAAATACACCATTTATATATAAGATTTATTCGCTTGCCTCTTGCAGGTACCTGTTGATCTAATTGAGCATTACAAACATCGCCCAAATGTTTCATTGTAAGTACTTTTAGGAGTTTACTTCTATTTTCTCACTAATTTTTAATGGAGCCGCTTTTGTCTTGATTTATGTTAAAAAATCACCTATAAACTTTAGGAGTTTTTTCCTACTATTTCTCCTTTGTTTTTGCTTATGTTGCTTGTAACTATTTCTTGTAGAGTCTAATTATTTTTTGAGGGATGATATCAGTTATTTTTTTAATATCCATAGGTGTTCGAACCTTTTTCAACCCTTGGTTTGACTATTTCTGTTGGAGTTGATCAAGTGCCTTAACCCCATAAACTGAATAATAAATGGGGTTCAAGTGTGTATATATATATATAATGTAGCTACCAAGATTTGTACTATCAGCCTTTACCAGTAAGAACTATGATTAACATCTATTTTCTATTGGGGTTGAAATCGGTTACTTTTTAGTAAACAAAGAAGAGAAAGTGCAATTTGAACTAATTATAGATTGGTAGAGAGCACCTTAAAGAAGAATTACATCTTCGTGCAAGTAATTATGAACTCAATACAATATTTGATTTATATGTTTTTCTAATGTTTCTCTTCCCTTGCAGATCTCTCTTGGTCGCAACTCGATCGCTAAATGAAGTAGCCACCATTATTGAGGAAGAGAAGACCTCCATTAGTGAGAACTCTGATTATGCATTTCAAACTATGGGATTTCAGTAATTTCTTATCCCTTTTCACCATCTTTATCTTGATTTCAGTCATTTGTGTATTTTGTGCAGATCAATGCAATTATTCATGTGCTGCCACTTGTTGTTTGTTCATCTAGGACTGACACTTTCGACAATTTATGGACTAATTTTTGTTTGTCTTTTCTGATGAGTTTTGTATTAACTCGATCTACCTCACAAAAGGGTGAATTTTGGATCTATGAATGATTACATATTTTGAATAATATGTGGTTGACTTCCCATAAAAAGAGTTGGTTCTCTAGATCTTCGATTGTTTTGAGTTGGTTCCTTATATCTTTTGATTGTTTTGAAATACTCAAATTGAACTTGGTAACTGTTTTTCAATTTTTCTTATGTATATATTTTGACTCCATTTTTAGCGCCTCTTCATGAAGTTAGCTCGGTTGTATTATTCAAGTTCCTTTCAGATAGGCCATTGACAAAATGGTAACTAAATTCATCTTCTTAGTGTGTTATCAAGTCTCCCTCTACAGTATGCAATTGACAACTGGTGCAAATACGAAAAGACATGAAATTATCTGGTGATTGCTACCAAAATTAATTTAAGTGGATGTTAGGTAAAATTTGGAATTGAGGCATTGTTGTTATTGTTTGAATGTTAGATGAAAATTGTGTTGTGTAGCACATTACCTTCACAAGTTAATTAATTTTTTTTTCTTGTCAAATACCTCTTTTTTTGGTGTTGGTGATCGATCTATTACTTGCATACTACTTGCAATAATCATTGTTTTATAATTGTTAACATTGCTAGTGATAGGCAATTGAAATTGAGAATTTGAAGTGTACCTTTATTTTCTTTGTGTAGCAATCAAAAGTTAAATGTTGGTATGCTAAAAGTTGTTACAGCTGGTGTATCTACAAAGAGTACTTTTGATGTATATTACAGTTCAAGCCTCTAAGGTAATACAGATATTCTCAATGAACTTTTGTGAAATTAGTTGGACAAGTATATATTTTTAGTACTTTGTCTATATCAATTGTTAATGGTTTTATTGTTTTTTTTTTCTTAATGCGTATGTAGAATGTAATTTGGCACATTGGTTTATGGCATTTATGTATTGGTTAAGTTTTGGCAACAGCTAAAGGGACCTCAGGTTTTGCTACAAGGACCCCAATTTTGTGAAATTACCCAACTACCTCTCTATATAAAAGGGTTTTTACTCACTCACACCCCACTTACCCCACTCGACTTTCTCTTAAATCGCACTCATCAACAACCGAAATCTAAGCAAAACCACATGTTCGACGCCGTTGGTCCATTCATCATCTCTTTTAGTGCCGATTTCGAGATTTTTTGGATTTTTTCTTTGCTTTTGAGTTGTTTTGTTTGTGAATTTTTTTTGGGTTTAGGGCTTCGATTTGAAGCTTGAATCTTGCATTTTGGTACAAAGTTTCGATGAAATCGAAAATATTAAGCAATTCTGATAAAACCCACTAATTTTTTGACCATTTTCATGTAGTATTCAAGAGTTTTAAAGTTTTTTTTTCATTATGGTCGCCCGCGGTTTTCAGACTTACATGGCCAACAATTGTTAAGAGATCTCAAATGAACAGAGTCGACACCTCTTCAGAGGTGTCAGACACACAAGGTTGACACCTCTAAAGAGGTTTCGGTTAGATACATCCGTCATCCACTAAGACCGAGTTATCTTCGCATTATCGATTGGAGTCGACCAAGACCTCTAAAGATGTATCGACATTGTGTGCTCTTCAAAGGTGTCGGTTCGTTTCGTCCAAAACTCGCAGACAACATTTCTTCAAAAGTGGGGTATGGGTAATGGAGTGAGCAAGGGTATTTTTAAAATTTTAAGAATAAAAGTGGGTAAACTAAGTAAAAAGTGGGGTAGGCGAAGTAAATATTAAAAACTGGGGTCTATTTAGTAAAAATTGGAGTATGTTTAGCCGTTGCCTAAGTTTTTTACATTTCCTTTTTTCATTTTTTTGCATCCTTATAAGTAAGTTTACTGGTACTGTGACGGCCCCAAATTTCACAACCCTAGAGTTGGGCGTTGCCCGGCCTAAACCTGCGCTAACCCCCGAGCTAGTCTCACTGAGCCACGCAAGCCTAGTCAGCCTTCCTTAACCTTTACCATTAATTAAGTCATTTTAAATGTAATTAAGGGAGTTATTTCAGTTAATGAGTTACCAGGTCAAAGCAGAAGCATCAAAATCTCAAAACTAACTCAAAACAACTCTAAACACAAGTTAGAACAACCTATAGTATGGAAACCCCGCATATAGGAGTGGGCACGGGTCGGGTTTGGGTCGACCCGACCCGATACCCGACGACCCGACTCATGTCGGGTCTTTGTAAAACTGACCCGTAACCCGACCCGACAGGCAGCAGACCCGATATAAACCCGACCCGTTTAGGGTCGGGTCGTCGGGTCGGGTCATCGGGTGACCCGGTTTCATGAAAAAAATAGCGGCCGTCGGGTCGGGTCGGGAAGGGTGAGATTCAACCTAAGGCCCAACTACCTAAACCACCCAACACAACCACATATTTTACATGGGCCCTTGTTGGGCAACCCCGTTTTATACCCAAACGCTCTCTACACGCCGTGAGGCCCGTGACCCATCTAACACTACAAAAACGTCTCACACATTCGAAATACACAGATGCGTACACCACAATGCAAAAACGAAATCACTTCACAGTTATGCGGTTTGGTATGTGGTTGAACTGTCAAGACCCGTAGAGATCTCATCCATGAACAAAGATGATGGCGGGAAGATGATGCAGTTGCAGACTTGCAGTTGCAGACGGAGGTGAGGCGGAGAATGTGTGCAGCGAATGTGTGCACTGTGCAGGCGGAGGTGAGGCGGAGGTGAGGGTCGTGGGCGGATGAAGAAGATGATGGTGGATGGCGCGGAGCGGATGGCGGTGCAGTGCAGCGAATGTGTGCACTGTGCAGGGTTGCAGTTGGAGCCTTGGAGGTGAACCGAAGCAGGAAGAGCCGAAGAGGGGGTGATCGATGAGGAAGGCGAAGGAGGCTCTGCTCGAGGAAGAGGGGATGATCGATGATCGATCGAGGCGAGGGAGGCGAGGGGATGAATGAACAGCAGAGTTGGGGAGTGGGGACGATGAGAGAAGAGTCTCAGCAGAGTTGGGGCTTAGTTACTTAGGGTTATTTTGGTCAGGTCGGGTCGGGTCGGGTCCACTTTGATCATACCTGAAACCCGATCCGATACCCGACGGGTCAGGTTTTTTGACCCGACTCTTTTTTTAACCACTATACCCGACCCGCCACCCGCCACCTGAGTCGGGTAACCCGACCCGAGTCGGGTCATCGGGTTCGTGCCCAGTCCTACCCGCATACGTATACCTCCAAAAGTATAACCGATCAAAGGAGAATCAAATACGACATACATGTCCAAAAATTACTCACAAAACCCATATCACAATGTATCAAAACATAAACATATAATACAAAGAAATATACACTGTAGGCAAGAGGAGTCGCCTAACAGCCCTTAACTTCAATTGCCTATTTTCGGTCTTGTTCTCATACCTACAGTATCACGTGGTTGTACCCACCGTCATAAAAAGGACGGTGAGTATAGAAAATAACAGTAAAAACCAAATGGAGTTTAAATATGATTTTAAATGTCAAATAAATGGCTAAACTAATATCACGCAGGAATATCATGAAAATAGTACAGACCGCGTGATGATAAATCACTGAAAAATCCTTGAAGATTGAGTGTCCAAGAAAACAATGAAAAACGCAAGTAGTCCCGACCAAAAGGTCGTTGAGTCGTGGCAAAAGTCCAGTAGACTCGGGTTCAGGACGAGAACAAGGCCTACCATCCCTAACCTTTGTGACTATGAGATATCTGCAAACCCGGATAAGCGCCCCCGACATACACTCAATCGAGAGATATCAACAACGTCCGAATAAGAGCTCATATCGGAGGTAAAATAGTAACCACGACTCACTTGCTTTTGGACCACTCATTCGGAAACCCACAAAAAATAATGTCCATAATCCACCACGGAATAGAGCTCACAAATGGAATTCAAGGAAACATATATCACTAAGAAATATTGCTCAATAAAGTTAACAACCCAATTTAAATGCACAAATGAAATAATATAAATACTTCCATTTGTTTTACTTACAGTACAACGCAACCTCTGCGCAATACTCTACGCTCGCGGCTTTCACATGCTACCAAAACGACCCCGCACGCTCGTCACCCGCTCACTAAGCACCCGGTGATCATTATCGGTCCAATTTGGTCGTGTTAGAATTTTATTTCCCTATTAATTTCACCATTTTACCCATTTTTCATAATTTTACTCGTTCACCCATTTGGGTCAATGACCCGGGTATTGGGTCGTATTTGAATCCATTTGGATACTTAAGAGGTCCCCGAAAGTTTCCAAAAATTTTATAAAAATTTGCCCCTGTAAACAGTGTCACGTCACTGGGACACCGTGGCATCCATTGGCTTGGGCGGTGTTTCCACGGTGTGAGTATAATGCTTATTGCCCAACTCGTACGTAAGCAACGTCGTGACCTCATTGGACGTGGAAGCGTCTTCACGACGCGAGCCACTGAAGCTCCTTCCCAAGACGTACGTGGGCGATTCCGTGAGTTGGAATGCTCACGGCGTCGCCATGGCGTCTGACCCAGAACACCCCTGTAATAGTTTTGACACCCCAACTCACGTCGTCGTGCTTCGAGCCTCTCCCAGTTTCGACTAAACATCCCATACAACGCCAAGCCACCCTCGACTCACATCAAAACCCGACCAAACCATCAATTTACGGAAATCATTCAAAATTTCCAAAAATATTCAAAAATTACGACACCTCCAAATCGACGTCTCCACGTCGTAAAAACCATTCCTGGTTATCGCAAGCCCGTCAAAACCAAGTCGAAAACTCAATAAACACCGAAATCCCAACTCGGGGTGCGAAAACATCGTGACAAAAACAACCAAAATAGGTGTCAAAACATGGAGTAACGCGTAAGGAGTCAGAATCTCACCTCAAATCGCTAGTTGGTCGATCCTTGTCGTCGGTCCGGGCTCAGAAACGCCAAAATTCTCCTATTTCCTTTCGTTCTTCACGTAGAGAGAGAAATGAGAGAAAAAAGTGAGAACTCACCAATTTATAGGTGAGTCCTCATCTTGGTCCACTTCCGCATCTCGAGGCACATTGTAACGACCCAAATTAATTTAATTGAGTATTAGTGTTAATCGCGATGATTAGCGGTTAATTCGGGCATTACGTGGACAGCTGGGTAACTCAAATGTGGGAATCCAAGTTATATTTATGATATTTATGCACGGTGTGATGCCTAGTATTGTGATGTTGAGTGTAGTAATCATGTTTATGTATATAAACATCGCATGTGTAAACGTTGATATCGGGCAAGGTCACGAGTCGGGTATATGTCCCGAAATGCGTGTCGGGGATTGGGTACCAGGGATTGGGTACGAGACATGGGTTGTCGGGTGGCTGAGAGCTAGTGTGACCTCACATATAATTTTTATAAATTTATTTGGTGGTCAAACCTAAGGTGTGTGAGCCAAATCAAGTTATTAATTGAATTCCTAAGGTTGTAGCTAGGAAAATCAGGGTGCATAGGATAATCCTCGATATGCACAACAGGGTACATACAAGGACTACAGTGTCATGACAAGGTGTCATGACTTGAGTGACATAAGGTGATCAGTGATCATTAGATTGTCATCGGGATGCGTGCACACATCAGATTAGAACAAATGGTATAAATACCAACGATGAGTGCTCAACATGCATAACAAACCATTTCTAATCAAATTTTGGAGGTTTTGTGAAGGGAAATATGGGTTTGAGAGATGAAATCCGAGCTTGGAGAGGTGATTTAGGGATCAAATAGCAAAATCCAAGGTAATCTATTCCTTCTAAATGTGAATTTTTGATAAAGATTTCATGAGGATTTTATCACTGTTGTTGTTGAATTTGATGTTCTTGAGGATTAGTTTGATGAAATATATTGGTTTTACTCGGATTTGTGAGGATTGGTCACTAAGTTGGTGATTTCAGATTTTAGACACATGCACACTTTGATTCTCGGTTTTGAGTGAAAATCTTGTTTAATTGGTATTTTGGAGAGGAATTAGATGCGATTGGAGTGTGTGAGTTGTTTATGTGATAATTAGAGGTGTTAGGAACCAGAGAAACCCAGAATCAGTTTATGGAAAATCAGGGTAGAGCGCACCTAGCGTGCTAGGAATGCTGAGGAAAATGATGATCTTTCGTGCTCGAAGATCAATTAGCGCGTTAATTCCCTTGACTAGCCCACTAGGTACCAGAACCCCTAAACTCCTAAAAATGAAATTGACCCTAATTGATAACAAACCCACTTAATTAATATAAAACACCATAAGTGAACTTCAGGGACTGGGGAAACATAGCTCGGGCATTGAGAAGCTAGGTGGGTCGAATTGACGGGTCCGAGAAGTCGGAGTGCGTGTTTACAAATGCGTAAAACCCTTGAGAATGTTACATTTTAATCCATACGTGGTTTGTCCATGTAAACGAGTGTTTATTCATTTAATTATTTATCACTTTGTTACTTATTTGGTTGCCATATTTATGCACTGTGATCATGTGTTGGTCGGTGTTTCATTTGTTCACATGGTCGGAGGTTAATCAAGATGGTCGTGTTACGGAATTGAGCAGGCTAGATTGTAGCACATGTACTGGGCTCAACCAATGAATATCTACCCACGTAGCGGGGTGCATGTGTCCAGTGGGTTGCAATGTGTTTTCGGTCACCGTTAGTAGTTCGGGTGTGGTCTAGGCTTGATATGCTCAGCCGGGTCATCCGAATCTACAAAGTATGATCTAGTTTTGTTAGACTCCATCACACCTCTATCTAGTTTTAAATTGATATCGTCGTTGAACCGAATTTACTTGAATGATGTTTTATTTTCACTGTGTGTAATCGATAGGTTCGCTGTGAATGTTGTTTGCTGCCAACCATAGGAATATGATTCCTATTGCTAGGGTCATATTCACATGTCTCGCTGGTTATTATGGTTTTCATGATTATCGTATAGACTTCTCTTGGGAATTTAGTTACTGGGCTCATTGTTGTATGTGTTGGGCAACTGAGCGCAGATCCCGGTACGAGCAAGAGCAAGGGAAAAGAGGTACTAAGCAACTATCTCTGAGGCCGTTGCTGCTGACAACTCGTGTTTCGACTATCTAGTATGTATATTTGGTTTTGCTAGGTTTCGGGGACTTTAGAACTTTATCACATGTTTATGGATTTCTGTTTACTTCGTTTCAGTTATATACATGGTGTTTATTTCCGGGTTTTCCACTACTTAAGTTTAATAAATTCTCATAATATACGCATTAAAGGCTTCCGCTATTATTATTAACTAACCTGCTAGATGTTTAGGAGAATTAAATAATTCAATATAATAGGATTAGTTAAACGGAGCGTCACTTCACAGAGTTGCAGACGTGGCAGTAGTGATGACGTGTCCGGTGACGTAACAGGTGCTGCTAGGCTTGCGAGCGAAGGGCGTAGGTCACGAGACGACCTCAAAAATTGAGGCCGTCACACATATCCGAAGGTCCATAATCACACTAGCCACCAATCACTATGGGACACACTTGTATGACTCATTTCTTGTCCCTATCTAATTTAACTAAAAATTGAACAATCCTCAGACGTTTCTGCACTCGGCATGCACCACGACTCGTACCGTCGCGCGCAAATATAAGTCATAACGACCCAAACATATTCCCGAATTAATTTATTATTATATTTTATTTTTCGATCGTTCACGAAAATAGTTTCCCAGACTCATGTACCCGTATTTCGTTTGCCGATACCCGTTCGTCACGTTCTTCGAGGCAAACTTCCCTCGCAACTCGACGTCACCGTCTTGTCACACAGACACAAGTATACATTGACAATACACGCCATCACAAAAAAAATAATACGAATTTTCGAGTCTTTACAGTCTTCCCTACTAATAAGAATTTTGTTCTCAAAATTAAACTTAACTCGAGTGAAATCTTAATAAAACACATACAATAGGGATGTTATGTCTAACCAATCCCTCTAACCTCACTCACGTAGACCCGTTCCAACGTGAGTAGGTGAGACCAAACTCTCTAACTAGTAGCACACATCTAACCTAACCAGTCTACGGTCGTCTCGTAAATTACAGATTAATTTAATCTTTTTGAACCAGATATCGGTTTTACTTAGAATATGTGCACCCAATATAAAGGCATCTAAGGATTCCAAATCCATCAGATTGCAATACATAATATTCAAACTGACTTCTTCGACAGATAATGGACCTAAACAAACCACCAACGTTTAGTATGAATCACAACATCGTAGCCCACACCCAGTTCCACTCACGGTCAGACTCCAATCCCTAAATCTACAAGTTTAGATACGTCCAAAATTCGTGTAATTACGTTAGTGAGAGATCACCTATCAGACTCACCAAACCCGTAATCACCATATCGCCCACTTATACCCAAATCAACCGATATCCTACCTGAATTTTTGGACCCACCTAGAGTATAGACTTACATCACTTAGCCTTATCTACCACTTCGAAATATTTACCCACCTAGAGTCATTGAACATAGCTAGTGATTCTTTCAAAGGTACGGACTCAATTAGAGTCAAGAGCATCGCACCTTGCCAGCTCCATTCTTTGAAAGTTAAATCCCCCAGAATCATCAAACATAGCTACACATATATGATAACTTGAAGGGTTTATTCACACTGAATTTCTCACCATTACTCACCTAGAGTTTATACAACTGACTCACAGAGAGTCGTTTCAAGACTGACTCACCCAGAGTTGTCTAACCACTGACTCACACAGAGTCATCTCTACCCATGACTCACCTAGAGTCAATTCCAAACCCTGACTGACACCGAGTCACCTCCTATACCTGACTCACCTAGAGTCTACTCTAGCCCAGACTCACCTAGGGTTCACGCAAATCCCAGATCTAAACTACAGACCCAACAATATAAACAAAAAATGTCAAGACACAAGAATAAACCTTACCCACACTCTATTTTCATGTCGGTGCTAGATTCGGATCTATACCAACATGTGCTTCATCCTGCATGTACAACTGAGTATCATCCTGCGACATCTTCGCCGTTAGGAGACAATCATTAGTAATGTGTCCCGGATGTCTACAACGGTAACACCACTTTTCACCCCCACGATCTACTACCTCTACTCTAGTACTGTACGGCTGGTATTTTCTCGCCTGCACTCCTTGAGTTGATCGCCTAACAACGTCGATCGTTGGAATATAAGGAACTTCCACCTCATCATTTTCATAATATCCACCATGGATCTTCCCATGTCTCTCTTCAGCTGACACCCCTATATTCGTATCAACTGGCATACGCGGCGTCCCATCAACCTAAGTAATCGGAGCTGCTGAAGTAGGAGACAATATTGGGGCCTGTGCCCCCAACAGTCAAAGAATCTCTTCCAGCTGATAGCCATGTAACACAACCAGCTGAGATATTTCATCCAGCCTTCGCTGAGAATCCTCCGTACTACCATCACTAGACTCTGGCTGATCGACCATTGCAGTCTACTACGAAAGATTATCCTTGATCAACCTAAAGCTACTCATAGTAGTAATATACAACACATCAAATAGCTCATATTCCAATTTTTTTAAATCCCCCAACTCTCCTCAGTTCCCAACTAAGACTTAAATCAGGATCGTAGGGTTCCACTCTAAGTTCCACCATTGTCCTAACTTCCGCTAGTTTGTGTCTTAATGGTTTGTGATTTAAATCAAGAGTCGAGTACTTAAAACTTCGGCTCTGATACCAACAGTGACGACCCCAAATTCCATAACCTTAGAGTTGGGCGCCGCCTGGCCTAGACCTGCGCTAACCCCTGAGTCAGTCTTGCTGAGCCACGCAAGCCTAGTCAGCCTTCCTTAACCTTTACCATTAATTAAGCCATTTTAAATTTAATTAAGAGAGTTATTTCAGTTAGTGAGTTATCAGGTCATCAAAATCTCAAACTAACTCAAAACAATTATAAACATAAGTTAGAACAACCTAGTGTGTGGAAACCCTGCATACGTATACCTCCAAACGTATAATCGGTCAGAGGAGAATCAAATACAGTATACGTGTCCCAAAATTACTCACAAAACTCATATCCCAATGTATCAAAACATAAACATATAATACAAAGAAACCTACACTGTAGGCAAAAGGAGTCGCCTAATAGTCCTCAACTTCAATCGCCTATTTCCGGTCCTGTTCTCATATCGACCCTGCAGTATGACGTGGTTGTACCCATCCTCATAAAAATGACGGTGAATACAGAAAATAACAGTAACAACTAAGTAGAGTTTAAATATAATTTCAAATGTCAAATAAATGGCTAAACTAATATCACGCAGGAATATCACGAAGATAGTAGAGACCACATGATAATAAATCACTGAAAAATCCTCGAAAGATTGATTATCCAAGAAAACAATGAAAAACGCAAGTAGTCCCAACCAAAAGGTCGTTGAGTCACGACAAAAGCCCAGCAGACTCGGGTTCAGGACGAGAACAAGGCTTACCATCCCTAACCCTTGTGACTATGAGATATCCGTACACCCGGATAAGCGCCCCGACGTACACTCAATCGAAAGATATCAACAACGTCCGGATAAGAGCTCATATCACAGGTAAATAGTAACCACGACTCACTTGCTTTTGGACCATTCATTCGGAAACCCACAAAAAATAATGTCAATAATCCACCACGGAATAGAGCTCACAAATGGGATTCAAAGAAACATATTTCACCAAGAAATACTGCTCAATAAAGATAACAACTCAATTTAAATGCACAAATGAAATAATATAAATACTCCTACTGGTTTTACTCACAGTACAACTTAACCTCCGCGCAACACTCCGTGCTCGCAGCTTTCACACGCTACCAAAACGACCCCGCACGCTCGTCACCCGCTCATTAAGCACCCGGTGATCATTATCGGTCCAATTTGGTCGTGTTAGAGTTTTATTTCCCTTTAATTGCAATTCCCTATTAATTTCACCATTTTGCCAAATTTTCCTATAATTCTACTCGTTCACCCATTTGGGTCGATTACCCAGGTATTGGGTCATATTTGAACCCATTTGGATACTCGACAGGTCCCTGAAAGTTTCCAAAAATTTTATAAAAATTTGCCTCTATGGATAGTGTTAAGCCGCCGGGACACCATAGTGTCCATTGAATTGGGCAGCGTCTCCACGGCATGAGTATAATGCTCACTGCCCAACACATACGTGAGTGACACCGTGACCCCATTGGTCATGGCGGCATCCTCACGGTGCGAGCCCCTGAAGCTCCTGCCCCAGACGTACATGAGTGACGCCGTGAGTTGGAACACTCACGGTATTGCCATGGCGTCTGACTCAGAACGCCCCTGTAACGGGGTTTTTGACACCCCGACTCACGTTGCCGTGCTTCGAGCCTATCTCAACTTCAACTAAACATCCCATACAATGCCAAGCCACCCTCGGCTCGCGTCAAAACCCGACCAAACCATCAATTTACGGAAATCATTAAAAATTTCCAAAAATATTAAAAAATTACGACACCTCCAAATCAATGTCTCCACGTCATAACAACCATTCTCGGCTATCACAAGCCCGTCAAAACCAAGTCGAAAACTCGATAAACACCGAAATCCCAACTCGGGGTGCAAAAACAACCAAAAATAGGTGTCAAAACGTAGAGTAATGCGTAAGGAGTCGAAATCTCACCTCAAATCGCGTAGGTGGTCGATCCGCAATGTCGATCCAGGCTCGGAAACGCAAAAACCCTCCTCCTTCTTTTCCTTCTTCACGTAGAGAGAGAGAGAAGAGAGAAACAAATGAGAGAAAAAAGTGGGAGGAAAAAGAGGAAAGAGGGTTGACTCACCTATTTATAGGTGAGTCCCCATCTTGGTCCACTTCCGCATCTCGAGGCACATCTGAAGGTCCATAATCACACCAGTCACCAATCACTATGGGACACACTTGTGTGACTCCTTTCTTGTCCCTATCCAATTTAATTAAAAATTGAACAATTCTCAAGCGTTTCTGCACCCGGCATGCACCACGACTCGTACCGTCACGCGTGAATAGATGTCCTAACGACCCAAAAATATTCTTGAATTGATTTATTATTATATTTTATTTTTGATCGTTCACAAAAATAGTTTCCCAGACTTGTGTACCCATATTTCATTCGTCGATCCCCGTTTGTCACGTTCTTCGAGGCGAACTTCCCTCGCAACTTGACATCACCGTCCTGTCACACAGATACGAGTGTACAGCGATAATACACGCCATCACACAAAAATAATAAGAATTTTTGGGTCGTTACAGTTATTACCAAGCTTTGTAGGTATGCGCACAGATATTTGACTTGTTTTTTGATTGGTTGTTGTTTGTATCATTGCGGGGAGTGCTCAAGTGAACCGGCGGGGTGTTCACTAGAAGTAGGAGTGGGCACGGGTCGGGTTTTGGTCGACCTGACCCGATACCCGACGACCCGACTCATGTCGGGTCTTTGTAAAAACTGACCCGTAACCCGACCGACAGACAGCAGACCCGATATAAACCCGACCCGTTTAGGGTCGGGTCATCGGGTGACCCGGTTTCATGAAAAAAACAGCGACCGTCGGGTCGGGTCGGGTCAGGTGAGATTCAGCCTAGCCGCTCTCAGTGATTTATTGTCTCTGTGATTGGTGATTTCTCCTTCTCCAGTCCTTCTCTATACCCATTTTATTTCCTCAATATGAATGATTTAGGTGGCATTGGTACCACAACAAACAATTGTTTTTTTTTCTTTTGACTTCGGTGGAACTTTGACAACAACAAACAAACTATTATTAAGAAACATAGAATGAATTTGGGATAAAAAAAAGAAAAGAAAAGAAACATAGAATGAATTTGAGATCAAAGAAAAAAAAGAAACATAAAATGAAAAGAAGAATAAGAAGAGGAAAGCTACACGGCATGAACAAAGCTTTTGCAGGGCCGACGAGCATTTCACCTACATATACATAGATTAACAACCATTAAGAGATATTTAATGCCTAAGTTTATGTAAAGCCAAGAAATTTCAATCCACTAAAGCAATTTGATCTGTTTCTACTCTACACGTGGTGACGCGCTTCTTTTGGCCTCCAGAGATACCTCTTATCATTTCATTCCCCACCATTGTATCCGCACAAATATCCAATCCCAGAATCTGAAGAATTACAAATATGAATTAAGAGAACACATAAAACTATTTTAAAGACGGTGCATGGATAATAAGAAAATTTAATTAGTATCTCGTTGCAACACACACATACCTTGAGAATGTAATCTGTGACCACATTTTCCTTTCGCCCTTCCATTGCTTCGCCTACTTCAATAAGGATTAAAATAACTTAGATTATCTTTACTCTATGAGTTCAAAGAATGATAATATGAGTTAACTTCAGTTTAGTAGAAAAAGCTGGGAAAGCCAGGCGACCCTAGCACTATCAAAAGAAAACTTCAAACTATCTACTTGGTTGGCATAACAAAACAACAAAGCTTTCACTAAAATTTGAAACCAAGTAAACTTTGTTCTCGCTTCATAGCAATGATAAACAACTTAAAGACTATTTCATTGAAGTCTTGAAAACAACAACTATGAAGAACTTATGAATTACCTTCATGTAGACATCAAGGTCTAAATCCGGTTTAATATTTTTCGCTATCTCTCTTCTTGACAGCTCCGCCAACATCTCTACAAAATTTTTTGAAAGAAGCTCGGTATTGGTAAACAATTCCCTTAATTGAGCTGCATTAATCACACCAAGAGAGTATCTACACAAGATAATTAAGATGGCCGAGCCTGCAAGGACCCATAGTAAACCCAGTAAATCAATCTTCAAACTTTATGAGCTGATCAATCTCCAAGTTCAATGATCATAAAATGGAAGTTCCAATTTCTAGATAACATGATTTTGCAAATGTGTATACGACTTTGCCAATGAAAAACTATAATGATAGAAGAATGCAGTACTAAACTAGGATGACAAAAGAATGCAGTACTTGATAGACCCTTGGTTATTAAGATCTCAAGTTGGAAGTGTCCAAGTCAATTTGAATGGCCAAAGTTAGGCCCCGTTGATAATCTATGATATTAGAGATCTTTGTTTCTCCATTCGAAAAAGAATTATGTGAAGTAAAAAGAAAAGTATGACAGACGACAATCTAGCCCAAAAGAAGTACTTTTCACAAAACAAAATGAAAGCAAAGCTCACCTATTTCATAAAAAAAGCTCGTTTGCCACCAGTAGTCCAGCACCACAGTAATACATAGGAGCCAAGCTATGGTACCTCTCTTGTCCTGCCGTATCCGGCGGTTTCTGAAAAAAAAAAAACAAAAAAAAAAAAAAAAAAAAAAACAAAAAAACAAAAAAAAACAGAAAAACAAAAAAACAAAAAACAAAAAAACAAAAAAACAAAAAAAAAAAAAACACACATTTGGAAAAAACAAAGTAGCAACTAGCAAGACATAGTTTCAAAAATCACAAAACCCTACAAAAGCATGATGACACACTTGAAGATTAAGTAGTCAAGTGATCTAGTCACTCAATCACAAGTTCACAACATAAGTAATGTAGTTAAGCAACCCATAACATGCATGATACACATTACACAATACACAAACACATGTTGTATTAATAGTTTCAAAAGCCACAAAATAATTAAAACAAGTCTTCTTTCCCACAAAAAAAAAGTATTCTTCATCTCCAACGTCCATGAGAGTTAAGGCTATGATTCCATCTTCAATACTTTAAGTTTTTATCTCTAAAACAAACTACAAAATGAAACAAACAAATATATAGTTAGTACTACTTGCAAGTTGCAACTTATAAGAGAATGAAAGAGAACTTATAAAATAAATGATTAGTGGTTAACTTACAAGAACTACTCTTTAGCACACAAAATATGATGAGAACTCAAAGCTCCTCTAAGACTAATGGTTCTCCTTCAACCTCCAAGTCTTGAAAATAAGATAATATAAAAAAAAGAGTTTAGACTTACAAGTTACAACTCATAAAACACTTAACACTTAGTAGCAAGTAAGAAATTTAGTAAATTTATGCTTTCTACAAGCAACTTACCAGATTGGTCGCCAAAACTTTCTAAAGCCCCTTTAAGATCAAGAGGACTACCATATTTGAGCCAATTTTGAGTGCAAATAAGGGCCTCAACGGTGTTCGAGTTCAATGAACTACGAAAAGAATCCAATACACGTCCACCGGTGCTGAATGCTAATTCTGATGCAACTGTAGAAATCGGGATTGCTAAGACATTTTTCGCTAACTGTGAAATGACTTTGTATTTGGAAGAGTTTACTTTCCACCAATTTAGGATGTCAAAGGGCTCCACATTTTTTTCACAAATCTCTGCCAAATATTTGTCTACTTCATTCTTATTCTTATTGCTCTCTTCTTCATAAAGATGTCGTGTGATTTGCCCAAATTGTGGAATATCATCTAACTCTAAATCAACTGGATTTGGAGTTCGTTCATCTTCACTATCATTATCATCGTCTTTAGAAGAAAAAGCCTTGTACGCCTCGTACAACCTCCTAAATGTCGTATCCACCTTCTTCGTCATAACTTCACCTACTTCTTTTCCATACATGAGATTAAAGCAATATGAAAGTGGTTTTAGTTTGAATCTTGGGTCAAGCAAAACAGGTACATATAACATAACATTGGTCTTTTCAGTATTTCCCCAATACTTGTCGAACTTTATTTTCATTCTCCTAGCCATTGATGATAAATACACATTATTGCTCTCACAATACTTTTGAATTATACCATGAACCAAGTAAATCTCTTGAAAGTATCTATTAGAAGTCACATACAAGGAAGCTGAAACTCGTTTAGTGATTTCATAAAATGACTTCAAAAACTTTACAAACATCTTTACCTTTTCCCAATCATCATCAGATGGAATCTTTTCCAAATTAAAATCATCACCTTCTCCTTCCATTCTCACAAAAGCACGTTGGTAGGTCAACGCAGCATCCAACATCAAGAAAGTGGAATTCCACCTTGTACTTACATCTAAACAAACACCACCATTAGTATTAAGTTTTTCTTGCTCCACACACGTCTTAAAGGTGAGTGACCGCGCAGAAGATGACCTCACATACTTCACAAAGTAGCAGATCTTTTCAATAGATGAATCCAATTCCTCTAACCCCTCCTTGACTACAAGATTCAAGACATGAGCAACACATCTAACATGAAAGAACTCACCATCTAATACCAATCCACCTCAATTCCTAACTTTCATCGCCAAGTAAGAGACGACCACATCATTTGAAGTAGCATTGTCAACTGTCACAGTGAAGACTCGTTCGATGCCCCATTCTAGCAAACACTTCTCCATTGCTTTCCCAATGGTGTCGCCTTTATGATTTGGAATTTGAAAGAAGTTTAAGATTTTTTTGCAACTTCCATTCACTATCAATGAAGTGCGCAGTGAGCACCATATAGTCGATCTTTTGTATTGATTGTCATGCATCCGTTGTTATGCACAAACGCTGAGACGACCTACGAAACATCTTCTTCAACTTCGTCCTTTCAATTGAGTAAAGACTCATACAATCCCTTGTAATTGTTCTTCTTGATGGAACAGTAAACTTAGAATTCAAACCCGCAATAAAATCACGAAAACCATCATTTTCCACAAACTTGAAAGGTAACTCATCTAAAATAATCATCCTAGCAAGTAATGTAACGGCCCAAATTAATTTAATTGAGTATTAGTGTTAATCACGATGATTAACGGTTAATTCGGGCGTTACGGTGACAGCTGGGTGGACTCAAATAAGAGTACCCAGGTTATATTGTGTTATTTGTGTATGTTGTATGTCTATTATTGTGATGTGGAAATTTATTATTTATATAAACATCACATGTGTGTAAGTTGACATCGGGCAAGGCTACGAGTCGGGTATATGTCCCGAAGTGCGTGTCGAGGACCGGGTACCGGGTATTCGGTAGCCGGGGTACGGGGCATAGGTTGCCGGGTAGCTGAATGCTAGTGTAACGTACTTATGAATTTTATATAATTTATTAGGTGATTTAAGCTATAATGTATTAATGAATTGGTTGAAGTCCTATAGTTTGATAAGAAAAATCAGCATGCATAGGATAATCCTCGAGATGCACAACAAGGTAATTCAAGGCAAACGTCGTTGTCATGATAAGGTGTCAAGAACTTTGGTGACGCAGGGTGTTCAGGAACCGTCCGATCTTCCTCGAGATGCGCACACACGCTAGATTAAAACACAACTATATATATCACATTGATCGATCAACATGCAAAGAGGGAAAACGGTTTCATCAAATCGTTGGGAGATTTTGTGAGAGAAATCGAAGTTTTGGAGGGACGAAATCGAGCTTGAAGAGGGAAATCCGAGCCTCACAACATCGATCTAAGGTAATCTCTACCATTTTAATGGAAATTTTTGATAAATATGTGATTAAAATGGGTTGTGTGGTGAATTCGGATTTTATTTATTTTTACTTGGTTTTAGGAGGTCAATTTGGTGTTCTTGAGGTTTAGTTTGATGAATCTTATCAATTGGGATCAAATTTGTGGAAAATTGAAGTGATTTGGTAAATTTTGGGTTTATTTGCATATATGTTGATCCGAAAATTTGATGTTGTTTGGGTTGATTTGAGGGAAAATTTAGAGGTTTTGGAGGTCTCCAATGGAGTGAAATGGAAGTGAAATCGAGAGGAGAGTGAAGAAGAAGAAGAAGAAGAAAAAAAAAAAAAAAAAAAAAAAAAGAAAACCGAGGCGCGGTGCGCCTCGAGTGGAAGAAGAAGAAGGGAGGGGGCACGCGCGCGTGCGTGCGTGCGTGCACCCCTGGGCCGGGCTGGGCCGGCCAGCCCCCATCCCGGGTGGGCGGGCCAAACCGCCCCGGCCCAACCGGGTGGGCTGGGCGGGGCCCGACCCGACCGACCCGCCTGAAGGGGCCGAACCGGGCCGACCGGATGGGTCGGGTCCGACCCGGTTCGGGGGACCCACATATATTATTTAAATAATATATTTAAATAATATTTTTATTTATTAAAAAAAAAAAAAAAAAAAAAAAACAAAAACAGTTTTAAATTCGGAAAATAGGAAAAATAGGAAAAAAATATCGAGAAAAATTGGGAAAAATTCTAGAAAAATATAGAAAATTTGAAAAAGGTAGAAAAGTAGGTACGGGACTTTTTGGGTATTTTTGGAACCCAGACATTGTCGGAAGAGGTACCACAACCGCAAAATGGAATATATGATATAATATTATAAGTGTGTTATTAATAATATAAAACACTATAAATGGACTTCGGGGACTGGGAACCATAGCTCGGGCATAGGAGAGCTAGGCGGGTCGGATTGACGGGTCCGGGAAGTCGGAGTGCGTAGTTACAGTGCGTAAAACCCTTGAGAATGTTACACTTTAATTCATGCGTGGTTTGTCCATATGAATGATGTGTTTATTCATTTGTTTATTTATCGCCTTGTTACATATTTTGGTTGCCATGTTATGCACTTTGCGATTATGTGTTGGACGGTGTTTGATGTGTTCACATTGTCGGAGGTTAATCGAGATGGTTGTGGTACGGAATTGAGTAGGCTAGGTTGTAGCGCGTGTCTTGGGCTTAGCTAGGTGAATAGCTACCCGAGCGGCGGGGTGCACGTGTCCGGTGGGTTGCGATTTGTTCGGTCACCGTTAGTAGTTTGGGTGTGGTCTAGGCTTGATGTGCTCACTGGGGCATCCGAATCTACGAAGTACGATCTAGTTTGGTTAGACTCGTCACACTTCTATCTAGTTTTCTTATAAATGATATCGTGGTTGGACCAGATTTCTCGAATGGTGTGTTATTTTCTACTGTGTGTGATCGAATGGTTTTATTTTGGATATTGTTTTTGACGGACCATAGGAATATGATTCTGTCGTCGGGGTCATATTCATATGTCTCGCAGTTATTATGGTGGTTTTTCATGATTAACGTGTAGACTTCTCTTGGGAATTTACTCTTTGGGCTCGTTCTTTGTATGTGTTGGGGGCAAGCTGAGCAGATCTGGTACGAGCAAGAGCAAGGGAAAGGAGATACTAGGCGACTATCTCTAAGGCCGTTCTTGCTTGATAGCTAGTGTTTTGATATCATGTATGTATATACTATTTTCTTTGGGTTTTGGGGACTTTATAACTTTATCGCATGTATATGGATTACTGTTTAGTTCGTCTCAGTTATATACATGGTGTTTGTATCCGGGTTTTCCACTACTTAGGTTAAATAATTTCTCATAAAATATGAATTAAGTGCTTCCGCTGATGATATAATTGTAATTATCAACTAATCTGCTAAATGTGTCAGACAACTTAATATAGTAGGATTAGTTACACGGAGCATCACTCCACAGAGTTGCGGACGTGGCAGCAGTGATGACGTGTCCGGTGATGTGACAGGCGCTGCTGGGCTTGAGGGCAGAAGGCGTGGGTCACGGGGCGGCCCCGGGAGATTTTAGGGCCGTCGCAGTTGGTATCAGAGCGAGAGTTTTGAGGAACCTCGGATAAAAACTTTCAAGAGCATAAACTTTAAAATAAAGTAGTTGTGGAAACCCGAAGATCCTAACTTAGAATCTTAGTTGGGAAGTGGTATAAGTCGGGTAGAGTAAGGACTTATATGTGTGTTATGATTTGGTTGTATGTTATATATATACGGACTACGTAATAATTTGACGCACGACTTTCGGTGCAGATCTTGATGGACGGATTTGCGAGTGCAGCACCGTCGGGAGTCGTGGACGGCGGCCGGAGCGAGGATCATCTGGAGATGAGGTTATGGATCCTGCAGTTGCAGCACGACTTGCCGCTCACGATAGGCAGTTTGAGCTATTACTGGACATGATGAGAGCTCAGACAGCTGCCATAACAGCCCTGACAGCATCGAGAGACCCGACTGCGATTGCAGATGCGATCGACGAGAGAAAGAACGCCTGCGAGAATCAGACCGCAGGCCAAACAGTAGAGCATGAGACACCGACTGTTAAGACTACACCAGTAGTGGTGCCAGCGGAGATAGTAACTCCGGCACCTCTATCGACGGTTTGTGTAATCGCTCTCTGCGATTTCTACTACTCCAGAGTATAGGATGGATCCACAGCGAGGAGGCGAGGGATTTTCTTAAATTCCGCCCACATACTTTTATGGCGGTGGAAATCCCGAGGTAGAGGAGAGCGGATTGTATCGCATCGCGGCGTGCACAAAGAGCGAACACGAGAGGAGAGGCATAGGGCAAGATTATCGGAACATGCTTCGTGTCGACGCGAAGAGTGTGGTGGACTAACTACCAAGAGACACATGCCGATCGGCGACTTGGGCGGAGTTTCGAGAGATCTTCTACGATCAGTTTATTCCTATGGAGGTTCGACTGAGGTTGAGAGAGGAGTTCTTATCCCTGAGGCAGGGAAATCGTACGATGCTACAGTATATGGACCGATACCGCTATCTTCTGCAGTTCTCTCATGGACATTGCCGTGCATCGAGCGTTTGCAGATTTACTACTTTGTTCGGGGGGTTGAGGAGGTGATTGCGAGTGCGATTGTGTCGTCTGGGGCTTCGACGTTACAGGCTATGTTCGAGAGAGCCTTGACTTATGAGACATTCCTACTACAGAAGAATGGCATTCCGGTGACCGCGTCACTGGAATAGAGAGAGAGCGAGGTTCACGGCCGGATGGGGGTCGAAACGGCAATGTGAGGAATCGATAGAGATAGTAGGAGTGATCACCGGGACGTAGACCCCGATATGAGGATAGACAAGCGGGATCGACAAGACACTGAGGCGATGACCGAGACGGCGGGGCATATGCGATGTCGCACCACAACAAACTTATACACGGGACCAAAGAGGTAGAAATCGAGATCGAGATAGACCGTAATTATAGACATCACTCGAGGGTCGACCGTCCGGAGGAAGTGACAGAGACGTAGATGTTATAGGTGCGGTCGAGAGAGGTCACATTAGTGTGAATTGTTGTAGAGCCTTTCCAGCACGAGAGATTCCACGGGACCGATGAAAGAGTTCACTTATTTGTAGTATCGATCGAGAGAGATGACCCGACAAAGATGAGCGTGGTACGTCACTATTATGTTTTTCTATGCGTGTGTGGCATATAGGTTGATTGATTCATTATAGTTGTTGTTCTTGTTGCATTTCATGCATTCGTTGCATCTATGTTGATTCGTTCACTTAGATTAGTGTATCATAGTTGATTAGTACACTAGAGGATGGTGGAATCTTGGTTGATTTGTTCACCAGGTTTTAATAAAGAAGACCGGTTGATGTGTTCACCAGGTTTTAGTGGAATCTTGGTTGATTTGTTCACCAGGTTTTAATAGAAGATTGGTTGATGTGTTCACCGAGAGATTGATTTATTGGTACACCAGGTTTTGGTGGGATCTTGGTTGATTTGTTCACCAGGATTTTGGTTGAAGGCTGGTTGATTTGTTCACCAGGGCCGGTGATGTGTTTCCCTGGGATGGATTGATTTGTTCACAAGGGTCGGGTTGATGTGTTTCCCTGGGATAGGTAGATGTGTTCCCTAAGAATTTCGGTTGATTCGTTCATCTTTGAAGGGTTAGAGTTGAGTAGTTCATTTAGACTACGGGTGTCGGGTTGAATAGCGGGTAGTTGCGTCCATTTTGCAACTTCGAGAAGAGATATTGGTTATCGTAATTTCGGGGACGAAATTTTTCCTAGTTGGGAAGAATTGTAACGGCCCAAATTAATTTAATTGAGTATTAGTGTTAATCACGATGATTAACGGTTAATTCGGGCGTTACGGTGACAATTTGGGTGGACTCAAATAAGAGTACCCGGGTTATATTGTGTTATTTGTGTATGTTGTATGTCTATTATTGTGATGTGGAAATTTATTATTTATATAAACATCACATGTGTGTAAGTTGACATCGGGCAAGGCTACTTAGTCGGGTATATGTCCCGAAGTGCGTGTCGAGGACCAGGGTGCAGGGTATTGGGTAGCGGGGTACGGGGCATAGGTTGTAGGGTAGTGAGTGCTAGTGTAACGTACTTATGAATTTTATATAATTTATTAGGTGATTTAAGCTATAATGTATTAATGAATTGGTTGAAGTCCTATAGTTTGATAAGAAAAATCAGCATGCATAGGATAATCCTCGAGATGCACAACAAGGTAATTCAAGGCAAACGTCGTTGTCATGATAAGGTGTCAAGAACTTTGGTGACGCAGGGTGTTCAGGAACCGTCCGATCTTCCTCGAGATGCGCACACACGCTAGATTAAAACACAACTATATATATCACATTGATCGATCAACATGCAAAAGAGGAAAACGGTTTCATCAAATCGTTGGGAGATTTTGTGAGAGAAATCGAAGTTTTGGAGGGACGAAATCGAGCTTGAAGAGGGAAATCCGAGCCTCACAACATCGATCTAAGGTAATCTCTACCATTTTAATGGAAATTTTTGATAAATATGTGATTAAAATGGGTTGTGGTGAATTCGGATTTTATTTATTTTTACTGGTTTTAGGAGGTCAATTTGGTGTTCTTGAGGTTTAGTTTGATGAATCTTATCAATTGGGATCAAATTTGTGGAAAATTGAAGTGATTTGGTAAATTTTGGGTTTATTTGCATATATGTTGATCCGAAAATTTGATGTTGTTTGGGTTGATTTGAGGGAAAATTTAGAGGTTTTGGAGGTCTCCAATGGAGTGAAATGGAAGTGAAATCGAGAGGAGAGTGAAGAAGAAGCAAGAAGAAGAAATGAAAAAAAAAAAAAAAAAAAAAAGAGAAGAAACCGAGGGCGCGGTGCGCCTCGGTGGAAAGAAGAAGAAGGGAGGGGGCACGCACGCGTGCGTGCGTGCGTGCACCCCTGGGCCGGGCGGGCCGGCCCAGGCCCATCCGGGTGGGCGGGCCAAGCCGCCCAGCCCAACCCGGTGGGGCTGGGCCGGGCCCGACCCGACCCGCCTGAGAGGCCGAACCGGCCGACCGGATGGGTCGGGTCCGACCCGGTTCGGGGGACCCACATATATTATTTAAATAATATATTTAAATAATATTTTTATTTAAAAAAAAAAAAAAAAAAAAACAAAAGAGTTTTAAATTCGGAAAATAGGAAAAATAGGAAAAAAATATCGAAAAATTGGGAAAAATTCTAGAAAAATATAGAAAATTTGAAAAAGGTAGAAAAGTAGGTACGGGACTTTTTGGGTATTTTTGGAACCCAGACATTGTCGGAAGAGGTACCACAACCGCAAAATGGAATATATGATATAATATTATAAGTGTGTTATTAATAATATAAAACACTATAAATGGACTTGAGGGGACTCGGGGAACCATAGCTCGGGCATAGGAGAGCTAGGCGGGTCGGATTGACGGGTCCGGGAAGTCGAGTGCGTAGTTACAGGTGCGTAAAACCCTTGAGAATGTTACACTTTAATTCATGCGTGGTTTGTCCATATGAATGATGTGTTTATTCATTTGTTTATTTATCGCCTTGTTACATATTTTGGTTGCCATGTTATGCACTTTGCGATTATGTGTTGGACGGTGTTTGATGTGTTCACATTGTCGGAGGTTAATCGAGATGGTTGTGGTACGGAATTGAGTAGGCTAGGTTGTAGCGCGTGTCTTGGGCTTAGCCGGTGAATAGCTACCCGAGCAACGGGGTGCACGTGTCCGGTGGGTTGCGATTTGTTCCGGTCACCGTTAGTAGTTTGGGTGTGGTCTAGGCTTGATGTGCTCGGTGGGGCATCCGAATCTACGAAGTACGATCTAGTTTGGTTAGACTCGTCACACTTCTATCTAGTTTTCTTATAAATGATATCGTGGTTGGACCAGATTTCTCGAATGGTGTGTTATTTTCTTGTGTGTGATCGAATGGTTTTATTTTGGATATCGTTTACGCCGACCATAGGAATATGATTCTGTCGTCGTCGAGGTCATATTCATATGTCTCGCAGTTATTATGGTGGTTTTTCATGATTAACGTGTAGACTTCTCTTGGGAATTTACTCTTTGGGCTCGTTCTTTGTATGTGTTGGGCAACCGAGCGCAGATCGGTACGAGCAAAGAAAAGGGAAAGGAGATACTAGGCGACTATCTCTAAGGCCGTTCTTCGCGATAGCTAGTGTTTTGATATCATGTATGTATATACTATTTCTTGGGTTTTGGGGACTTTATAACTTTATCGCATGTATATGGATTCTTGTTTAGTTCGTCTCGAGTTATATACATGGTGTTTGTATCGGGTTTTCCACTACTTAGGTTAAATAATTTCTCATAAAATATGAATTAAGTGCTTCCGCTGATGATATAATTGTAATTATCAACTAATCTGCTAAATGTGTCAGACAACTTAATATAGTAGGATTAGTTACACGGAGCATCACTCCACAGAGTTGCGGACGTGGCAGCAGTGATGACGTGTCCGGTGATGTGACAGGCGCTGCTGGGCTTGAGGGCCGAAGGCGTGGGTCACGGGGCGGCCCCGGGAGATTTTAGGGCCGTCGCAAGTAATCTCCTACAATTGTGATAGTCATAGGTGGTTGCGAACAAGTGAACTGTACTTTCAGCTGAGGACCCATCATGAGTAGAGGAGAAACAAAGGTTTGCTTGCTTGGAAGGATGCCTCTCATTTTCAATTTTCCACGGATGATTGGGGTTTGAACACTTCTCCAAATGCAAAATCAAGTTTTTGGTCCCACAACTTTTGGAATGACATGCATAGGATTTGGGACAAAATTTGCAATATGCCCTAAGCTTGTTAGGCTCCTCTTCTCTGATTGTGAAATAATCCCAAGCTTCCGAAGTTCTCTTTCTTTTATTACCCCGATTAGGTGATAATGAGGGGAGGCTTGATTCATTAGTTTCATTTAGAGGTGGAGGTTGTGGAGTTGGAGTTGGAATGTCGAATGGATTAACACCTTGACTAAGGTCTAACTCAGTTGAAACAGTAGGAATTGAATGTGGACAAGTTGATGTCATCTGAAGAATCAAACAAAAAATAGAAAGTTTGATTTCTATAAGAAATCAACTTTATGATTGCACATATATTAATATAAGTCAATTCAAACTTCAAAATCAAAACTCCCCTACTTTCCGTAATAAATTATATAACTGATCAAAGAATAATCAAAGAAGCAAAACAGAGGGTCAATCATTCTAAAACAGATTACATAAACATAGCCTCAATTAAGTTTTCTAGTGAGAACATCATCAACAATCAGTTGATCACTTGATCATGCTCTGACTCAATTTTAACAAATCAACTCAGCATAAATCAAATACTTTTATTGACAATAACTTGAGAACAACACAACATGACCTCTCTCCCTCCCTCCCTCATCTCACAAATTATTAGAAGACAAGAAGGGCTCACAAAAATGTTACCTACATTGCACATCCAAATAATATAAACATCCATCAATGATCAAGCAATTAAGAGTAAATATGAAGAAGATGAAGAAGAAAGATGTCGAGAGACGATGAAGAAGATGATGCAATGAAATCAATTGATTAAGGGATTGAAGAAATTAGAGAAGAAGAAAGAAGGTTAAGTACCTTGGTGGCTTGGTGTCGAGAGACGATGAAGAAGATGAAATCAAAAAGATGATGGTGGAGAAGATGATGCAGTTGCAGACTTGCAGTTGCAGACAGAGGTTAGGCGGAGGATGTGTGCAGCGAATGTGTGCACTGTGCAGGCGGAGGTGAGGCGGAGGTGAGGGCCGTGAGGCGGATGAAGAAGATGATGGTGGATGGCGCGGAGCGGATGGCGGTGCAGTGCAGGGCTGCAGTTGGAGCCTTGGAGGTGAACCAAAGCAGGAAGAGCCGAATAAGGGGTGATCGATGAGGAAGGCGAGGGAGGCTCTGCTCGAGGAAGAGGGGATGATCGATGATCGATCGAGGCGAGGGAGGCGAGGGGATGAATGAACAGCAGAGTTGGGGAGTGGGGAGTGGGGACGATGAGAGCAGACTCAGCGGGGCTTAGTTAGGGTTATTTTGGTCGGGTCAGGTCGGGTCGGGTCCACTTTGATCATACCCGAAACCCGACCCGATACCCGACGGGTTGGGTTTTTTGACCCGACTCTTTTTTTTTAACAACTCTACCCGACTCGCCACCCGCCACCCGAGTCGGGTGACCCGACCCGAGTCGAGTCATCGGGTTTCGTGCCCAGCCCTAACTAGAAGTAGAATGCGTTCAAATTCAATTGCGCAGTGAAAGTTGAACTTGCTCAATTTCTCTTGAAAGATAAAATGATCTAGCAAAGAAGTTAAAGTATGCTAATTGAATAAACTAACTTGATGTAATTTTTATTTTTCGGTAGGAACTTAGGTATGTATTCATTACCCAAATAAGTGAATTTAAGGATTTGTGGATCCATGAACATATGTGGATGACAGCCTCGCATTCCTTATTTTTTGGATTTTTATATTTTATGCACATATTTTATGTTGTGCATAAAATTTGTACCAAAAAGAGTATTTGCTTGAATTTATGTTAAGCCATTTTGCAAGTCTTTCCTTTTTGTCTGCTTTTACTAGCGACTCAGCAGGCACTGTAAGCCTTGTAATATACTATTGCATATAGGAAAAAAAACTAGTATATACTACATATATAAACATATTAAAAAGTCTCTAAAGTTCATCAAATACATATCTTATTATTATTGGTTGGTTAGATTGACTTTTTATGGATCTCAAGGAATATCAAGCAGATAACAAACAACCCTGTTTTGTTCCTTGCCATGAGTCCTCTCTTTTTATTTTTGTTACACAAGTCGTCTCTCTCTCAATTCGAAGTCGCGTGGGCTCTTCATCTGCACTATCTCGCTGTACTCGACGATTCGGAGCAACGGACGCCCCAATCGATCAGTGGTCAGTACTTTCAACTTTCAAACTTCAAACCCTTGCTTTAGTTTTTCAGTGACGGATTGAAGGATTTGTGTTGGCTTGATACAGGAATTTTGTTTATGCGATGAAATGTTTAGTAGTCTATTCTTGATTTGAATTTCGGTTTCTTGTTTAATGGTTGTCGAATTGCATTCTGTCAATGATTTAGATTTCTATGTTTAAGGTCTCTTAGTCCACAAGACGTTTTCTTTGTTTAATCTTTGTTTAATGGAAGTCTTCGGATTCACCCTTAACATTTTTGTTGAAGAAACTCAATCTCGACAAAGTAAAGCCCAATACTGAGGCGGTCTAAGTGTTTTAGCATGTTGCATTTCGTCTCTCTTAATCAAGCCGCCTCGTTTTTTAGTATGAAAGAAAATACTTAATTTTCATGTGTTAGGAGTTCAAACTCATTGCCAATTGATTTGATCCATTGTTTTTCATGTAATTCATAGAGGAGTTTTGTAGAATCTCATGTTTTCTTTAAACCCTTGGTTTTGGGTTTAATGGACTCAATTGATTGAGTTTTGTGATTTGGGCGAGTTTTTCTAGGGTCACCTAATTATGGGTTGGTGGCTCTGTTTAGATAATTGAAGTTTCAGAATTGCATGCATTTGGTGTTTAGATTGGATATCTTTGAAGTAGAATTGAGATCCCTTCTTGTTATTGGTTTCGAATTTGGTTTTCATTGTCTATGGTGCGGATGTTGACACTTTCAATTGGAAACCCCTGAGATTAGGGTAACTCTTGAAGTAAAGTATATACTCCATTTGAAATTCCTCTCTCTTTCTCTCCATTCGCAAGTCGTGCTCTTCGGATCAGTAGGTTACATAACAACTCCTTATGTTTCTGCATCCATTTCTTTCTAAAGGTTCAAGAGATTGACTGCACGGGCTGCAATTTTTATATTCCCTATATGTTGGACTGATGAAAGATTAACATTCATTTTTTACTATTAACACTTGTCTGTGTTTCATCTTAGCTCTCTTGCTAAGATAATTGTATGCCATGTTATTGAATTTCCAAATGAGGATTTCTTTTTGTGTTGCCTTTATATATGTTCTTTTGCTATCTATATTATTCCTTCAACTTGGTATACAAAAAATATATACTTAATTTTAATTTCTCCTACTCTTTCATGGTGGATGTCTTGTAATTCGAACGTGTCTTGTCTTAAATTGAAGACAAAGCAAATCTTTTAGAAAATGAAAATTTGCCTCCACTGGTATAGTTTGTTCGTTCAATATTTTCATAAGTTTTGGATGTTTTTACCGATAGTTTTGTGTGCACTATTTTTTTGTTCCGTGTTTCTGTCATTTCCCTTTACTTTATGCGCTTGCTCATTTTGAATTACATAAATTCATCCGTTCTTTTTATTCATCTAGACATTCTTGAGTGTTTTTTTTTCTTCTTTTTTGTGTAAATTCTCTTGAGGTTTTTCATGTGTTGTTTAAGTGTTTTTAGGTGACTCACAGCTTATCTCGAGGTGTTTGTGGAGTGATTAAATCTTACATTTGAAGAACAGAGGACCAATCATTTTATGGTATGTAAGTAATTTTCTTCTCAAATAAGCTTTTTAAATAGATTTTACACTACCAAAGTTGGGTTCAAGCTCATAGTGGGTCTTTTCATTGTAATTCATTTCTACGTAACTTCTCTTAAACCAAATAAAAAAGAGAAATGAGACAAATTGGTTCGCCATTTTTTATAGTTATGCGTGATTGCTCTAATCAATTAATTATTTGGGAAGGATACCATGTTTGGTAGTTTAGTTGGGATTAGAACAACCATTAAGCATCAACTCCTTTTCCATTTAAAGATAAGTTTATTTCCCTTTTTGAGTAACCAAAATTAAGTTTCTTTTACTTTGCAATGTTGTTTTCCTCGTGACCACTTGTTCATGTAAAAATCGAAGCATCGACATGTAGGTTTCGTTTGTTCACTTCTTGTTCAATTTTTATAATAAAGGCCCAATCCAAAGTGAGGAGAGTGTGGTGAATAGTTTTATGTATGGGCTACAAGTGTGAAGTAGGGTTCACTCCAAAATGTCAAGGCAAGATAGAGTGTCCACTCTACACTTATGAACCTTCTTTTTCTTTTCTAAGTAGTCGATGTGGGACTATCCCAACATCTCCAACACTTCTTAGTTGTTATTTTTTTGATATGAAAGAAAAAACTTGCCCCAAGCGGGATTTGAATCCACGACCTCTTTCTTAGTTGTTATTTTGATTATGTGATTTTTGATTAATTTGGATTTGATGAATGGTATCTTATGTTTTTAGTGTTCCATGTTTCTTAAGTCACCGTGTTCCTGCAAAGAGGCATTCATAATTAGGTTTGCTGTCACTGTTAGTTGTTATTTTCATTATGTGATTTCCCAACTTCGATCCGAAATTAAACTAGGGTCATTATCCAAAAAAGTGGTTGGGACATGCCTGCAATTAGTGTTTCTAATTAACTAGACATTGTGAACTAATTGACTCTTTTTTTTGAAGGTATTGACTTTCTCCCTAGCCTCTCTTAATTGGCATTATCTTTCACCATTTTTGTTTCTTTTTGCATCGCTTATTATTAGAGGTGAATCTGAAATGAGTGTCTTTTCTGTTGTGGTAGTTGAACCATGGATTTAAGATATCGTTACACTTCTTCAAACCCTTTTTTTTCTCTTCCTCTGTCTCTCTCTCCCTATAGTTTGTGAGGGAGAAATCTATTGTATTGTCAACTGAAAAATTGTTCTGATTTGGTGTAAATGCAGTAAATTGTTGTCCCATTTTTGATGGGTTTGCGGTTAATTTTCATATATGTTAAAAAAAATGTACAACAGAAGTTGAAAAGTAGTAGTTTGTGCTCACTTGCTAAAAAATAATATCAACTTCTTGAGTCATTGCAACCTAGGGGCATCAACGGAACTGAATAATTTGTGGTTACATTAACATTGATCTGAATCAGTTGTTGTGAGTGCCATGTTTGTGGTGCCTCAAGACGGTGTAGTATTTCTTAGTCTAATATTTGTTGTGAGTGCCATGTTTGTAGTGCCACTGGACGGTGTTGTATTTTCATAGTCTAACGTTACATGACTAACTGATTAAATGGAGACAACATGATGACTATGAAGGACATTTATGCATTCATAGTGAATTGGATAGAGAGAACCATGAATGCAAGAATAGGGATTTCCTTGAGTTGGGGGAAAGCAATACAGTGGCCATTAACCTCAGCTTGTGCACACCATTATTCGACATATCAAAAAGTCTAATTGGGGACATGATCAATCTCAAAGGGATCTTTGCAAGACCCTTTATAACCTATTAATATAGTGGGCATGTATGATTACTTTTGGATGCACATTCTCTTATTGAATGAATCCATCTACCTATAATTCACGAGTATTGGTATCTCACTTCGGATGCCCCTCCTCCACAATGGTCAGCTACCAATTAAGTTGATAGGAATGTTGATTTAATATGTCTACAATATATATGTTTTGATGTGCCTTCCGTTGAATCTCACTGAGAAGCTTATTACGAGGTATCCCATACAAATACACTACTTTGATTTTAAATAACGGCATACTAATACATTGACAGATGATTTGTATTATTTAATTTGGTTGTTTCAACATCGTACAACAATGGAACAATTTTAGATTTCATCCTATGCTTCGCAAAATTCTTGAATTATTCTTGGTGATAATGGCTATGCAGATTACACAGTTTGTCCCTCGGCTTGTTCATTTGTATTACTTTTTTGGTCTATTATTGTTTACGATATCCTACTCATGAAGGCACTCAATACCTACTTAGTAATATGTCATAAGTTTGCATGTGAAATAGCTTTTCTCATTCCTTTTGTTAATAT
Source organism: Stephania japonica (assembly GCA_039657345.1). Taxonomy (NCBI): domain Eukaryota; kingdom Viridiplantae; phylum Streptophyta; class Magnoliopsida; order Ranunculales; family Menispermaceae; genus Stephania; species Stephania japonica. The sequence goes on from CM077562.1 coordinate 43,234,924, forward strand.
TTATCCTTTATATGTTGAAGTTGTTGAGGCATTAAACACCGTTGAAGTTTATATGCGAACAAAATATGTGGGACTTAAGAGCAACTCAGTGCACAAAGGAGTCATGCTCTTCATATTTGATTGATTGGAAACTCTAAATCAGTTGGCATATAATTTATTTGTCTTTTTTTGCAAAAAAATTGACATACAACTTATAAAATGTATGATTATTGTAATTTTTATTTGACATACAATAATCATTTGTCTATGAAATTTGTAATATTAACGGTTGGATTTTTTTAAAAGATTTAATTTTAATTATTTAATATTTTATTCGTAGCAATAAATATAATTGCTTTGTGGAGTAGTTTTGGCAATGATAGTTACAAAAATTTTAGAACAAAATTATGTTGTTAACTTTGAATTTAACCAAATTTTCACAGCAAATCATTTTGTAGCTGAAAATTGAACACTTGAAATAATGTATATAGAGTATTGGAATACAAGGGTTTGCAATTACATGGATCTTCATAAAAGGAGTCAAAACTATAAAATTAGAATAGAAGGGAAAAATAGTAAGTTTTTTTGCATAATAAGTTAAATTGTTAAATTAATTAAATTTTCGCGAGCATAGCAAGCGAGTTCAATAGTGTGAAACACTCCCGAGTCGAGCTTACTCAATTTTTTTCTTCTACTAGACTCAAGCTTACACAAGTAACGAACAACTGATTGGCCCAAGTGGTAAGAGTTGGTTTAACGAAGCTACGTGGTTGCTTCCCCCAACCCTTGCCTCACACCTATATACGTGTTTAACATACGTGTTTAACATAACTTTGTTGCATTACTTTATGTGCATTATGTCCCCCGTACTATTTTTTCTCAAATTATTATGTTGATACACCATGCATAAATCATAGGATCAAGTACGATTAGCCTAGATTTCTTCTTTTTTATTTGTGGCAATAGCAACATGGAAGGTGAAACTATTAGTTTTAAACACATTTTTTTTATAATTAAAGTGTTTTAAGTTATTTTTTTACAATTAACGAGAGATTTTGTTATTTTTATTTTTTGAAAATAAAAAACAAGAGTTTTATTACTAAAATTAATAGAAATTTTTATATAAGAAGTTTATCTTAATTGTAGTGCGGGATTTTCTTCCTGCAAGAGAAGTGCGCTGGAAAAAAATTCTTACCTTACCTTAACTACTACTATAATAAAAAGAAGAGAGGGTCCTGTTCATTGTACAGTGTCCTGACCCTTTGACCCTTCTCTAATTAATCAAGTTCATGTCGGTATGATATGTATCGTATTCTACCTAGGAAAATACTACGTGTACACATTCTGGAGCACAAAGCAACTCTGTAAAGACTTTTTTGTTCTTAACTTTTGTTAAAATATACCAATCACTCCATTTGTCTGTTTGAGTGTCATTTGGTTGATAAAGTGAGGGTTATGCTATTCGGACCTCACTTTTTGCTCTCTTTACCCCATTACTTCGTTGTACCCCAGTTTTAAATTTTTTGTATTGCTTTTACCTCACTTTTTTATAAATTATTTCAAACTACCCTCATCTTCAACACACCTACCCAACTCACATACTCCATAACCAAACTTGTCATCACCCTCATTGTTTCATTTTTGTTGATTTATCGAACACTCGTTTGAGGTCGTCGGTGCATTAGGAATGTTTTAGTGACTCGCAACTCATCGGATTTACGCAAGGGACCACCGCGATTATCTTCGTTTTCTTTTGGTCTTTTGAATAACTTTTTTGCTCAAAAACTTTGTGGGTTTTGTTCCCCATGAGATTCCCTATGTATTGGTGACATTTTTGTGAACTTCGTGGGTTTCCTTAGTTTTCAGTTAAAGGTGACGAAATGTACAGCCACACAGGGTTGAGACCTTGTAAAGGGCCTTGATCAGGTTTAACCGAGGGGTTGGAAAGGTATCGGCCACACTCAACCGACATGCTTTTATTGGTATCGGTTCATCAAAATCGAGACTTATGAATGCCTATCAGTCATGTGCAGCCGCTATGTTAATAGATATCGCGGTTTCATTCCTTCAATACTCTAGTATAGAATAAGTAGACTATTATGGGGTGCACATAACAATTTAGTAGGGTATGACTAGCATATCGGTGCCTAAAGTGCGAAGTTATGAGTGTATATCAAAGATTTTCGACCGAAACACTTGAGTGGGTGTAAGTGGTGTCTGTAGGGTGGGGTACAAAGAGCAATTCAATGGGGTACGAGCAACATTTCGGCGCAACAGGGCCGATACTTAGAAGTGTTTCGCGGTCACACAAAGTTGACATGAAACTATGGGTCTCGACCAACATAAACTGTTTTGTACTATATATTATCGGACACACAGGACTGAGACGCATGTTATACATCTCGATCCTGTGTGTTCGCACAGTCATGAAAACAAAAAAAATTATCTCATACTACTCAGGTTTACTTCCTTTTGGTAATTCCTTCAACATTTTCCTCCCTACAATGTGCCAATCAATGCCAAACTCAAAGCCCTGAAAATAAAAATAAAAACTGCAATAACCCTAGAACAGTCAAATAGCCACCAAATGTTCCAAAAAAATCAAACGAAAGGGAATCGACTAGAGAACAAAGTTATCGAGTTTATTTTGTATGGTTTCACACTTTTTTAGTCAGTTGGAGGTCGAGTGTGGGGGTGGAGTTCGTGGGTTTTTCGCGAAGTGTTCTTGGTTCAAAAAAAATTCGTGGTAGTGGGGTATGAAGGAGTAAAACATCTTTATATATGGGGCATCAAAAACATTTCACAAGGGGTAAAAAAATTTCAAAAGGAGGTATAAAGAGCAAAAAGTGGAGCCCGAATAGCTTTGCCCTAAACTAATTGATTAATATTTAATAGTTGATTTTTTTTTGAGAAAATTTAATATTTGATGTTACTGATTGATAACTTAGTTAATAAATTTATTTTACACGCGTGTACAGTAAAAATTATAAAAACTTATCACAAAATATTACTAATTCCAAGTATATCTTATGTTACATATACTGTCATAAGAAATAAAATTAATTACTTTATATTTAAAATCTTAAAATTAAATTAAATCTCAAAGTATAAAATGTTTAAACCTCACAATATCATATAAGATGTACGCACGTGCGAAGCACTATCCATAACTAGTAATCAATAAAAAGAACAAATTTGTGTTTAACGCGTAGACCAACCTCTTCAATTGTATGCAAAAATCTTAGATAATGATAATCTAACACACTTTGAGCGCATGCTTATGATGCACACTTTATGTTTTAGTTATTTATGGTATTTTAACAGATGTACGGCAAATGCCTAAAGAAACAAGAAAGTGTCATAAATGTTTAAAAGAGAAGTGTGCGTCTCCCAAAGTGTCTTAGATTATCATTTTCTAAAAATCTTTGGCAAAATATAACATTTCTAAAAACAAATGCACTTACACTGTGACCATGTAGAATATGTTTGATGATAATGATTTACAAATGTACGCCATGGGAACCATGTGTTTCATCATTGGATCATTGGATTACTATTGAATCTTAATTTAATGATGAGTATGTCGTACATTTAATGTGTTGATGCATAGTTCAGTGACTCCAAACTATCATAAACAAATAATTAAAGAAGAGCAACTTTTTCCCTCCTACAAACTCAAAACATTTAAAAGAAATAGAATTATTTATTAATAATTTTATTGATAGTAGTGAAACGATTATATATGATATATACTTCCATCAATATACAATCGTACGTACATTATTTCCTTGACACGGTCGTGACAATCCTAACATTAATAATTATTAGGCAAATAAAGACCTAGAGGTTCTTCTTCAACTTCAGGGGCATTGGGGACATTTGACACAATGAAAGCGGTTGCAGCACTGGAGGCACTTGAAGAGGCAAAAATCAGAAGGATGCTCTCTGCATTTCGCTTTGCAGGGTTCATCACATGCTGCATTAATTTGATGAATAACGTCAATAATATTCACAATTACGTGCACATTTTTTAAAGAAAATATTACAATGCAACATAAAGGCACAATGAAAAGCACAATATATATCCACTAATTAACTAAGTGTTGTACACCTCAAAATGTGTATGCACATATCATAAGGAAGATACAGAGAACTCATGTGGGTAATTGTGTGTTTGTATTGTCAGTTTGGTGAGATCCATCACTTATGAAAATAAAATGTTTATTCGAGAGGTCGTGGGTATGTCTCAGTTGAAGTAGAAAAAAATAAATAATTTTTTATTAATTAGGGTGTTATTTATTTTCAAATTCTACAGTTTAAGATTGTATACAATTTTTTTTTTTTTTTTTTTTTTTTGGTAGAGTAGACTGTATACTTTGATGTCACCATTTAAAATATTTCATGAGCTATGCAAGACAAAAATAAAAAAATAAAAATGAAAGAAAAATATGAGTATATATATATATACTTACTTCCAACGTTTGGGATATATCCAGCTGGGCCACCCGTCTGCTTAATATTTTTCGCATCACAAAAAAAATATTTAATAAATCAAATGATCTCACTCAAAATAATTTAATAGCATGTACAAAATGCATGAATAAATTAATTACCACAGATTAATAAGCTTCATATGATACAAAAAGGTACTACATTATTTTTTTTATTTTTTATTTTTGTTTTATAGCGCTCTTATATTATTATTACGACACATAAAAACTCACCCAATGATATTCTGCCTCAACAACATCAGTCGCTTGAACAATCTGTTATATAGGAACATATATGAATATATAAGCAATTGAATTTTAGCATTCTTGACTGATATATATAAAAGAAACAGATATGAAAATAAAACCATAAACTAGTATGTTCTTTAAAATAATAATAACATTCAAAAGAAACTAAGAAGGAAAAAAACCCACTCGTGTGGCCACATTAAAACGATCAAGAAAGTACTGATCGACAAGAGAAAATCACAAGGTAGTCATCCATACTCTTGATTAATAAGAACCTTATCTAAACATGGACTTATATAATTCTTAAATCAATACATTTGCTTAAAAAAATCAAGTAATTGGTGTGTTAAGGTTTCATATGAAAATATTATAATGCCTATACATGCAAAGATGCGAGACAGTTAATATTGTTTGTCTTATAATATTACAAAAGTTATAAGAGGAACATGTTTATCTGATGTTTATTTTAATTCTTATGTATATAAAACTCATCTGATCATATGTTGCATGAACGACATCAACAGATTTAATATAAAAGAGCATAAAAAATGTGTCAAAGTATCTTTGGTGAGATAGACGAGACATCATTTGCCATAAGACAAGATTTAAGGAGATTGTGGATACGATCGAATCTCGCTGAAGTGAAAAAAAAAAAAAAAACATGAATATCTATAAATAATCAATTAATTAAAATTAACTATTCAATAATATATATATATAGTAAACTATTTTCTTCAATAAAAAGGCCACAACACCTTTTAAAAACAAAGAAAGATGAAAATAATTGTCGTTTCTTCAGCCTTGTTTTACAAGAAAATAAATAAATAAATAAATCAAGAAACCAGGACACATATAATAGTTTCTATCGAAATAAAAGAAAATTAGTTCTATATATATATATATATATATATATGGAGAAAAGAAACTCACACTTGAGGAGACCTCAAGTACTAGAACTAAGGTAAGCAAGAAGGCAATGGTGCGTAGAGAAAGCGGTGAAAAAGCCATTTCTATATTCTCAAAAACAACAACAACAAATTAAAGCTTTGTATGGTGGGTTTCAAAAAAAAAGAAAAGCTTGGTATTGTGCGTTTTGGGCTACATCACATGCTCCTATTTATAAGCTCCAAGGGTGCGAGACAGAAACTAATTTGGTAAAATATTTCCAAGGATAATAAATCAATGAGGGCATTAATTTAAATGAGCTGAATTTGGTTCTATAAAATTTAAATGGAAAGAAAAATATTAATTTGGTTCCATGAATGCTAATTGACCTGTGAGAAAAAATACGGAGTGGTTGAACGGACCCCACTTTTTACCTAATGTACCCCATTACTTAAGCATACTCTGATTTTTAAATTTTAAATACTAAACGTATCCCCATTTTTTTTTTCCAGAAATTCTCAAAATATCCTTGCTCATCCCATCACCCCTCAATCTTCTACATCTCTCAGTTTTGGCTATTACATAGCACTTGTACTAGGTCAGAAGTGCCATAGGGTTTTTTTTTGTCAAACAAGGTCAGATCTGATCTCTTCGGTGCCCTAAAAGTGAAAAAGTGTTACCCATAAGTTTTGGACACACATGGTTGAGACCTCTTTAAATGTCATATGCTTCCCACAATGTAATCTTGGTACTTGATTCCCACTAAGACCTTGCCGTCGGCTCCCTCTGAGACTTTTGAAGAGGTGTCAGTCTCGGTGAGAGGCGACCGAGACCCCTTCAAAGGTCTCAGCCGACTTCCATGAGACCTTTAAAGTGATTTCAATGGGAGACAATCAAGAGGTCTCATCCCTGTGTTTTCAAAACCTACAAACAACGAGAACGAATAAAAAAACTTTGAAACTCCAAAGAAATAAATGAAAACAACCACAAAATTAGTAGGTTTAGCTTGGAATCACCATATATTTTTAATTATATTGACATTTAGTTCCCAAATTGTGATTCAAGTCCCAAATTGAAACACTAAACCAAACAACACCACTTTGAAACCGATGTGATATGAGTGATCAAAAACCTAATAAAACTCATAAATCGACACGAAGAAAGATGAAGAATGCATTCATGATGTCGAATCGATGTGGTATGAGTGCGCAAAAACCCTTTATATATGGAGGGCAGTTGGGTCATTTCACACAAAATTATTTTTTTTTGAAAAAGTGGGGTGCGTAATTAGTAAAAACTAGGGTCCTTCAACCACTGCCAAAAAATATCTATTTATTTGGAAAGATGATATCCAACTATTTCCTTAAATGTAATCTCTAATCTTATTTGCCCTGTTAAGGTAACTAATTATTGCCATTATTTGCATAATTAGGTTGTTTCGTACGTGTTGATATATGGTAGGACAACATCTGCATGCATTTTTTTTGAAGGAAGATATTCGTTCAATTAGGGTGATTAGGATTTTGTTATATAAAATCACCTACCTAGAGAATATATTCAGAATAAATTTTGTGAAGCTGTCCAACGGTAAATGTGGAATGTCGACGTGGATTATTTCCATGTCATCAATGTTGAGATAATATCGTCATGTGACTCAAATAGCATTGAATTTCAAATTATAGTTAAAATAAAAAATAATTATCAATACTATATATTTGTGTTTAAGCATGCAATACATATATTTTTATTTCTATGATTTTTTACTTTTTTATACTTAAACATCGTATGGTTCATTTTTTCCAAATTAGAAGAAAGTTTTCTTGCAGGGGAATTATTTCACAGGGAAGTTCACATTTTCATGTTTAGTTTAACTTTGAACTTACAAGGAAGTTGCAAATTTTAAAAACTATATATACCATATGTAAGGAATTACTATTTAGTACCTCATTAATGAAATTCTAGTGTAGTCTCAAAAAAAAAAGATTAAGAGTTGGAAAATTAATCTTGAATACTTATATAAGTTTTGTATTAAATTAACTCATATGTTTAGAGTCCAGCCAAGTTCACCTCACCTTTTACTAAGTACACCTTATTTTGCGAGGCACCCCAAATTCAAATTTCAATTTCTAAGTGCACCCCACTTTTTTACCAAAATACCATATTTTATCCGAACTAAAGCACACAACTCCAAAACCTTGGTCAAGACATCTATTTTAGATTCGGTGACATGTAGCCAAGACTTATCCACTAGGTTCGGTGTTGTCCAACCGAACCTTTTTGGTGAGATTTAATTGAAAATTTTTGACCTAAAGGTTTGCTAGGTTTCGACCGACTCTTCAATTAAAGGTTCGGCAAGCTATGACCGACTCTCCAACTAGAGATTCGATGGGCTCCGACCAACTCTCCAACAAGAGATTCGAACCTTCGAGGCCAAACCCCTCAGTGATGGCCCCAGTTCCACAACCCTAAAACTGAACCCTGCCCGGCCTAGACTTACGTGGACCCCCGAACGTCTCACTCAGTTACGCAAGCCTACTCAGTTTTCCTTACCATTTACCTCTATGATACAAATTAAAAGTCGAGTTAATCAGATTTAGTGAGTCATTCAAATTAGTTTCGCGGAAGCAATAAAACTCAAACTAAATGAAAACTCTAAGACATTAGTTAGGACAACTTAGAGTGTAGAAACCCCATATATGTATATCATCATCAATAAATAAGTTAGAGGAAAGTCACTTCAAGATATACATACCCAAGATCTCTCAACCATAACCCAGTGTTTCAAAAACATATATATACAATAATACAAAAGCATAACCTACAACAGTAAAGAAGAGAGTCGTTTTGTATCCTCAAATCAAATCTCCTAGCTATGGAGCCTTCCCCTTATTGGAATATGGATCTACACTTAGTCAAACACAAGAATGACAAGCTCAGGTAAGTAACGTCAAGCAGGATATATATATAGGCATACAACATTTCGAAATAAATAAAGTAGTCTAATTTATGCTGATAGAAAGAATGGTACAAGGAGCGCATGAATATATAAAGACGGTAGATAAATCAATAAAAAAGTGAGGGTCCATAATACAAATCTGAATAGCAAGTAGTCTTGACTAAAGGTCATTGAGTCGCAACAAATGCCCAACAAACTCGGGTTCCAAGATGAGAACATTACCTACCAGCCCTTAATGCTCGTGACTATGAGATATCCATAGTGCTCGAATAAGAGCCCCAAATGTACACTTAATTAGGAGATCAATAGTACGCAAATAAAAACTCATATCACATATAAAACAGTAAATGTGACTCACTTGTCATTAGACCACTCAACTAATAGGAATTCCAAGAAATAGAACGAACAGAGCAATAACAACAAATTAAAGCTCAAGAAATAACTATAAAATTCCTCACTGGTTTACTTACCTGTATTCAAGCTAATATGCACTCACACGAACTCTGACTCATCTCCTACGAATCCCTGTGTGTCTCGTCAATGACTAAAACTCCTGATAGTCAATTAATTTAAATTTTTCGTTAATTAACCTTCAATTTACCCAATTTTCTATAATTTATTTATTGGTGTATTTGGGTCAATTTTCGTGGTATTAGGTGGTATTTGGACCCATTTAAATACCCGAGAGATCCTCGAAGTTTTTCGAAAATTTTCTAAAACTTTCACTGTGAACAGTGTCATACCGCAGGTGGCGTCGTGGGGGTCAGAACCCTGCAGCGTCACTTAAAGCGTGAAATCTGAGACCCTCTGTCCCAGATGTCGTGAGTGGCGTCGTGGGGTATTCCCTTCCAAGGCGTCACTTAAAACGTGACCTTTCCCAGAGCCTCTAGTCTGGGCTCTGTAACAGACGTCGTGGGGCTTAATGATCCACAGCGTCCCTCATGGCATCAAACTCTTAACACACATCAGGGTTTTTCGAAACCTCGATTCGTGTCGCCGCGTTCTGAGCCTATCTTAAACTCTTAGAGACGTACAATATAACTCAAAACACCATTAAAACCTTGTTAACAACGTCTGAAAATCTTCAATTTCGACAATTCATCCGAAATCCCCCAAAAATGCACAAAAAATACCAAATCATCAAAACAATCATTGCAACATACTAAATCCATTCCATTATCATCAAATCCATCAACAAAATCTAATAAAATTGAAACCCCAAAATGTTGTTCGAAATCATCGCGACGAAAATGCATATAACTACCGTCAAAACGTAGATAATAGTATGGGGAGTCGGGATTTCACCTTTAAACACGTAGTTGGTCGATCTCTCGGTATCAATCCGCGTCAAAAACTCACAAAAATCCTTTGCCCACACTGTTTTCACGTTGAGAGAAAAGAAATGAAATGCATGGAAGAGAAAGAAAAGTTAGTGGAAAGGGCTTATATACTCCCCCCGCTCATTATTTCTCACATACGTATCCCGAGCCACATCCAACATCCCTCCTTCACACCAACCAACATCCTTGACTCATTTGTGTGACTCCAATAGGTGACTTCCCCTCATAACATAGCTATTTCTAACTTAAATCGTCGTTTTCTCATACCTGTATCGCACCACGACTCGCACATCGTGTGCTACAGAAAGTACTAACGTATCGGACATACTACACAACATTTATTTATTATTAAATTTGCATTTTGTTAGTGTTTTTAGTTCAATTAATCCCTCAGACTACTAATAACCGGACAATCGTTCGCCCGAAACCCATGACGCACGTTTTTCTTGAGTCAAACTCGTTTCCTAATACCAATGCTCACTCATAAACGTCCTCACACGTTTAGGACATTGGAATTTACATTCGGGTAATAAAGTATAATACAAACACCGAACAAAAATAACTTACCTCGGCGTTGACGACCGAGAATTGAAAAATTGTATCACGACAAATGGACGTATGACCTAAATTGACATGTGGCACGAGTTAGATTTTAGGGTTGTTACACCCTTAATGATGCCTACAAATCACAATAAAGAGAGTGTGTGAGGTGCATTTAGAAATTATAGTGGGGTGCACTAATCTTAGTGAAGGGCATAAGGGTCATTTTGTAGTAGGATTGATTTTTTTAGTCCGACTAAGTGCACCCCACCGTTTATTGAGTGCACCTAAGAAAAATCAAACTTAAAAAAAAATGTCAATCCTACTACAAAATGGCCATTATGCCCCTCACTGTGATTAGTGCACCCCACTACAATTTATAAGTGCACCCCACACACTCTCTTCTTTATGATTTGTAGGCATCATCGAGTGGTTCGGTCTCGAAGGTCCGAATCTCTTGTTAGAGAGTCTGTAGGAGCATACCCAACCTCTATTTGGAGAGTCGGTCACAATTTATCGAACCTTTAATTGGAGAGTCGGTTAGAACCCACCAAACCTTTAGGTCGACAGTTGTCAATTAAACCTCACCAAAGAGGTTCGGTTGGATAGCACCGAGCCTAGTAGATAAGTCTCGGCGACATATTGCCGAACCTAAAATAGATGTCTTGACCAAGGTTTTAGAATTGAGTGCTTCAATTCGAATGAAAGGGTATTTTAGTAAAAATGTGGGGTGCAGTTAGAAATTAAATTTTGAATCTGGGGTGCCATGTAAAATGGGGTGCACTTTGTAAAATGTCAGGTACACTTAGCCAGACTCTTTTTTTAAGTTTGACTTTTTTTGGGGTGCACTTAGTCGGCCTATATGTTTACATGTAGTTCTAAACCTTTTTTATACTAGTACTATCAACAAATATTAATAACATTTTTTTATAAAAATATTAATGATCTTGCATATAAAACATACATTCAATTAGGGGTGCACACGGATTGGATCCGATCCAATTAGGGTCAATCCGCAATCCAATCTAATAATTGCGGATGGAAAAATTACAATCCAATCCAGTCCAAATAATTCATCAATCCAATCCAATCCAATTTGTAAAATGCGGACTGGATTGGATTAAGTTTTCATGGATTGACATTTTTATATCCAAAGATTTATGAAATTAAACTTAATCAAATGAAACACACAAATCATACATTTCATGAATGACAAATTAACAAATACATCTCACAAAATCTATAACATATTTTTCAAAAACTTGTCATCATAATAAGCTTCAATATGCAAGTCTTACATGAATAAACATGAAAATTAAGTGCATGTTGCAAACATAAAACCCACAAAAAAAGGTTTGAAACATAACAAAAGAGTTGAGAACAAACATAGTCTTTGAGTTCTTATGAAAACCTAAACACAACATACAAGTGAAGTGATAACAAAATAGGAAACAAAAACTTTCTTTCATTGCTAATCTCTATTTTCTTCAAGCCTCTTCTCATATCTTAGTTATATGCTCCCCACTTTGAGTTTTTCAAATTAAAAAAAAAAAAAAAAAAAACACACACACACACACACAAAAAAAAAAAAAAAAAAAACAAACAAAGAATAGAAAACATGAGTCATGATTAAGTAAGGTAATTTCATATCATTGAAAGAAAATATATACAATGCATAGCAATATATACTTGTCTTGTTCAAGTCAAGTCATATTATCAATCATCAATTTCAGTTTGAGATGATACGTTAAACCCTATGAATTCAGAAAGAAGATATATAAATATGAAGATAATATATTTTAAAATATAAATACCACAAGTTTAACTATGTAAATGAGTTACCTTGCTCAATGCTTTCATATAAACTAGCTTCTTCAAAATAATCGCATGACTCATTTGGTTCAAGCTTTGACTTTAACCAATTTTGCAAGCAAATCAAAGCTTCAACTGTGATAGGGCTTAATGAGCTTCTAAAACAATCAAGTACACGTCCTCCAATGCTAAAGGCGGATTCAGATGCAACAGTGGGCACTTGAATTGCCAACACATCTCTTGCAATTTGAGATAAAATTTCATACTTGTTGCTATTTAGTTTTCACCAACCTAAAGTATCAAATTCTTCTTAGGAGGAGAGGCGAGGCGAGGAGTAGCGAGAGGCGAGGAGCAACGGAGAAGGAGAGGCGAGGTGAGACGATGAGCGACGGGGAGGGAAGGAAATGCGAGACGAGGAGCGCGAGCGCGGAGAGGGAGGGAGAGGCGAGGCGAGGAGCAGCGGAGGCGAGAAGCAGCGGAGAAGGAGAGGCGAGGTGAGGCGATGAGCAACAGGGAGGGAGGGAGATGCAAGGTGAGGAGCAGCGGGGACGGGGAGGGATTTTTTGTTTTAGACAGTGAGTTAGGGTTTTCATATGTGCTTATGTAAACGGATTGGATTGGACTGGATCCGCGGTTTTTCATTGAAGAATTCGTGATTCAATCCAGTCCGGCCGGATTGCTAATTTTTCAATCCAATCCGGTCCAAGAGATCAAAAAATTGATCCAATTAGTAATAATTGGTTCGAGTTGGATTGGATTCGCAGATTATGTCAATCCGTGTGCACCCCTATGCACCCCTACATTCAATATTTAGGATTTGACTATCAGGGCCTCATAAGAAGAGAAAAAAAGAATGGTAAAATACATTCCATTGCCGGGATTTGAACCCGGGTCGCCTGGGTGAAAGCCAGGTATCCTAACCGGACTAGACGACAATGGATTGTTGGTCACCGTTTCACACATTACAGATATATCCTTAATATTAGTGAACGGACTCATAATCACAAGTACCCACCACTTCCTCACCGTACAAACACATACACCGCCGCGGCAACCTCACCACTCCAACTTGTGTTTCGACAAGACTTAAACACTCAATCTCTTATAAGTAACTTCATGTACCAAACTTTTTTGGTACTAATTATATGAATGATAATATATAACAAAATTAGATTAATACAACAGTATATGATAACTTTGCTACAATTTTTAGAACAAATTAAACCACTCTTTTTACTAGATACGTTAAAGATTATTGTTTCAATTGCATCAATCCTTTTTTGTGCAAAAAATTGCATCAACCATTAAAAAATGAGGGTTGAATATAGTCGACGCGTTTAGAAATTTGGTTAATCAAAATTCAACTTATCAAATATGATAAGGAAATTGTAAAAAATTTTGGTGTTTAATTGTTTATTGTATTATCGTCAAACCCATTTACTTTTTTCGGGTGGCTAATTAAATTGCGAGTCTTTTTTTTTTTTTTTTTGTCAACAGCTACATTTTTGTATTAATGTTCTTAACCTAGAAGGGCACAATAATAGTCGCACTATGTGTACCCCGCGGATTACTGAAGGCACCCCATTTATTTTCTTTCCAACATGAAAAGACACATTGGCCCCTCCCAACCCAAACGACTCATTACCCATTTCCTTACATTCATGCGCACCCCATTCTATTTCTTCTATTATTTCCAACTGATTCCACTCCTCTATTGTCAGTTGGACATCGCTTTCGTCGATTGAATAGTGCACACGTACACAAATATATCGGTTGTTAAGGAAACTACCAGTTATGGCAACTCAATAATATATTCAACAGTTAAGGAAAATAGTATCTCGTGTAATTAATAGTTTCCATTTGTGATTGCACTTTCATTTTGTATTCTATGCCTTGTACGTGTATATATAGACGTCCTTGTACACAAGATGAATATACAATAAACTTACTCCATTCAGAAACTAACATGGTATCAGAGCCCATCTTGTGGGTTTCTCTGGTTGTGCAAGACACAACTCTGTCCACCCTGGTTGTGTGAAACACAACACTGTCTGTCACGCCCCAATACACCAGCGATAGCCACCACCGCCACTCTGATCGCTCTGTTGGCCTGACCCGCCACCGATACACCAATCGCCTCTGTTCTACCGTGGTGACACACTACTGCCGCCGCTCCGATCTGCTTGCCGCCGTCGCCGCTCAAATCTGCTCGCCGCCGTCACCGCTCAAATCTGCTCGTCGCCGCCGGCACTCCACGTCTGCTGCACCCGCGCGCCATCCAGATCACCGGATCCGCCGCTGCACCTGAACCATCGCCCGTGACGATCCGCTCCGCCGCTGCACCGCGTCAGTTCCGTCAGCTACAGACGTCCACTCGATCCGCCCCTGCACCTAAACCACCGCCCGTCCCGTGCACGATCTGAACCGCTCGCTCCCTCACCGATCCCGCCGGCCGCCGCTGCACCAACAATCTGCCCATTGACCAGATCTGCCACCGAATTCCTCTGCTTGCCGTTCCTGCCGCTCCCGCGTCTGCCGCTCCCTCCCCGATCCCTCCTGATCCCGCATGCCGCTACATCCAAGGCTTCTACATCATCTTTTCCGGCCTCGGAGAAGTTTCTTATTCAATGGAGAAACTTGAAATTTCACACCCTATCTATATGATTTTTGATGGGACAAATTATTCACTTTGGTCCCAACGAATTAAAAGTTTTTTAATTGGTCGAAAACTTTGGAGAATCGTTACAGGAGACAACTCTAAACCAGAAAAGGATGCCACGGAGACATAAGCACAGTTTCTTGACCGACTTGATGATTGGGACAGTAAGAATCATCAGATCATCACCTGGTTCTGTAACACATCTACTCCCTTTATTCATATTCAGTTTATTGATTTTGAGACGGCTAAAGAAATTTGGAATTTTTTGGCCCTTAGATACAAAACATCTGGTTTGGCATAGTATTATCAACTGTTCACCACCTTGAACAGTTTGAAACAAGAAGCTGGTCAGTCTATCAATGAATTTTTAGCACTCATTCAACCAATATGGAACCAGTTGCAACAGGTAGAAATCAGCAAAGACCACCTTCATCTCATTCAAGTTCTCATGGCTCTTCGCCCTGAATATGAATCAGACCGTGTGGCCCTCCTGCATCGCGATCCACTACCTTCTCTTGACGCAGCTGTTAAAAAAATTTTATTAAAGAAATTTTGTTTGAGGAAACTATGAAGAAATGTTTGCCCCTGTCGCTCGCTTGGCCTCTGTTCGAAGTTTACTTGCTGTAGCAGCTGTTCGTCATTGGCCTTTCTTTCAAATGGATGTTAAAAATGCGTTTTTGAACGGTGATCTTGTAGAAGAGGTTTACATGTCTCCACCTCCTGCCTATTCTCATCCTCCAAAACAAGTTTGCCTTCTCCGTCGCGCATTATATGGGCTTAAACAGGCTCCTCGTGCATGGTTTGCCAAATTCAGTTCCATTATCACACAGTTCGGCTTTCAGTCAAGTCCTCATGATTCTACACTGTTTACCCGACGAACGGACAGAGGCATGGTTCTGCTCTTCCTTTATGTCGATGACATGATCATCACCGGGGATGACTCAACTGGGATTTCTGAATTACAACAATATCTCAAAAGCCACTTTGAGATGAAAGACTTTGGTAATTTGAGCTATTTTCTCGGTCTTGAAGTCAATTCTACTTCTGATGGGTATTATCTTTCTCAAGCAAAATATGCCTCTGATTTGCTATCTCGTTCTGTCATCACGGATACTAATATTGCATCCACCCCATAAGACACAAAATGTCAAACTGACTCCGTCAGATGGTACACTTCTTTCAGATCCTACCTCATATCGGCAGCTTGTTGGGAGTTTGGTTTATCTTACTGTTAGTCGTCCGGACATTGCTTACGCAGTGCATGTTGTCAGTCAGTTCATGTTAGCCCCTCGTACTGCTCACTTCATTGCCGTTCTTCGCATCCTTCGATATGTGAAAGGTACTTTATTTCATGGACTCCATTTCTCTGACGACTCTCCATTGGTATTATCGGGTTACTCAGATGCAGATTGGGTGGGTGATCCTACCAACCGGCGTTCCACCACTGGTTACTATTTCTTCTTGGGCAACTCGTTAATATCCTGGTGAAGCAAGAAACAAACAGTAACATCCCGCTCTAGCACCAAATCTGAGTATCGAGCTCTTGCTGATGCCACCTCTGAATTACTTTGGCTTCAATGGTTACTTGAAGATATGGGGGTTCAACATAATTCTGCTACCATCCTGCATTGTGACAATCAAAGTGCGATCCAAATTGCACACAATGATGTTTTTCATGAGAGAACAAAACATATTGAGAATGATTGTCACTTCATCCGCCAGCATCTGGTTCGGGGCATTCTTCAGCTTTCCTCTGTTTCCTCCTCCAATCAGACGGCTGATATTTTTACTAAAGCTCATCTTTCGAGTCGCTTTCATGCCTTGGTTGACAAACTCAAGTTGATTTCTACAAATCCATCTTGAGTTTGAGGGAGGGTGTTAAGGAAACTGGTTAGTTAAGGAAACTACCAGTTATGGCAACTCAATAATATATTCAACAGTTAAGGAAAATAGTATCTTGTGTAATTAATAGTTTCCATTTGTGATTGCACTTTCCTTTTGTATTCTATGCCTTGTATGTGTATATATAGACGTCCTTGTACACAAGATGAATATACAATAAACTTATTCCATTCAGAAACTAACATCGGTCACACAGGACCAAGATATATGGCGTTTTCTCGATTATGCCTAGACTTCAATAACGAGTCTCAGTAGGTACCCACAGAGACTTATCCTATACATACCATCTTGATGAGACTCGGTTGGCATTAACTGAGACAGGGGCTAGTGTCTCGGTAATAGGTCACCGAGGTCGAATACGTAGTTTCGGTGGTACACAACCACAGGTCCTTGGGGTCCCCTCTCAGTTAAGTTTCGGTGGGTTTTGACTGATAATTACCCAATGGTCTCGGTAATGAATGACTAAGACCACAACACAACTCACGTCACTGTGTAGATGAGAGAGGAATAAGGCAAGACGATAGAGGAATAGAGTTTGGTAGACGAGAGAGGATTAGGACACGACAAAAGTTTAGACGGTTTTATGGGTTTCGCGCATTTTAATTTCAGTTTAGTGGTGGGGTATGTTGCATTGATGACAAAGGGTAATTTCATCCAATTCTTGGGTGCCTTGAGAAAAAATGTTGTATGCATTTGTAAATAGAGTGCCCTGAGTAATCGGTGGGATGCACATAATGCGACTCATAATCTATTACAACGAGAATAATAGATACTCCCTTTATCCAAAATTATAAGTCATTTTGGATGGAGTACACTAATAATTAAGGTAGCTTTAAAGACAGTTTTAATGACGAACTTAAATTACATTTTTATCTCTTGACATATAAATACAAAATGCTTTAATTACACAATATGAGTGTAAATACTTGGTTAAATATGGGGTAAAATAGGCTTATTAGGTATAAATGCTCTCTTGAATTCATAAAACGACTTATATTTGTTGAAATAGAACTTTAGCTAAAAAGACTTATATTTTTTTGAACGAGAGAGTATTTTGTCACAATGATAGTCAAAACTAAGATTTGACACCATGCCCACACGATGGTGCAACAACAATCCTTAATGGGCACAATTACCACCCTTTAAGTGGAGACAACCACCTATCGTACGGGGGACAATATTCCACTAGTGGATTGTAACAACCCTAAATTTTTAACTGACTTGCGTTACACTTGTCAGGATTGTGACCCGGCTACGTGAATACTGGACAGTATTTCGAACTTCGGGAGTCGACACCGAAGTGATTTTATGATTCTTTGATTGTGTGTATTAGTATTTTAGTATTTTACGAGTCTCGCGCCGTTCGGGTGATTTTAAATTGAGTGAGGCTACGCCTATGTAAACGGGGGAGTAAAACATACAAATAAATGAATTATCTAATAAATGTAATTAATTAGTGTTGAGATGTGGCGAGAAAACGGGCGCGGCGAGACAATTTACGGAGAAATACTGACCGAGGAAATGCAAAAATTCATGTGGGAGTTGGTTAACTATGCAACATACGAGCTATAGGATAAAAATTGTTAAAGTGACACAATGTGGTGAGGAGAGCCATTGGATGAGCATGGGCATGTGTATTTGTGTTGAGTTAAGATGATGAGGTGAAAGACACATAAGGGTAAGTGTTTCAAAATGTGAAAGTAATAAAAGTAAGGGTAAAAGGGTAATTTCACATGGTTTACACATATATATAAACAACAAATACCTAATCCACTATTCACTCATCTCCTCCACACACACCTACCCGAACCTCACATTCTCTCCCGCCACCACCACCCCTCTCCCTCGTCAGGTCAGTCACGACTCTCACCGGAACCCTCAACGGAGCTGACGCCGGAGGCTCGTCATCTCTCTCTCTGTCTCTGCTCACACGTTTCTCTCTATCTCTCCCTTTCTCTCTCACTCACGGTCTCACTTCATCTTCCCCATCTCACTGCCACCCTCCACCTCTTCTCGCCGTTGACGAACCTGCACTGGTCCCCGGGACCCCAGCGGTGGACGAGCTCACCGGAGATCCTTCACTCTCTCTCGGTTTGTAATCTCTCTCGGTTTGTAATCTCTCTCGATTTGTTTTCTCTCACACTCTCTCCCTCACTTGGTCCATTCCTCCCTGCCTTGGCCGAGCATACCACCGGTTGTCGGAGGTCCAGAGGTGGCTGAGGTTCACTTCTCTCGCCGGAGATCTCCCTCTCTCCCTCTCTTCCACTCTTTCTCTATTTTCTCACTGTTTTTTTTTCTTTATTGTTGTGAAACTGTTTTTGTGACTGTTTTCACTGCTGTTATGTTTTGCCGCTGCCGGAGGCGGTGGCGCTGGTCAAGGGTGGTCGGGGATGGTCCCTAGTGGTGCCCCAAAATCCCCACATCCCCGGAGCACCCACGTTTGCGTCACATAGGGTGTCGTGATCGATTGTGCACTGTTTTCATAAATTGGTTATTATAATACGTCTCACCGGAATATGTATGTGTGGGCGGCCCTGCTGGCGAAACCACCGAGTGTGGGGGGTGTCGGGGACCTCTCCATGACCTCGATGATGCCTCGCTGTTCTTGTTGTGATTGATTTAGTCGTGTTGGAACTGTTTTAGTGTCTTGAACCTAGGTGATGTTGTTGTTATGTTGTGTGGACTATTTTGAGTCATCGCCAGAATCCGTTGACGTGGCAGACACCACCGCTGTGCCACCGTGACTGGGGATGTCGGGGACCAAGCTAAGTCCATGCTTGTGTCTCACGACTCTCGGAGTGGCCTAAAACAACGACATTATTGTCTATATTATGTTGTAAGGTGTACGCATTTTGTACCTTTCTCGCCAGAAACCACCATCATGGTGGCTTTGCCGCCGACACGATGACTAGGGGGACTACGAAAGACCTTGCCATGTTTGTCATGGTATCTCACAGCCCCGGAGTATCTCAATCCGCGGTAGTAAACGTGAATGTGTTATTTCATGTGTTTTTGTCATCGGGATTTCATTATTTTGTGTTGAGTTTATTTCATTTCAAAACTCATGGCATGAATACATGATTTGGTGATTCGAATTCATGCATACGTGAGAACATACAAGGGTCGGATATTTGTTTGGTATAGATGTGTATCGAGTGTTCAAATACATGGTTATTTCGAGTTATGATATGTTATGGTGATGAGTCTATGTAGGATTTATGCATTTCGAATGGTTATGGTTCATGGTTTGGTGTATAGATAGAGTTTTAAGTTTGACGAATGGTCATGACGTCGTGAATACGCCACCGGCTCTCGAAGTTGTGGCGTAACTCATATGCGATTGAGCCGAGCCTAAGACTTGTAATTAGGCTTACATAAGTTGTGACGGCCCCAAATTCCCAATGCATTTGGGTACGCCCGGCCCTAGACCATTGAAATTTGGGTGAATTTGGGCCGTTACATAAAAGCGCCTTTTATGTAACGGCCCGGACCCAGCGCCTTGCTACATGGACCACTAGCTCCATGGGGCGCACCCCCCTGGCACCGCTAGTCACCAGACAAGGGTAGTACCAAGCCTACCCCATCCGTGTCTCCCCACACGGTCTTTCGCCTCTCTCGACTCAAACCTGGGTCCTGAGGGATAAGATTCCAGATTTCACGAGTCGAGTACCACTGAGCTGGGAGGACTTCCCAGGAGGTCACCCATCCTGGTACTACTCTCGCTCAGGCACGCTTAACTGCGGAGTTCAGATGGGATCCGGTGCCTTCGTGCTGAACCAGCTCAGTGGTATTCGACTAGTGAAATCTGGAATCTTATCCCTCAAGACCCAGGTTTGAGTCGAGGGAGGCGAAAGACCGTGTGGGGGGACACGGATGGGGTAGGGTTTGGTACCACCCTGCCTGTGACTAGCGGTGCCAGTGGGGTACGCCCCCATGGAGCCAGTGGTCCAGTGGTAGCCTTGGCGCTGGGTTGGGCCGTTACATAAAAGGCGCCTTTTTATGTAACGGCCCAGCCCAGCCCAGCGCCCAGGCTACCACTGGACCACTGGACCACTGGCTCCATGGGGGCGTACCCCACTGGCACTGGCACTAGCACCGCTAGTCACAGTCAGGGTGGTACCAAGCCCTACCCCATCCGTGTCCCCCACACGGTCTTTCGCCTCCCTCGACTGGGTCCTGAGGGATAAGATTCCAGGTTTCACGAGTCGAGTACCACTACGCTGGGAGGACTTACCAGGAGGTCACCCATCCTGGTACTACTCTCGCTCAGGCACGCTTAACTGCGGAGTTCTGATGGGATCCGATGCCTTCGTGCTGAACCAGCTAAGTGGTACTCAACTCGTGAAACCTGAAATCTTATCCCTCAGGACCCAGATTTTAGTCGAGGGAGGCGAAAGACTGTGTGGGGGGACACTGATGGGGTAGGGCTTGGTACCACCCTGACTGTGACTAGCGGTGCCATTGAGGTACGCCCCCATGGAGCCAATGCCAGTGGGGTGCGCCCCATGGAGTCAGTGGTCCAGTGGTAGCCTGGGCGCTGGGCTGGGCTGGGCTGGGCCGTTACATGGATACCCTAAATCTAGCCAAAAAAGAAGTAACTAGAAAGACATGTCGAACCTCAAGCTTCCAACGACAACCGCCACTCAAGTTTCCATTTGCCACCCCACAGGATCAATCGTCGATGATTGCCACCCTTGAATTTAAAGGCCACCATTTTTTCTCTTCGTCTCTCTCCTACCTGAACAAGGCTTTAGGTGCCAAAAGAAGGGTCGTCAACACCGTAGCGTCAAAAACTCAATAGCTAGCCAAAGCTACTAACAAAAAAGGAAAATAAGAAGAGGGAGAGGGAAGAAAAAGAGGGAGGCTACATAGGTGGAAAAAAAATGAACAAGAGGAGTGGGGGCATAGAGGGGTGGGGAGGAACGGACAGAGGGGGGAGGAGTGATGAGGTGAAGGTTAAGGTTAACGAGTGTGGCGTAGAAGGACAGTAGATGATGAAGAGGGAATATAAGAGGAAAAAACTTGGATATTAGGGATAGGACGTAGGGGTGGGCGATGAAAGCGAATCGCAACAATGTTGACCTCCGAGTCAAATTTGGTGTTGGCGACTACTGTAGCTAGGCTTTTGATAACGACTTGCGTCAGGCAATCTCTAGGAGATAATCACATTAACTCATCTTTATCGGGTTAGTTGTCCCTTTAGAGCATATTCAATGCATAATGTGGATTGCACCATTTTATTCATACCACATCTTCAATGTTGAGAGAATGTCTAGTTGTCTACCCATAATTTATTCAAGGGTAAAATACAAATTAGGACTTGAGATTTACAATTATATGCACTTTAGTCCTTGTAGTTTTAAAAATATCACTTTGGTCCATGTAGTTTTATTCTAGTTAATAATCAAAAGCATCTTTAGGTTAGTGTCAAATTAAAATACTATTGTTATATTTCTTTTTAATGACGTGGCATATTTGTTTTACCAACAATATCCTTTAAGTTTTTTCAAATTCTCTTTCCTAACCAACACTTATGTCTCTCATGTTTTACAAAACATCAACTTTAGTCCTTCAACTATATATGCATATATATATATATATTTATTTAAAAGTCAGTCATATATTTTAAATTAATATAATTATAATTTGTAAGGAATAAATAATAATAATACAATAAAAAAGGGAACAGCTAAATGGATCCCTCAATTTACTATATGGACCCCATTTGCTTCAACGTACCCACTTTTATTTTTTTTATTAAACGGACCCTAACATTTTTGAAATATCCTCAAAATATCCCCATCTCCAACCAAGAAACTAAACCTTCCCTAACCGATTCATCCCACTCATACCCCAAATCAAACCTTAACAAAACATAGAAAACACCCCAAATACTTCATCAATCTAGGACACTGGGGTCGTGGGAAGGTTATTTTGAGGCAAAGCTCGACAAATCTGGTGTCAACAGATCAGGAGGAGCGAAGGAGCACTGTGACATTCTTCGTATTCACCACGGCTAATTTGGTAAGTTTCAACACTATAATCTTGTAGGTTTTGTTCATAATGAAATTACGCGTGGTTTGAATGTATTTTTGTGGTATTTGGTTCGATATAATGAGGTTAGGGTTTCTAGGTTTAAGCCCTTCCTTCCCCGTATTGGACGGCCGCTCAGAGCCGATACACTAAAAAGGCTATCGGCCATGTTGAACCGTAAGGTTTGATTTAGTAACGAAAAAGTAAGGTAGTAATATTTATTACATTACGGTGCATTCAAATTGTAAGTTCTACTATTATGATGACTACGTTGGGCTGACATCTTTGAAATGAATGTCGGTGTGACAAAATCGTTACTATATATGTATCTCACATTTTGACTGATTGTACCCCATTTATGTTGAATTACTATTTGTACCCCACACTTTTAGTTCTTGTACCCCACTATTGTTTACATTTTTGTGTTTGTTGTGAAGTGAGTACTAAAATAGGGTACAGTTAGTGAGTGGATGGGGTAAATGATGCATTGCAATGCAACATGTTTGTAACATATCGTTTCTCTTGGTCATGATAGTTCGATATGAAGTCTTTATGTCAGTTTGTTACGGCCGCTATCCAATATGTACCCCGCATAATTACTTCGTGTAACCCAATAATGTTGTAAGTACTTAGTATATCCCACGTTTTTGCTTTACTTACCCCACATATTTACTTCATATACCCCACATTTTGCCTTCCTGTACCCCAATTATGTTGGATTACTTTTTCTACCCAACATATTTACTTCATGTACCCCACCGTTGTATGCATTTTTTTGTATTTACTATGTTAGGGTATATGATGTGATGCATCGCACTGCAATATGTTTGTGACATACCTGTATGTTATCCCATTTATGACGATATTTTTTTGGTTGATTTACTTTGTTTAAGTATGGCAAGACTTAAAACTAGAGCACCTCCCCGAGGTAGGAGGCTCAGGAGGGGTGATCAGCCGAGGGATACTAGTACCTCGGGTTCTCAAGTGCAGGAGGGGGTGCCTGTAGTGCAGGAGGGGGTATCTATAAGGAAACGTCCCACTAGCTCTAATCGAAAGCAAAGGAACATTGAAGCCAAAAACCATCGAGCGAAGAAATCCAAGGATGATGAGCCGGATTCCGAAGAGTTTGAAGTCGAGGCTGCATCTTCTGTAGGTGAGAGGGGCACAGGGGCATTTGGAGGAGCAGATGAAGTTGGGTGGGTGGGTAGCCGGATCCCCATCTGGTAATTCTGGGGATAGCGAGGATGCAGGGACACTTTTGACATATCGACCGATGCCCAAGACGCTAAAGCCACTGGTTTTCCTGGTGGTCTATCTGATTTAAGTCTCCTACCCTCGTTCAAACACCACGCATTATTGGATATATGGAGGAACAAGGTATCGTAAATTTGGTTCGATTATATGCATAATCCTTTTTATTGTTATATATATTTATTTTAATACGTTATATATGCTTTGTAAGGTCTCGGGGACTACTGAAATGCATAAACCATGGTTATCAGATCTCCACATAGGAGACAATCGAGCATCACCCCGAGAAGGAAAGGATGGAGAAGCTGATGAACAATCTGGTTTAGTACCATTGGGCTACATTTCATATGATGGAGGTAATAGGTCTATATTTCTGGCATTACCGAGAGATGGCAGCCTAAAACCAACACATTCCACCCCTTTGTGGAGATGACAATCACACTTGAAGACATACATGTCCTTCTCGGTATTTCAGTCATTGGTAAGATTGTCGTTGCGCCTTTCAAGGATTGTAAAGCTGTAACTACAATGGTTAGTAGGCTATTGGGGTGTCGGTTACTGATACTGACGAGGAGATTAGGACTAAGGTTGGCCTTATTGTTTCTTTGGCATGGTTAAGGGATCGATTAGCAGTGCCAACAAAAAGAGAAGAACAACCTAATGGGAAAAGATCTCCCGATGTATATCCTAGTCCTGAATGCTTGGTCCGAGCATACCTCTTATACCTTCTTAGAATGACCATATTCTCTAACAAGTCGGGTACAAGAGTCTCCCTTTCATTCCTTCAACTTTTGGAACACGTAGATAAGATTGGTTCCTACACATGAGGGCCGCAACACTTGCATTCTTGTACCAATAATTAGGCGTTGCCAGTCATGACAAAGTCACCTAGATTTCTGGATATATGACATTATTAGAGGTAAACTATTGAGTTTCAATGAATGATTGATCTTCATAGTAAATTTTGTTTTTCGTAATAAATTTTGCTTTCATAATAAATGTGGTTTGTGTAGGGGTGGATGTACGATCGTATGCCATTTATTCAACTGACTACAAGTCGGATAAGCCCTATGTGATGAAGTGGCACCATAAGAAAGATGAGAGGCTCTACAAGAAGGACACTAGGATGTTGATGGATCATCTTCTCTCTTTCAGGAATCAACTCGACAGGCTAAGAGCATATAATGTGATGATCATAACATAACAATTTAAATTTTGTCCTCGTATATGCTTATGTTTATTGACAAATATATTAATTTTTGCTAGGTTATTTGGAATACTACTTTCAAGGGTGCACCGCCTATCCATGATATTGCATTATACAATGGGCCCATGAAGTACATGGATATCGTTGAACCACACAATCCCATCAGAGTGTTGAGGCAACTTGGATACATTCAACGTATTCTGAGAGACCCTTACTGACCTACGGATTATGATAGGAGTTGCCTAGCACAATCTTACTCTGTAAAGTACTCATATGATCCCCAATATTAGGAGGATTGGGAGGGGCACCTTGAGTTTATTGAGCGACGCGGTAGGAAGGAAGAATACCCATATCAAACGTCATCTGACTATATGCATTGGCACCTTAGATTCAGCCACCCATTTGTAGTGAATCCCGAACACTTAACGGTGGTCCATGAGGAGGATGATAACTCTTTGGTGAGAATTTTACATTAAGTTTGTTTTCCCTATTTGTACATGCATTCGTTTGTTAAGTTTATTGATTTAACAAATTTAGAAACTGCACAACCGTCGGACCTTAAACCGTCAGGCCCTTGATGCAGTGCAGAAGGAAAACGATACAGTGGATGATGCGTTTGAAATGGCAGATCAAGTAATCGCATTCCTTTCAGGTGGTGATGATACTTATCAAACTACTGTGACTGGCAGTCATAGTGAGGAAGGAACTACATCCACCGGGTATGGTCGTCAATACCGCCATGGTGGAAAACAACCACTTGTAGAGCCCGATACCTGAACTCCCTTCAAGCACTTCTGTATGGCGTATAAAGTGGACCATAAATTTTGATCCTTTAAACAATTTAAACATTTGTTGTGTTGCGTGGCATGTTAAACTTACAATAATGTGTTGATGTATTAATTTTCGACGTGTTGCTTGCTTGCCCTTTATATGATTTGCGCTATACTTATTACTTTTTTGTAAGGCAGATGAAGTGGACCATCAATGTTGAGCCCCCGAGGTGTCTTGCAACAAAACTTTTTGTCGGTTGAAAAGTCCATCAGAAATGTGCGATTAATTACGGTAACATTCTGCCTTAATTAGTGAGCACACAAAGTAAATATGTGGGGTATACAAAGTAAAAACATTAAATATTGGGGTATATCAAGTAGTAATTCGGGGTATATATGAAGAAATGGTCAAGGACATTAGATATCTTGCAGAACTTACAACTCATTTAAGCCGACATCTACTCGAACATAAATTGTAATAATATTGAAGTACATGAAAGCAAAAGGAGGGGTATGAAGAGTATGCTATTAATACTGGGGTGCATATAGCATAATGGTGGGGTATACAGAGTGCTACAGTTGAAACTAACCGTAACTAACCAGTTGTTTATTCTCCATCGTGCCATAACATATGAATACATAAAGTAAATTTGTGGGGTATACAAAGTACTAAAATAAATATTAGGGTACATGAAGTAAATAAGTGAGGTACATATACTATGTCGATGATTTCGAACTGACTACTGTAGCTTTTTTACGGTTCAAGAATATGCCTGCAGGAATGAAATTACGGCCATTCTACTTTGACAAATTCAATATTTGAAATAGTAATTCTTATGGGGTACATGAAGTAAAGATATGGGGTATACAAAGTAATAAAATGTATAGTTGGGTGCATGACGTAAATCAGTGGAGTATAAATGATATGTCGATGATTTCGAACCGACAATCGAACTTTTCTCATAGTTCAATAATGTGTATGCAGTTATAAAATTGCGGTAATGCTACTCCAATAATTTCATAATTTGAAATGTTAATTCTTTTGGGGTACATGAAGTAAGAAAATGGGGTACATATCTACTCTCAGTGTAACGGCCCAAATTAATTTAATTGTGTATTAGCGTTAATCACGATGATTAACGATTAATTCGGGCGTTACGTGGACAACTGGGAGACACAGAGGTGAGAACCCAGGATTATATTATGATATTTTGTGTATGGTGTGATGCCTAATGTTGCGATGTGGAGTGTATTAGCTCTTTTTATGAATATAAACATCGCATGTGTGAACGTTGACATCGGGCAAGGCTACGAGTCGGGTATATGTCCCGAAGTGCATGTCGGGGACCGGGTACGGTATTTGGGTAGCCGGGGTACGGGGCATGGGTTGCCGGGTAGCTGAGTGCTAGTGTGACGCACTTATGAATTTTATATGATTTAATTAAGGTGATTTAACCTAAGGTTGAATTAATGTATTAATGAATAAATTGAAGTCCTATAGTTTGAAAAGAAAAATCAGCGTGCATAGGATTAACCTCGAGATGCACAACAAAGTAAAACAAGGCAATGATTGTTATGATAAGGTGTTCAAGAAGTTGGTGACATATGGTGTTCAGTGACCATTAGATTTACCTCGAGATGCGTGTGCACGTGAGATTAAAACACCCTATATATACCCATCGATTGATCGAACATGCAAAGGAAACATTTGTTTCAAACAATTGGGAAGATCCGAGAGAGGAAATCGAGGTTTGAGGAGAAGAATTCTAACTTTGGGAGAGGGAATCCGAGCCTCACAACATCGATCTAAGGTAATCTCTACCATTTTAATGGGAATTTTTGATAAAAATGTGATTAAAATGGGTTGTGGTGAATTCGGATTTTATTTATTTTTACTTGGTTTTAGGAGGTCAATTTGGTGTTCTTGAGGTTTAGTTTGATGAATCTTATCAATTGGGATCAAATTTGTGGAAAATTGAAGTGATTTGGTAAATTTTGGGTTTATTTGCATGTATGTTGATCCGAAAATTTGATGTTGTTTGGGTGGATTTGAGGTGAGATTTTGATGTTTTGGAGGTCTCTAATGGGTAGAGATTGAAGAGAAATGGAGAAGAAGAGAAGAAAGAAAGAAAAAAAAAAAAAAAAAGAAAAAAAAAACCGAGGCGCGGCTGTGCGCCTCGGAAAGAGGAGGAAGAAGAAGGGGGCACGCGCGCGCGTGCGTGCGTGCGTGCGTGCACCCCGGGCCCGGCTGGGCCAGCCACGGCCCATCCCGGTGGGCCGGCCAAACCGCCCGGCCCAACCCGGGTGGGCTGGACCGGCCCGACCCGACCCGACCCAGGCCGAACCGGCCGACCCGGTTGGGTCGGGTCCGACCCGGTTCGGGGGACCCACGTATATTATTTAAATAATATATTTAAATAATATTTTTATTTATTTATTAAAAAAAAAAAAAAAAAAAAAAACAACAACAACAACAACAACAACAGAAAACAGTTTTAAATTTCTGGAAAATAGGAAAAATAGGAAAAAAATATCGAAAAATTGGGAAAAATTCTAGAAAAATATAGAAAATTTCAAAAAGGTAGAAAAGTAGGTACGGGACTTTTCGGGTATTTTTGGAACCCCGACATTGTCCGGAAGAGGTACCACAACTGCAAAATGGAATATATGATATAATATTATAAATGTGTTATTAATAATATAAAACACTATAAATGGACTTCAGGGACTGGGAACCATAGCTCGGGCATAGGAGAGCTAGGCGGGTCGGATTGACGGTCCGGGAAGTCGGAGTGCGTAGTTACAAAGTGCGTAAAACCCTTGAGAATGTTACACTTTAATTCATGCGTGGTTTGTCCATATGAATGATGTGTTTATTCATTTGTTTATTTATCGCCTTGTTACATATTTTGGTTGCCATGTTATGCATCGCGATTATGTGTTGGACGGTGTTTGATGTGTTCACATTGTCGGAGGTTAATCGAGATGGTCGTGGTACGGAATTGAGTAGGCTAGGTTGTAGCGCGTGTCTTGGGCATAGCGGTGAATAGCTACCCGAGCAGCGGGGTGCACGTGTCCGGTGGGTTGTGATTTGTTCCGGTCACCGTTAGTAGTTTGGGTGTGGTCTAGGCTTGATGTGCTCGGTAGGGGCATCCAAATCTACGAAGTATGATCTAGTTTGGTTAGACTCAGTCACACTTCTATCTAGTTTTGTTATAAATGATATCGTGGTTGGACAGATTTCTCGAATGGTGTGTTATTTCTACTGTGTGTGATCGAATGGTTTTATTTTGGATACTGTTTACGGCCAGCCATAGGAATATGATTCCTGTCGTCAGGGTCATATTCATATGTCTCGCAGGTTATTATGGTGGTTTTTCATGATTAACGTGTAGACTTCTCTTGGGAATTTACTCACTGGGCTCGTTGCTGTATGTGTTGGGCAACTGAGCGCAGATCCTGGTACGAGCAAGAGCAAGGGAAAGGAGATACTAGGCGACTATCTCTAAGGCCGTTGCTGCTGATAGCTAGTGTTTTGATAACATGTATGTATATACTATTTTGTTGGGTTTTTGGGACTTTATAACTTTATCACATGTATATGGATTACTGTTTAGTTCGTCTCAGTTATATACATGGTGTTTGTATCCGGGTTTTCCACTACTTAGGTTAAATAAATTCTCATAAAATATGAATTAAGTGCTTCCGCTGATGATATAATTGTGATTATCAACTAATCTGCTAGATGTGTCAGACAACTTAATATAGTAGGATTAGTTACACGGAGCATCACTTCACAGAGCTGCGGACGTGGCGCAAAAAGTGATGACGTGTCCGTGATGTGACAGCGCCGCCGGGCTTGAGGGCAGAAGGCGTGGGTCACGGGGCGGCCCTGGGAGATTTAGGGCCGTCGCAGTTGGTATCAGAGCGAGGTCGATAGGGCCTTGAATTAACAAAGTTAAGGAACGAGCATAAACTTTAAACCAAATTAGATGTGGAAACCCGATGAATTAACTAGAACTATTAGTTGGGAAGCAAGTATAAGTCGGGTAGAGTAAGGACTTATATGTGTATTATGATTTGGTTGTATGTTATATATATACGGACTACGTAATAATTCGACGCACGACTTTTTCGGTGCAGATCTTGATGGACGGATCGCAGCACCGTCGTGGTCGTGGACCGGCCAAAGCGAGGATCATGCGGAGATGAGGTTATGGATCCTGCGGTTGCAAAGCACGACTTGCCGCTCACGATTGGCGGTTTGAGCTATTCTTGGACATGATGAGAGCTCGCAGTACCGCCATAACGACCACGACAAAGATCGAGAGACCCGACTGCGATTGCAGTACCGACAGAGACAGCAGTGACGCCTACTGAGAATCAGACCGCAGGCCAAACAGTAGAGCATGAGACACCGACTGTTGAGACTACACCAGTAGTGGTGCCAGCGGAGATAGTAACTCCGGCACCTCTATCGACGGTTGTAACTGCTACTGCGATTACTACTACTCCAGAGTATAGGATGGATCCACAAGGCGAGGAGACTGAGGGATTTTCTTAAATTCCAGCCCACATACTTTTATGGCGGTGGAAATCCTGAGGCAGCAGGAGACTGGATTGTATCGCATCAGCGGCTGCACAAAGAGCTGAACACAGAGGAGAGGCATAGGGCAAGATTATCCGGAACATGCTTCAGGTCTGACGCAGCAGTGTGGTGGACTAACTACCAAGAGACACATGCCGATCCAGCGACTTGGGCGGAGTTTCGAGAGATCTTCTACGATCAGTTTATTCCTATGGAGGTTCGGCGAGGTTGAGAGAGGAGTTCTTATCCCGAGGGGGAAATCGTACGATGCTACAAAGTATATGGACCGATACCGCTATCTTCTCAGCTTCTCATGGACATTGCCTGCATCGAGCGTTTGCAGATTTACTACTTTGTTCGGGGGTTGAGGAGGTGATTGCGAGTGCGATTGTGTCGTCGGGGCTTCGACGTTACTGTGCTATGTTCGAGAGAGCCTTGACTTATGAGACATTCCTACTACGAGAAGAATGGCATTCCGAGTGGACCGCGTCTACTGGAATAGAGAGAGAGGCGAGTGGTTCACACGGCGGATGGGAGGTCGAAACGGCAATGTGAGGAATCGATAGAGATAGTAGGAGTGATCACCAGGACAGTAGTCCCCGATATGAGGATAGACAGCGGGATCGACGGCACAGAGGCGATGACCGAGACGGCAGGGCATATGCGATGTCAGCACCACAACAAACTTATACACGGGACCAAAGAGGTAGAAATCGAGATCAGATAGACCGTAATTATAGACATCACTCTGAGGGTCGACCGTCTGGAGGAAGTGACAGACGTAGGTGTTATAGGTGCGGTCAGAGAGGTCACATTAGTGTGAATTGTTGTAGAGCCTTTCCAACACGAGAGATTCCACGAGGACCGATGAAAGAGTTCACGCCGTAGTATCGCATGATCGAGAGACGACCCGACAAAGATGAGCAGGGTACGCCACTATTATGTTTTTCTTTGCGTGTGTTGCATATAGGTTGATTGATTCATTATAGTTGTTGTTCTTGTTGCATTTCATGCATTCGTTGCATCTATGTTGATTCGTTCACTTAGATTAGTGTGTCCTAGTTGATTAGTACACTAGAGGATTGTGGAATCTTGGTTGATTTGTTCACCAGGTTTTAATAGAAGACTGGTTGATGTGTTCACCAGGTTTTAGTGAAATACTGGTTGATTTGTTCACCAGGTTTTAATAGAAGATTGGTTGATGTGTTCACCAGAGATTGATTTATTTGGTACACCAGGTTTTGGTGGGATACTGGTTGATTTGTTCACCAAGATTTTGGTTGAAGACTGGTTGATTTGTTCACCAGGGCCAGGCTGATGTGCTTCCCTGGGATAGGTTGATTTGTTCACAAGGGTCAGGTTGATGTGTTTCCCTGGGATAGGTAGATGTGTTCCCTAAGATTTTCAGTTGATTCGTTCACTGAAGGGTTAGAGTTGAGTAGTTCATCTAGACGACGGGTGTTAGGTTAGTTAGTATAACGAAAAAATTTCATTTGCGTTGCGACCTCTGAGAAAATATATTGGTTACCGTAATTTCGGGGACGAAATTTCCCCTAGTTGGGAAGAATTGTAACGGCCCAAATTAATTTAATTGTGTATTAGCGTTAATCACGATGATTAACGATTAATTCGGGCGTTACGTGGACAACTGGGAGACACAGAGGTGAGAACCCAGGATTATATTATGATATTTTGTGTATGGTGTGATGCCTAATGTTGCGATGTGGAGTGTATTAGCTCTTTTTATGAATATAAACATCGCATGTGTGAACGTTGACATCGGGCAAGGCTACGAATCGGGTATATGTCCCGAAGTGCATGTCGGGGACCGGGTACCGGGTATTTGGGTAGCCGGGGTACGGGGCATGGGTTGTCGGGTAGCTGAGTGCTAGTGTGACGCACTTATGAATTTTATATGATTTAATTAAGGTGATTTAACCTAAGGTTGAATTAATGTATTAATGAATAAATTGAAGTCCTATAGTTTGAAAAGAAAAATCAGCGTGCATAGGATTAACCTCGAGATGCACAACAAAGTAAAACAAGGCAATGATTGTTATGATAAGGTGTTCAAGAAGTTGGTGACATATGGTGTTCAGTGACCATTAGATTTACCTCGAGATGCGTGTGCACGTGAGATTAAAACACCCTATATATACCCATCGATTGATCGAACATGCAAAGGAAACATTTGTTTCAAACAATTGGGAAGATCCGAGAGAGGGAAATCGAGGTTTGAGGAGAAGAATTCTAACTTTGGGAGAGGGAATCCGAGCCTCACAACATCGATCTAAGGTAATCTCTACCATTTTAATGGGAATTTTTGATAAAAATGTGATTAAAATGGGTTGTGGTGAATTCGGATTTTATTTATTTTTACTTGGTTTTAGGAGGTCAATTTGGTGTTCTTGAGGTTTAGTTTGATGAATCTTATCAATTGGGATCAAATTTGTGGAAAATTGAAGTGATTTGGTAAATTTTGGGTTTATTTGCATGTATGTTGATCCGAAAATTTGATGTTGTTTGGGTGGATTTGAGGTGAGATTTTGATGTTTTGGAGGTCTCTAATGGGTAGAGATTGAAGAGAAATGGAGAAGAAGAGAAGAAAGAAAGAAAAAAAAAAAAAAAAAAAAAAAAAGAAAAACCAGGCGTCGCTGCGTGCGCTCTGGAAAGAGAGAAGAAGAAGGGGGGCACGCACGCGTGCGTGCGTGCGTGCACCCCAGGCCGGGCCCGGCCGGGCCAGCCCAGCCCATCCCGGGTGGGCCGGGCAAACCGCCCCGGCCCAACCCGGGTGGGCACTGGACCGGCCCGACCCGACCCGACCCAGGGGCCGAACCGGGCCGACCCGGTTGGGTCGGGTCCGACCCGGTTCGGGGGACCCACGTATATTATTTAAATAATATATTTAAATAATATTTTTATTTATTTATTAAAAAAAAAAAAAAAAAAACAACAACAACAGAAAACAGTTTTAAATTTCTGGAAAATAGGAAAAATAGGAAAAAAATATCAAAAAAATTGGGAAAAATTCTAGAAAAATATAGAAAATTTCAAAAAGGTAGAAAAGTAGGTACGGGACTTTTCGGGTATTTTTGGAACGCCGACATTGTCCGGAAGAGGTACCACAACTGCAAAATGGAATATATGATATAATATTATAAATGTGTTATTAATAATATAAAACACTATAAATGGACTTCGGGGATCGGGGAACCATAGCTCGGGCATAGGAGAGCTAGGCGGGTCGGATTGACGGTCCGGGAAGTCGGAGTGCGTAGTTACAAAAGTGCGTAAAACCCTTGAGAATGTTACACTTTAATTCATGCGTGGTTTGTCCATATGAATGATGTGTTTATTCATTTGTTTATTTATCGCCTTGTTACATATTTTGGTTGCCATGTTATGCACTGCGATTATGTGTTGGACGGTGTTTGATGTGTTCACATTGTCGGAGGTCAATCGAGATGGTCGTGGTACGGAATTGAGTAGGCTAGGTTGTAGCGCGTGTACTGGGCATAGCCGGTGAATAGCTACCCGAGCAGCGGGGTGCACGTGTCCGGTGGGTTGTGATTTGTTCCGGTCACCGTTAGTAGTTTGGGTGTGGTCTAGGCTTGATGTGCTCAGCCGGGGGCATCCAAATCTACGAAGTATGATCTAGTTTGGTTAGACTCCGTCACACTTCTATCTAGTTTTGTTATAAATGATATCGTGGTTGGACCGATTTCTCGAATGGTGTGTTATTTCTACGTGTGTGATCGAATGGTTTTATTTTGGATATCTTGTTTACGGCCGACCATAGGAATATGATTTCTGTCGTCGGGTCATATTCATATGTCTCATGCAGTTATTATGGTGGTTTTTCATGATTAACGTGTAGACTTCTCTTGGGAATTTACTCATTTGGGCTCGTTCTTTGTATGTGTTGGGCAACCGAGCGCAGATCTGGTACGAGCAAGAGCAAGGGAAAGGAGATACTAGGCGACTATCTCTAAGGCCGTTCTTCTGCGATAGCTAGTGTTTTGATAACATGTATGTATATACTATTTTGTTGGGTTTTTGGGACTTTATAACTTTATCACATGTATATGGATTCTTGTTTAGTTCGTCTCGCTTATATACATGGTGTTTGTATCCGGTTTTCCACTACTTAGGTTAAATAAATTCTCATAAAATATGAATTAAGTGCTTCCGCTGATGATATAATTGTGATTATCAACTAATCTGCTAGATGTGTCAGACAACTTAATATAGTAGGATTAGTTACACGGAGCATCACTTCACAGAGCTGCGGACGTGGCAGCAGTGATGACGTGTCCGGTGATGTGACAGGCGCTGCTGGGCTTGAGGGCCGAAGGCGTGGGTCACGGGGCGGCCCTGGGAGATTTAGGGCCGTCGCACTCAGTATTAAAAATCGCAACTTTGGTACTATTTACAGCCAACTAAATCGAAATTTGTTCCTCTGTTACGATAATATTCGTTTGAAAGTTAATTTAAAAAGTACTTAGTAAGTCAAGTGGGGTATATGAGAAAATAAGGTGGGGTACGGTCGTATGATGGTTAATATGTGTCGTTATTGTGTAAAAGTTTCGGCTCTTCTGCAACGAAATTTATGAAACAAATTTATTATATCCATTACGTTGGGATACACTGAGTATTCCTCTGGGGTAAATGAAGCATTACGGTGAGTTAAGTCCGTAACAGATGTGTTGCTCTCAACCATCTTGGACCATAACAGGCATGTTGCTCTTGGTTGAATTGGGCCGACAATATTTACAATTGACTATTTTGATTAAGTCAATAATTCTAATGAATTACAAATTAATTGTCATATGTGTATAGGTAAATAAGTGGACAAATACATAAAAGAAATTCCTACAAATACTTGAAATAACATTGGGACATCAAAGACAATCAATTTACATTCGACAAAATGAATGTGAATTTACATTTCCATATTAGATAAGTTAAAGAAATTAACCAATATCCATCAGAGAACACAAAAAAAGTTATAACGTATCCATTTTGCTATACCCATATACACCCCACACATTTATGGAAAGCCAACGTTGCAACATAAACACTTAAAAAATGGGTGAATGTTGCATCCTAATCAAGAGTAACCACGGGGATTTTTCCATATTTAATTGTGGTCGTGGAAGAATGTTGAGTCCGACTGCCCATTCTTTGCTATCTTCGTCAGTGAACACATCCCATTATTGTGAAGTTAGTGGTAGAGGAGCGTCGTCTCTCATTAGAAGCTGCAAAATAATAACAAAATATGTAAAATGTTAGCGAGTAAACATCATAAAAAATGAAATAAAAATTTGAATTATGGGAAGTAACTCACTCTAACAAAATGATTTTCATTGACGAGCAACAACCAAACTATTCTTCTCTTAGAGACAGGTGGGGCTGCATGTCTGCTATGGAGTGATAGAGCGTTCCTTGGCCAACACTACAAAAGCCACCTTTTAACAGTTTGTCATAATTATCCCCATATCTGGTAGTGATAGCCAATATGTCCCTTCAGTGAGGCTGTCATAGAAATTGATTGCATTTCTAATTTTACCATACTCGATGTCTTGAAACACATTCATATACATGGCCTCATTCCTAATCAACTCTTCAAACATTTTCAGCCGCACCTGTCTCCATCCTTCATCAGATCCACAGCCTACAGCATTGGCTATCGCCCGAAACTGACAATTTCTATCAGGTCGCATTTCAAGAGTGTTAATACGGTAAGTGCGCCACAATGGTGATATCTCAGCAATGTATCCCTCACCTACCTGAGTTCGGGTCCTAGGTCATCTCAATGCGATAGTTTTGATTACTTTTCCCTTTCCACGACCCCTTCCACGTGCAGGTTTTGAAGATGAAGGTCCCTGACTTGGTTGACTTGGTTTACTTGGCTTACTTGATTGGCTCATTGCAAAAGCCTGTGCCACGGACTCTTGAGTTGCTTTGGCTTCTGCATACTGAAAACCAGAAGGAACTCTCTTGATGGAATTGTCAACTGCAAACTTCTTGCTCTTCGACACCTTCATTTTGAAGTTCTTGCCTTTCTTCTTAGGCCTAGTTGCAATTTCTTCTTCCGAAACAGAAAGCAGAGTCGATGTGGGGCAAGTGATATCCCTTAGCTTTTGCACAATCTTTGCCCACATGTCAGGACCGCAGCTCTTATACTTAGCCTCTACACTATCCATTTCAACTCGATAAAGGTTGTCTAACTCACCATCACTTACGAGCTCAATGAGCATCATGTTCAGTTTCTTCCAATGCGGGTAGATTTCATCAAGCTCGATAGGGGTACCATTAAGCATATGTATAGAGATCTCATGCGCGCATGGGCACATGGCAATCCATGAGTGACTCGAAGCACGCAACCACAAAGTGAAGAATCATGACCAACCCCACCTTCACTAACTAATATCGCCTCCCTGTTGATTACATCCAATGCATGTTTGGACACAAAGCCTACAATGTTGTTGTACATGTGGTGCTGAAATTCGTGTGCCACTATGCGCATGGATCGATTGAATGATGCCTCCAAGTTATTCTGCTGGTGTGTAAGAACCTTGTAAATAGCATTGAAAACATCCTCAAAGTGTCCCTATGATGTCCCAAGCTCTTTCCTTGGTACATTATGAGCACCTTCAGCACAATTGATAGTGGCATTCCCAAAATGTAGTACCTTATTTGTCCAAGCATACACGAACTTCTCCTTTTGTCACAACCACGTGTCCCTAACATAGTCATACAACCCCGAAACTCCAACATATTTTTCTTCTAGTTCCTTAAGTCGAGCATTATAACATGCCTCAGTTTGGGATTTCACCAAGTTCATCCACTTGCCATACCAACAGTCAAAGTCCTCTTGGAGAGTGAATAAATCCCTTGTCTTTGCAACAATGTTCTTGTTCACGTGCCATGAACAAAGTAAGTGCGTAGCCGCAGGGAACACCTCCTCCACTGCCGTAACCAAACCCAAGTCCCTATCCGTCAAAATAGCACCTGGAAGTTGCCACCCATCTACTAATGACTTCAACTGCCTAAGGCCCAAGAATAGTCATTCATAGTCTCCTTACCTAGGAAAGCATGTGCTACTAAGAAGGTCTTGTGTATGTATGTGACCCCAGCAATCTCAAGGAGTGGGTACTTGTATCGATTTGTCTTGCATGTGCAATCCATGATTAATATATGAGGGAAACAACGAAACATCTGCACTGAATTTGGGTGGGCAAAAAATAGAGATATGTAATGGCCCAAAGCACATTGGACCGTCACAGGAGGTCACGCGGGCCATAACTAGCCACGTAGTTGTTAGCTGTGTCCCACGCCCAACTAATCATCACTTCACCTCAAATCATACAACGGAAATCTTAAACATCAAAATGTACAGCGGAAGCAAGTTTATAAATCATAAAACCTAATGTGGAAACCATGCCAAAATGCGGTCA
Organism: Stephania japonica; assembly: GCA_039657345.1. Classification (NCBI taxonomy): domain Eukaryota; kingdom Viridiplantae; phylum Streptophyta; class Magnoliopsida; order Ranunculales; family Menispermaceae; genus Stephania; species Stephania japonica. The sequence continues at coordinate 43,273,045 of CM077562.1, forward strand.
AAATATATACATCAATAATCCTCAAAATATCAAAATGTAAACCTCAAAGACATGTACAGACAACATATATCTCTTACAACTTATACCCAGCATAAGACAATTAAACATAAACAAACGTACGAGTAGGGCAAATTGTAGCTAGTCACATATAATCCTCAATCTTGCACTTTTCTCCACTCGTACCAGTATCTGCACTCAAGCCATCACAAAAAGGCAGTAATGAGTCCAGAGTGAGTAATCCCAAGGAAATTCACTAAGTAAATATATAAGTAAAACTGCTGGAATCAAAATACTATAAATAAACATGCAGAACAAAAGAATACAGACAATTGTGGAAGATCATCGTATGCATAATTATAGTAGTGAAGCAAAGTGCGTGCACAATCAAAGTCAGACCAAACCATGCTTCGGGCTATCCGTCAGGCACAGCCCATGAGGATACCTCCAACAGGTGACCCTGGACCCTCTAGGTGGCCGGCGTAGACCACGGCATACCCACACATGCCTATCATATCCGGGTAGCATATTCACCAGTGCATGCCTAGACATATGCTATGACTTAGTGGACCCTATGCCCCCGCAATGAATAAGCACCAAGTGGGGACAAATACAACCACCGTAAAATAATAGGAAATAAAGATCATTGAATAAATAGGACAGTATTCAAATAAATCAAGCAGTAAGTACTAAAGTAAATTTCATTTGGGATACTACACACCTCAAACCGCACTCTAAATACCGTCCTAATCCAGCTAGCACGCCTCAACTGCGTGTCAAATATCCGTCCAATTCACCTAATACATCAATTCCTAATTAATCACACATATTCCCAAACCATGTAAACCTTGATACATACCCCAAATCATCGATTAAACACCTCAATTAGACTATATGAAACCTTAAGTCAAACCCCAATTGGTAAATTCTTTTTATTAAATTTTTAGTCCCAAAACTGTCCCAGACGCCGTCGTAGACGTCGCCGCACTCAACCCTGTACGGCGTCTCCATGGCATCCTGGGCACCATGACATGCGCCGCCACGTTGTCACCCTCGCGACGTCTCCCAACATTTCCCAAATTCTCGCCTCTGATCGAGACGTCGTGGGCGTTTACACGCCACGGCGCCTCTGGCGGCGTCTCCGCTAGTGGGCACCTAAGGGGGTTTTTGGACCTTCTCGGCTCGTTGCCGCGGTCCGAACCCACTCCAAAAACTCATACAACACCAAAACAAATTTAAACCACCAATACCTACTGCCCAAACGCATCCGAAACGTAAATCCTGGGTTTCCTGACCAAAAACCTGAAAATCACTTTGAACACCAAAACAACAACCACATCAATACCAAATCCACATTCTCAACCTCAAATTACACTCAAAATCTATAGCAACACACATTCGTGCTAGTGTGCTCAAAACCTACACCACACACCCCGTCAAAACCCGAGAAAATTACCTGATACGTAAAGAACGAAGAGATGGTCGAATATCTCACCTTGGTTTTCGATTTCCTCTACTTCTTGAGCTCCAAATTATCATCCAAAACTCCACAAACCCTCACAAGCTCTCACCATTTTCGAATTTCTCTTAGAGGAGATAGAAAAGTTAATGCAAATGAAAAAAACCCCATATATATATATATACAAATTTGTCATCATCATACACCCCCACATCCCCATGCATGGTTTGATGGACAAGATGAGGTTAAAAGGTTCTCACTTGATGCCAAAATTAACCTAAACTTGGTCTTTGACCCTATCCTTTGTCACCAATTATATACTTTCTCAGGTGTTCCAATACCCGGCTCCGGACAATGCACTGTCCCACTCTCCTGAACCAATGATCCTGAACACTTCCATATCATTTATTATGAATTATTGTACGTATTTTATCATTTATTTAATGTGTTTAAACCCCCGACCTAGTGTACTAATAGTTCATCGCTCGGTATCCCTGTCTACCCACTATACACAGCGAATACCCGTCACACCAGTTCACTCGTCAATAAATAATGTAAACACATATATCACGATGCAATTTACCTAAATTGAACATATACATCGCAACTTCACCATAAGAGCACACAAAACGGACTGCAAACCTAATTCGGTCAGGCTCCATCTTCGTTGTGGGACCCACGAACGTCCACGCTGGCATCCACTTCCGTAATTGCATCATAAATAACGACCATTGAAAATCGGGTCGTTACAGTTCTTCCCAACTAATTTGAAATTTCGTCCCGAAATTTGAGATACCACTATCTCTTCTCAGGGAACTGCAATGTTGATGCAACTACCCATCATGTCAACTAACCAAAACAAACACTGGGTGAACTAATCAAACCCCTAGTTCTGGTGAACAAATTGACCTCAAATCTAGGTGAACAAATCAACCAATCCACGGTAAACCAATCAACCAGTCGTCCACTAACTCCTAGTGTACTAATCCATCAATCCCTGGTGAATACACTAACCAGTCCCACATCAACCAGTCCATGGTGAACCACGTTAACCAGTTCATGGTGAACCATATCAACCAGTCCCTGGGGAATCACATCAACCAGTTGTTAATGGACTCCTGGTGAACTAATCAACCAATTTTACAACCCCTAGTGAATGAATCAACTAGGACCCGCTAGCCCAAAAGTAAACTACCCAGCCTATATGCAACGAATGCATGAAAAATATGACAAGCAAAAATATACAATGACGACGTACACTGAGCATGTTGTCATGTCGTCTCTCTAACAGGATATGTCACTTCATAGGTTCTCTCATCAGCTTGTGGAATCTTTGGTGCTAGAGAAACTCTTGGACAATCCACTCTGATGTGCCTCTCTGACTGCACCTATAGCATCTGCATCTGTTTCGTTCTCCAGACTGTCAAACATTAGATCTCTGAAACAATATCCTGAGATCTGTGCCTTCTCAGCCTCCGACACCTCCAATAACTGATGAAGTCGCCAATGCGTCATCAACCAATGCCCAGCCAACTCCAGATCACTGACTTCATGGAAATAAGTGGGGTTAAACAGCATGAAGTCCTTCACCATCTTCGTCGCCTCTGACATCCTACTCCTGGCGAATGAAGCTACTGCCGGCTGCTCTATCATATTCGGTGTCACAGCAGTAGTCTCTGCTGGTGCAACTATAAGCTCGGCCCTCTCTACTAATGTCTCTAAACCGGCCTGTATAGGAACAGACGGCGCTATGGCTGCCTATGTAGTAGGAGCAGCTAAAGTAGTATTCGTAGGCGCTTTTGCTGGCACTCTGGTACTCTGAATGTACTCCAGAATCTCCTCCATCTGTGCCTGATGTAGTATGTGCTGCTCACTGACTCTCTGTGCCAACGTCTGTAGAGTCACAACCTCCCTAGTGGGCTCACTGGTCTCACCGACCTCCTGTTGAGTCATCGGTGGAGTAGCACTAGGAGTCTGTCCATCCATAGTAATCTGCATCGCAACCGTGCATCAGATCAGACACAATATATATGCGTATCATATGTATTACACAAACAAACATACACGTATATACATTTCTGAATCTACCCACCTCACATCACTTCCCAACTAAAGTTCTAGTCATTCACTTATAGTTTCCACATCTAAGATTTATTCATCAGGTTTATAATCAGGTTTGTCCTAAATTTAAAATGATGTATAGGTCTCTGATAACCTAGGCTCTGATACCAAAATGTAACGACTCAAATCCACATTGGACAGCCATGGGAGGCCACATGGGTCTATAACCAGCCACATGGCTGCCAGCTGTGTCCTATGCCCAACTAATCATCATTTCACCTCAAATCATATAGCGGAAGTCTTAAACATCAAAATGTACAGCGGAAGCAAATGTATAAGTCATAAAACCTAATGTGGAAACCATACCAAAATGTGGTCAAGATATATACATAATGATCCCTAAAATATCAAAATGTAAACCTCAAAGTCATGTACAGGCAACATATATCTCTTACAACCCATACCCAGCATAAAACAATTAAACATAAACAAACGTACGATTATGGAAAATCGTAACCAGTTACATATAATCCTCAATCTTTTCCTTCTCTCCACTCGTACAAATATCTGCATTGAAGCCATCACAGAAAGGCAGATAACGAGTCTAGATTGAGTAATCCCAAGAAAATTCACCAAGTAAATACATAAGTAAAACTGCTGGAATCAAAATATTATAAATAAACATGCGAAACAAAAGAATACAGGCAATTGTGGAAGATCATCGCATGCATAATTATAATAGTGAAGCAAAGTGCGTGCACAATCAAAATCAGACCAAACCATAGTTCGGGCTATCCGCAAGGCACGGCCCGTAAGGATACCTCCAACGGGTGACCCTGGACCCTCTAGGTGGCTGGCATAGGCCACGACGCACCCACACATACCTATCATACCCGGGTAGCATATTCACCGGCGTATGCCTAAACAAATGTTATGGCTTTGTGGACCATATGCCTCCGTAATGAATAAGCATCAGGTGGAGACAAACACAACCACTGTAAAGCAATAGGAAATAAAGATCATTGAATAAACATGACAGTATTCAAATAAATCAAGCAGTAACTACTAAAGTGAATTTCACTTGGGATACCACACACCTCAAACTGCACTCCAAATACCGTCCTAATCCAGCTAGCACGCCTTAACTGCGTGTCAAAGATCCGTCCAATTAATCACACATATTTCCAAACCATGTAAACCTCGATACATACCCCAAATCGTCGATTAAATACCTCAATTAGACCATATGAAACCCTAGATCAACCCAATTGGTAAATTTTTATTAAATTTTTAGTCCCAAAATTGTCCCAGATGCCACAACACTCAACCCTGTACAGCGTCCTGGGCGCCATGACAGACGTCGCCACGTTGTCACCCTCACGGTGTCTCCCAAAATGTCTCCCAACATTTCCCAAATTCTTTCCTCTGGTCGAGACGCCGTAGGTGGCGCCATGGGCGTTTACACGCCACGTCGCCTTTAGCGGCATCTCCACCAGTGGGCACCTTAGGGGGTTTTCAGACCCTCTCGACTCATTATCGCGGTACGAACCCACTCTAACAACTCATACAACACCAAAACAAACTTAAACCACCAACACCTATCGCCCAAACGCTTCCGAAATGCAAACCCTGGGTTTCCCAACCAAAAACCCAAAAATCACTTTGAATACCAAAACAACAACCACATCAATACCAAATCCACATTCTCAACCTCAAATTACACTCAAAATCCATAGCAACACACATTCATGCTGGTGTGCTCAAAACCCACACCACACTCCCCGTCAAAACCTGAGAAAATTACCCCGACACGTAAAGAACGAAGAAATGGTCGAAGATCTCACCTTGGTTTTTAATTTCCTCCACTTCTTGAGCTCCAAATGATCATCCAAAACTCCACAAACCCTCATAAGATCTCACCATTTTCGGATTTCTCTTAGAGGAGAGAGAAAAGTTGATGCAAATGAAAAAAATCCCATATATATATACAAATTTGTCATCATCATACACCCCCACATCCCCATGCATGGTTTGATTGCGAATATGAGGTCAAAAGGTCCTCACTTGATGCCAAAACTGAACCCAACTTGGTCTTTGACCCTATCCTTTGTCACCAATTATATACCTTCTCGAGCGTTACAATACCCGGCTCCGGACAACGCACTGTTCCACGCTCGCGAACCAACATTCCCAAACACTTCCATATCATTTATTATGAATTATTGTACATATTTTATCATTTATTTAATGTGTTTAGACCCCTGGCCTAGTATACTAATAGTTCGTCACCTGGTATCAGCGTCTACCCGCTATACGCATCGAATACCCGTCACACCAGCTTGCTCGTCAATAAATAATGTAAACACATATTGCGATGCAATTTACCTAAATTGAACATATACATCGCTACTTCACCATAAGAGCACACAAAACGGACTGTAAACCTAATCCGATCAGGCTCCGTCTTCGTTATGGGACCCACGAACGTCCTCTCTAGCATTCACGTCCATAATTGCATCATAAATAATGGCCATTAAAAATTGGGTCATTACAAGATCTCACACTGTAAGTGCCTTTGAAGTAATCATGTTGCTCAATGTAATTGAGCTCGTCCAACTTATGGAGTAATAATTGCATCTTGCTCTTACTTAGCTTAGCCCTTTCATTGTAAATTGTCCTCATAGTAGTGACATTGTCACTGTTCTGGGTCTTGATATGACTTAAAATGTCCTTTGGCCTCGCACTCGTATTGCTCAAGTCTTGAACAATGTATTTCTCAGGTACTGTGAGCCTCACAGCTAAAGCGTGCCCAACTAAAGAATTACTGAAGCAATGGTTATGTACCCCACACACAACTTGAACGTGCCACAACCCATCAAGTTCATGCTTCACATTGATCTTGATTTGACAACCAGACTTCTTCGTTCTGAATACATTTTTGATGTCCTCACTGCCTTTGTTCCCGACATCTTTCAATGCTTACTTTGCCTTTCCTATTTTGATTTCAAATCTCCCATACCTCTCACAACCAAGTGATAATCTCGCTCGTCTGCCTTGATCGGAGCCAGAATATGAATTCAGTATAATTAAAACAAACTCATATTGTCTGGCAGTTGCTTGAGCCCAACTGATAACAACCACTCTAATCTTGAATTGTGATGTTGGTGTAAAATACTTTATCAAGTCTGGGAATGACTCCATAAGAGATGTACCTGTTGTGTCACGAGCAGTAGCCTACATGTGACGACCGGCCCCTGACCTAGGGTCAAGTCACCTGGCCCAAACAGTTACCTAGACCCGATACCTGAACCAGACCCAAATAATGGCTTGGCACACCTAAATAAACCTGCAAAATAATCAATATAATAAGATATATGGTAATAAGAGTGTGAAATATAATCATAATAAAACCCTAGACCCTAAACCAAACAGGGATCAAGTTGGTCCCTGTTCAACTAAACAGGGACCAAATTGGTCCCTGGTCAAACAATAAAAATAAAATAAATAAATAAATAAAACTACGATGGGCATCGACATCCCGATAAAGACTTTAAATGGCACAACCCGTAGGACCTGCACCATTGGGTCCCCAAAGATAAATTAACAAGTAGAATACTCAACTTTAAATTGAGTTAATTTCTTATGTAGTGTTGTATAAATTGCTTAGATTCGCGAGGCGGTTCACGTGGGACCCCAAGCGCGCGAGGAGTTGGTGTAAGCATCGCGACGGGTCCAAGTACGTGGGGAGCTTCGCTCATGCATTAAATATGGCTTGAATATTAGATAATTAGGAATTCATGTTTTGAATAGAATGACTCGGGTATGGGTTGCGTCGTGATATTGGTTTGGATCTCTATTATCTTTGGAATTGTGAATACACTATTTTGCCCTTCATGTTATTCGATGCCCCAGAATGTTTGTGGAGTTTCACCGTGGGCCAAATTAGCAAGTAGTCTATATTTGGACACCCCAGAATGTTAGTGGTAGTTCACCACTGAGGGTTTTACTTGACTAATAGAATGCATAAGGTGAACCATTCGAGGGTAAGGGTTTAGAGTTCCACCCTTTGCTACTTGATGATTCTTTGAGACGTGTAGCGGTGATGGCTTAGATGAAACTACCCTTATTTTGGTGTAATTATTTAGAAGGCGCAACGGCCATTGCGTTTCCACTGGTTATTGTACCAAACTAAAAGTAGAGGATTCGGTCACCGGATCCTTACCAATATCTAGTTCGCATTGAATGAAACAACGGACTATATTAGTATTTATCTATCGCATTTCATTTAAATCCTTTATCGAATTTTTCATGTATGATATGTGTAGATTTTTATGAATGAAGAATGGTGAATATTATCATGCATGCAATGAATGAATGCTTACCATACGTGTTATGGTGGATGGATTACGACTTATGATATTGATACTTAGACCATATGATGATTTGTTGGATATGGGAAACTCTATTTATATGTTTCTTCTTAGAAAATGAACTCATTTTCATGACTATGATGAACAGGAACAAGATCTATGCTCGTACCTATTCATGTGTTCATTTATATACTTATGATTGGTTGTGAATTACACTTCTTTGACTTCTATATGATGTGTTGCAAGTATGTTTTGATGTCAAGTTAGAACTTACATAAGTATTAGGTAGTACTTGCGTATTTAATGTGTGAGCGAGTCTTTCCTCTTATTGAGCATCGTTGGTTCTTTAGCTCATCCCACTTTACCCCACAGGTCCATCTACAAGCGCGATAGACAAGAAAGGAAAGGGAAAAGGATCTATCTTGAAGTTCCCTTACATGTGAGCCTCGTATATTATTAGTATATTGCTATTATTGGTCGTTTTGTAAACCTTGTACGTGGGTTGTAACTTAAGACTTAGTTATGGGTAGTTTTGAACCTTTATGATGTTATTATGAAGTTATGTAAGACTTTAGGATATTAAAGATGATAGACCCTTATTATGATATATAAGATAATATGGTTTTATTATGATTATCTTTCACACTCTTATTACCATATATCTTGTTAGATTGATTATTTCGCAGGTTTATTTAGGCGTGCCAAGCCGTTATTTGGGCCTGGTTCAGGTATCAGGTCTAGGTAATGATTTGGGCCGGGCGACTTGACCTTGGGTCAGGGGAGGGTCGTCACACTACATGAACCAAACAAAACAAAATTTAGTTGAGAAACAACGAGAAAATAATAATCAGACGGGAAAAATATTGTGGCGGAGTAACATGGTCGACATCCCAACGTAGGTGTCAAATATACAAAACCACAAATACAGTATGAACTAAGGAGTAAATGCTCTATAACCTAAAGAAAAAGTTTCGATATTTATAGACCGATAACATTCTGTAAGTTGCGGAGTAATAGAGCTGAGAGGTGTACTATACATCTTGGCTCTGTTACTCTGCACGACACGTGATTGCTAGCAACAATGGAGGTGTGACGGCCCCAATTCCCCATAAACTGGATCCCGCAGGCCTAGGTCCATGTGGGCCTCGGAGTCCTTACTCGCGAAGTCTACGCATCCTAGTCAGCCTCAAATAATGGAACTACAATAATTAACTATAATCAACTATAACTACAATAATGGAAACCAGAAATAATGGACAACCTACCCATGTGGAAACCCTGAGAAATGGATAAATACATGCATGTCTGATGATAAAAGCTATATAAAGCGATCATACATGATATCCCTAGTGTCTCAAATCTCAATGCATGTCCCAGTGTTTTACAAAATATAATATATAGTAATTACAACAAAAAAAGAACAAAACCTACACCGAGTAAAGGAAACGATCGCTCCGAGAGTCCTCAGAGAAGACCACCTAGCATCAGCTCCTTCCCCTTGCTCGTTTCACCTTTATCTTTATCTCTATCTGCACCACCGTCATAAACTAGACAGTGAGTGCTTGAAAAAGAGAAAGTAATGCCAGAAGAAACTAAACAGTAATTCAAGATTTCAAATAAACAGTCCAAATATCATACAGTATTAAGAAGCAAAAAGAATAACAAATAGCATGATAAACAAACTGACAAGCTGAGCAATGAAGTTTGAGTGTCCATAGAATCAAAGAAGGCCTATAAGTGGTCAAAATCAATGCAGTACCATAGCACTACATTTATAGTCACTAATGTGACCAACACACCATAGACACCGCAGCGTCCAAACAATCCAGTACCTCTATCAGTGGGGTGGAACAACACAACCGCAGAAGTGATCAAGCTTACCACTCATATGGATCCAAAAGTACTTTCGTAACTCACTTACGCCAAGACACTCAACCAACAACATAAGAATTGAATTTCAAACAAAGGCTCAATTCAAATAACAATGTCAATAAATGGATAATGAATTAATGCATACTTCCTATCTGGCTTACAATCGTATGATAACGTACCTCGGTTAACTGCAAATCTCCGTTCCTCGCGTACCTCTACTAATCCACTCGAATTCCCAAAGTTTGTCAATTAACCAATTTTACAAATCCTATTAATATCTTTCTAATTTACCCAATTTTCTATAATTATCAAATTAGTGTAATTGAGTTGATTTTTGGGGTATTGGGTCGTAGTTTGACCCAATTAAATACCCGAGAGATCCCCAAAATTTTCAAAAAATTTGGTCTCTGTGAACAGTGTCACGCAGTCATAGGCGTCGTGACCATTTACTTGGGCGACATCTCCACGGCGTGGAGAAAAATCAGTCTGCCCAACTCGTATGTGGGTGACGTCGTGACCAGTTGTACTAGACGATGTCCCCACGGTGTCTTCCCTGGATTTTCATCGTTTTCACTCTGCTCAACATGTCTGTAAGTGATGCAGTGGGAAACCCTTCTTATGGTGGCCCTCGCGGCATGTCCAGCAGAACACTCATACTAGGGTTTCTTAAAACCCTGGCTCGAGTCGCCGCGTTTCGAGTTTAGACCAAACCCTTCGGGACATCCAAATCAACTTGAAACTCAACTCCCTTTCAGTCAAAACCCCGACAAAATACCCCGATTCGAAAATAACTCAAAATTCTTCAAAATTTTCAAAAATTTCAATTCATTTCAAATCCACAATCCAACCACCAATTCCTCAATAAAACCATCAATTGATACCAAATTCATTAATCAAAACCATTTCCTAACATTTTTCTCAAAAATTCGTCCGAAATCGTTGTGACGAAAACCCTCAAAATTAACGTCAAAACATGTACAAACTCACAAGGATTGAAGATCTAACCTTTTTACGCGATTTGGTCGCTTCTCGACGTCGCAACGTGTCTGCAAAGCTCCGAAACCCACGTCTCTTTGACGTTCTCACATTAGATCAAAAAATGGAAATGGGATTGAGGAGATAGAAAAATTGGCTTATATACCAATCTCTCGTCTCTTTTCTCACACGGATCTCGAGAAAAATTTTGTGGCTTACCTTCACTCTAGCCAACTACTCTAACACAATAGATTGACACTAATAGGTGACTTGAATTTCAAAACCACACCATTTCTCGCTCAAAACACATATTACTGGACCCGTTTCAACTCTCAACTCGTACCACGTACGTTTCCGGACATAACCTCGCTCCCACATTTTATTTAATTATTTATTATTTTCCACAATTCACTCATTATCTTTTTTTGGAGTTTAATTATTTGTTTTATACCCTAAATTTTCGTTTTTCCTTGCCGAATCTCACACAGAAATCCGTAACAATTTATAAACAAAAACCAAACGCTAGGACACACAGTGTTCTCATTCGGGTATAAATAATAATACAAACATCACAAAAAATAAAATATACCTCAATGTCGACTCCCGAGGCTTGAGTAATATGACAAATTACAATAGTAGGTCATGGTCCTATAAAACATACGACACATGTCACCATTAAATTTGAGGGTCATTACAGGAGGTTATTTCTTTAAGCAAAAAAATCGGCTATAAATGCAAAAAATACCTCTTCATCGTCGAGGTGGATTCATTTTGATGATTCCATAGATAGTTTGTAACAACAAACAACAATTCAACAAAAACTCTCAAACCATAGAATCGCACAAACAACCATGAAGAACATTAGTAAAATGATGATCAAATACTCAGAAAAAATGACATATCAAGTCAATATCAAGTGAAGAATAAACTTACCAAGTTAATTTGGTGTGTATTTGGCCGTCCGGAGACAATGGAATGAAGTGTCTGTGGAGCGGGAGTGGGGGTAACGAGGAGATGAAACGATGAAGAAGGGAATCTTTGGGATATGTTGAACAAATTTCCTGAACATTTCCACATAGGACAAAATTGGAAGCAAAATAATGAGGTCCGTTTAGCCGTTCCCTAAAAAAATTGACGATCTATATTTTGTAAGAGGGATTGGATGCTTAACAATCAAAATAGTAAAGCTAGTCGTATTGATTTCTACATTAAATAAAAAATACAAAAAGATGTGTAAGTTTATGTACACCAAAAAATAAAAAAATATTAATTAAAGGCCAAACTTGTTAAAATGTCATAACCTTTTACAACTTTTGTTATTATATCCTAACTTTTTGAGATTTTTTTGTTATATATCAACATTTTTATATTGTTTAATTTGTATAGTAAATCGCTTTTGAACTCCAAATTCGATGATGTGACAATTAAAATAATGAGTTTAAATCATAAAATTAATAATTGTTTTGATAACTATGAGTGATTTAGTGGTTTATTAAATTCATATTAAGGTGTCACCTCATCAAATTTTAAGTTAAAAATTGACTTGAGATATGAATTAAATAGTTTAGAAAGGTTAGGATAACAAATCTCAAGAGGTTACAATATAATAACAAAAATTGTGAAATGTTACGATATTTTAACCAATTACACCTTTATATAATTTATCAAAATAAATACACAATATATTATTGAAGGCTATAAAAGTAGTAGATCAACACTAAAATAAAAGTTTATCAAAAAATTATATTAAGAAAAAGTTTATAAAAAAAGTCATGATTTGAAAGTATTGGGTCTCTATGTTTTGTGTATTTGTCTTTTTTGTAAGGGTAGATTAGTCTTTTCATACTAACTCAACTATAGCTTAGAAAAAAGTTGTTAGGAGGGACTAAAGTTCATAATTTTAAAACCATAGAGATTAAAATGTATGTTATAGTAAACCTCAGGGACCAATTTTTATTTTACCCTCACATAAAAAAAGACGTTGAAGTTGAAAAATAAGGGTCCAATGAATGCAACCATGAATTGTTGACATTCATGAATGAGGTGAGTCAGTGACTATAATTTGAATTTTTGGATAGACATTGGGACTGGCATTGTCTTCACTACGTCAACCTCACATTGTCAAAGCCTTTCAAGTGAGATAATAAGACATCACTTGCTAAAAAGGCAAGAGCTTGAGAGATCGTGGTTCGATTCCCACTGAAGTCAAAAAAAAAAATAATAAATAAATATTTCGATACTCTAATGTTTATTCTATCCTACGTAGCACACGTTCCTTCCAATCCATTATTATGCTCTTACTAAATTTCTTCCTACATCTACTGTATGCATACACTCAATCTCAGAGTTGTGATGTAATTGATGATGTATCAAATAAAATAAAATAAAGATAGTTTCTAATAGATATCAAACCTCAAAAATCATTTGAAAAGTGCCCGAGTCCAACCAAAGATCTTAATGAATAAATTTCTGCCCCTTCAGTATTTCTGTAAGAGAGTTGGTTAGCTATATTCATGAATTATGCATTGGTAATTTGGCAGGTTAGCTTTCTTCATCCTAATTAATATCTAATCCCTTTAGTTTTCTTTACTCTATTAAGGAGAGGAGTCTCTATGTCTTTCATTAAATCCATTCCTACAAACAATAAGTGAAGGCTTGCAAAAATACTTATTGGCATAAAATGCATTAAGGATTCCTATAAACAAAGTTCTGACGTTACAAAATGAAATTTCAATTAAAATTTACAGGGGAAGTTTAGTAATGAAAACTGCATTGATGTTGAATCATCCAACCCTTCGATCCGCCAAGTAGAAAATTGGAGCTCTATCTGAGAATACTGCTCTACCATCTTTCGTCCTAGATTCGTATTTCCAAGCAGGACCAACGAGCCAAGATGTGAGAGCTCCACCAACCAAGCCCCCTAGCTGAAAATTTCATCAAAGATCAATATCAGCTAAGCTGTCAGAAAATGAAGAATCACACTTGGCTCTTCAGCCAAGATTAGTCCTCCCCTAGATGGAGAACAGAATCAGCTAAGCTAATTAACTACGATAAAAAAGTAGACGAGGTGGTAAACAAGGTTGAACAACAACAACAACAACAAAGGCTCAATTCCAAATTAGTTGCAGTTGGCTCTTCCATTGCGCTGCGCTCGATTTAGTGCAAGCAACAAGGTAAAAGAAAATGAAAAGAACTATAAATTCCTTGATGTCATTTAAAATAAAAATTAACAAATTAGCGATAAAGAAAGGACACAACCTTTTGCCATATTAGGCCCACTACAAAACCTCCTTTTACTGCAAATCCAAAAGTATTCGTTGACCATCTAAACGAACCTTAAGGTTAGGAGTTCAAGATCTTCACTCGGCCAAATGTTTCATTCTAAAATATATTTGTTAAACGCACACCAATAGTTTGGCTGGCTACTCCCTTTCCTCCACGGACAAAAAAAATATGCCAGACGGGTCCAACAGAATAGATTTTAGATTTTTTTTTTTTTTTCTTCTGTGACAAAGGATGACAGTATAGCATTAGAACCTCTTAGCATTGCTTTGTGTATATAGAGGTATACTTACATGTCCCCAGTTATCGATCCCTTTCGACATAAGCCCAATAACCTGAAACAATGAATCAGTTCCTGTCATTATCTTCAGAAGTTGAGAACAGAAAACAATAAGAAATCAAAGGGTCTAATGGCTCTAATCCAAGAACTTGAAACAGAGAAGTCATAATGCTTATCATAACCTGTGGTCTAGGTGCATAGCCAATTATAGGCATACATCAATCAAAAGAATTTGAGAAGTAATAAAGCTTTAAAAATCATACGACACGGAATACATTATGATTTCCATAAAGCCAAGCAAGTTACCATATTTAGCACAATCACATGTGCTACATGCTGCAAATCTTGCTTCCCACCCCCAACAAGACTTCTATGCCTCAAGACAAACACTGCAAAGGATCCAACCTGGTCATAGATTAACAGGGAGCATAAGAGATTAGTGAAAGAAATATGAAATACAACAACAAACAACAAAGTCTCGATCCCAAATTCGTTTGATCCATTTCATAAAAAGTGACATAAGTTTTGCGCTGGTCGTCAACCTTTCACAACCCTCCCTTATTTTTCGAGTATGGATATTGATTTTGGGAGCCCTCCTCCTGGGTGTGTAGTGTATAAAATGTTCTACATAGGTGGAGTTAGATTAGTAAAAGAAGTACAGGAGACAAAAATAAGAAGGCAAATAGTATTATTCGGTCCCTGAACATTCATGTTTTTGTTGATTTGGTCCTTAAACTTTTATCAATTCACTTTTGGTCCCTGAACTTTCATTTCACTCTACTTTTGGTCCTTTTATTAAATTTTGAGAGTAGCGGATATTAATGAAACGGCTTACAATCATTTTTTTTGGATTGATGAATCAATTGTGAATTGCTCGTGAAGCGCTTTGTTAGAGACCGTTGTTCTCCAAACTTAACAAAAGGACTAAAAGTAGAAGGAAATGAAAGTTAAGGGATCAAAAGTGAATTGATGAAAATTTAAAGACCAAATTAACAAAAGATGAAAGTTCAGGGACCAAATAATATTTTATGCCAAAAAAAAGTAGATTCATGCAAAATTTTTCAGCTAGGAGAACTAAAAGTTTCCCAGTAACCAGGTTTAAGACAAAGATTCATATGATAAGTCACGATCAAGCTACCCAAGGAAACGGCAACCTCTTTGGCTTCCATGTGATTAAGTTTCCCACTTATTCCAAACATGAACACTTTATTAGTACACTTTTGGTTCAAATTATCGAGTATCGCCTATGAAACTGAAAGTCAGTGCATCTTTCACCTAAGATAACATGCATCATATAGTATTAAAAACTATTCCCTCCAGTCACAAATGTAGATTGTTCTAGCTTACTTTTCTTGTTCAAAAATGTAAGTCGATCCAAAATTCAAAGCATATTTTACCTATTTTGCCCTCATTAATGAAAATAAAGTAAAAGAAGTTGAAGAGAAGCCCCTCAAAAAGGCATTAATAAAGATAACGGTAATATAGTAATATTACATTACAATTAAATGACTCCTTAATCCTTGTGCTTTTACCTTAAACCTTATCATAAAAATGAGAATATCTCATCAATATCTATTTTATTCACAAGAAAATATTATTTAGAACATCAATAACAGGAAAAAAATCTCTTGAAAGAGAAATACTTCACCAATCAAAAGTTGCAATTATATAACACATGCATTCACAATCAATTGCACTAAATCGGCACAATGGGAGTTTGATCCAGGTAGCCAACCCCAATTAATTTGGGACTGAGGCTATGTTGTTGTGCATTCACACTTCTAGCGGATATGTTTTTAGAGCGCATATATACTCAATAGGTTATACAACAATAATATAGCATTAATCCCAAATTACATCATGTTCAATTTAGTTGATGGTGCGTTTTCCAAATTATTTAAATCTCTCATAATAAATGTGTCCCAAGTTAGCTTCAGCTACCCCTACCTCGTCAAACACAGTTTTTAACATTTTTCAACTTTGCAGCGTTTCAAGTATTTTCTCTCTAAATGCAGATCAGTGGAAACCATCATTTTCTGACATGAACTTTGTAAACTGAAAAAATCACAGCCAAGAGAAAATAAGATCAGAATTACTTACTAATCCAAATATGGCCCCAGAAGCACCAACTGAAGGAGCTTTGCAGAACCAGTAACTCATTGCAGAACCTGATGTCCTCAAAATATAGAATCAGAATCTACAAAAGTTGAAGATGTTGGTGATGTCATAAACATACTTTATCATATGTAGGTATAAGCTTGTTACTTGCAATTGCAGACGTGAAATAAACTGCAAGAAATCTCCTAGGCCCACTGATAGTCTCGATGGTGGGGCCAATAGAGTTCAGTGAGTAACAGTTAACCTGAAAGGATAAGGAAAAAATCAAGATAACCATGCAAATCTATGACGTTGGAAACTAAAGTAAGTTCAAAGCTAGACCAAGAGATGTCCAATATTTCCATGAAGAAAGGATGACGTTGCAAATCTCCAGAACTGTCCTTGATCAATCAGACTGTTTATCTGTAGAAAAACCCATCGCCACTTGAGAAAAACATACCAAATGGGCTAGATACAAAAATCAAATGTACAGTATAGTCTCACTTCAAACCTTAGCTCCCCATAGCATCAGCTTTCCGTGTGTTGCAATTTGTGCAAGATAAACTCTGGACAAAGCACATGTCAATCAGCATCATATCTTACGCGCCCATGAAGGAAGTATCCACAAAAAAAAATACTAAGCTAAAAGTGGAAAACAAAAGAATGCTATGAAGAAAAAGGTTCTTGCTAATCTTTATTGATATAACAGGATACACAGTACGAGACCTAATTTGTTGTTTATGTCCATTGCATCATTGTAAACTAGGAAAAAAAATCAACTTCTTTCACCAATAATATGTTGTTTAATGATAATTAACCGTTTTCTCTACATGCTACCAAAATAAAGTTCTCCATTTTTAGCAACTACTCTCTTCTTGTTATTTCATCTAAAGGTAGCCTGCTGCTGCCCAATTAGAAAACTTTACGCAATAAAAACTGAGGAAATTTGATTGTATAGGGGTACACGGTATACCTAAGATAACTAGGGATGCATTAATTAAGAAGGATTTAAAGGATTATGAAAGCACGCCATCGACTGTATCAAATCGAGTGGAGTGGAAAAGTCTGATCCATGTAGCCGGCTTTGACTAATTCGTGATTGAGGCTTTATTATTGTTGTCATCTGTAGTTGCTATTTGTGAAGGGGGGAAAAGAATCATTGATGGAATAACTAGAAGGTAAAAGCCAAAAACACAACTACACCAAGTGAAAGCAAAGTTTGGTAACCAAAATATGATTGTCACTTGATGGTTTTTCTAAAAGCAAGATAATAATAAATCATAACACTAGTAGACTATATGTTCTATCCTATTCTGCAAACAAATCGAACTCGCAGAGAATGTTGGTGCTCTCGCTTTACAAACTTAACACTAATAGACTTTATGTTCTATCCTAAACCTGCATTGCGTTATGTAACAAAATTTTGAGAAGTATAATACGATAAATTATACAAAATTTAGTACATCTTGCATAAGAAAAAGCATCGAAAGCGAAATGGAATCCAAAATGAATATGATATCACTCCGAATGTTGCACAAAATATTAAAATGAAACAAGACTCACAAAACATTAACTCCGATGAGAATATTTGTCCATAGCCTTCTATTGTAGGACCTTCCACTAGACGACGACTTCAAATAAGATTTCTCCTCGTCCTCAAACTCCTCTACCGCTCCTTTCTTGCTTAAAAAACACAAGCAAGAAGAAGATGCGGACGAGGAAGTACTACACGAAGATTCAAGAAACTCAAATCCCTTAAACAGAAATCCATTTTCATCCCACTCATTCTTCAGCCTCAGTAGATGACTAAAATGTGGAAACCCCTGTCAACAATAAAAAAAAAAATGCTTCAATTATTTTTTCAGTCACAAAACAAACAAAAACGAACGGAAAACAAATTCATCGACTCAGCTTAATTCTTTCACAACAACATTTTGATCTAGTCGGACGAGCATCGACTAAAATACGACAAAATCAATCACAATGTAGGATCAATCTTACAGTGCCATGCATTCTAGTTCAAAATCCTTCAAGCATTGAATAAATTCCAGCAAAAAGTAAGAAACGAAACAAACATAAGTTCATTTCCCCTCGCGCTGCCGACATTACAATTTTGAGCAAACGCACTCAATCTTCAACAAGAAAAGCCTAAGAACTACAATCTGCACAAAAAGTTCATAACTTTTCCTTCAAAGTTTCAAAATCAATACAGAATTGAGGACCTCTACAGAGCATCCACAAGAAAATCATCAACAAAAACAGAAGAAATAGAAGCAGCAATAGCAATACCTTGAAGAGAGAGCCAAACCCTAACCCTAGGTGGAGGGGGTGGTGGCGGAAGCGGAGGTGCACGGCGTCTCCGAGGCGGAGGGCGGCGGCGGTGGTGATCAGGTGCGCCGCCTTTGGCCCTTCACTGCGCGCCGGGAGCCGCCACGGCGGCGGCGGCGTCGGAACGGCTCCCATTTCTTCTGTTCTCACTACGCAGCGTCTGGTTCTTCTGTTTTTTCTTCGCGCGGTGGCAATTGTTACGTTGGAGTACTTATTTTGTCTCATTGGAGTCCGTTGGATGATCATCTTATGGGAGTGAATTAGAGACGTACGACTGTACGAGTGGACGAGAGGTGGCCATTTTTCAAATGAAAAATGATTATCTTTGGGTGAATTCTTTGTTTTTAGATCATTTGTGGTTTTTTGTTAGATTAGGGGCTCACGCACATGGAAACAAGAAATAGTCATAAATGGTTAAAAAATAAAGTGTACACGTCAAATGTGTGCCTAAAGTGTGTTAGATTGTCATTTTTCTTTTCAAATAGGATACAGATAAACGAACCCTACTTATTACTAAACATACCCTATTTCTCAATGCAAAGCATTTTGGATGGTTTTAGGCTTTGATTTGAATTTTGACTTGTAAGACACTTGTTTTATGATGGATGTCTTTTTTTTTTAGTTAAATTTCATGATGGATGTCTTGGATTACTTCTAAGTTCTAAGTTCTAACCATTCTATAAAAAAACACTAATAGTAGTACGTCCTAACAGTTGTACCAAGATTTTAACAAAAAAAAAAAAAAAAACAGTTGTACCAAGATATTTAACAAAAAAAAAAAAAAAACAGTTGTACCAAGATATTTAACAAAAAAAAAAAATCTGTTGTACCAAGATAATGATTGATAATTGTCAGGTATTTCACTTATTCTTTAATTTGGCTATTCAATGTGTGATTTAGTCCAACCAAAATAAATTGAATTTGGTCGAGACACATTTGTCTGAATTTAATACTAGACTATATACTATTTATTTTAGACACATAATAAACATATCATAAATTTGACATAAATGAGTCTAGGTTATAAACATGCTAAATACGTTTAGACACGGTTAATAAATAAGCCATTAATTAACAGGTTAACATGTTTAACTCATTTATGACTTGTTTAATACGATTAAAGAATAATATATAAATTATAAATATATTATAATAAATAAATTATTACAAAATTTACCCATTTGAATACACGTTAATAACGTGATTCTTTTTTGTTTGCACACATATTTTATCATATTTTATTTTATTTTTAAAAAAACATTTACTTTTAACATACTATTTATTTTAGATTTTATTAATAATTATTTATTAAAAGAAATTTAGATGTTTTTTAGAGGATTAATTTTTATAATTTTGTATATGTTATTTGTTACAAGACATTTTTCCTCTGTTATTAAGACTAAACACTTGAATGGAAAAGTAAAGTAAAACTTAATATTTATTGGCTACTTAATTAAGTTCATTAAAAATTTTTATGTAGATATATTTAAAATGTAGTAAACAAATTATAAAAGTTTAAATAAATTAACAAGTTTAAATAAAATATTTAATAAATGGGTGACATGAATACCTGACATGTTTAATATGGTTGATTTAGACACGAAAACGATTAACATGATTAATAAATGTGTCATGTCATGGGTTTACATTATATGGGTCATGACCTCTTTACGACATGACATGTTTATGACCCGTTGACACGAATTGTCACCCCTATGTATCTCACTTACAAGATTGCATAAAATTAATTGAGATTTTAGAGAAATAGAGTTATCTCATAATTTCCTAAATAAACTATACCTTCTACTTTAAATTTAAATTCCAATATTGGAGCGTTCTTTAAAAAAATGGTTTGGTTTGTTCTAAAAATTGTAGAAAATTTATTGTATAGTGGTCTATTAATCTAATTTTGTTATATATTATCAATCATGTAAACAATATAAAAAAGGTTCGAATATATACAAGGGCGTGCTTGGGGTAGAGCAAGAAGGGCGACCGCTGACTGCCCTAGGCCCCCTCTGCCCATACTTTAACTAATGCAAGTATATATGTTCAAAGAAAAAAATAAATTTCAAAGTTTGCCCTAACCCCACTAAAAAAACCTACGTGTTTGTTAAAAGAAGAAAAGAAAAGAAAAAAGACCTCTATTTTCATGGGTTTGACCCCTTTTCTTTATTAAAGAGAGTTTTGTTTTTTTCTTGAAAAATATTCTACAAGAGATTTGATCATGAATTATGCTTTGGTAATTTGGTAGGTTAGCTTTCTTCATTCTAATTAATATCTAATCCTTTTAGTTTTCTTAACTCTATTCTGCCTTTTTCATTCAATCCATTCCTACAAACCATAGGAAATGAAGGATTGCAAAAATATTATTTGGTATAAAATTTATAAGATTCTCATAAACAGAGTTCTGACGTCACAAAATGAAATTTCTAGTGAAATTTTTACCAAAAAAAAAAAAAAGATATAGTATAATTTACAAGGTTAGTTCAGTTACGAAGAGGACTGCATTGATGTTGAATCATTCAACCCTTCCTTTACGATCTGTCGAGTACAAAATTGGAGCTCTATCTGAGAACACGGCTCTACCATCTTTCGTCCTAGATTCGTATTTCCATGCAGGACCGACGAGCCAGGATGTGAGAGCTCCACCAAGCAAGCCCCCAAACTGAAAATTTCATCACAGTTCAATATCAGATAACCTGTCAGAAAATGAAGAATCCCACTTGGCTCTTCAGCCAAGATCAGTCCCCTAGATGGAGAACAGAATCAGCTTACGCTAGTTAACTAAGATGCAAAAATAGATGAGGTCGTAACAAGCAGGTTGAACAACAACAACAACAACAAATGTTCAATCTCAAATTAGTTGCGGTCGGCTACATAGTTCAAACTCTTCCATTGTGCTCGATTTAGTGCAATTAACGAGGTAAAAGAAAATGAAATAGGAATATAAATTCCTTGGTGTCATGAAAATATAAATTAATACATTACAGATAAAGGACACAAACTTTTGCCATATTACACTACAAGAAAAGCTGTTTGTTGTGACAAGGTATTTTATGGCAGTTAAAAAATAGCCACAAAAACATTTATTGTGGCAGGGATTGCCTGCCACTATTAAAGAAGCAAAACGTCAAGTACTTTCCTTGTGATTTGTTATAAATTATTTAAGGCAGCTTAAGACCTGCCATAAAAAATTAAACCAAAGAAAAAAACCAAACTATTAAAAACAGTGCCGCTTACGTTGAACTAATCTTTCTCGCGCTGGTTCACGCGACTTTTGATCGAGAGGGCAATTTAGTCTTTTTACATAATCACAAAACTCTAACAAACCCTTCTCTCTTTCGTGTGGTAAATTCGCGTTCGTCTGTGTTCAAACAAACCCTTCTCTCTGTTGCATCAGATCTCCTCGCCGTCGTTCACATTCGCCATTAATGGATATCAGCTAGGACCGAAATCGAGAAAAGCTTGATTTCGATTTGATATGCTCATCAAAGCTCTCTTGCATCAGATCTCCTCGCCATCGCTCGCCCTGTC
The DNA here is from genome assembly GCA_039657345.1 of Stephania japonica. Taxonomy (NCBI): domain Eukaryota; kingdom Viridiplantae; phylum Streptophyta; class Magnoliopsida; order Ranunculales; family Menispermaceae; genus Stephania; species Stephania japonica. The sequence goes on from CM077562.1 coordinate 43,295,303, forward strand.
TCAGATCTCTCATGCGGCCATCTCTCGCCTTGTCTCAGATCTCTCAAGCGGCCATCTCCTGTGTAAGCTTCAATTTGATCTATTTAATTTGAAAAGTTTTTCAGTGATGATTTAGAGTTTTTGTGTTGTGGTTTTGTGCTATTTGGCTCGATAAAGCTTGATTCTGGCTTGTTTGTGGGAAAAATTACATCCGTACGGTATTTTTTTTTTTAATTCGTAAATTATTGTGATTTTCTTTTTTATTCTTTAATTAAAGTATATCACCTTTTCAAAAGGCGTAATTAGAGTTGCCCAAGATGACGTGGCGCACCAACACGAATAGCGCCTTTTGTAAAGGCGCTATTCGTGTTGACGTGGCGCCACGTTGGATTGCATGAATATATATATATTATATATTTTATATTATATATATATATTTTATATATATAATATATATATTTTATATATATAATATATATTTTTTATATATAATATATATAATATTATATATATATTACATATATTATTTATATATATATATATATATTTTTTATATACCTGTCGCTAATGGATTTTGGCGACGGAGACCCCATCGCCAATCGATTTTGGCGACTGGCTCCCCGTCGACAATCCCGTCGCCATTTCATAAAAATCACCACCTCACCGCCACATCACGCCACGTCATCGTCAATAACGCCTTTACTAAAGGAGATATACATTATTTTTGAAATTTTAAAGAAATTTACGAATTTAAAAGAAAACCAACCCTACTTTTTTAATAAACCCCTCTCCCTCTCGGCTGTTTTCTCTCTCTCTTGGCTCACAAACTCAACCCAAACACACACACAATTACACTGGCGCCTATGTTCGCCGCGCGCTGCTTGCCTCCGTTCACCGTCGTCGTCGCTCGCGCTCTCTCGATCTCCTCCCACACACTCTCTTCTCTCTCTCGCACCGCTCATCGCTCTCTCGCTCTCTCCCTCTCCCTCTTTTAAACACTTAAACACCCCTTACCGTCCCCAACCAACATTCAACCCCCCATTGACGACCCTAGGTTGTCGATAGGGAGGTTGTAGGGGGTGCTTGCAGAGATTCTCTGCATGCATGCAAAGAATCTCTGCAACGCGTCACTGCTCTCACTGCATGCGTGGTGTCCTCCCATGTGGCATCCCACGCGTCACTGCTCTTACTGAATGCGTGGTGTCCTCTCACTGCATGCGTGGTGTCCTCCCATCCCATGTGGCGGACCTAACCCTCCCATCCTATGTGGATTTTGGTCCGCCACGCCATTCGTGTTGGTTCGCCACGTCACACGAATGGCGTCTTTTGTAAAGGCGCCATTCGTGTTGGGCCATGTGTGTTTCACGCTAATTACGCATTTTCGAAAGGCGATATACTGTAATTAAAGAATAAAAAAAAACCACAATAATTTACGAATTAAAAAAAAAAAAAAAAAAAAAAAAAAAAAAACAACAACAACAACAACAACAACAACCGTACGGATGTAACAGGGCCAAGGGAGAGAGGAAGAGAGTGTGTGAGCCGAAAGAGAAAGGGAACAGCAGTCAGGAATATATATTATATATATAAAATATATTATATATATATTATATTTTATATATATATTCCTGTCTATTTTATATATATATATATATATATATATATATTATATATATTATTTTATAATATATATTATAAAACTTAAATAGATTGGCGACGGGGCTCCCCGTCGCCAATCTATTTTTAATATATATAAAATATCCACATCACGAATGGCGCCTTTACAAAATGCGTCATTCGTGTATTGTCCCGCCACTTCACACACGTCACACTTAATAACGCCTTTAGTAAAGACAAAATACATTATTTTTAAAATTTTAAAAAAATTTACCTTATTTAATGAATTTTAAAGTAAAACAACCTTACTTTTTTAATAACCCCTTGTTTGTGTGGGATGCCCTAATTTGATGGCTTGTTTATGTTGTTTGGAGAAGCAATGTCATTGATTAGCATTGTAGATTTGTCGATTTGTAGTTGAAAATTCTTACAACATTGATCCTTCTGCAATGTCCTGAACAAGAGAGTACTGATGAGAGTAACCAGTGATGTATCACAAAAATGATGAAAGGAGAACTGATGAGAATACTGATGATGACTAGTGATGAGAGTACTGATGAGAAAACACACACATGCATGTATCACAAAATGATGAGTGACCAGTGATGTCGGGGCAAAGAAGAGAGAGGGCTTGAGAATAGTTTAGACTACATAATTAAACATACTATTACTAATTTGCTGATCTGTATTTGTTTCGATGGATTTGTTTGCTGCCACATATATGACTTCCCCGTATGAGTCATGATTTGCTATCACTACCAGTTCATCTATCTATCTCTATCTAATAAAACACATAACCACACACAAAGAGAGAGTCAGAGAGAAAGAGCTCTGTTTTTAGCTGCAGAAGATGTCATTTCAAGTAAACTGCATTCTCAGATGTTCTATTAAAGCAAAGGAATGCAAGGCCTCCCAAGCTCACGTACTATATCAATATCCCAGGAACATCCATCAAATGCAATTAATGAACTAGCATTCTTCCCATCCAAATCTCCCATTGGTAAGTATTGGATTATTGGGGACATACGGTTAGGTAGCCAAGCATCCTGAAAAATGTTGATAAGATTACCACTACCAACTCGCCATCTACACCCCTTTCTTAACTTAGGAATTATGGACACAATGCTTCGCCATATGTAACTCGGGTTCGAGTCAGTTTAGTCTCCCATACATTCGAATTTTGGACACAATGCTTAGTCTTTCTGTGACGGCCCCAAATTCTCAATGCATTTGGGTACGCCCGGCCTAGACCCGTGCAGGTCCCGAGTCAGTTTCTCAGGGAACCTGACGAGCCTAGTCAGCCTCAAATTTATCAAGACTTCAAGATTTATGAAAGAGTTATTGCAATTATAACACAGCGGAAGCAAAATCATATTCTAATCAAATATTAGGAAATAACTCAATCAAAGGGAAATTAGGAATCTATATAAATGTGGAAAACCCCGATATAGTCATATCCAAGTCAACAAAATGGATTGATAGAATCCACCTCAAAACATATTTCCCAGTCCCAAAACGATCATATATATATAAACGTCATACAAAAAGAAATAAACATGAGCCTACATCTCGGTACATTAAGTCCAGCTGCTCACAAAAAGTCTCCTAGGCAAGGTCCCTTGCCCCTACTGCTATCCGTCCTATCTGCACCCACCGTCACAAACTAGACGGTGAGCAACTGAGAGAAATCAAAAGTAAAGCCAGAAGAATATAACAGTAATTCATGAAATAACAAACAAGGCAATCTAAATATCATGCAAGGTACTTGAAAGACAGGAATTTAAATAATCAAGAATGCATGATAGACAGACTGAAAATGATAGCAATCGAAACATGCGTGTTCTACGAGTCAAGAGAGGCAATAAGTGGTCTAAATTCCACAACAGCGATGTCGCAACATCGAAATCCACAGCAATATCCACAACAATCCAGTACATGGTATCACACAATCACTAGGGGTGGTCAAACACTCGTGCGCACGAGTGCCTGCGTTTTATCCCTTCTAGTGCAGGCCGCATGTACCTTCAAAACACACACTTATGCCAAGAACACACATACAAGGAATATGGAACGGAATGCCAACAAGTAGATAATAACAAACACAACGGAATGAAAATGAATCACATGGTATTTTCTTAGCTGGCTTACTAACGTACAAATGCTTTTTAAGGCAAGTGTACTTACCTGAACTATCGCGACCCGTGTGACGACTCCGAGATCCTAACGCGTCTCCCGTGATTTCCCGATTACCTGATAAGGGTTTAAATCTTGAATATTAGGGTAAGGTTTATCATTAAATCTTGAGTTGATTTGTATGGGTTTGTATCATTTGTTAGACTCTAGTTGGATTGAAATATGTAAGCCCATTTTCATGAATTATTTACTTGTTATGGCCCCATTTTATATTGGTTATGTTGGGCCTTAACACAAGCCCATTTACATCATTTTATTTTGTTTATAAAGTGTCCATACTTCTCCTTTATTTTTATTTTATTTTATTTACACACCCATATTATATGACCACCACAACACTAAGTAAACCCCACTGTGAGGTGTACACAACACCCCACTGTTGTGTACACCCCGCTGATTTGTGCACACAACACCCCACTGTTGTGTGCACCCCGTTGTCATACACGTCTTGTCACTCACCCTAAACTGTGGGGTGCACATACATATTCATGCATGTATCCATATTCATTCACCCACTCACACATGGTATACCCCACAGCCAATAGTGGGGGTGTACAGCTTCATCTCGCACCCCAGCAGTGGGGTGCACAGTGTCACACCCCAAAATGTGGGGTGTTCATGCAAACATATGTATCCATTCACACACCATCATTCTTCCACTACACACTCATGTATGCACATACACCCACATGCACCCACCACCCTATTGCCGAACTATCCTCACCACACTCCCCATCACCTTGACTGTCCACCCACATCACTCACGCACCCCAACAGTGGGGTGCACACATGCACACATCACCTCACACGCATACACAAAAAAAAACAGTTTTAAAACAAGTAAAACAGTGAGAAAAGAGAGAAAGAGAGGGAGAGAAGAAATAGAGAGATAGAGAGTGATCTCCAGTGGAGGAGGTAGCCTCGACCACCACCATTTCCGGCGAGAGAGGTGGTGGCATGAGAGAGCAAGGTGAAGAGGGAACCCGAGGTGAGAGAGGGAGAGAAAACCGAGAGGAGAGAGAGATCGAGTCAACTCGAGAGAGGGAGGGTGAGAGGCAACCTCCGGCGAGCTACTCCGCCTTCACTGGACCTCCGACGACTGACGAGAGCTTGGCCAGTTGAGAGGTGAGTGGGAACTCGAGAGAGAGAGGCCGAGAGATGAGAGAACCATGAGGGAGAGTGAACAAACCGAAAAAGAGAGAGAGAAGGTATACCTTGCTCCGGCGAGGTGGTTCGGTCACCTGCGAGGACGGGGCTGGTGAGAAGAGGAAGAGGACACCGTAAGGGTTGAGTGTGGAGTGACGAGAGTAAGAGGAAAACGTGGTGTATATAAGGTGGAAAGTGTTGGTTGTTTGTTTTTTTATATTATTATTTTTTTCTTCCTTACACCAATGATGGGTGAATAGTAAGTTAGGTGGGGTGTTGTCTTAAGCATGGCCTTTCATCTCCACCTAACCACGCATCTCGAGGTTGATCTATTGATGCTCCATTATTGGACTGTGTCACTTTAACAATCCTACACCATGGTCCATTTGTTGTGTATTTATCCAACACTCGCGTTTTCCAACAACTTTCCCCGACCCGTCTTGCCTCCTCGGTCCGTATTTCCCCGTCACAGGCATATTTTCGCGTTTATCTCGTACAAATAAATAATTTATTTATTAGAAAACTCATTTATATGTACTCTTTACAATGTTTTAAATCTCCCGTGTACCCGTAACCAAATTTTCCTACTCGTGCACCGATTAAATCGTCTGGTCACTCAAATACGAGTATAAATACATATTACACATCATCATTCACAAATAACCAAATTTCCGCGTCGTTACACTTTCTCTTTGGGTCCCTTCTCTTATAAATGTTCAAGTTGTTACTAGTGCAATTTATACGATATCTTGATAAGTTATGTCTGTATTAGATTTTAGTTATTACTAACATTGATTGTCTGTTTCTTTTTTTTTCTCAACCTGAGACAAGCTTTCAACTTTTGTAAATTTGTGAGCGCATTCTAGGCTTAGTTTGTGTTAATATCATTAACATCTTGCTGACTTTTTTGGTGCAGTTTTATTCTTTAAAATGGACAAGAGTTGGATAGATTTAATGGATACAACATCTCATGCCTATGTTAGCGGGGTGGACAGATTTTTGGATTTTTCTTACGATAATAATGGCACTAATAGAAGAATTTATTGTCCATGTCTTGGATGTTTGAATCGGTACTTATATTTTAGAGGTGATGTCAGACAACACTTAATTGTGAGTGGTTTTTGGCGTAGCTACAAGAACTGAACTAGTCACGAAGAACCATATATTTCTTTGCGGCATGGACATAGTGATGATATCAATAGAGAAAGGCTAGTCAAGGCTAATATGGTTAGAATGGTACATGAGGCAGTAGATTCTTTTAGCGTTGGATTAGATTATGAAAAGAGACAAAATTGTGGTCCTAATGAAGAAACAAGGAAATTTCAAAAAAATTTGCTCGATGCAGAACAACCATTGTATCTAGGATGTGATGAGTTTACAACTCTTTCTTTCATTGTTCGACTTTTGAATCTAAAAGTTATTGGTGGATGGTCAGGTAAATCATTTACTATGTTGCTAGAGTTGTTGAATGATGCATTCCTCATGATCACAAAACTCCCTAAGACGTTCCATGAAGCGAACAAGTTGACAAAGGACTTAGGGTTTACTTGTAATACATGGGATGCATGTCCTAACAATTGTATGTTATTCAAAGACAAAGATAAGGATCTAGATGCATGTACAGTGTGTCATGCATCTAGATATAAAGAATTGAATGGTAAGGTTATTTGGAAAATAACAAGGGAAAAAAAATAGCTGCAAAGCGAATGAGGTATTTTCCTTTAAAACCAAGACTCAAAAGGCTCTTTATGTCATCTGAGACAGCGTCACTCATGAAATGGCATGCACACGAGCGAATTAATGATGGTGTCTTAAGACATCCTGCAAATTCTCCTGCTTGGAAGACTTTTGATGAGAGAAATCCACATTTTGCTGAGGATTGTCGCAATGTAAGGCTTGGACTATCAACTGATGGATTTAACCCATTTAGAACAATGTCTTTGCCACATAGCACTTGGCCTGTGGTGCTACTGTGTTATAATTTACCACCATGGTTATGCATGAAGCAACCATTTTTAATGCTATCTGTGCTCATTGATGGTAAAAATGGACCTGGGGACAAAATTGATGTCATTATGCAACCACTGATTGATGAGTTGAAAGAACTATGGATTGAAGGTATCAACACCTATGATGTTTCAACTAATGAGATGTTCAACCTACGCGCTGCACTGTTGTGGACGATTAGCGATTTTCCAGCATTTGCTAATTTATCAGGTTGGAGCGCTAGCGCTAGAGGTCGATTAGCTTGTCCATGTTGCAATGTAAAAATTAAATCTCATTGGTTGTATAATTGCAAAAAATATTGTTACATGGGTCATCGTCGACTTTTGCCTACAAATCACAAATGGCGAAAAGATAAAGCGTCATTCGATGGTGAGAAGGAATTGAACACAAAGCCAATCAGATTGACAGGCGGTGAGGTGGTACAACAATTGAACAAATTTGGCATATTAACGATGTATAAAAAAGATCTTTTAAAGGCCAAGCAGATGAAGAAGGATGCAAATTAAAAAAAAAAAAAAGGAAGAGAAAAGGTGTGGAACATGATGCAAAAAGATTAGAGAACACCATTGGATGAAAAAAAGTATATTTTTTGAATTACTGTATTGGGAGTATAATTTGATTTTTCATAATCTTGATATTATGCACATTGAAAAGAATGTGTATGACAATTTGTTGTATACAATGTTGGGAATTCCAGGAAAGTCAAAAGATGATTTAAAAGCTAGATTTGATTTACAAGCTATGGATATTAGAAAGCCATTACACCCACAAGCAAAAGGTCTCACTAAAGTTTGCTTGCCTCCAACATATTTTTTCATGACTAAGGAAGAGATAAATGCATTCCTGAAAGTGTTGAAGGACATCAAGGTACCGAATGGTTATGCTTCCAATATCTCTCGGCGTGTTCGTTTGAAAGAGCAAAATATATGTGGTCTTAAGAGTCATGATTGTCATATTCTTCTTCAACTTCTTCCTTTAGCCATTAAAAACATATTGCCAAAACATGTAGTTGAGCCCATAATTGATTTGTGTAATTATTTTAGGCAATTATGGTCAAAAGTAAATACGCCTTCTGATTTGCAAAGTATTCAAGACCGTATACCACTTACTCTTTGCCAATTGGAGAAAATATTTCCGCCATCAATTTTTGATATAATGGAGCATTTGTCAGTGCATTTAGTTGAAGAAGTATTGCTTGCTGGTAATGTCCAATTTCAATCAATGTATCCTATTGAGAGGTTCTTACTAACTCTTAAACAATATGTTCGTAATCGAGCTCATCCGGAGGGTTCCATTGCACAAGGATATTTAACAGAAGAATGCATGATTTTTTGCTCGAGATATCTAAATGATGTAAAGACCAAGTCCAATCGACCGATTCGAAATTATGATGGTGGTGATCCTTATAGACGTTTCTTTGGAAAAGATGAAATGGTACTTCTTGAAGAACTTGAATGGATCCAAGCTCATAGATATATATTAGTGAACACTGATGCCACTATTCCTTTTCAAAGGTATGTATTCAAATAATATTTACATTTATCTAACTTCTAGTATATATATTTGATGATTTATTTGATACTATTTGCAATATTGATCTGTATATAGAAAACATCTTGAAGAGCTTACAAGTCAAATGCCTCATGCATCAAAGTACAAAATTCGAAAAGAGCATAACAATACATTTCACACTTGGTTTAAAGATCATGTAAGTACTATATATTGTCATATTTTATTTTGTCTTTTAATTTATTTTTATACTAAAAATCTATATATTGAATATTTTTAAACGAAATCTATAGGTTCAGAATTTACGGAGGACTTCTAACATTAGATTCTCGGAGGAAATTGAAAGACTTGTTGAAGGTCCTAATCGATATGCAAGGAGATTCAAAGGTTACATCATAAATGGCTTTCGATTCCGCACCAAAGAAGTTGACAATAAACGACATACTCAAAATTCTGGTGTTTTTCTAAATGCGAGTGGTGAGAGTTATGCCAGTATAAAAGACAAAAACCCTCATTCAGGAAAGGCAGACTATTATGGTGTACTGACCGATGTCTATGAAGTTACCTACTCTAGGAATGCGAAATATATTTTATTCAAATGTGATTGGGTGGATGAGAAGGGAGTGAAAAAAGATGATGATAAGTTTACTTTGGTAAACTTTAATTACTTGTTATATAAGAATAGAAAAGTTGGGGATGAACCGTTCATCTTAGCTACTCAAGCGCAACAAATTTTTTATGTTCGTGATTCTTTAGACCCTGATTGGCATGTTGCAGTTAAAATGACGGCAAGAGATATTTTTGATAATACTTCTTGTACTAATTCTTATCTAGTGGAATCAAACGTGTCGCTATTTGAAGAATTTAGCTATCAACAACGGTTTGAAGGTTCATCTGCGCATAATGATGATTTTGATTGGGTTAGAAAAGGTGTAGATGGAACAATGTTAGAAGTGAATTGTGTTGAAGAGGGTGAAAGTAGTGATAAAATAATGTGATAGGACTTGTTTCTTATATTTGACTCTGTTTGTTTCTTTATTTTTGGGTTGTTGAATTTAATTGATGGATAAGTGAGATCCATATGAGTATGCCTTCAACTGAATCATGCATGTTGCAATTGGGGATTCTTGTCATTTTTATTTCAAGCTTTAAGATGATGAACTGTCTTTAAATAGCTTACTATTGCAAATGAAGATTCTTGCCATTTTGGTTCTTGAGTTTTTTAGATTATTATCTTTTGTTTATTATTATTGTTGTTGATAGTGTAATTATAATGTATAATCATTTCTAGCCAATTGATGACATCAATGCCTTATTTTATTGGTGAACTTAATTGTTTTGTTTTCTTGTCATAAATGAACACCTTTTAAATGATCCATTGCTTTGTGGGGAAGGAAGTCTATTGTTACTTTATGTTGTTGTTTACAGATTTCTCATGGTGAAAAGAAAACATCATGGACAATCTATGCAAGATGTCGTTGCCAAATTTCAACAACAAGAACAACAACCACAGGAAGTAAACGAAGAAGAAAACCAATCGAGTTTGTCCTGATTATTTAGATATCATTTCAATTCGTTCTTTGTGTTCTTTTTTTGTTGAAGTAAGAAAATAATTGAATTTATATTGCAGGTGAGCAGACATCTACTTTTTCAAGGAAAGGGAGGGGTCCAGCTAAACCTTGTAGGACATGGAATAATGGACAAAAGTTGCAGCTCACCTTTAATGAATTTTTGCAACCTATCGGCGAAAATAAAAACAAATTTATGTCACAACTTGGTCTGATTGCACGTAGTGGGAAAGTCCCATTGACATACTTGACATGGAAAGATGTTCCTGAAGATACGTTGAATTCTCTTTGGAACGAGATTCAAGTATGATTAACAAAATATTCATTAATCTTTTACTATTTGTAATTCTGTTTTTTTTTTTTCTTATATTGAGGTAAATCTTCTTTTTTTTAGGATAACACAAATGTCCCTCCGGAGTATTAAAAAGGATGTTTGCGCTCTCTTGGTAAAAAGTGGAGGAGTTGGAGGCATACAGCTAAAAAGAAATATTTTATTAGACATGAAAATGATGATGAATATTTGGAAATAGCTCCTAAAGACATACAAGATGATCAATGGGCATTACTTGTGGAATATTGGAAAAGTGAAGAATCAAAGGTGAGTAATATGTTTAAATATTTGTTATTGCAAAGAAAATATGTTTTTGGAGGGCATACCCTGATTTATTTTTGGTGCCCAAATGGGTTTCTCTTTCTCTTAAACTAATTAATTAATTGGAGGAATCTACAGGACAATGTGGTTGTTGAGAACTTGGAGATTAATATTAGGGTTTGGTTGGTTTTTAAGTTAAATTGAGGGTATTGTTGACACTTAAAATGGGTTCTTTGTGACGTTTGATTCAAGGGTTTGTGGGTTGAGAACTAACTTTTTTTGTAGGCTATTGTGAAACGAAGTTGTCAAAACAGAGCAAAGCAAGGATTGCCTCATAGGACCGGACATACAGGGTTTTGTGATATTCGTCATCAAGTAAGTGAGTGAATTTGATGTTTGACTAATTTTTATTGTTTTAAGTCTTCATTGTATCATGAGAATGATAATCTTTTTTTATCTTGTTGCATGTATTAGATGCAACAAAACGGAGAACTTGTTGACCGCGTGTCCGTGTTTTTAAAAACACGTGCAGCTAAGCCCAATATCCAATTGGACCCAGCTACACAAGATAAAATTGTAAGTATAAGGAGGTATACCTTATATTTTTAGTATTTGAATCTTGTATCCTATATACAAAATGGTGAACTTGTTAACCGTGTCCGTGTTTTTGTAGTACTTATATCTTATATTTGTTTTTTAGTATGAAATGAATGGTAGACTTGCGAAGGTTTCTGAAATAGAGCAAACACTGGAGCTTAGAGAGAAGATTTTTAAAGAGGTAATGTGTCAAGAGGGACATGGCCATGTTCGAACATATGGCTTGGGTCCATCATATAGAGATGTTTTTGGTAGTACTTTGAATGTGCCTGCTGATGTTACAATTCAAGCATTGCGAAATGAAGTAATGACGACAAATGCAAAAGTAGACTCTCAACAAGTAAATTTGTTGATATATTAATGGCAATTATACATGTTAAGTTTGTTTCTAGTATTGTCAATATTAATTTTGACCATTGATTTGTAGATGCTAATAGATAGCATGGTTGGATTTTTGACAAAATCTGGGTTTCGTTTTTCACCGAATGAGCAGGTAAAGGTTAAAATAATAGATATTATTTGACATTTATTTATTTTCTTATAAAATTTTGTTGTTGAATTGTAGGTTGTAAATGAAGCTTCCAGTTCTTTAATATTTTAGTTGGGTCGACAAAGAAGAATCTTTTGGAAAGTAAAGTATATTTTAGTTTGTTCTTTGCTTTTCTTTTATAATCCTTGTTGATCTTGAACACAATCATGCCTTCATTCTTATGAGAAAATGAGCAGAAAAGTGATCCCTTACCATGTACTGGCACACTAGCTCAATTCCTTCACCTATATAATATATGAATTACTTGTGCAACAATATTTTGTTTGTTAATTTCAGCAGAAAACACATAAAAGACTTCTCTTGTGGGTTTTGGGCTTTTTGCTTTGATGGGTTTATGTTTCAATTTCGGTTGTTGTCTTGCTTTATAGAGTCAACAAGTGCCTGTGAATTGAGGGTTGTGAGTGATTGGTGTTAGCTTTAGACAGTCTGCAATTATGATAACAAGATTGTTTATTTCTTTAACTCTTGTTTATGGTAGAATGACATGTTATCCAACCATCCTTGGTAGTCTAGAAATTTAAAGTCTCTCTTGGTCCCTATTAAATAATTTAGTCTTGGCAACAACGCACTTGGAAATCCTGATCGAGCGAAACCCCGAGTCGAAGCTGCCGGAGGAACTTGAGTTGAATGGGGAGGTTGTTCGTAGCGAGGAGATTGGGAGTCATGTCTCATTCGCCGTCGAAAACTACGACGAGTTTGTTAACACTATGAAGGTCATTTGAATCATTGAATCATAAATTAGTAGTTGGATTGAATGCAGCCTTTGTACTGTTGGTAGTGGCTTACTTTTGTTCAGAGAGAAGGAATATTAACTGACGAGTGGGTGAATAGTGGACTGTCCGTTTTTTTTCACTAGATAGAGTGTGTAATGGATGAAATGCACATGGGTGGTGGGGGGTTTTAGATGGAAGGAGGAGGGTAGTTGGGGAATTTGAGGGGGTTTTTGAATTTATGTTGGGGTTGGAGTAGATTTTAACTTTACAGTTGGGTGTGGTTGGTTGAGAGAGGAGGAAAGATTAAACAAAGTGAGATCATGTGAGACCAACTTGGGGTTGGGGCACTAATGTGAGAGTGAGACCATGGTTGTTTGGTTGATGTTTCCAAGGACATGCTGGCGTTGGAAAATTTTAAGAGAAATAACAACAGTGTTAATTTTAGTTTAGGATTGTATTGGAAAATGTAAAAGAAGAAAAGGGGAATTGTTGCATATAGCTCTTTTGAGGGGGTGTTGGAGAGTTGAAGAAGATGTTGATGAAGGGTGAGGGTATTGTGACAGGAGACCCAAAAAAGAACTGAGAACTGAAAGGGTCAACACTTTTTCTTCTATGTAAAAAGAGAGAGTTTTATAAGTGTAAAGGGCCTTTTAGATTGGATGAGCCCCTTTGCTGCACTTTAAAGATACATCACTCTAAATGATGGCTTTTGCTCCTTTTCTAATGTAGAAGTTCAGCTGAACTTTCTTTGTGTTGTTGGTAGTGGCTTACTGTTGATTATATCTCACTTAACTGAGCTTCATTCTGCAGGAGAAAGGAATTGGGTTTCTCGAGTTTAGTATTGGAGAGAGGAGGCAAGGATTCTTCTCTGATCCAGATGGTTAGTGAAACATTTTTTCTTTGCGCAACCTCAGTGTAATTTTCAATTGGGTGATGATAGATAGATTCTGATTGAATTGGTTCTGTTATTCATGTGTGTGGAAATCAACAACTCAATAGTTGATTTGTTGATTTGTTAGTGGGATTGAAGTTGAAATATATGGGATTTCTCCCAGATTTATGTGGTCTATTTTCTAAATTATATTGATGGTTATGGTCTGTTTACGGTCACAAAATTTAGCTTTAAATCAATAGATTTTTTTTTTTTTTTTTTGTTGTTTCTCTCTAATATGCTTTTGTTTTTGCAATTCCCTTACAGATTGCAGTTCTAATTCATGAAGACAGAAGAAAGGAATCGATCTCCGAAATTCCTTTTTTCATTTTTCATCTTTTGCATTCTATTCTTGAAAGGAAAATAATCATGAGAGGCATGATCCTCCCATCCAATACATGTTATTCATTGTTTGTAGTCTTATCTGTAGACTTGAACAATTTGATGGTTGTATCCTAATTGTACAAATATTATGAATTGTCATTGATGATTGTGTTATGCATTTGTTTCTTGTTAGGTGTTTACGTAATGCTATAGTTTAATTTGGTGAAACTAGTTAACTTCTAGTTGTTAGTGGATCATGAATTTTTATGGCAGCTAAATGCTGTCACAATATGTATCTGTTATTTGCGGCAGCTAATTCTTGCCACAAATATATATTTTTTGGGGCAGTTAATTGTTGCCACAAATATATATTTTGTGGCAGCTTCTAATATGCCATAATATCTTTTTTGGCAGTAGAATGCTACCACTAAAAATATTTTATGGCAGTGTAGGAGCTGCCTCTAAAAATTTTTTATGTCGCCACAAATACCTTTAGTGGCAGCACCTGGTGTCACAAATGTTTTTGTGACGAGCGTATTCATGGCACCATCCATCCCGTCACATAGCTGCCCCAAAAGGTCTTTAGTGGCAGCAAAAGGCTTCGTGTGGCAGTTTTAGTTCTGCCACAAAAAGTGCATTTTTTTTGTAGTTTAGGTCCACCACTCCACCGTAAACCCTCTTTTTAGTCCAAATCCAAAAACATTCGTGACCCTCTAAACTAACCTTAAGGTTAGGAGGTTCGAGATCTTCACCCAGCCAAATGTTTCATTTTAAAATATATTTGGTAAACGTGCATCACCAGTTTTGCTACTCCCTTTCCTCCACGAACAAAAAAAATATGACAGAACGGGCCCAGCAGAATTTTTTTTTCTTCCGTAAAAAAGGGTGATTAGCATGGCATTAGAACCCGCAAGTATTGCTTTGTGTATGTAGAGGTATACTTACATGTCCCCAGTTATCGATCCCTTTGAACGTAAGCCCAATTATCTGAAACAATGAATTAGTGCCTGTCATTTTCTCTAGAAGTTGAGAAGTTGAGTAGTTGAGAATAGAAAACAATCAAAAGATCTTGAGAAGTAATAAAGCAATCCAAGAACTTGACACAGAGAAGTCATAATGCTTATCATAACCTGTAGTCTGGGTGCATAGCCAATGATAGGCATACAACAATCAAAAGAACTTGAGAAGTAATAAAGCTTTAAAATTCATATGACGCGAAATACATTATGATTTCCATAAAGCCAAGCAAGTTACCATATTTAGCGCAATCACAAGTGCTATCTCCTGCAAATCTTCCTTCGCACCCTCAATAAGATTTCTGTGCCTCAAGACAAACACTGCAAAGGATCCAACCTGGTCATAGATTAACAAGGAGCATAAGAGATTAGTGAAAGAAATACAACAAAGTCTCGATGCCAAACTCGTTTGATCCACTTCATAAAAACCAACGTAAGTTTTATATTGGCCGTCAACCTTTCACAACCCTCCCCATTTTCTGAGTATGGATATTGGGTTTGGGAGCCCTCTTCCTTTGTCTGGACTTGAGACCGGCAATGTAGTGCATACAATGTTCTACAAATGTGGAGTTAGATTAGTGATACAAGCAGAGGACAAAAAGAAAGTAGATTCATGCACAATGTTTGAGCTAAGAGAAATAATTGTTTCCCAGTAACCAGGTTCAGGACCAAGATTCATAGGATAAGTAACGATCAAGCTATCCAAGGTAATGGAAGCCTCTATGACTTCATGTGATTAATAAGTTCCCACATATTCCAAACACGAACACTTTACTAGTACACTTGTGGTTCAAATTATCGAGGATCAACTATGAAACTGATAAAACTGGTGCATCTTGAGAGCAGTGGCTCCAGTTTTGGCTGCGGTCTATCCTTCGACTCTTGAGAGGTCTCTTACTTGTGCAGGGAGATGCCAAGTCTATATATTTGGGTCCATTCATTTGTGTACATAACCAATCTTTGTTAATAGCTCTATATGGAGCATGGCTTTGACGGTACACAGCCCCTCAATGTAAAATACTTTGTGATCAATACAACTTTCTGGAGCTCGGCTTCAATTTTCTCAAAAATAAAGAAAGCTGGTGCATCTTTCACCTAGGATAGAATACATCATATAGTATTTAAAACTATTAGATAAAGTACTTAACCTTATCATATAGATGAGGAAATCTAATCAACATCTATTTTATTCATAAGAAAATATTATTTTGAACAACTAGGAAAAAATCTCTTGAAAGAGACATACTTCACCAATCAAAATTCGCAATTATATAACACATGCATTCACACTCCTAGTGGATATGTTCTTCGAGCGCATATATACTCAATAGGTTATACAACAATGATATACCCTCAATCCCAAATTACATTGCATTCGATTTTGTGCAATTGAAGATGTGATTTCCAAATCATTTAAACCCCTCATAATCAATGTATCCCAAGTTAACTTCAACTACCCTACCTCATCGAACACACTTTTTAATATTTTTAACTTTGCAGTGTTCAAGTATTTTTCTCTCAAAATGACAGATCGGTGGAAACCATCATTTCTGACATGAACTTTGCAAACTGAAAAATTCACAGCCAGGAGAAAGTAAGATCAGAATTACTTACTAGTCCAGATATGGCCCCAGAAGCACCAATTGAAGGAGCTTTGCAGATTACCATGCAAACCTCCTAGGCCCACTGATAGTCTCGATGGTGGGGCCAATAGAGTCCAGTGAGCAACAATTAACCTGAAAGGATAAGAAAAAACCAAGATTACCATGCAAATCTATGGTGTTGGAAACTAACGTGAGTCCAAAGCTAGACCATGAGATGTCCAATATTAACATGCAGAAAGGATGACGTTACAAATCTCCTGAAGTATCCTTGGTCAATCAGACTATTTATCTGTAGAAAAACCATCACCACTTAAGACAAACATACCAAATGGGCTAGATACAAAAATCAATGTACAGTCTAGTCTCGCTTCAAACCTTAGCTCCCCATAGCGTCAGCTTTCCACATGTTGCAATTTGTGCAAGATAAGCTCTGGAAAAAGCACACATCAATCAATGACATATCTTACACGCCCATGAAGTAAAAAATAAAAAAAAAATACTAAGCTAAAAGAGGAAAACAAAAAATGCTATGAAGAAAAAGTTTCTTACTTCTAGCTAATCTTTATTGATATAACAGAATACACAGTACGAGACCTAATTTGTTGTTTATGTCCATTGCATCATTGTAAACTAGGAAAAAAAATCAACTTCTTTCACCAATAATATGTTGTTTAATGATAATTAACCGTTTTCTCTACGTGCCACCAAAAATAAAGTCCTCCATTTTTAGCAACTACGCTCTTGTTATTTCATCTAAAGTCAGCTTGCAGATGCTTTAATTAGAAAACTTTACCAGATAAAAAATGACAATATTTGATAATATAGGGGTACACGGTAAACCTAAGATAACAAGGGATGCATTAATTAAGAAGGATTTAAAGGATTATGAAAGCATGTCATCAACTGTATCAAATCGAGTTAAGTGGATGAGTTTGATACATGAGCTGACGTCGACTAATTCGGGATTTAGGCTTTATTGTTGTTGTCATCTTTAGTTGTTATTTGTGAGGGGGGAAAAAGAATAATCAATGGAATAACTAGCAGTAGCAGCTAACCAAAATACGATTGTCACTTGATGGTTTTTCTAAAAGCAAGATAATAATAAATCATAACACAAGTAGACTTTATGTTCTATCCTATTTTGCAAACAAATCGAACTTGAAGAAAATGTTGGTGCTCTCACTTTACAAACCTAATCTCTGTTTCTCCCTATATAACGTTCTCTAACCATTCAAGAATTCCTCTTAGGTACCTAGCAAATGCTCATTTGCTTTTTTTCTTCACATTCTACCCTTCCTCCCTCAATTCTTGCAAAATGTTTACATATTCAAGCTCTCATGGAGTACTTGAAGACCGTTGACCTATTAAATGTGGTCCCACTATATCATAATATTTAAGAAACAGAAGATGAAAAAGTAGTAGCAGGTGCAGGTCGAAGGTGAAAATCTCAAAGTTCCAACATGAGTAGATCAAATGACAATGGGAAAAAAATATATCTAAACTTGCATTGCGTTATGAAACAAAATTTTGTGAAGAAGTATAATGCGATAAGTTAGACAAAATTTAGTACCTCTTTCATAAGAAAAGCATCAAAAGAGAAATGGAGTCCAAAACGAATAGGATATCACTTCGAATGTTGAACAAAATATTAAAATGAAACAACACTCACAAAATATTAGCTTTGATGAGAGCTTCTGTCCATAGCCTTTTATTGTAAGACCTTTCACTGAACGACTTCAAAGAAGATCCCTCCTCGTCCCCAAACTTCTCTACCAATCCTTTCTTGCTTAAGAAACACAAGAAAGAAGAAGATGCAGTCGACGAAGTACTACATGATGATGGTTCAAGGAACTCAAATCCCTTGAACCGAAATGCACTTTCATCCCACACCTTCTTCAGCCACGGTAGACGACTAAAATGTGAAAAACCGTCAACAATATATATGCTTCAATTACTTAACTTTTTTCATTCACAGAACAAGTTACACAATTTAAACAAAAACGAACGGAAAACAAAATCATAAACTCGGCTTAAATCACAATGTAGGATAAATCTTAGCATCGAGCTTAGAATCGACTGAATTACGATAAAATCACAATGTAGGATAAATCTTACAGTGCAAAGCATTCAAGCATTGAATAAATTACAGCAAAAAGTAAGAAACAAAACAAACGCAAGTTCATTTCCCCTCGCGCCGAAACTCTAATCTCACTGCAATTTTGAACAATGCACTCAATCTTCAACAAGAAACGCCTAAAAACGACCATCTGCTCCAAAAGCTCATGACCTTTCCTTGAAAGTTTCAAAATCAATACAAAATTGAATTTCTCTATACAACAACAACAACAACAACAACAACAACAACAACAACAACAGAAGAAGAAGAAATAGCAATACCTTGAAGAGAGAGTCCAACCCTAAACCTAAACCTGGGTGGAGGGGGTGGTGGCGGAAACAGAGGCGCACGGCGTCTCCGAGGCGGAGAGCGGCGGAGGTGGTGATGAGGTGCGCTGCCGTTGGGCCTTCCCGGCGCGCTGGGAACCGCCACGGCCACGGCGACGGCGACGGCGGCGGCGGCGGCGGCGGAGCGGCTCCGATTCTTCGGTTCTCATATGTTTCTTGTGATGACAAATTTGTGGAAAATACATATAGATTTGTCGGATGTACGTTGTAAATTTTTCAATCTTGATATACATCATTTTTGTGATTCATAGATTAAGTTTAATTTCATGAATTTTTGGATAGGAAAACAACAATCAGTAGAACTTGATCTAGTCCGATCCGCATTTTGCAAATTGGAGTGAGTTGGATTAATGAATTATTTGAACTGGATTGCGGATTGACCCTAATTGAACTGTATCAAATCTTTATGCACTCCTACACACAACACATATTGATGGGCCCACAAGAGCCCTCCATGAGTGTTATACATCGAGATTTATTCATGCCATATCTTGAGGTGTTTGCTTTTCCCCTTGTTTTGCCACCCTCCAAAATTTCATTCATCAAAATTTAGTTCCATAGTACATCAAATACAGCATTGCTTAAATTTCTAAGGGACATTTCACCGATGATGAGTTGTGTTGCTTCCCACTGTTTTGCCAGTCTACAAGTGTTTAACCACTTAATACTATTATACTAAACAGAATAACAAGACAGAGGATTATCATTCTTGTTCCAAAGTTTATTGTTCCCAAAATTTCATATTGCCCACAGTATTACACGAGCATTTTGGAAGCTCCCACTTATTACTAAATCTACCTCATTTCTCAATGTGAACATTTTGGATGGTTTTAGCCTTTGATTTGAATTTTGAATTGTCACAAACTATTTTATGATTGATGTCTTGGATTACTTCTTACTATTCCCACAAAAAATACTAATACGTCCTAACAAAAAACAAAAACAAATCGAATTTGGTCAGGACACTTCTTATCATTTAATATTGGTTACTCATTTGACACAAAAAAAAAAAAATAGTTATTCAATGTGACTCGGTCAAACAACACAAATCGAATTTGGTTAGGACACTTGTCTGAATTTAAAACCAAACTGTGTACAAACAAAAGATTTTCAATTATCCAGATATCAAAAAAAAAAAAAAAAGATTTACAATTTATCCAGTCAACTTCTATATACTAACTTTTCTTTCTTTTTTTTAGTAATCCTCTAGTATATACTAATTACTATTTTTGTCCTACCAAAAAAAAATTACTAATTTTGAGTTCGATATAGTTGGACAAATCAATGAATATACAATTTATACTACTGAGTCCTTGATACAAAATTGGTATTTTTGATGATTCAATCTATAAAAATTGGTTTTTTAGCTAGGTCTTGTTTTTAAATTACTCTCCTTCTGTTCCATATTATATAGAATAATATTGATTTGTGCATAAGAATTAAGGTGATGATTAATTATCATTAAGATTTTAGTACAAAGACTAAATTATCCTCTCATAAATAACTTCATTTATTATATGTATTGTGTAAAAAAGAGTAATTAATGGTGTCATTAGTTAAATAAAATGAGGTTAAAATTGGAAATATAACATTTAATGCTTCATTGATTCCCTAATGTGATAGATATTGTGGAACAAAAATAAGCTCCCCTAAGAGCATCTCCAATGGTAATGTGGATTTAGACCATGGATTAGTGCAATGTCATCAATGTGGGAGGATGTCTATCCTATGTGACATTAAATAGACATTCAAATTTTAAAATGATCTCCAATGGTAATGTGAATTTAGACCATGAATTGTGACTTTTTGACTTTATGTAACAAACAATTGATGATGTAGCAATGAATCACCACTTTGATTCCTAGCCACATAGGATAGACATCCGCAATCCATTGTCCCATTGGAGAGCATTTTTTGGGTTAGATGTGGATTGCGTCCTATGTGGATCTATTTCTACTCCAATCCATGGTCCCATTAAAGATGCTCAGATAATATAAAATGGGGGAGTATTAAATTTTGCATTAATGTCTTGAGTTTTAGCCTTGCTATATGGTAGCATTACATTAAATTGAACAGATTATTAGGAGTAAAAAGTAAGCTCTTTTAATGAAAATTACTGTGATGAGTGTATTAATATAATGCAATGAATCTTTGCAAATAAAATACTAACTAGTATTAAGCAATGAATGCAGGATCATAGAGTTTTTTTTTTGGATCAGGAAATCATTTCATTTCATTTCAACTCCCTGATACTTGTTGTAACAATGATAATACATCAACAGGAGCTTCAAACCAGAGTCTTATACTCGTGACCACGCTAAAAGTCTTGTCAGAATTATTTCAACTTGTTGTCTTTAGTCCCTTCACCACCTCTAGAGCATCAGATTCAAATATTACATGGGGAATGTTCATCGAATGAACCCACCATAATGCTTCACAGACTGCCACTGCCTCTGCCTATGCGGGGAAATTCTACTATATATATCAAAGTTTAGACATTCCCTTAACGAAGTTGCCATCTTCATTCAAAGGACCATTCCAGCACCTCAGAGCCCCTCAGAGCTGCGTCAATATTGCACTTGAGTCAACCTTGTGGTGGTTTCCTCTACTTTGTCTCTGTGCTAGCTGCATTGCTCAGGGTGACTGTTTGAGGAGGTGATTTCCTAGTATTCTTCCAAGCTATGAGCCATTCAATACTTGTCGTGATGGTTTGTGAGAGAGACTTATTTCCCTTCTTCCACACTACGCTGTGGGGCGGACCTAGGATTTTCTTGAGCCCTGGGCTACTACTAACTACTACCTTTTATTTTTTCCCTTATATTAAGCTATATACAATTGTGTACACACCATGAATACACATTATGAAACTTCAAAACAGTATTATTATCTTCAAACAAAAAAAAAAAAGAAACATACCTATATTTATATAACAAATCAAATCAATCATGTACATTTTATCAAATTCATTTAAAAAAATTATATAAAAAACCAATAGAGGTGTTGTTGTTGCTAATATATAAGCTCAGTTGATAAAAAAAATCTATTAATTAAAGAATATAATTCAAGCACTTCGCTACTTAATTAAGAGAAAAAGTTAATGCCAAATTATTTAAAACTTAGATCATCATTAAAAAGTAGTAACATATACAAACATAGAGTAATACAATTACAAACAAATAGAAAATCAAGTATGATATTAAATTAATATATTTAATATATTATTATTAAAAAGAAGAGAACCTTTGTCAAGACCTCTCAAGTGAGATGGTAAAGATAACACTTGCTAAAAAGGCAAAGACCTTGAGAGATCGTAGTTCGATTCCCACTGAAGTCAAAAAAAAAGAAGATAACCTTTATTTGAGTGGCAAGCTCTCAATGCGTATGTGGGAATTAAAAGTAATGTAATGAATTCATTAGTCAAAACGATGGAGATAATTGGCATTGAGTTTTAAAGATTTTTAAATTTGGGGTTGTCGATGACGGCTCCTCCGATCTACGCCGGCGGCCCCTTCCCCCTTCTATCCCTTTATCCTTTTCTTCTTTTGCTAAATAGAAGTGAAGTTTTCCTCTCCTTGTTGGGAGGCTTTGAGTTTTCCTCTCCTTGTAGAAAGGTTTGAGTTTTTTCTCTTCTTATTGTGAAGATTTGAAGTTCTTTTTACAAGAAATATATGGATCGACGGTACTCGTGGAGCATGCAAGTAAGGTGCCGTGAATGGCGTAAGTTTGAACTGTCGACCAGTTCATAAGTTAGAGATTTAGTTAGGTCAAATAAGTCATATGTTCTTTTTTATTTTTTGATATTATTGTTTCTTATAAGTATAGAAAATGGTCGATTCGATACATTTGAAAAGCGTATAAATTGCATATGAGTTTGTTGTTGGATTTTGGGGTTCAAACGCAGCGGAGATTTCAAAACAATTTTGAGAAAAAACCCCAACAGGATCCGAATCTGATTCCATTAAAACACGTTTAGACTATGAAAACTTAATCATACCTCAGTCGCAATGTACCTTTCTGAAGGTTAATCGATCTCTAAGGCGCTGCCAACAACGAACGCCCTCTATCATTTGTCCCACCGAATGGCGACCGAGATTCAAAGTGCTAGCTTCGAGAGAATTTCAAACTTTTGTTTCTCTCCAAAACGATCCGAGAGGATACCAAAAACTCTAAGTTGTTTCTAAAACGAAAAATAAAGTTTCGGCCTTTTAATAATTCTTTTTACTTGTATTCTAACTCAAAGCGTCTATTTATACAACCCTTGTATATAGACGGTTAAGTAAATTACACATATACCCCTACTTAAAGAAGTATAAGTGTAATACACTACAAGGACGTTTCATGTCATGAATTTTATCATATAAAATTCATTTTTCGAACCATCTTAAAATCTCGCAAAACCATTCTTAGTGTGCGACCCAATAGGCTCATACAACGTTGGCGAGTGTACCAAAACACATTTTGGTATACAAGTCATAAGCGCCTCTAGCAAGACATTATGACTTCCCAAGTTGTACGATTATCAAATCGATATAACCTAATCAATAGTATATATAACATCATTTTGTCACACGATATCCTTTTGATCAAACATAAGGCATGGAATTGTCATCCAACATGTTCAATCGTACTAGTCTCGATTTCAAGGTAGATCGAAAACATCTAAGTGACATTGATCAATATCAATTCACTTAGACTAGGCCTTTTAACAGTCTAACATATCGAGGGATCCACTGGATATCTCTCTTTATATGAGAGGGACAAATTCTATCTCGATTACACAACTTCACCACATTATTCACACAATAACCAATCACAACCTTTATAATTGTCCGGTTAAAGACAACGTTTGATTGCGTCAAATCACTGTATTCCTAATGTTGAAGTCTCTGGTAATCTCAAGTCAGAGGATTGAAAAATATACTTATCATGAGAAACAACTATGACTTAATCCATGTGATGTTCTCATAGCGGGTCGGTCCAGTACTTTATTCTATAATAAGTACTCATGATCTTGATTCGTATTCCTATACGTATAATCATCGTATGATCATCAATCAAGACTCATACTAGTCTTAATTCATTATAGTTCCCAGTATAATAATCGACTAGGGACATTTAGGATATTTCTGTAAATACCCATGGATCTTATTATAATGTAAACATGCAAATCAATTATAATAAACAGCAAATAAAATCCTCTATTTTATTAACTAAAATGTATTCATAAAGACTGTTAATGGATTGACCTAGGGCACATTACCCAACATTTGTAAACTTTTTGCAATATCATTTTGATCCCAATGTGTGGGAAAAGGCTGTTATTGATCTAACTTCATTGTTAAATCAGATGTAATAGTGTTTTAAAAAAAAACCAGATGTAATAGTGAACAATTTTTGTGAATGAATATCTTTTCATCAAAAAAAAGTCATGTAATTGATATTAAACATCACGAGAAAAATAAAAATAATAATAAAAGATAAGCACCATGTCCTTCAAATATATAACAAAAAAATTATAATTACTTTCATTGTACCAAGATTGTGTACTAAAAAGCAAGTTATTCTCACTTCTGAGTAGTGACAACTTGTACTTGGCATCTTGAGCCATAAAGTACACAGGCTTTTTTTTCTTTTTTTCTTAGTGTGTGGGCTTCCCGATTTTACAAGACTGGGCTTAGCAGGAAATTTGAGTTATCTAACTAATAGTATAAGGTGGGATTTCCAAGTTTGTTCTCGGCTTTAGCCGATGGAAAATACGTGGGTCCGGCGCCACTACCTGTAATTTCATGCATGCCATAGGGATGTGGTGATGCTCACTAAAGTATTGCAATTCAAAGAATCAATATTTATATTTATATCTATCTATATACATAATAAGGAAAGACTATAATGACCTGAAGTTAATTTGTCATTATTGCTGACGTGGTTGTAGATGTGGCTGACAACTCAAATCCTCATGGAACCCGCAGATAGGCTAGGGCGCGCCTGAAGCTAGGTAAATAACAATTTTTGTGTTATGCATTTAATTTGCGATGTTCTAGTGTAATTAGGGTTATTGGCATTGCGATGTGTGTATGCTATTTTGTTATTGACGTGTGAGACAGTGTGACTAGTATTCGCCCCGATTAGTGTGCAAACGCTAATACTGGGTAGGCGAATGACAGTACACTAGGTTGGGTAGTCATACACACATAGAAAATGATAAAATATAATTAATAATTAATAAATAACGTTATATATACGTTTGTGGTGTGAGAGTATGTAGGAGACCGCGAGGGTACGTGCGGGAGTTGTGTGTCAGAACGCCCGAAGGTTAGTTGTTTTAAATGAGCAAGACAAGTCAAGGGTGTTAGTCACCATTTAAGTCACAAAAATCTAGAATTATTGACCCATTTGTGACCCTAGGATGAGACATTGGGATAACCCCACACAAGAGATGGAAAATTTGGTATAAATAGGATATTTTCTTCACACTTACCACATTTTCTCTCTCCTCCTCACCAAAAATCCGAAAAATCAAGTTGGGAAAAGGGTTTTGTGAAGTTCAAGAGGTGATTTGGAGCACCAAATGACATCGAATCGACGATCTAAGGTGAGATACTCAATCCTCTCTCCGTTTCCTACGTGTCGGGTGTAAAAGTTCGGGTTTTGACGTGGTTTCCGAGTTTGAATTTGGAGCACACTAGATTTGACAGTGCTTCTATGTTTGTTGTGGTAGTTTGGAGCCTCAAAGTGAAGAATTATGGAGGTAGTTGTATTAGTTTTGGAATTTTGGAAGAGAAATAGGGTTTTTATCGGATTTTGTCAAGGTTTGGTTTTGGACGATTTCCGTCGAGGGGTTATGGCTGTAAATGGTTGATATGAGGTTATGCAAGGTGTTGGGATGGGTTTGGACCGCGATGATAAGTCGAGGGGCTCGAAAACCCCTATTGGGCGTCATTGGTTTAGACGCCGCCAGGGACGCCGTGGGTAGGAAACTCCCACGACGTCACCTGCAACATCCAAACCAGAGAACAAATAAACACCCATGTTTTATTTCACACAATGGGGGCTTTCTTCTTGGTGACGTGGGCCACGACGTCCAGTAAGACGTGTGATTGTTGTACACGGCGGAGCCACCTGCAACGTCTGAGATAGAAAATTAAATAAAAACTTAAAAATAAATTTTCTGAAATGGGTTTAATTGGGGCTGTATTAGAGGATTATAATAAATTAAATGGAGATTTAAATTGATAAAAAAAGGATTCAAATTAGGATTTCAAATTAAGGGAATTTATGGATAATTTTGGTTATCAGATTTTGGATTGGCTGACTGGGATTTGGCACGCATTGTGGGCGTGAATTGGATGGCATTTGGATTAGTTAGAGTGCGGTTTTAGGTGTGTAGTATCTTAGTTAAAATTACTTGAGTATTTACTTACTTTGGCTTTTGAATTCAATTTATGTCCTTCAATATTCTATTCCTAGTTGTGGTTTATATGGACGGACGTTGAGGCTCTCCCTCCGTGTCATTCCAGTGTGTATGCCCACTAGGCCATAACACATGTGTCAGGGAATCTCGGTGGATAGTTCGACCCGAGAATCGCGTCGGGGCACGTGTGGGTGCATCGTAGGTACTACGCCGACCACCTAGCAGATTTAAATATTGGCCTTGCTTGAGTGGAACTCGTTGACAGTATTCTGTAGAAGAGTTCAAAGTATGGTGCTAGTCTGGCCCTAGGCTCTAGGAACACACTTTGAACTTTCACTATTATTTATCCATGCAATGATTACAGTTGCATGTATTTATTCCCACATGTTTATTTAATAGATTTATTTAAATTTCAGTATTTACTTTTAGTATTGCTCACTTAATTTCCTTAGGAATACTCACTCTGAACTCGTCATCTGTCTTTTGTGATGGCTTTAGTGCAGATCCGAGTACGAGCCGTGGCAAGGGAAAGCTTCCAGAGTACCGGTGATTAAGAGATATTGAGCCCGACTTGTACGTTTGTATTATATATACTAGTTAATGGAGCACGTGCTTCGCACGTGAGGTGAAGACATCAATTTTTTGTTTTATAATGGCATGAAATTAAACATTTTTTCTCCTTTTTCAGGCTTGGGACCGGCAATGAATTTTATTTTTCATTGGCGATGTTAAAAAGGGGGTTAGTAACTTAGTACTGGTAGGCAAAAACTTCTTAATGCATAATTTTTTTTCGCAAATGCATCCCAATAGTAAAATTAAATGGCGTAGCGTAAAGGCCTAACCCGTAGACTTAATTAAGTCATGAAAAATGATTACATGAAATACGAAACAAATAGAGGATTGGAATCAACAAAAAATAAAAAAACGATTGAACTAAGAAAATAATAAGATCGCATGATCAAGCACTGAATCAACACTTGTTTGATATGGCGACAATGGTAAAGATAACAAACCACAGTACTGTCAATTCTACCAAGATAATATTTATTTTTGCGATGCCAATGTAATTTAAGTTATGAAGGAAAAAGTGAAAATTAAGCTATGAATGAGAGAAAAAGATCAAATAGAGACACATAGAGGATGAGAGAGCGTGTGATAGAGAGTGGGTATGGTATCAAATGCTATATATACACAATGTAATGCAAAAGTTTAGGATTTTTTGAAATGTTAAATTTTTTTCTTTGTAATGTTTTTTTAGTCAAATCAGGTGTTTTCTTTTAAGTTGTTATGGAAATCCCTTCAAATTAGGAAACTTTTATCTTTTTTTATAACTTTTGAGATTTTTTTTACCGATTCTTTTTATTAAAGAATGCATTCTCTTTTTGTTGTGAAGTTAAACAACCTATTGAAACTGTCCTTAATTATCTCTATGTTCATCCCCATCAATCACCATGTGGCACAAACAAACGAAAAATTAAGTTCATTTTAAACAATGAAAAATGAAGACTTAAGTACCTTGTAACGACCCTCAAATTTAATTGGTGACACGTGTCTTGTTTCAGGACCATGGCCTACCTGTCGTGACTTATCATATTACTCAAGCCTTGAGAGTCGACACTGAGGTATATTTTATTTTTCTATGATGTTTGTATTATTATTTATACTCGAATATGAACTCTGTATGTCTTAGAGTGTGATTTTATTTTATTAATCGCTACGGAATCTTGTGGGAGATTCGCCTAGGAAAAATAGGAATTTTATGGTATAATACGGATAATTAAACACCGAAAAATAGTAATTAGGGAATTATCAAAAAATAATAAATAATTAAATAAAATGCGAGAGCAAGGTTCTGTCCGGGAACGTACGACGTGTGAGTCGTGAGGTGAAACGGGTTTGAGGGAGAGACGTATGAGCGAGAAATGGCTTGGTTTTGAAGATAAAGTCACCTAGTGAAGTCTCCAATGTGAGTTTGAGTATTTGGATGGATTGAAGGATAGAGGCACAAGATGTGCCTCGAGATTCGTGCATGGGAGTTGACGAAGTTAGAATATAAATATCCATCAACTTTTCTCTCTCCTCTCATTTGTTTTTTCTCATTTGAACGAACAAACAAGGAATGGGGGTTTCAGTGTTTTCGAGCTCATTGTGATATTGGGGATCGACTAACTACGAGTAAAAATGTGACGGCCCCTCTTCTAATCAAGGGCACCGCCCGGCCTAATCTCGTAATTAAGCCCTAATCACGATACATAGGACCCAATTACGAATTAGTCAGCCTTTACTACCTATTTTTCTCTATATTTAACAATTAATTTAATTAGCGAAAGTCTTTACAAATTTAATGCGGAATTCTTAAATATTTTAGTAGAAGTAAATCTTATAATTATAAGTGTGGAAACCAGGAAATAACAATCACCATATATATATGCATATAACGGCGAACATATATATAACAAAGTGAAAGTCAAAAGTCGGGTAATCTAACGCTCATCCCAATAATATCCCAAAAGATAAAGACATAAGTAAATATAATACAAAAAATACCCTACATGTACGGGCAGCTACGGGCTCGGAGCTCAGAGGTAGTCGCCGATCTTCTCCTTGCCCGGCCTGGTGCTGCTCGATGGACCTACACCCACCGTCACAAACTAGACGGTGAGTATAGTGATATTTAAGTGATAACTGGGGAAATCTAATACTACATTTTCGATTTAACAAAAGGTATTCAAAAGCATATGTAGCTGAAGAAATGCTGAAAAAAAAATAATGCAAGTAAATACCAACGTTAACAGATACACATAACTGACACAGGCTAAGTCGAGATGATCTACGTTTGGTCAGCGGTGAGAATTATCACCTAGCATTTTCCACTACTGTATGGAGCTGTGCTCAACATATAATAATAATCTCTCTTTTTTTTTCCTAATAACCTCAAGTGGCAGAGCTGTGCTCTGCGTATATAAATCATTTATACTTGCCGACAACCCCGTGGCCCATGCCACGTGTGCCGCCCAAGTGTAGTGGCGAGTGTCGGAGACCCCGAAAGACTGAAATCCTCGTGAATTCGCGCATCTCGTGTGCAATGGACACTAGATAATCCCTACTTTAGATTTCAAGAATATATATCCTACAATGCTATGATTTCAACACAAGTTAGGCTACAAAGCCCCAAAGGAAATAGAGCACAAGTCCAACATAACAGATAACCCTATAGCATGCATTTTCTAAATATCCATTAATCATATTTCAAGACAAACATTGAGCATATAAGGAAGCATGGAGTCAATGATATATCAAACAAGGCATCATGCTATATCGATATTCAATATGAATAGAAACAAGGAAAGCATGATGTGGGAAATAAATTAGCTAGTCTACAAATAGACTGAAAATTTATAAATGACTGGAATGAAATAAAGTAAAGAGTTCCCACAGTTTCACTTACAAGTCAACGCAGTAGTCCTAGCTATCCGGCCTCCCGACACCCCGACTCGTGCACCCGAACTCCCAAGAATTTCCTTTACCTGAGGTTCATTTTTATATCATTTTAATTGGTTTAAAGTCACAATAAGTGGATTCATGATATTTAACCAAAATTTAGAATTTTATGTCAATCTTTAATTTTGACACATTTTTCGAGTTATATCGGGGTACCAAAAACACTCGAAAAGTTCCGAATTATTTTTCTACCTTTTTGATATAATTTAATTCATGCTAAGGTACATTTGAAATTAATTGCTATTCCCTAGCCTAGTCTCGTTACTCCGGGTAATTTCACTAGGTACCCGTACTTGCACGCACTCCAAAGCGTGTCTCCGCTCGCGTCAACTCGGCGTCTATGATTTGCAAACAATTTGACTTAATTAGTCTACACACATACACAACACTAGGCATACACCAAAACAAACATAAAATTTACCTCAGCCACATGCCTCGGTCTTTGTGCGCATCTCATGCGGGCCCCACGTCACGGGTCGAAAATCCTGATTAAACAGTTAATCAAGATTAGCAAAAATTGGGCCGTGACAAAAAAGGTAGGATCCCGACTCCCCTTGTGATTGTCTACGGTTTGGTGTTAATTTTGTATGTTTTCGTCACGACGATTTCAGACAAGATTTTCGGGAAATGTTGGAAATAAGTTAGGGTAGTGTTTTTTTGATCAAATGGGTGATCGATTAATGATTTGTAAATTGGTTTGATTATTTAAAGAAATTTGGAATTTTTGGAAAATTTTGAGGAATTTTCGTGTAATTTACGAATCGGGTATTTGGCGGGGTTTTGACACAAAGTGAGGTGTGTTTGTTGTTGTTTTGGACGTCCCTAAGAGTTAGGGATAGGCTCAGAATGCAGCGACGCGAGCCAAAGTTTAGGAAAACCCCGAAAAATGTGTTCAGTGTGCCATGCCACGAGGGACGCCATGGAGATTTTCTCTCACGGCGTCAGTTCACAGTGTCTGAGGCAGTGAACAATTCACTGTTCACGCTTTAAGTGATGCTGGGGGAATTACCCTTGGCAGCGTCACGGCGGCATCTGAAACAGTAAAAAAAGATAATTTTTAAATAATTTTTTAAAAATTTTGAAAACTTTGGAGGATTATCTAGGGTCACGGAATGACTCTAATTGAACCAAATTTGGGTTAAATGATTGTCAGACTTTGAGAATTCGAGTGGGACAAGTTAAAAGGTTACGTGAGGATCAGAGTTTTGCGGTATTTGGTGTACGTTTTTCGTACGATTGTAAGACAATAAAAATGCACATTAATTCATTTTCCATTATTGCTATCTCTATTTGAATTGAACTATTTGTTGAAATTTCATTCTATTTTTCCTTGGTTGAATGTCTTGGCGTAAATGTGTCGTGAAAGTACTCCTAGGTTCATATTAGCTGGACTAATGTGAACACTTCTGTAGAAGTGTTGTCCACCCCTAATAGTGGGTTACACCCCGAGTACTGGATTGTTGTGGATATTGATGTGGATGTGGATTGTTGTGGTTGTGGATGTGGAAATTGACCACTTATGGACCTCCTTTGACTCTTTAGACATTCACACTTCATTGTTATGATTGTCAGTCTGTTTATCACGCAATTTGATATATTTTTTATCTTTCAATACCGCATGATATTTGGATTGTTTATTTAGTAACTCTTGAATTACTGTTTAGTTTCTTCTGGCATTACTTTCATATTTTTCACACACTCAACGTCTATTTTGTGACGGTGGTGCAGATAGAGTAGAGATGAGCAAGGGAAATGAGTCGATGCTAGGTGATATCCTATGAGGACTTTCGGAGCGTTTCTTTTCTTTACTCACTATAAGTCTTGCTTCTTTTGATTGTGATTCTTGTATTGTATATTTTTGTAAAACACTGGGACATATGTATTGTGGTTGAGAGATTAGGGATATCATGTAATATTGTATTGTTTAGCTTTGATCATTAGATATGCATGTATTTATTCATTTCTCAGGGTTTCCACATGATAGGTTACTGTTTTTACTAATTTTCCATTTATAAAGTTATAGTTGATCACAGTGATTTCCATTGCGAATTTCCTGATAATTATATAATCCTATAATTCACACATTTAAATGTTAGGATAATGATGTACATGAGGACTTTGAGGCTGACTAGAATGTGTAGACTTCGCGAGTAAGGGCTCGGGGGTCCATGTAACGACCCCGAATTTTTAACTGACTTGTGTTACACGTGTCAGGATTGTGACCCGGCTACGTGAATACTGGACTGTATTTCGAACTTCGAGGGTCGACACCGAAGTAAATTTTATGATTTTGTAATATATGTATTAGTATTTTAGTATTTTACGGGTCTCGAGCTGTTCAGGCGACTTTTGGTTAAGTGAGGTTTCGTCTAGTTGAACAGGGGATAAAAACACAATAAAAATACAAATAAATGAATTTCTTAATAATTTAAATAATTAGTTGATGAGATGTAGCGAGAAAACGGGCACGGTGAACCAAATTTGCGAGAAATATGGACTGAGGAACGCAAGACCAATGCGAGAGTCGGATAATCTCGCAACATACGGGCTATAGGATAAAAAATGTTAAAGTGACACAACATGATGAGGAGAGCCATGAGATTAGCCTTGAGATGTGTATATGTGTTGAGCCAAGATGATGAGGTAAAAAACCCATAAGGGCAACTGTGAGAGAAATGAATAAGCGTTGAATTAAGGGTAAAAGGGTCATTTCACATTGTTTAGACATATATAAAACAAAGTTTTATCCTAAACCCTAATCACTATTCATCATCTTCCTACTCTCCAAGCCGTCACTATTCACCCTCCTCTCACCTCTTGTCATTGTCGTCACCCCCACCTGCGGCCGACTCCGACGAGGCCAGCGAGACCGGAGAGCCGCCGTCGACGAGGTGAGACACTCTTCCCTCTCGTTATCCCTCACCTCACGGTCTCTCTCACTCTCGAATGTGCAAGATCCCTCTCCCTCTCACTCTCGGCTGGACCATCACCACCACCACCCACCACGGAGCTGACCTCTCCACCACCACCGGAGACACTTAGGTGAGCTCCTCCTCCCTCTTTCTACTCTTTCTCTCGACAGTTCACTCTCACTCTCTTTCTTCTCGACCTCCATGCCGTGACAGTGGCTTTTCCTCCCTGGACCGACAACCACCATCACCCTCACGACACTGGAAACCTCGACCACCCACCGGAGACACCAAGGTGAGCTCCTCGACTGTCCCTTTCTCTCTCGTTTTACTTACTCACTGTTCTCCATGTTTTTTGAATTGTTGTTGACGTGGGTACCACGGTTTGGATGAATGTCGGTTGAGGCTGACCGGAGGTCATCCTCCGGTGACTCTACTGGCCGGAGGTGACCCATGTGTGACTTTTTGTGGGTGTATTTGTGACAGTTTGGTGAGTGTGTGTGTGCATGGGGTGTGCATCTCACTGTGTGTGTACACCACAGTGGGGTATACATAATAGTGTGTGTACACCACAGTGGGGTGTACACAGTAGTGGTGTGTATGTGCATTGTGAGAATCAACTAGTGTGTAGTTGGGGTATATTTAGTGTGTGATGTCTTTGGTGCTTGTGTGTGCGGGGTGTGTAAAACAGTGGGGTGCACACAACAGTGGGGTGTTATGTGCACATAACAGTGGGGTGCGTGTGACATGTGGGTGTGCACAACAGTGGGGTGTACTTGGTTGTGGGTGTGTTATTTCATGTGTGTGTATTGAACAAAAAAAAGAAATAATGTATATGGGCTTTAATACTATTTTGACATTATGTAAAGTGTATGTTGTGGGCTTATGTTAAGGCTCATTAAGGACCCAACACACACCTTACCTAATAAGGGCCCATAACACTCATTAGTGTTATGTAAATAGGTTAGGTTAGGGCTCAAATAAAAGCCCAATAAAAGTCCAATACAATAGGTACAACTTGAGGCTCAAGACAAAGACATAGAATATGAAAATGGGCTTATGTACTTAAGCCTAATAAGGGCCCACACAAATAAAATACTAGGGTGAGTATGGACTTGGTGATTGGGCCCAACAAGAGCCCAAAGAGGGACAAGATTTGTGTTAAAGTCATTAACTACAAAAGTGTATATATGATTACCGTAACAGTGGACTTTTTCACAACGGTTTGAGTCGCCTTAACTAATTGTTTTAGACCAAACTCATGAGAATTACCTTAAGATGAGGTACTAACTCTAAAGCAACGTTCGCGGTTTAAACCTTTATCAGGTAGTCGAGAAACTGCGGAAAACACGTTAGAGTCTCGGAGTGGTACCGGGTTGCGCTAGTTCAGGTAAGTACACATGCCTTAAAAGCTTGTGTATGTTTGTAAGCCAGTAAGAAAATGTCATGTGATTCATTATCATTTATTCAGATTTGTTATGCTATATTATTGGTATTCCATTCCTTGTTGTGTGTTTCCAGGCGTAAGTGTTTCGCCTAAAAAATACTAGGACCTGCACTAGAGGGATAAAATGCGGGCACTCATGTATATGAGTGTGTGACCACCCTTAGTGACCGTGTGACACTAAGTAATGGGTGGGTGGGTTTGAGTCCCTCCCATCATAGTTGTGCCTTCGCTTGTGTCGATGCCCGGGAAGACCTCGCGAGGTCTTCGTCGTTATGCTATGATTTAGACCACTTATGGGCCTCTTGTGATTCCTTGGAACACACTTGATTTTCGATTGATATCTATTATTCTGTTTATCATGCATCTTATTTATTTAAATTTCTGTCTTTCTATTACCGCATGATATTTAGACTACTTTACTTGTTATATCATGAATTACTGTTATCTTCTTCTGGCATTACATTCGATTTCTTCAGTTGCTCACCGTCTAGTTTGTGACGGTGGGTGCAGATAGGGTGGAGAGCAGTAAGGGCAAGGGCCCTACCTAGGAGACCTACTTTGAGGACTAGGAGCGGTATCAGAGAGACATTATAGAGGTGTTTATATTTTGCTGATTTGTATATCGTTTCATATTTATGTTTTTGGGATTATTGAACTTGACGTTTTTGATGAGATTGGTATCATGTATATATGCTTATCGAATTGTACATGAATACCCGAGGTTTTCCACACTTATAGAATTCTTATATTTCCCTTGATTGAGTTATATTTCCCCTTTGTTATAATTGTTTAGTCTTTCGATGTGTATTATTGCAATAACTCTTTCATAAATTACTAAATTGATTAAATAAGAGGCTGACTAGGCTCGTCAAGTTGCCAAATGATGACTTTGGATCTGCACGGGTCTAGGCCTGGCGTACTCAATTGCACGGGGAAATTGGGGCCATCACAGTCCACGTAGGTATAAGCCGGGCGAGACCCAGTTTTATGGGGAATTGGGGCCGTCACATACCCTTTTTTGTTGCTAGGACATAAATTGGAAAAAAAAATTGTACTTGACAAAGGAAGGTAAATTTGTAATAAAGGCTATTTTGGCCTTACCTTAACTACCTTAGAAGATTTCCATTATATATAAGAGTTTGTTTCATTTTGGAGATTTAGGATTGTGAGATACTTCAGGACCCTGTACTTTTGATATTTTAAGACCTTTAAGGAGTATTTTTTGATATTTGATGATTGCATGGGTTTTCCACTCTAGGTTTATGATATGTTGCATGAATTCGATGGTTATTATCTGAGTTAACATGTTTTTAGGACTTCCACTGATAGAATTGAGGTTTGAAAATTATCTTAACAGATGACTTGAGTTCATAAACAATTTAAACAATTAATTGTGGCATATTAAGGTTCATAATGATTAAATGATGGATGTGATTACATGTGGGGCACAACTGGCGTTGGTATGCCAGTTGTGGGCCGGCATTAACCTCCGTGGCAGTTTATTTGGAAAATGGGTGGTTACAAATTGGCACATTCCTCTACCAATGGAGTGGGGAAAAATACCGGCCAAGACACCTGTACAAACGAGAATTCCTCCTTAGCATATAACTTCCTATAGAAGTTTTGAGCCATTATCTTTAATACCTCATGATTTGTGACCCATACTCCTTCCTCATTAAAAAGACCTTCAATACGGTTCGATTTCCTTCTCTGCAATGTACTAAGATTAAAATACCTAATGTTCTAGTCTCCATGTTGTAACAACTGGGAGCGAGCCTTCTGAAACCAGATAACTTCTTCCTGCACAATAACTGTGATGGCCCCTCCCTTAATCTAGGTCACCGTTCGACTTAATCTCATAATTAAGCCTTAATCTTAGCCTCGTAGGACTTAACTACATATCAGCCATACAACCTATTTATCTCTTTTCTCGTGTTCAAATCCATAGATGACATTTAGTGTTAATTAAAACTTTATTAACATGGTTTATTATTTAGCAAAAGTCTTAGTCATTTAAATATGTGGAAGCTTATAAAATTATGTGGAATTAAATTAGTATATTATGCGGAAACCAATTGAAAAATAACCTAAGTGTGGAAAACTAGGAAATGACATCATATATATCAGATAACCTCAAAATACAATAAAACAGTCTAAATCAGGTCGGGGAACTAACGCTCAACCAAAATGTACAACCCAATGTATAAAAAGACATATAGTATCTAATACATACAAAATATCAAAATGGACCAACAACAAAAGTCGTGTCGCGCCGCTGCTCAGGAAA
Source organism: Stephania japonica (assembly GCA_039657345.1). Classification (NCBI taxonomy): domain Eukaryota; kingdom Viridiplantae; phylum Streptophyta; class Magnoliopsida; order Ranunculales; family Menispermaceae; genus Stephania; species Stephania japonica. Next base: position 43,331,667 of record CM077562.1, read on the forward strand.
AATCTCCTATTTTCTCTTTGCCTGGCCGGCTAGTAGGCAGATCTGCACCCACCGTCATAAAAAGGACGGTGAGTATAAGAAATAAACAATAATTCCCGATGACAAGTTTAAAATGTATTTTCAAATATAATCGATTGGTATTTAAAAGCATATAACTAGGAAAGCTGGAAAATAAACCATGTGCAAATAAATACCACAGTTAAACAAGTGAAACTAACACTAGGCTAAGTAGTGGTGAATTAGGTCCGGTCGGCAGTGAACCGCGTCACTCCGACTTTAAAATAATAAATCACAAGGGACTCTAACCCAAGTGAGGCTAAAGACTTTAACCCTGGTGTGTAGACCACCTTAGAGACTCTAACCCCAAGTGTCATACAATGTCAGGTAACCTGTGCCGACCTCCCAAGGACTCTAACTCCGTGAGTCGTGCACATTTTGATCGAGTACGAGACCTAATTACAAAAACTACTTTTAATTTCAAGAAAGACCAAGTGTGGAATGTCAAGGCATAAACAAGTCCATACGAACATTTTAAAATATGTACTAGCCTAATAGCATGCTATTTAACATTTGATAAATCAACTAGACAACAAGGCATAAACATGGTACAAGGATGGAAGCAATGAATTATCAAAAGGAAATAGATATCATGATAATAAGACTCAATCAAATGAGCATAGAATACAACCAAACTCAAGATATCAGAATACAATGGTGTAACAATCAACAATGACCATAAAAGAACAACAAGTTAATGGAATGAAATGCTAAGTAAAGTCATCAACGGGTATACTTACAATGCAAACAAATTCCTAGTCAATTCGACCTCCCGACACCCAAACTCACGCACCCGAACTCTCGAGAATTCCCTTTAGTTCATAAAGTTCATTTTATATCATTTTAATTGATTTAAAACCACATTAAGTGAATTTATAATATTGAACCAAAAATTAGAATTTTATTCCAATTTTTAGGTGTAGCACATTTTTCGAATTATATCGGGGTACCAAAAACATCCGAAAAGTTTCAAAACCACTTCTCTACCTTTTTCTCAATTTCTTATATTTTCTATAATTTTTTCCAGTTTTCCTTAAATTTTCCAACTATTTTTTCCTATTTTCCAGAAAATAAAATATTAAAATATAAAATATATTTTTATTTAATTTTTATGAATTTTTAATTAATTTTTAATTTTATTAAGGGTGGGCCCACCTGGACTGGCCTGGTCCGATCTGGTCGACCCGTCCCCTTCCCAGGGACCCTCTGGTTCCTGGTTTGACACACATTTTTTTTTTCTTCTTTTCATGCTTTCTCTTCACTCTACTCCTTTCCTATCTCATCTTCAACCACAAGATCAATCGAAACCACCTCAAAACACTAAATTTAATTGATTTTATCGAAAATCTAAAAATCACAAATAATACCCAAAAATCCAAAAATCCTAACTTTTCACCAACAATTCCCAACAAATCTGACTCAAACTAATTTGTTTGAGTAATTCATACCATTTAAACCCCAATCCAACCGAAATTCAATTCATGTGTGATAAATCAAAATTTTGTTAGAAAAACCCACCAAAAATCCATTTTAATGGAAACTTGATGAATTTAAGAGATGAATTAGCTTAGATCTAGTGATGGAACCTCTTATTCCTTACTCCAGAACTTCAATTCTAGTTTTTCCTTCCTCCAGATCAATTCTCTCCTTAATTCCCTGGTTTTCTTTCTTTGCATGTATAAAATCTCTACTCATTAGTTTGTATATATATATATATATATGTTTTTGATTTCATCAACTGTGCTATGCGATTCTCGAGGACAATCTAAAGGTTCCTATTACCCTGGTCCAGCTCCACAATGACATAACAACATAACACCGTTTATCTCATGATACTCATAACACACATCTCCACATCCATCTTATGGCTCTTTTTATTTTCCTATCAACTATAGGACATTGATTTATCAATCAATTTACTTCCAACTTAGGTACCAATATATATATATATATATTGTGTATTTTCCACTTTAATTGACCTATGAATAGTCACATTAACCCTCAACTACCTGTGACGGCCCCAAATTCCCAATGCATTTGGGACGCTCGTCCTAGACTCATACAGATCCCCGAGTTAGTACTTAGCGATCTGGCGAGCCTAGTCAGCCTCCAATTAACGAATTACTAGTTTTATGAAAGAGTTATTGCAAGTTATACGCAGCGGAAAAACTAAACAAGTATTGGAAAATAACTCAATCAAACAAAAAGAAATCAGGAAATCTATATATGTGGAAACCCCGAATATTCATGTACCTCGAATGGAAACCAAGTAAAGCGGTACATGATATCAAATAACCTATGATCTCAAGTTCAAATCAACATGATGTATATATATAAAGAAATCAACATACAAGCAGAAATCAACATACAAGCAGAAATCAAACATAACCTAGGCTAAGATGCTCGAATCCAGCCGCAAATCCTCACCAAAAAGCTTCCTAAGCATGGTTCCTTACCCTTTCGAATGCTCTGGTAAATCTGCACCTACCGTCACAAACTAGATGGTGAGCAACTGAGAGAAAATTGAAAGTAATGCCAGATGAATATAACAGTAATTCATGAATATCAAATAAAGCAGTTTAAATATCATGCAGTAACTGAAAGACAGGAAATATAACAAGATCGAGGTGCATGATAAACTGACTATTAGATATCAATCGAAAACATGCGTGTTCTCATAAAACAAACGAGGCAATAAGCGGTCAAAATCACAGTGTACGAAAAGAGGACACTGGCTCTTCCCATGCAATGCCGCAACACTAACGCAACATCAGAGGGACACAGGCCTCCTAGCATACAGAAAGAGGACGGTGGCTCTTCCCAAGCAATGTCACGACACTAGCGCAGCTTGATAAAGAGGGACACAGGCCTAAAAAACCACGTCGACACACTCATGCCAAAAACATACATGCCAAGGAATCAACGGGATAGGAATGCCAACAACGGATATCAACAAGCAACAATGAACGATAATGAATCACATGCAATGTTCTTACTAGCTTACTAACGTGCACAAGCTTTAAGACAAGTGTACTTACCTGAACTATCGCAACCCACGTAACAACACTCTTGCGTTTTTAGCACATATCCCCTAGTTTCTCGCTACCTGACAAGGTCAGAAACTCCAATTAAATGGGTCGAATCAATAACTAATCTAGGTTTAAACCCTGGTGTTTTCCCAATGTTTTGATGACTCGAACGACTCGAATAACTCGATGAAAATCAATTGGAAAACCGATCAGAAACCCAATGAAAACACGACTCTCTTGGGTTTTGAAATCACAACATGTATAAGACTCATCGCGAATCATAGGCTCGGCTCAGTCGTATATAGGTCACGTCATGGTTTCAAGGACCGGCGGCGCGACCACGACATCATCACTAATAACATCCCATACAACGGTGCTAAAACAAAGATCATATATCTCTCACACACATCGTATGTTCATCAAGATAGCCAATCCAAATCCTTAAAACCAAATAAGAAAAACGTAAAGTGGTTTGGTCATCAAGTATCGCGAAACCTCCATAACCAAACACCAATCAATAAAGACACTGTCATGACTACACACTGGTATTGTCCGACATTGGGAGAGGGTTTCCTTAGCATGAGATGGCTGGAAATACCTTATCAAGTCAGAGTTTAAACACACCACACAAACATGGCTCAAACTCAACATTTACATAAAAACATAACCATTACTCTAACATATTAAAATTTCGGACATAACCAAGGGTTGCGAGACCTCAACAAAGGTTAGGTGAGATCCCCGACAACCTCCACTAGTGGTGGTCCGGTCGGTAGCATCGCCGGCAGAAGCAGTTTCCGGCAAGGTTCCATCACTCATATCATATGAAATGACGACATTTTGCACTTTGTCTCGACTGATTCGACCACTCCGGAGGGCTGTGGGACCCAAGTGGGAGTTTGGTGGGGTCCCCAACAGTGTCCCAGTCACGGTGGTCTGACGATGTCGCCGCCAGTGAGGTGGTTTTCCGACGAGACCAACAACTAGACAAAACAAGGAAAAATCACTCAAACATGAACGTCAACACATATGGGCCACAAATTCGAGGTGTCCCGGGGACATGGTGACTCCGGTGGTTCACCCCGACCGTCCCTGACCACTACAACCCACCACAGCAACGGCTAGGCGAGCGGACAGTAGAGGAGGAAGAAAAACTATGACTCGACAACACATGCACATCCGCAGCTATATGGGCTTCGGGACTGTGAAGCCAGCGATGAGGCATCTCCGGCCATCGAGCCGTTCATCGCCACCTACCATTGTCATCGTCGGTCAGCCACACTAGTGAGCAACAGCCGAAAGAGGAAGAGGGAGAGAGGGAGAGAAACCGAAAAAGAGGGAGATCGAGAGTGTGAGAAAGAGCAACCTCGACTCCGGTGACCACCTAGAACCGCCTCCAATGGTCGTGGCCACCATCCTAGTCCGACAGCGTCATGGACAGCAAGGGTGTCGATGAACCGAGAGAGAGGTCGAGAGAAACCAAGAAATAGAGAGATCGAGAGAAATTGAGAGAATAAAAGATAGAGAGTGAGAAAGAAAACCTTACTTCGGTGAGGTCACGTTCGATCACCAAAGGAGAGGGGAGGAGTTTGTCCAAGAGGGAGGAGTGGGGAAGAAGAAGAGTGGGCGGCGGGAGTGGGGTGTATCAAAAAATTAGGATTTTCCCTTATATTTGTTATATTTTTCTACTATTTTCATCTCAAAATACACGCATCTCGAGGCCAATCCCATTGCTCCTCAATTTAGAGTTGTGTCACTTTAACAATCTTTTTGTGTTCTCCAACAATTGACTCGTAAGTCAGTTAACCAACTCTCGCGTCAATCTTATACTCCTCAGTCCGTATTTCTCCATTGTGCGCGCAGTCCTGCCTGGTCTTGCCAAATAATTATTTAAATTCTAATAAAATTCTTTTAATTGTATTTTTACTGTGTTTTAACTCCCCTGTGTACCCGTATCCCAACTGTCGATCCCCGCTTGTCCAGTTTTTCCTACTCGTTCATCGACTTCATTGTCTAGTCACTCAAATACGAGTATAAATACGTAATACACATCATCATTCACAAATAACCAAATTTCTGGGTCGTTACGCTACCCAATGGCCAGTGCCTCGTACCCCGGCTCGCATGCAACTCGAGGTGCTTTCTCACGCCCGCTGAATTGTCAACACTATCACACTTAATAATTTCAGGTATAAGGTACACACATACAATTCACTAAGCATTCACCACATCAATTATAAAATATACCCGGGCCACGTGCCTCGATCAGTGCATGTGTCCCAATGCGGGTCCCACATCACAGGTCGGTGACCCAAATTATGGCCAAAATCTAGGATTAAAAATTTGGGTCGTAATAAGAACCTCTTCAAGTTTCTTTTGTAGGTTGTCTTTCTTATTATACAAGGATGCAGAAGGGGCCAGACCTAGCTTGACATACATTTTCTCAAGTTTATACTGAAAGGATTTCTTTCTCTTAAACACATTACCAAAAACTTTGGAATTCCAAGTTTGAAGTTTCTCCTCAAGGCATGATGAAACCAATGAGAAACTTAAGTCCTTATTCCAATTCGTATGAACAAATTTCGGGAAGCACTCATAGGTAATCCAACTCGCTAAGAACATAAAAGGTTTTGAGGCTCTTGTAGGAATAGCATTACTATCAACCCTTATTAAAATGGGTCGATGGTCGGATTTAACTTTGTGGAGATGGGTCAAGTGTACTGTAACGACCCTAAAAATGTAACTCGTGTCACGTGTCAATACAGGTGATATGTGGGCCCACTCCGTGGTACAGTCATCAATTCTTGGACGTCGACGCCGAGGTATGTTAGTTTTGTATGATGTTTGTATTATATTATATTTCATTTGTGCAATTTTAAGTTTTTAACGGGTAAAGGCGTTGTGTACGAGCGTTGGTAGTTCGGGGAACAAATTAATTAGAAACACTGACAAAAAAAATTAAATAAATAATAATTAAAAGGTTGTAAAGTCCGTTTGTTACGTCGGTACGTCTGTGGTGACGCGACGAACAAAGTTAGTACTATGAGTCGGGTGCGAGAATACCCGAGGGAAACTTTGAGTATTGTTTGAAATAGATGAGAACAAAGGACCAAAAGTCAACTAAGTCACCCAAGTAAGTTATTAAAGTTGGTAGGTAAAATTGTGAAAAGACCAAAAGGGCAATAAAGTTGTAAAGGGTATGTATAAGGGTGAGGGGTATTTTGGTCATTTGACCAAAATACCCCAATTTCATCACACATCGTCACCACAATCATCATTTTCGATCAAAAATTTGGGAGGAAGAGAGGAATCGACCGAGAGGAGAGATCAAGGAGAGGAAGGCTGCGATTCGCGAAGAGCGTGGACGCGACGTCGAGGCGAAATCGAGGTAAGAAGTTATAGATTTCGTTGTGGTGTGTCGTTGTGGTGGTTTTAGAAATTTGTTGTCGAGGTTGTCGTTGAAGAGATTGTCGTCTTTAAATGGTGAAAATGGTGGTGATGATGATGGTGAGGTGAATGTTGAGTGTTGTTTGTTGTTTGTTGTTGTTGTTAGAAAAAAAAAAGCTTTGTGTTTTTTGGAAATCCAACAAACACAAAGAACGAAGAAGAAGAGGAACCGGGCCGGGTCAAGGTGACCCGACCCGGTTTGGGTCAGACCAGGTTTGACCCGAGTTGACCGGGTCCGACCCGGGTGGACCGAGTTTGACCCAGTTGGACCGGGTTTGACCTGGTCAAGCCCGGTTTGACCGGTCAAGCCGGGTCGGGTTAGACCCGACCCGCGACCCACCTATATATATTATATTAATAAAAATTATTTATTTTGATTAAATATATTATAATTGATTTTAATTGAAATAAATTCTTGAAAAATAGGAAAAAATTCAGGAAAAATCCTAGAAAATTCTAGAAAATTATATTTTCATCAAATAAAGAAAAATTTGAGAATTTTTAAGAAAAGTGAAATATTCGGGATTTTTGCGAGACATTATGTCAGGGGTTTTACATTGGAAAACGTGAAATTTGGCAAAAAAAGCTAGAAATTTAGAAAAAAAAATCATAGGAAATTAAGGAAATTGATATAAATTGCATTATCAGGATTATTGTGCACACGGGGACCGTAAGGGGCGTGTCGGAGTCCGTGTTAGCGCGAATTAGCTTGGATCGAGGTAAGTAAGCCAGTGAGGAACACCACAGTATTTCTTGAGCTTTTAATTATTTATTGATCTTGTTTCGATACTATCTTGTCATTCCATTCCTTTTGAGTTGTCCTAAGGCAAGTGTGTCAAACGTGATCCTTGCAGAATTCCGGGCTCGCGGTGTATTATACCAGAGTTTACGGCTGGGGATACGTGATTAGTTGTAATGACATGTACGGGTGAGAGTTCTCCACCGATCTTTCGGGGACTCGCACTCGCGTAGGGTCTTAGAGGAGATTCTGTCCTCGACTCCTAGCCTTTGAGGAGATTTTGTCCTCGGCTTAACGACTTTAATTGGTCGGGACCACTTGTGCCTTTCCCTTGTATTCGGGACACTCAATTTCGATTGCTTATTTATTTATTTACAGTTTTTATATATTCATGCGCTCCCTGTCCTTTTCTTTCTATCTGCATGAATTGACTGTTCATTTATTTAATTCGAAATACTGTATTTATTGTTGTTCCTGCTTGGCGTTACTTACCTGAACTCATCATTCTTGTGTTTGACCGAGTGCAGATCCACAGTCCAGCAAAGGAAAGGCCACACAGTTAGGCGATATACTTTGAGCGGCCATCCTCTGTTGATATAGGTGACATTTTTGGTGTATTAGCTACTTATATTATTTTTTTGTACATGGGGTTATGGGTTGAGAGATCTTTTTGGACATTATGACTTAGATGATTCTCTCCTTGCTTTACATAATATATATATGGTATACGGGGTTCCCACACCCTAGGTTTTTGTTCTAACTTGTAGCTTCGAAGTTGATTTATTAGTTGAGATTAATTGCTTCCGCTTATTACTTTGATAACTCGCTAATTAATTGACTTCACTTTTAAATGATTAACAAATGATGGAATGGTAAGGATAGGCTCACTAGCTCCGCGCGACTCATCGGGATTGGCTCGGGGGTTCGCGCGGGTCCAGGCCGGGCGGCGCCCGATTCTAGGGTTGTGGAATTTGGGGCCGTCACAGTTGGTATCAGAGCATAAAGGTTGAATAAAATACTTTGGAATTTAAATCACAATCCATTAAGACATTGGAAAACGGAAGTTAGGTAGTTGTTGAACTTAGAGTGGAACCCGATGAACCTAACTTAAGTCTTAGTTGGGAAGTGAGGAGAGGTTGGGAAAACTAAAATTGGACTATATGAGCTATTTGATTGTAATGTATTATACTATTATCGATAGCTATATAGTGATTGAAAACTCGCGTTTGTTGCGGGTTGTGATCGCCGATCAACTCGAGACCCACCGTGAAGGTTCGAGAGGTGTTCAAGTAAGGCGGATGCTTGGTAGCATAACATGGGGTTACCAAATGCAAGTCCAAGGACTATACTGAATTTAAAAAAAAAGGGTCAATCATGAGTAATTCTCGCCTTTAATTTTGAACATGAAGAGGTAAGAGTTCCAGTCAGGTGTAGAAACAGAGACACAGCCAAGGACAGAGTGTCGATAAGGCATAGTGACACGGACAGCTTGGTATGTCTGAATCAAGACCTTACATAAGAGCATGCTATGAGTGCGGGCAGCTAAGCCACTTCAGCAGTGCTTGCCCACGACTGGGCCAAAGGCAGCCACAGGGCTTGGATTAGGTACATGTCATTGTCGCACCAGACACGACTGTCACACGGAACCTGATTGAGGGTATGGTTCATATTTGCAGTAGATTCATGTATACCTTGTTTGATTCCGATTCTACAGTTTTCATTCATTTCGGGTCGTATGGTTGAAGAGTTAGAGTTGAGACCTATTCGACTAGAGAAACCCTTGATTCTTAGCACAGCTGCGGGGGAGAAGATTTACCCGAATTTAGTGTGTGTAGACTGTTCGGTAGAGATAGAGGGACACACCTTACCTGCAGACCTGAGAGTGTTGGAGTTCCTAGAGTTTGATGCACTACTGGGCATGGATTGGTTGGGTGCTTATCATGCACAGATCCACTGCTACGGTAAGAGGATCACATTTCAGATACTTGGACATCCGGGGTTTAGCTTCCAAGGGACTTCGACCAATTTACCGATCACCAGGGGTAGAGTCACCACTAGCGTAAACGTAGAGACATTCGCTGGCGTGTTGAGTACGACAGACAAAGTAGAGACTAGGTTAGAGGATGTGCCAGTAGTATGCGATTTCCCTGATGTTTTTCCGGCGGAGTTACCAGGCTTGCCACCACCTAGGGAGATAGATTTCATCGTTGACTTGGTCCCAGGGACCAAACCCATTTCTATTCCTCCGTATCGCATGGCTCCGAAAGAGCTAGATGAGCTGAGAGGACAACTCGACGAGTTGTTGGAGTTAGGCTTTATTCGGCCAAGTATGTCGCCTTAGGGAGCGCCAGTATTGTTTGTGAAGAAGAAAGACGGCAGCTTGAGATTATGCATCGACTATAGACACTTGAACAAGGTTACGGTGAAAAACAAGTATCCATTTCCTCGCATCGACGATTTGTTCGACCAGTTGACAGGTTCGCAGTGTTTCTCGAAGATTGATCTGAGATCCGGGTACCATCAACTGAGGATAAGAGCAAAGGACATGGAGAAGACAGCATTTCGCACTCGATATGGGCACTACCAGTTTACAGTAATGCCGTTTGGATTGACTAACGCCCCAGCGATGTTCATGGATTTGATGCATCGAGTGTTGAGACAGTACTTGAACAAATTTGTCATTGTGTTCATCGACGACATCTTAATATATTCCAAGACTCGCGAGGAGCACGAAGAGCACATTAGGTTGGTTTTGCGGACACTGCGAGAGCATCGATTATTCGCTAAGTTTAGTAAGTGTGAGTTTTGATTGGCAGAGGTAGGATTCCTAGGTCACATTGTTGGGACCGATGGAGTGTCAGTGGACCCCGCTAAGGTCAGGGCGGTTAGCGATTGGCCGACACCGAGATCAACATCAGATATCCGTAGTTTTCTGGGCTTGGCAGGTTATTATCGGCGTTTTGTACAGGACTTCTCGAAGATCTCGACACCGATGACTCAGTTGACGAAGAAAGATATTAAATTTCAGTGGAATGATGACTGTGAGCAAGCGTTCATGACATTGAAGGAACGATTGACTACCGCACCAGTTTTGGTTTTGCCCGAGTCAGGGAAGGGTTTTGAGGTGAACACCGATGCTTCTAAGATTGGTTTGGGCTGTGTTCTGATGCAGGAGGGTAAAGTGATTGCCTACGCGTCCCGACAGCTGAAGATTCATGAGAAGAATTACCCTACTCACGACTTGGAGTTGGCGGCAGTGGTTTTTGCACTGAAGATTTGGCGCCACTACCTCTACGGGGAGAGATTTGTCTTATTTACTGATCACAAAAGTGTAAAGTATCTCTTCACGCAAAAAGAATTGAATATGCGACAGAGGTGATGGCTTGAGTTCCTGAAGGACTATGATTTCTCATTGGAGTACCACCCGAGGAAGGCTAATGTTGTTGCAGACGCATTGATTGAGTAGCAGGTCGACTCGATGTTGTTACCGCCACATGACGCACGACAGCTTTGCTCGAGGCTGCTGAGAGGATTTGTACCAAGAACATTCCAACCGATACTAAAGTAATGATTTGCGGGCAGATGAGGACTCAGATAGTGTCGATACAGAGCGTACTCGAGGGTCAGCAGGCAGACGAGCAGTATCAAAATTTTTTTGAGTTGGCGCAGAGTTCAGATCATCCAGATTGGAGTCAGTCAACAGACTCATGTTTGAGATTTAGAGGACGACTGTGGATTCCATCAGTGGCTGAGTTACGCGATGAGATACTTCATGAGGCACACCGCTCACGATTTACGGTTCATCCGGGCAGGACTAAGATGTATGCAGAGGTGCGTCGTCTCTTCTGGTGGCCAGGGATGAAGACCGATGTTGCGAATTTTATTAGAGGGTGTGATATTTGTCAGCGTGTTAAGGCTGAGCATCGCAGACCCGGTGGGTTATTACAGAAACTTCCCATTCCTCATTGGAAGTGGGAGCACATTGCAATGGACTTCGTCAGTGGGCTACCTCGATCTCGGCAACGACACGATAGCATCTGGGTGATTGTGGACAGATTAACTAAATCCGCGCACTTCATACCGATCTCGACCACACATCGGGTAGACAGACTGGTAGAGCTTTACAAGAGAGAGATTGTTAGGTTGCATGGGGTACCGTTGTCGATTGTGTCTGACAGAGGGGCGCAATTTACATCGCAGATATGGCAGAGCATGCAGGCACAGTTTGGCACGAAGTTGAATCTTAGTACCGCCTATCACCCACAGACTGATGGACAGTCAGAGCGTTTGATCCAGATTTTCGAAGATATGCTGAGGATGTGTGTGTTAGAGTACGGCGAATCTTGGGAGGAGTACCTTCATCTGTGTGAGTTTGCATATAATAACAGTTATCAGGCCAGTATCGGCATGACACCATTTGAGGCATTGTACGGGAGACCGTGTAGATCTCCATTTTGTTGGGCGGAGCCCGAAGATGTGGCAAACGATTGGGCCAGAGATTGTGGTAGATCACACAGAGAAGATACGCCAGATCCGTTTGAGATTGAAGGGTGCGCAGGAGAGACAGAAAAAGTATTATGACTTGTATCACGGAGAGTTAGAATACCGAGTCGGAGACTTTGTATATCTGAAAGTATCTCCATTGAAGGGGCACAAGAGGTTTGGGATCAAGGGGAAATTTGCGCCGAGGTTCATTGGTCCGTTCAGAGTGGTGAAGCAGGTAGGCAAGGTCGCGTACGAACTAGAGTTACCACCTCCGATGTCAGGAATTCATCCTGTCTTTCACATATCGATGTTGCTGCTGGATAGGTCCAGGGAGGGCAAACGACCGACAGTAGATTTGAGCCAGATAGACCTAAGAGAGGATGTTATATACGACGAGCAGCCTATCCAGATCTTAGACCGCAAGGTCAAGATTCTGAGGAACAAGGAGATCCCATCGTCTTCGTCAAGTGGCAAAGCACACCATGGGGACGAGGAGCCGACGTGGGAGTTGGAGTCATATATGCGCGAGTGTTTCCCTACCTCTTTTGAGTTCGGTAAGTCTTTCCTTTAATTTCGTTTAAATTTCGAAGACGAAATTCTAGTTAGTTGGGAAGACTGTAACGACCCTAAAAATGTAACTCGTGTCACGTGTCAATACAGGTGATATGTGGGCCCACTCCGTAGTACAGTCATCAATTCTCGGACGTCGACGCCGAGGTATGTTAGTTTTGTATGATGTTTGTATTATATTATATTTCATTTGTGCAATTTTAAGTTTTTAACGGGTAAAGGCGTTGTGTACGAGCGTTGGTAGTTCGGGGAACAAATTAAGTAGAAACACTGACAAAAAAAATTAAATAAATAATAATTAAAAGGTTGTAAAGTCCGTTTGTTACGTCGATACGTCTGTGGTGACGCGACGAACAAAGTTAGTACTATGAGTCGGGTGCGAGAATACCCGAGGGAAACTTTGAGTATTGTTTGAAATAGATGAGAACAAAGGACCAAAAGTCAACTAAGTCACCCAAGTAAGTTATTAAAGTTGGTAGGTAAAATTGTGAAAAGACCAAAAGGGCAATAAAGTTGTAAAGGGTATGTATAAGGGTAAGGGGTATTTTGGTCATTTGACCAAAATACCCCAATTTCATCACACTACCGTCACCACAATCATCATTTTCGATCAAAAATTTGGGAGGAAGAGTGGAATCGACCGAGAGAGGAGAGATCAAGGAGAGGAAGGCGCGATTCGCGAGAGAGCGTGGACGCGACGTTGAGGCGAAATCGAGGTAAGAAGTTATAGATTTCGTCGGTGGTGTGTCGTTGTGGTGGTTTTAGAAATTTGTTGTCGAGGTTGTCGTTGAAGAGATTGTCGATTTAAATGGTGAAAATGGTGGTGATGATGATGGTGAGGTGAATGTTGAGTGTTGTTTGTTGTATTGTTGTTAGAAAAAAAAAAAATTTGTTCATTGTGTTTGCTTTCGGAAATCCAAAGAACACAAAGAACGAAGAAGAAGAGGAACCGGGCCGGTCAAGGTGACCCGACCCGGTTTGGGGTCGACTGAGTTTGACCGAGTTGACCAGAGTCCAACCCGGTGGACCGAGTTTGACCTGGTTTGACTGGTTGGACCGGGTTTGACCTGGTCAAAGCCCTGACTGACCCGGCCGGGTAGACCCGACCGCGACCCACCTATATATATTATATTAATAAAAATTATTTATTTTGATTAAATATATTATAATTGATTTTAATTGAAATAAATTCTTGAAAAATAGGAAAAAATTCAGAAAAATCCTAGAAAATTCTAGAAAATTATATTTTCATCAAATAAAGAGAAATTTGAGAATTTCTACGAAAAGTGAAATATTCGGGATTTTTGCGAGACATTATGTCGGGGTTTTACATTGGAAAACGTGAAATTTGGCAAAAATAGCTAGAAATTTAGAAAAAATCATAGAAAATTAAGGAAATTGATATAAATTGCATTATCGGGATTATTGTGCACACGGGGACCGTAAGGGGCGTGTCTGAGTCCGTGTTAGCGCGAATTAGCTTGGATCGAGGTAAGTAAACCAATGAGGAACACACAAGTATTTCTTGAGCTTTTAATTATTTATTGATCTTGTTTCGATACTATCTTGTCATTCCATTCCTTTTGAGTTGTCCTAAGGCAAGTGTGTGTGTCAAACGTGATCCTTGCAGAATTTCGGCTCGCGGTGTATTATACCGGAGTTTACTACTGGGGATACGTGATTAGTTGTAATGACATGTACGGGGTGAGAGTTCTCCACCGATTGTCGGGGACTCGCACTCGCGTAGGGTCTTAGAGGAGATTCTCGTCCTCGACTCCTAGCCTTTGAGGAGATTTTGTCCTCGCTTAACGACTTTAATTGGTCGGGACCACTTGTGCCTTTCCCTTGTATTCGGGACACTCAATTTCGATTGTTTATTTATTTATTTACAGTTTTTTTATATATTCATGCGCTCCCTGTCCTTTTCTTTCTATCTGCATGAATTGACTGTTCATTTATTTAATTCGAAATACTGTATTTATTGTTGTTCCTGCTTGGCGTTACTTACCTGGACTCATCATTCTTGTGTTTGACCGAGTGCAGATCCACAGTCCAGCAAAGGAAAGGCCACACAGTTAGGCGATATACTTTGAGCGGCCATCCTCTGTTGATATAGATGACATTTTGGTGTATTAGCTACTTATATTATTTTTTTGTACATGGGGTTATGGGTTGAGAGATCTTTTTGGACATTATGACTTAGATGATTCTCTCCTTGCTTTACATAGTATATATATGGTATACGGGGTTCCCACACCCTAGGTTTTTGTTCTAACTTGTAGCTTCGAAGTTGATTTATTAGTTGAGATTAATTGCTTCCGCTTATTACTTTGATAACTCGCTAATTAATTGACTTCACTTTTAAATGATTAACAAATGATGGAATGGTAAGGATAGGCTCACTGGCTCCGCGCGACTCGTCGGGATTGGCTCGGGGGTTCGCGCGGGTCCAGGCCGGGCGGCGCCCGATTCTAGGGTTGTGGAATTTTGGGCCGTCACATGTACTTTGTTCCATGTGAAGCACTTGCATCGATTATTGTCACAGATAGTAAAAGGTCGACCTTTGTTGGGGCTTTCTTTCTTGACGACCCTTTTCTTGAAGAAACCTATTGAACACATTGAGCAACGCAGCCTCCACGGGCAAGTCCTCTCAAAGTGGTCATCCTTTCCTTAGCTCCAACAAGTTTCGTATATTAGAGCCATTCACTTTCTATAAAACAATGTTATGTTACTGCAATTTGACTAGCCAACATTCATTCAAGAATTAGATATGCAAAAATTCATCAAATACAAACACCTCAAATTTCACATATTAGAATTAGTAATGCAACTAAATCAAGCACAACCCAATCGAAACATAATCTCATTCACATATAACCCCATTGAAACATAAAATGTCACCATAAAACCTAAATGAAACTTATTCTTACACAGATTACATTACAAGAGCCCCAAACAACAGCCACGCCCTAAACCCCATATTCCCATTGAAGTGCCTTAAACCCCATATTCCCATTGAAGTTGATTTTACTTGGAGGAAAATTCCCCTATGGTTTTATATGACTCTACAAAAACTGTTTATCAGTATTACCTAGCAAAAAGTTGTGTGGAGAGAACTTTATAGACCAAAAAGCTATGTGGGCATGTATGATTGTTGGGAGATTTGGTTTGTATTGGACATAGAGGTCTTACTCTAATTGGGGCCTAATAAGTTCTTGATATTTTTTTTATTTTTTATTTTTTATACCGTGATCTGTGGTGTTTAGAATTACTTTTTGACTATTCTACGGGATACCTCCAATCCTACTAGAGACGTATCTTAAAAGTTAGAAGATTCGAATTTGTGTTCACTTGAATTTAAGATGTAATAGTTTCCAACTTGTGTCCGCTGGGAGACAACATATGTAAACAACTAGTAGGTTTCAATCACTATACCCAAGCAAGTTGTGTAGTTCTTGGATCATCTTAGCCCTTAAAATTTCGTAACTTGTCACTCTTGAAAGGTAAAAAAAATTCAATCAGACCATTGTTGTTTCCTGAACAAAAGACTAGTGAAATGAATCACACAAAAATTATTTTTTCTAGAGTCAATGCCTATAGAATGAAAAGTCTTTTTGTGTAGGGCCTTACAAACTTTTAAGATTTGGGCAAGTAGCTAGTTAGGGCATGGTTCAGTTGATGTTATTTTCCTTATTTCCTTTATTTCCTTGTCTTCTCGTGTGGAGCCAACTATCTCAACTAATATGTATTGTACAATAAAGGCCATATACGGAGGTGTACTACAGTGGCTTATACAGTATTGAGGCTTGGTTAAGAGCCACCGTGCACAGATGATTCAATCATACAATCATTGTTGGTTGCTCTCATTATTATCATGTTTATTTTGCTTGTTTTCTCTAATACGATGAAAGTTTTTGTTTTTGTTTTTCTTCGATAAGAAACAAAACACTAATTGCCTACTATAAGGCTCGAACTCCTAACCCCTTGTAACGGCCCAATTAGTAATTGTCGTTAATTATGACGTTATTATAGATGTGGATGCCAGCGGAGATGTTTGTGGGTCCCACAGTGAGGCTGAAGTACGTTCGTATTAGGTAAATAGTATATTGTGTGTTGTTTTGTTTAATTTTGCGATGTTTATGTTAAAATAGGTTAACGACATCGCGATGTATGTAATTATATTTTAAATTGACGTGTGAGATTGTGTGTTGAGTATTCACATCGATATGTGTGTCGATGCGGGTACCGGGTAGATTAAAGACGAAATTTTAAGTTGAGGAAAATATTACACACATAAAATGAATTAAATGTGACAAAATAGTAAATTAGTGGACGCCTAGGGACATGTGGGGTCGTGGTCGACACGTGTGGGTGGTACGGTAATGTGCACGCCCGAGTACGCTTGTTGGCGTGCACGACGAAATTATAGGCGCAAAAGTATAGGCGAATATATATATTTATATATATATATATGTATATAGGTAATTTAATATATATATATATATAAATATATATTAAAATCAGAAAAATTAAGAAAATAATTGTGAAATGACCAAAAAGGGTATTAGAGTGTAGGGCTGGCAAAAATACGGGAACGGACAAAAACGGGACTGGACACCTATTTTAAAAATCCAAAAATTTGGTGCCCGGTCCCGGTCCCGTTTTCAAAACGGCATTGTTTTTTGTCCAAATTCCGTATGTTTGTAAAACATACGGGACCCGTTTTGCCTGTTTTTTTTTAAAGATGATTAAATATTTTGTTTATCAATTATCTTAAAAAAACCCCTCAACTACAACTACAAGTCTACAACTACAAATCACCAATTACCAAAAAATAAATACATAATATCACAATTTTTTAATTTCCAATATAAACATCACAAAAGTTTTTTTAAGAAAAAAAGAGATATCACCTCAAATTCTCAATAGTCCAAAATCCAAATTATCAAAGTATATCTTCACCTCATGCATCAACAACAACTACATAAAAAAGTTCATGACACAAACACTTAATAAAAAATTAAGTGTAGTTCTTCAACTCATCTCACACAATTCCACATCCTTCAACTCTCCGTGACTCCGTCTCTAACCCCTCAACCTCAAGTCATTCATCTGAAAGACATTAGGAAAAAAAATGTTTTCATTAATTGTAAAAGCTCGATCATTTAAACATAAGAATAAATAAAGCAACAATACCTAAACTTTCAACTTCATCATCTTCGTCACCCACATCTTCAACCTCCACATCATTTGAAGCTTGCCCAGAAGTTGTGGGATTGAGATCTATTTTCAGTTTCAACATTTCTGCATTGATATCATCAAACTCTTTCTTTCGAGCATCTACATAAAAAATAAAAAAAAATCAAACACAACAAATCAATTTAGACTTATAGTTTACCAATCAAATAACTAATTATATAATGCTCACCAGATTTGTTCTTCAACTTTGCTCCATTCACCCAATCACGACAACATATCAATGCTTCAACATTTTCAAGTAAAAGAGAATTTCTATACTTGTCAAGTGTTCTACCTGCTGTACTAAAAGCTGACTCGGAAGCAACAGTAGTTAAAGGAATGGCTAAAATATCACGTGCCATCATACTCAACTTTGGATATCGATATTGAACAGATTTCCAAAAATCTATGATGTCTAAATTCTTCTTTCTATCAAGCAATGGCTCATGCAAGTAAATATCCAATTCCGATTGTTGTTCATTAGAAACATCATCACCTTGGAAAAAGTCATAACCCTAACACACAATTACAAACAATAAGATAATCATAAAGTAAGAACCACAACTAAATCAAACACTAAAAATAAATAAATCATAATTGTAGAACATACCATAGCATATAGATCATCTTCTCTTATATCATTTGCTTCAACAAATTGTGGCGTTTGGTTGCTAGTGGATGAAACATCTCCACTTGAATGATTAAATTCATGAGAATATGTCTCGAACAACAATTGAAGTTTATCACGAATTATAGCAACCTTGAACTTGCCTTCATCACCATAAATCTTTGAAAAAGCAAATTCGACCACTTTTGTTTTGTACCGAGGATCTAAAATGACACCAATTGCCAATATTTCATTACAATCCATCCAATACTTGTCAAATTTTAATTGCATTTTTGAAGCCATAGATCGAATGAAATGATTCGGGTTATTCAATTCATCCTTCAACTGAGCTTGGATTTTCCACATTCCATGAAAGAAAAGATTATTGTCGGATACTTTGCACCAGAAAATATATTAGTTAGATCATAAAATATTTTCAAAAACTTAAAAACATATTCCACTTGATTCCACTCTTCCAACTCGGGACAAAATACATAATTTGTGTCACTCAAAGCAAGATGAGCAAAAGCATTACGATAATATAACGCAGATTCAATCATGAGGTATGTAGAATTCCATCTTGTAACCACATCTTGCACCAATCCTTTCTTGCAATCGAATGCCAATTGTGTAGCACAATCCAAAAACTTTTTCCTTCGAGACTGTGATCCTTTTACAAACTTGATACTATCACGAACTTTGTCAAGGATCTTTTCAATTTCTTTAAGACCATCTTGGACCATAAGATTTAAAATATGTGCACAACATCGCATATGAAAGAATTCACCACCAACTAGCAATGCATCCTTAATTCTCAAAGTATTTTTAAAAATTCCAACAAATGTGTCATTTGCGCTTGCATTGTCTAAAGTAATGGAAAACAACTTCTTATCTAAGTTCCAAGACCCTAACAAAGCAGAAATTTTCTCGGCAATTGCTACACCACTATGTGGAGGTGGCATAAAACAAAATTTCAAAATCCTTTTCTGCAACACCCAATCTTCATCAATATAATGAGCAGTCAAAGTAATATAACCATCAGATGTAATGGAAGTCCACATATCAGAAGTCAAACACACTCTCCCTGGAAGAGATTGCAACAAATTAAAAAGTTTTCTCTTCTCCCTTTTGTAGATTTTTAATATATCTGCCTTGACTGTGTTTCTCGAAACACACTTAATTTCAGAACAAGAGAGGTATAAGAGTACTTAACATATTCATAGTCCACAAAGGTGAAAGGTAATTCATGCATGATGACTATCATTGCCATATTTTCACGATGAACCCGGAATCATAATTTATTGACCTCAATCCCATATTCCCCGTAATCGACGATTCTAATATCATTTGTGCCACATCACGATTACCAAAACGACTATAATTAGGACAACCAGATAAATGTCGTTTCATGCCATTTGTACCATTATTACCGTCAGCCAAAACAACACTCATACAATGTTTGCATTTCCCTCTCTTCCTATTATCAGGATACTCGAAGTGCCGGGAGGAATTACAGTAAAATCATCCCACACTTTAGACTGATTTTTCCTCTTCTTTTGAGAAGAATTAGATTCAATGCTATGCATATTATCACCCATGACGCTGCAATAATATAAAATGAAAATCATATCTAAATCTAGTGAATTAATCTCATTAACAAAATATGAAAAATGCACAGTTGCACACAAAGTAATAAAATCGCATTACATTCTTTTTTTTCCTAATCAAATAAAGGCAATTACGTGAACAAAAAAGAAATAATGTCTAGTTAATAATGAGTAGAGGCCATAATATATATAGACAATTGAATATAAATTAAATCAAATTATGTGAAGGTATGTGGTACCAGAGACTCAGAGAGGAGAGACCGTGAGAATCGAGACTCGGGAGTGAGAGGAGAGACCGAGAGACCGCGAGTCGTGAGAACTGAGAGTCGGTGGGAATTGGGGTCACATCCTCTGAAATGAATGAACACAATGTCATTGTCAGTTACTAGTTACTGTTAACAATATGGGTGAAACAGTTTTAATTCGAGAGTCCGAGACATTCAAGACTTACCAATTCGACCAAATCGGAACTATGCTTCGAATGTACTGATGGACCTGGTGAGACCAAATCGGAACTAGTTGGTGGCGAGAGAGAGGAGATCAGCCGCGCAGCGTGAGAGACTGAGAGTAGAGATGGTGAGACCGTGATACGCAGAGGCGGAGACGGCCAGACGGGACCGAGCGTGAGAGAGGAGATGATGAGACCGTGAGACGCAGAGACGGCCAGACGGGAGTGACGGGACCGAGCGTGAGAGAGGAGATGGTGAGACCAGAGACCGAGAGACGGGACCGAGGAGAGAAGAGAACGGCGAAGAGAACAGAGAACTGAGAAGTAGGTTTTTCACTTTTTCTCAATTTTAACAGTGAAATTACAAATATACCCTTCAAATTAATCACAAAACGGGTACCCATTTTTTTAAAATTTTTGCCCAGACCCGGTCCCGTATTTTTAAACGGACAAAAAATATTGTCCAGTCCCGTATGTTTGTCAAAAAAAAATTGCCCGGTCCCGTTTAAAACGGGACCGGACAAAACGGGCCAAACGGGACCGGGCATATTTTGCCAGCCCTATTAGAGTGTGAAGGAGGAGGATAAGATCATAGGGGCAAAATGGTCATTTCACCCCAAAATTTGATAAACACCACCACCGTCACCACAATTTCTCACTTTCTCACTGTTTTGATCGACCGAGAGGAGAAGAGAAATTGAGAGAAAGAGGAAGAGAGATTGAGCTCGTGTTGGAGAGGCGAAGGAGGTGAGTTGTTGACGTTGTTGAATTGTTTTTGTTGTTGTTGTTGTATGTTGTTGGCGGGTGTGATGGTGTGGTGGTTCGGTGGTGGCGAGGTGGAGCTTGGGAGTTCGGACGAACTGCAAGAGCAGTTCGTCCGAGGAGGGAGACGACACCCATGTCGTCTCCCCTCTCCCTCTCCCTCTCCCTCTCCCTCTCCCAAATTCAGTGAAAAAAAAAACAGCAGCTGTTGGTCCCCAATTAAAAAAAAAAAGAATAGTTTTGAAAAAAAAAACTGGAAAATTCATAGAAAATTCATATAAAATTGGAAAATTTTAGAAAAATTATATTTTGATCAAATAAAAGAATTTTGAGATTTTCTCAGAATGTTGGCGAGATATAGTCGAGGTTTTAACCTCGAAAAACAAAAAAATGACATAATATATTAAATTAAAGCTAATTTAATGATAAATAGTAATAGGTATAATTCGGGTGATAATTTGATTTTTCGGGTGTTATTGGAGCTGAGCCGGGTTTGGTTTTCAGGATGCAGAGTGCGAATTGAGGTGTGTAGTATCCCAATTGAACTTCACTTTAGTATTTACTGTTCTATTTATTTGAATTCAGTCCTATTTATTCATTACTCTATTTTATTATTGTTTTACGGTGGACGAGTACTCACACCTGGTGTCTTTAAGGTAGTGGAGTTACTCCTACCTGGTGTCTTTACGGTGTTGAGTTCACTCCCCACCTGGTGTTTATTCGTTACGGGGAATAGAGTCTACTAAGTCGTAGCACTTGTCTAGGCATACGCCGGTGAATAGACTACCCAGGTATGATAGGCTTGTGTGGGTGCGTCGTGAATGTACGCCGACCACCTAGAGGGTCCAAGGTCACGCGTTATAGGGGAATAGCCCGAAGTATGAATTAGTCTGATTTTTACTGTGCACGTACTTTGCTACGCTACTATATTTATGCATACGATGATCTTTCACAGTTGTCTGTATTCTTTTATCCCGCATGTTTATTTATAGTATTTTAAATTTTAGTATTTTATTTACGTAATTACTTGGTGAATTTCCTTGGGATTACTCACTCTAGACTCGTCATCTGATTTTTGTGATGGCTTGAGTGCAGATCCTGGTATGAGTCGAGGGAAGGGCAAGCTTGAGGACTACGTGGATTGACAGCTTTATCCATACTCGTATGTTTGTTTATTTTTCTTGTTTTATGCTGGGTTTTTGGTTTTGAGAGGTAAATATGACCTGTATATAAATTGTAGGTCATATTTTTGATATTTTGAGGATCTCAGATGATATATATATATATATATATGATGTACATTTGGTATGGTTTCCACTTAGGTATTATGCTCATAAAATACATGTTAAATCTTTATGTTGTTAATTTAATTTTTCGCTGCGTAATTTGAGGTTAAATGATATTAAAGTAACTTAAGTTAACTTGAATCAGTAATTATTAACACATAACATCAAAGTTAACAGGAAATTGATTGATGATGGATAATTGGGCGTGGGACACAGCTGGCGGTTACGTGATCAGTTGTGGGCCCGCGTGGCCTCCTGTGGCGGACCAATGTGAAATTTGGGGTCGCTACATTCCTTACTACGTAACCTCATACTAAACCAATGAGCAATCCACTTGGTTGGTTAATGCAATGATATTAAGTATTACGTTGATCACATACCCTGCATTTAATACAATTAAGTATCACATTTATTTTATTAATCTTAAATCCATTGCCCATTCGAAGCCCTAATTTAACAATTTTCAAAATGTTAAGACCCTACATCTCGGTCTCCTAAACCCTTAAACCCATCTTAGGACCATAAAGCTAGTAAACAAAAATAGGTAAATTAGGTATTACAACTGGAAGAAGCCTAGACTCAAGTCTCCACTACCAACCCTAAATTGTCCCACTACAGGCCCTAGATGGTCCCCGATTCACAACCATCAAATAAAGGAGAATCTACATACAAGACGATAAAAAAGCAAAAGAAAAGTAGATCAATGATTAGTGACTGACTTACTACATTCCAACAATGGGAATGTTGCACGGGCAAGGTCGCTCTTCTAGTTTTCACAGAGACTCCCTGCCTCACCCCTGAAGATAAGACTCCTCCACAGCTTTTCCACTCGAACGCATAGTCGAATTCTCCAACGAAAGTGCCACAGCTGGTAAAATGTAAATGTTGCACGGGCAAGGTCGTTCTTCTAGTTTTGACAGAGACTCCCTGCCTCACCCCTTAAGAAAAGACTCCTTCACAGCTTCTCTTTTCAAATGCGTAGTCTATTCCTCCAACAAAAATGACACAGCTGGTCTCTTTCGATTTTTGGTCACCATGGTTTTTAGGGTTTCTGGTCAACAGAATAGGAGCAAATGAGGAAGAGAAGTGTCAAACCTGCCTCGCCCCTGAAGAAAAGTCTCGTCCACAGCTTCTCCACTAGAACGCGTAGTCAGTTTGTCCAGCAAAAATCCCACAACTGGTTTTTTCTTTCGATTTTTGGTTATTGGTTTTTAGGGTTTCTAGTCGAGAGAAAAATGAGGAATGGAAGGTTCTGCTGGCTGGTTCTCACACTCGAAACGAGAAGCAACGAAAATGGAGGGAGTCTAAAAATTTTTGGGCACATCATGCTACAGTGCATGTCAGATAGCCATTCGTCAGTCTGCTGACAGCCGCTTGACAGTCACCAATCACCTTTTTTACTTTATTTTATTTTATTTGTTTTTTCTTTTTTGAAAAGAGAACTGACGAAAGGTACCCACTGATACGACCATGTCGGCTTTACATCAGTCGATGCGAAAAGTCGGTGCGTTTTCTGGGTTAGCATAACATTTCTCAAAAAAAAACCAAAAAAAATAAAAAATAGAAAAGACTAAAGAGCACTTGTAACGACCCAAATCGACATTGGACGGCCAAGGGGGACCGCGCAGTCCCACAACTGGCCACGTAGTGCTAGATGTGTCCCTGCCCAACTAATCATCATTTCACCTCAAATCATATAGCGGAAGTCTTAAACATTAAAATGTACATCGTAAGTAAGTTTTTACAATCACTTAACCTAATGTGGAAACCATACCAAAATGTAGTGAAGATATATACATCAATGATCCTCAAAATATCAAAATGTAAACTACAAAGTCATGTACAAGGCAACATATATCTCTCACAACCCATACACAGCATAAAACAATAAACCTAAACAAACGTACGAGTAGGGCAAATCGTAGCCAATTACAGATAATCCTCAATCTTGTCATTCCCTCTGCTCGTAACAGAATCTACACTCAAGCCATCACAAAAAACAGATGACGAGTCCAGAGTGAGTAATCCCAAGGAAATTCACCAAGTAACTGTGGAAGATCATCACATGCATATAAATAGTAATGAAACAAAGTACGTAGACACTCCGATCAGACCAAACCATACTTCGAGCTATTCGCCAGGCACAACCCGCGAGTAAAATCATCAAACAGGTAACCCCGGACCTTCTAGGTGGACGGCATAGATCCTCGACGTACCCACACATGCCTATCATACCCGAGTAGCATATTCACCGGCGCATGCCTTGACATATGCTACGATTTAGTGGACCCTATGCCTAGCACAAATAATCACCAGGTAGGGAGTAATCGCATCACCGTAAAGACACCAGGTAGGAGTAAACTCTACTACCGTAAAGACACCAGGTAATGGTACGCTCAACCACCGTAGTATGCACCAGATGGGAGTAAACTCAACCATTGTAAAGCATTAAGGAATAGAGTGATGAAGGAACATGACTGAATTCAAATAAATCAAGTAGTAACTACTAAAGTGAAGTTCAATTGAGATACTACACACCTCAAACCGCACTCCAATAACAGTCCTAGTCCAAATAGCACGCCTCAACTGCGTGTCCAATACCCGCCAATCCAACCTAAATCATCAATCCCTGATCATTAAAACATATTCCCATACCTTGGAAACCCCAATTCGATACCCAATTCATCGATAAAATCACGATTTAAACATCTCAAATAGTCCATAGGAACCCCTAGATTACACCCCATTTGGTAAATTTGTATTAAATTTGTAGTCCCAAAACTGTCCCAGATGCCGTCTAGACGCCGCCGCACTTAACACTGTACGGCGTCCTGGGCACCGTGACCACACCACCACTCTCATTTCCCTCATGGCATCCCCAAAAACTTTACTCCACAATTTTCCCATTATGCCTCTGATCGAGATGTCATGAATGGTGATGTGTGCGTCTACACGCCACGTTGCCGCTGGTGGCGTCTCCGCTAGTGACTTGATTAGGGTTTTTCAGACCCCTCGGCTCGTTGACGCGGTCTGAACCCTCTCCAATAACCCACAAAACACTTAAAAATATTAAGCAACCAAAAACCTCTAACCTAATGTGTCTAAAACCCAAACTCGTCGTTTTTCGGCCAAAAACCCGACAAATTAGTTGAACACCAAAACAACCACCACACCAACACCAAATCTACCATTTCTAACCTTAAATTACACTCAAAATCCAAAGCAACACCTCTCATAACTGGTGTGCTCAACACCCACATCGAAAACACCGTCAAAACCCAAGAAAATTACCCCGAAACGTGAAGAATGAAGAGATGATCGAGGATCTCACCTTGTATTTCGCTTTCCTCTACCTCTTGAGCTCCAAATGATCATTCAAACCTCACCAAACCCTCCAACCTTCTCACCAGTTTTGTCCAAATCAAGGAAGAGAGAGAAAATGTGATGGAAATGTTGAGATTTTGGAGTTTTTATATTAAACTCTTCATCAAATCACACACCATCTCCATGCATGATTGATGGCTAAGATGAAGTCAATTAGTCTTCACAAAATGCCAAAATTGACTCCCAAGTCACCTTGTTCCTATCCACTTGTGTCACCAACTATATACCCTCCTGGCATTCCAATACCCAGCTCCGAACCTCGACCGGTGCCGTTCGAGCACAACTGTACCAACCGTCTCAACATCATTTTATATTAATTCTTTAATATATTTTATCATTTATTAGGCGTATTAAATCTCTCGGCCTAATGTACTAGTCATTCTCCGCCCGGTATCCGCGTATACCCGTCACACCAGCTCACTCGTCAATAAACAATATAAACACACATATTTGCGATGTAATTTAACTAACTTGAACATATGCATCACAACTTCACCACAAAGCACACAAAACGAACTGTAAACCTAATCTGGTCGTGCTCCGTTTTCACTGTAGAACCCACAAACGTCCCCGCTGGCATCCACGTCTATAATTGCATCATAAATAATGGCCATTGAAAATTTGGCCGTTACAACACTTAGGTTCAAGTTTCAATAATCTCTAACCACATAGAAATATATCAAGGCCAGAGACAAGTCACAACTTGACTCCCAGCCCTAGTGCATTTTTATCTCTATTTCTCTTTTATTAACTTTGTGAATCAATGGTGAATGGAGCAAACTATGGGCTTAAGGCATTCCCTCAAAGACTGACTAACAAGGTAGTACATATTGACCCCATATGTTATTGTTGCAAAAGAGATCCGAAGTCAATCGAGCACATTCTACTATTTCGCCAAGGTATCGATAATGTATGGGGAAGGAATGCAAATAATGTCAGCGAGAGCGAAGACTTTGACCTGAAAGCCTGGTTTTTCAATCTATATATGTAACTAGTCGGTGTCCTACACGAACAAGGTCAAGCATTAATATATATTCAAATTTTTTATTTAGTTTTCATTTAAATTATTATTTTTTAACTAAGTAGGATAATCAAGCATTAATAACTACTATTTAATGTGGATTAAACATAAAAACAAAAATAAAACTAATCACTCAATAAACTAAAAAACAGGACAAAACTGAGAAGTGCTAAGTGCATGTGGGTGAAAAATGACAAATCAGATCAATTATAGTTAATAGTCATAAAAATATAATTCTATATATAATTCTTACCACTCGAGCTTCAAGAATAACTTCCAATGCCAAAGACCTCATGACATGCGTAGCATAAAAAACACGGTAAAAGCTAGCTTGCCAGGGATTAGAATAATTTCAAATGCTTGTAAAATAAATTAAATTAGATATTGAAAGTGAGATTGAGAGTTGAGTGCATGACGTGATTAGAACTCTGGGCAAAGCTAAGAGCTTGAATGAGAAGCCCCAACCAATAAAGCAGGCTACTTATGAGCCTTTTTAGGACATCATTAACAGGGTCCGTCTCCGGGTTTCTTGAAGGGGAGGGATGTGATTCCTAATTTATCAATGGAGGAACTTGTCTCTAAGATTGGTAAGAAGCGAAGTCACAAAGGCAACGATAAATGGGCAATCAATCAAGGGATAAAGATTGTGGTCAAAGCAACTGCAAAGGCAACATCTTAGGTCCTAGAAGCTTCCAAGATTGACGTGGATATGCGCGACGATACCCGCAAGGTTGGAGATGGTATTCAACAAATGTGACATGCCGCAGTTATAAGTCCCTATTTTTTTTTAACTTTTTTGTAATGTTATCCATGTCGTTTCTTTTATGGAATTACCAAGGGGCAAAGCACTCTTTATTTCTTACTGTTTTTAAGGATTTGATGAGACAACAATGGTCGCTAGTAGTTGCTATCTTAGAGCCAAGAATTAGTGGCACTACTATTGATTTAGTCATCAAGAAAATGGGTTTTCCTAGATGTTGGAAGGAGGATGCAGTGGGCTTCTCTAGAGGCATCTGGTTGCTATATGATGATAAATCAATACCCATTGATGTCCTCAGCTCTAATAGTCAATAGGTATTTTTCAGTTGGCAATCGGGGAGTGCAGTTGGGGTTGGTGTTGCAGTTTATGCATTCCCTAACACGACGCTGCGACGGTCATTATGTTCAGATCCTAGCAATTTTCCAATCTTTTACTCATTACCCTTAGTAGACTTTGGAGACTTCAACGTCTATTTAAATTCAGCGGACAAGTGTGGAGGAACCCCTGTGAACAAAGCTAAGTGCAAGGAGTTGTTTGAGTTTATGCAAGCATGTTCTCTCCAGGATATGGGCTTCATAAGAACGAAGTACACTTGGCCCAGAGGTCGTCTGCAAGATAGGCTGGACAAGTACATGGGTTATTACACGATGGGCCAGTCAGGCTTCAGGGGTTATCTCGGAAATCATAGGTTTTTTGGGGTTATTTGGTGAAACCTCTCCATAAAGAAAGATCGAACCTTTGGAAACAGTAAATGTATATTTCGCTCAACCAAGCTGGTAATGTCCATAACACTTAACATCTCCCACAGGTAATTCATACAACCTTCTAATGAGCCTATTATTGATATCAATCCTCACTTCATCAATGTATGAGGCTAAACACTCTAAGTTTTTGGGATTTGGTGTGTGCAAATGTGCAAAGAAATAGGTCATATATGTGATAGACAGTTTGGTCTCCACAAAATTAAGCTACCCTAATTCATGAAACAACTTCCGAATAAACAAATTTTGAGAATCAAAGTAATCAAAGTTTAACCTTTTTATTTCTAGAATTACCCTTGTGAAAAAGTGGGCCTCCCATTTTTTCGGCTTCACCTCATCTTCTTCGACATTGTCGTTCCTTACATCATCCTCTTCGTCAGTCTCTACATGCACTGGAGTATCAGCTATGTTAGAGGGCACTCTTAGCATATTCATCTTCATTAGTCTTGAAGAGGTTCATTTCGGTGGACTTGGTGTCACAATCTTCTCGGCTTTGGGGTAATCATCTTGGGTGTTTTCTTTACCAAACTCCTCTTGGCAGAACTACCAGATTGGGACTCCTTCGCAAGAGACTCCTTTTTAACAGGAGGTTGTGCCTACCCCTTCAATAGACGTTAATCTGTGAAAAGGTCCCTCAAATTTGGTGGCATCCCAAGTTCTCCAGCCTTTGATTTGGGCATGTTCTGAAAAAAGATTGGGTTTTGCTAGGGTTTCGACTTCTCTTTGGCTAGCAAAGTCGATGAAAGGAATGGAGTGGTGAAAGGGTTGTGTTGAGGGTTGAAGCGGTGTATTAATACAGGAGTATTAACGGTTGGTGAGCACTTTTAATACCCCACCTCCTTCCTACTAAGTTGCTTCCATTAACCCCACTTCCACACTAACCTACCTCACTTAACTCCCCAACAAACTGTAGCTTCAGTTATTGTCCAACTCCTCCCCCATGCATTGCCTCCACTTGTCAATTTAACTACATAAAAAAACCAAAATAAAGCAAACAAAAAATAACAAGTTAGACTTTAAAACTTCACTTGTAGTAAATCAGACTTCACAAATTAACTTGTAGTAAATAAGTCAGACTTGGAAAAAATTACTGTAATTCATAATGTACTTCACATTACCCACCTTGAATTGATAAGGAATGTAACTACCGTTACCCATCTGAGTTGGATGAGATTATGATAATAAAATTATATTGTAGTTTAACAAACGATTCTAATACAGTAAAACTGACTTTACAAAAAAATTACTGTAATTCATAAAATAATACATAGTAACAAAATACATGGTAAATAAAGCTAACAATACCCTGGTAAATAAAATACACCCAAAATAATTTATCAAAATACCAATGTCTACTCTACTCTAACCAAAGAAGTCAGCGGTAAGGTCATGAATTGTTTGACTCCCAATTGTGAAATCTTGAGATTCCAAAGGTAGTGCCCAATTGTTTGTGTTAATAAACTGTTGAGTTGCATCCCCACCTGCAAATTTGGGTGTTAAGTTTCATGTTGCTTTGCGTGTTGCAATTTTTACTGCATAACTTTACTCACATTATTCATGTATGCACTCTCAGTCGCCTTAGAACTCATTCCTTCAATATTTTCGCCATGGTCATTCTTCCGCAATACCTTCCCCTATGACATCACATTAACACTTCATTCATTATATGGAATAAAGGGCCATTTTTAAAGGAAAATCTAATGAGATCATGAATAATGTAGTTTTCTTACGTGCAACGCCCTTCTTCATATTACCTTCTTAAGCGCAACGCCCTTCTTCTTTGGCTTCTTCTCTGATGCTGCAGCATTCTTATCGCCACCCATACCACCTTAGGACTCCAATGGAGGCTAGGACTTGCCTGTCTCTATCACCCGACTGACAGTCATCCATATCGTTTAGGTCATCCTCATTACAATTAGAATCCTTACCCTGCAAATAATTGAACTTGTTCAATTATTTTTTCCACATATATAACATTAACAAAAACACATTTTTTATGAAACAATTACCTTCTTTATTAACTTCTCCTGTCCCCCTTTTAATCTATTCTTACGGGGCCTACTTTTTCTTTTCTTTTGGGAAGGGTCCTTCACCGTACATTTTGAAGCATTTGTTTGTTGGTGTCGACTTTGGATCTCTATCCTCCTCCTCCCTCTCGTCTGGCATGTCAATGAAGAGCCCTCTCAACTTCTCAATAATGTCTAATACTATGTTAAACTTATTCATTGTTTAAGACCCAATATCCGTTACCTGGAAGCATCTTGTAAGGATAAAATCATATCATTCAAAAGTTGTGGACGCACTTGCATCAAACTCTTTTATACCCCACGCTTGAAGTCTTTCCTCCAACGATCCATGATGTAATGTGGTGGGATGTACATGATATCACGCTATCGAAACACGCATAGAACATGGCAACAAAGTATCCCCTGAAACTCATATGATAGACATATACAATGTACCTCCTCAGTTGCCACCTCATACACTATTTTGTAGTTTTTTATGATCATATTGTCATAGCCAGGCTGCTTAAAAATTTGTTTCACTTCGTAGAAGGTATATGATTCCTCACTATTCAATACTTTTGCCTTACAATCCAACACCAGTCTACCCTCTTCTTTGAATTTTGCAAACATGTCATTCGTGTATATTTTTTGCATTTGAAACTCATGGTTGATTGCAAGTTGTGGGAAGCAACTTGTAAAACGAGTTGTAATCTGAATCCTTCTCCGCCTCATACCTTTTATTCACTGCCATTTCGTAGTGACTGATAAATAACTAAAACGACATCTTCATACCAACAAATTCGTCAAAAAAAGAATTAATACTTTCACTTCTTTGTGTCGTCGACATCCCAGCCCAAAAATATTTCTTCACATAGATAGGAACCCATTTCTCCCTAATGTCGTACATTGACTTTAACCAGATACTCAAGCTTTCACATAGTTCAAACTCCGTGAACAAAGTAGCGAATGCATTTTCAAATTCATTTTCAGTGAGTATATCATAAACTGCTCGTTTCAAACTTGATATGATTCGCTCCCGATCATGATGGCCCCCAACCTTCTCAAGCACCTTTTTTATTATGTGCCATAGACATAGGCGGTGCCTTGTATTAGGGAATACTTTGGCAACAACATGTTCGATGGATGGGCATTGGTCTGTTATGATGTCTTTCGGTGCCTTCCCCATACACTCAAGCCATATCTTGAATAGCCACTCGTAGCTTTCCTTGGTTTCGTCAGCCAATAATGCACAACCAAACAAAATAAAATGCCCGTGATGGTTCACACCTACAAATGGAGCAAAGGGCATGCCTTACTTGTTGGTTAAGTAGGTTGTGTCGAAGGAAACCACATCCCCAAAATACCCGTAAACGGATCTACACCTATTGTCGACCCAAAATACATGTCTGAGCTCATTTTGTTCACCAAGGGCCATCAAATGAAAGAAGTTGGGATTCTGTTTTTATTTTTGCATAAAATGTTATTGAATAGCCTCCGCATTGCCCTCACCTAGGCTAAGCCTTCTTTCAGCATCTATGTGGTTCCTTATATCCCTTTGGTTAAATGTCATATTATCAAACCCTCCAACACGAACTGAATCTGCCATATAAGTCTTGCAAGGTGGAATGCCTACGACGTCGTTCAATACAAGTCTCTTCTTGGTTGAAGTTGGCATGATCTTGTTGCACTTATAGAACTTCACTATTAAAGGACTGGCAACATGATTATGCTTTAGAAAAACTTTGGTAATGTACCACTTACCATCAGGGAACAACCGAGCATTCACTTGAGCACGACTACTACACCTTGAAGTTAGGCCCCCTCTTCTATATACTCCTTTCGATTTAGTATGGCCTTCCTTAGCACATGTGAAAACATACTTCCAAACCACACCATTCTCATACTTGTTCGTCGATCGAACTTTGATTGCAAAACCAATCATTTTGGCATATTGATTGAAGAAAACTTTCACATCCTCAGGGCTGTCGAAATCATCCCCATCTCGTGGGCAAAGGAAGCGCAAGGGGGGGCAAAGGGGGCGGGGTAGGGGCAGTTGCAGTTGCACTAACTGATCCTACTACCTCTGCCTCAACTGATCCTTCTACCTCTGGCTCAGTTGAAACCTCTACCTCTGCCTCAACAGATCCACAGTGTAAATTATCTCCATGATCAAAATCCAAATCAATTAAACCTTTCATAGGCTCGTTTAAGTCAATAATGCGCTCCATAACGCTAATTACAATCAAATGCACAAAAATTTAGATTATGTTCCAATAAAGCCCTAACAACTTATTGCCATTATGTTCAAATTTTATTTTGTAAGTGCATAATTCTTAATGTTCAATGTTGAACCGAGACTTTCCATCACTTAGACCTAGTAAGGAGACTCATAAGCTGAGCCCCATTTGAGTTAGCTAGTAAGTTTTATGCCATACAAATACTATAGAGAATGCAGTAAAACGATAACAAATTCAACAAGCTGTACTCCAACAAGCCGAGCCCAATTTCGTAAGCCCTAGATGGTCCCAACAAGCTGAGCCCCATTTTGCAAGCCCTAGATGGTCCCCCATAAAAGAGAATCTACATACAACACATTAAAAAGCAAAAGAAGAGTCGATCAGTGTTCAGTGATTGACTTACTACGTTCCAAGAATGGGAATATTGCACGGCCAAGGTCGATCTTTTGTTTTTAACAGAGTCCTTGCCTCCTACCTCGCCCCTAATTCCCTGCCTCATGCCTCGCCCCTGAAGAAAAGTCTTGTCCACAGCGTCTCCACTTGAACGCGTAGTTAGGTCCTCCAGCAAAAATCCCATAGCTGGTCTTCTCTTTCGATTTTAGGTCACTAGTTTTTAAGGTTTCTGGTTTCTGGTCGAGAGAAAAATGAGGAAGAGAAAGTTATGTTGGCTAGTTCTCACACTCGAAATGAGAAGCAACAA
This sequence comes from Stephania japonica, assembly GCA_039657345.1. Classification (NCBI taxonomy): domain Eukaryota; kingdom Viridiplantae; phylum Streptophyta; class Magnoliopsida; order Ranunculales; family Menispermaceae; genus Stephania; species Stephania japonica. The sequence continues at coordinate 43,364,811 of CM077562.1, forward strand.
AAAATGGAGGGAATTTCAACTTTTTTGGGCACATCATGCTACAATGCATGTCGAACGACCATTAGTCGTCGCCTAACGATCGCTCGATCGATGACCATCATCACCTTTTTGATTTTTTTTTTTTTTTTCGTTTCATTGTATTTTTCTTTTTTGAAGAGAGAACTGACGAGAAGGACCCATTGACACAACCACGCCGGCTCCACGTCAATCGATGCGAAAAGTCAATGCGTTTTCTGGGTTAGCATAGCATTTCTCTTTTTTTTTGGTAGGTTAGAATTTGATTTCCAAAACTCCAAAGAAAACCCAAGTTTGCTAGATTTGAATGAAAATTGTACTTGAAAAGATCAAAATATTGTTCCACGACAACATTTTGGATCCTGAGAAAGGTCTATGGAAACTGATATTCAATCTTATTTTTTAATAGATTCAACTTCAAAGTTCAAGCTAGAATTTGAAAGTTTTATTTTGGTAGCAGTTCATTTCCTCCCCGAAATTTAACCAAGAACTAAAATTGCAGTATTGAAGCAACAGCAACAATGGGCGCCAAATAGAATTCCCATAAAAGATTACATGTATCCCTATGAAACAAAAAGGAAATCCAAGCTTGAGTTCAACCTTAGTTGCAAGGATGAACATGAGCGAGAAAGCAAAAAATGTTGCAATGTTAAACAACTCCAATGAAACTAGTATCTTAAAAATTTCTACCTTCAATCAATTAATTTGTACCAGAAAAAATTTGGGTTAGAACTGTCTCCTCATGAATGCCAAGTAACTTTAATTTGATTGAAGAAAGTCGAGAAGAAGTTTGCACAAATTATTCAATCCTGACAATGTTAGCATTCATGGATCTAAACTTGCAAACCTCTTCAAAGAATTCATCAGTAGAGCTTTGCAAGTTCTTCATTTGAAGAATCTTTATTGACAACCTCTTCAGTTTCTTCCTACGGACACGACCACGCTAGCTCCACGTCAGTCGGTGCGAAAAGTCAGTGCGTTTTCTGGGTTAGCATAGCATTTCTCTTTTTTTTTGGTAGGTTAGAATTTGATTTCCAAAACTTCAAAGAAAACCCAAGTTTGCTAGATTTGAATGAAAATTGCACTTTAAAAGATCAAAATATCATTCCACGACAACATTTTGGATCCTGAGAAAGGTCTATGGAAACTGATATTCAATCTTATTTTTTAATAGATTCAACTTCAAAGTTCAAGCTAGAATTTGAAAGATTTATTTTGGTAGCAGTTCATTTCCTCCCCGAAATTTAACCAAGAACTAAAATTGCAGTATTGAAGCAACAGCAACAATGGGCACCAAATAGAATTCCCATAAAAGATTACATGTATCCCTATGGAACAAAAGGGAAATCCAAGCTTGAATTCAACCTTAGTTGCAAGGATGAACATGAGCGAGAAAGCAAAAAATGTTGCAATGTTAAACAACTCCAATGAAACTAGTATCTTAAAAATTTCTACCTTCAATCAATTAATTTGTACCAATAAAAATTTGGGTTAGAACTGTCTCCTCATGAATGCCAAGTAACTTTAATTTGATTGAAGAAATTCGAGAAGAAGTTTGCGCAAATTATTCAATCCTGACAATGTTAGCATTCATGGATCTGAACTTGCAAACCTCTTCAAAGAATTCATCAGTAGAGCTGTGAGAGTTCTTCATTTGAAGAATCTTTATTGACAACCTCTTCAGTTTCTTCCCATACCTCAACAATGACTCCAAAGTACTAATCTTCTGTTCCGCATTCAACGGAGACCGAACCGTAACCACTGCCTCCTCCAAACATGGAATTGTAAATCTAGAATCAACCTGCGACACAATCGATATAAAATCAGACTCGACATTCGAAGCCACATAACAAACCAATCCGCTAAGTGATGATGAACTTACTCTTTTCAAGCTGTTCTTTTGGCACAAAGCGGCGAACATAGCTCCATGGATCTCAAACCGCTCCAATTTTGAATGCGCATTGAAGAAATCGACCAAATCAACCTGCGGAAAGGATTGGAGAACATCGAAATCGCCAGTGAATTCAATCTTCATCACCAACTGCTTCACTTCGCTCGCGGATTGTAGAATGCTGCTTATGGCGTCCCAGCACCATTGAATCCCTCTGATTGACAAAAACTCTAGGCCATTGAGCTTCCCAAGATCCACCTTATAAACCCTCCCTATACAAAAAGTCCCAATCAGAACAAAAATCAAACAAACTGTACACATCAAGGGCAGAACAATTGACAAGTAAACCTAAATTCCTTGAAATCTTTTTTTTTTTTTTTTTATCGATCTCACCTCCGTTGTTGGCGATGGTTAGATTCGTCAACCGATGATTCGGATTGACCTGGATCCAACTACACCCTTGAACTTCAAGCAAATGAAGCATTGGGCAATTAAGAGAAAGAAAGCAATTCCCTTGGCCATAGAAATCCAATCTACACTGCTCAAGCTGCAACAACTCAATCGAAAGCGAGCGAATCCCATCGCAACCAAGCAACGCCAACAATCTAAGATTCGGGCACGCCTTAATAGCCTCCAAAAGCGCCTCATCCTTGAACCTAGCCCCCACAATCTCCAAAGTCCTCAACCCAAGAAAAGCAGTCCAATTGGGGAACTGGGTCATCAAAACCCCCCACAGCTTCAACTCCTCCAACCCCTTCAAGCAATCAATGCACTGAAGCTTCGACATTGCCTCACTGGCCGCCAACTGGGCGTTCCCCTTATCCAACAAGCTGTCCATCCGGAGCTCGAGGCGACGCAAGGAGGAGGAGGAAGGGAGGGAGAGCCAGGAGCTGAGGGCGGCGGCGGAGAAGGAGGAGTAGACGATGAGGGAGTCGAGGCGGGCGGCGGAGGAGATCATGTTGAGGATGATGGGGGTGGAGGGGTTGGAGGGGGAGGTGTCGTCGAAGGCGTTGCGGGGGAAGTAGAGGGAGTGGATGAACGGAGTGGAGCGGTGGAAGCGGTGGGAGACGCAGTTGCAGCTCGCCACGTCGCGGGCGTTGCTCAGGTGGGAGAGGATGTACTGGAGGACGGCGTCCGGGAGGGACTCCATCAAATTCAAGATTTGTGTGATTCAGGAGTTACTAGTAACTTTTTTTATATATATATTGCATTTGCGGGGGAGTGAGCGCGTGATGTCTGAATCAACTGTTTTTTTGGGGGGGTTTTCAAATTTTGAATTCAATGGGGGGACCAACGGGAGGAAATTTGTGGGCTGGCCCGCTCGATGCTTCTTTCGAACTTTTTGAATTTCAAAGTTTTCGTTACTTGGGATTGAGTCCGTTGGATTTGGCATCGGGATTCTCATGTGAAATGGATTGTAATTAGTGCCTTAGGGTTTGTCCTCAACTAGTGAGATGAGGGGCGGAAAGAGGGAAGAGCTACTTTTTTTTTTTTTTTTTTTAAGGGTTGGTTTTAAATCGTAAGCCACTTATTTAATTTGCTTGTTTATTTATTTTTGATAACTGCGGGTAGCTAAATAAGTAATTTTTTTATGGAAAATACTAGAGCAGCAACTTGAGACACTGAGCTGACTTGGCTCCTACGTGGCTCTCATGTGCGGGGCACTACTCGATTAGCTTTTCCAAACGAAAATGTCATATAACTTCTAATCGACTGATGACTGACTGCACGGATTGATAGGAATCACTGTAGTGAATTAAGCCTAAAAAATTCAAAATTTCCTCTTTTTTTAAGAGCAAAAACCCCCATCTCCCTTGTTACCTCTCATTCATTTGACTCATTTACTTTCTCAACCTTGAAACCTCCACTCGAACTTCTCTAACCTTCTCTAATTTGATTTCTTAAACTCGAAGGACTCCAAACTAGAAATTAAAACTTTCAGAGGAGGCATGAAGAAATAGGGTTTAGGAATAGAGCAATTGGTGAGGCTTGGGTTTAGGGTTTGTTCCAAGGTTTTGTAGATATTAGGTTTTTGTATGAGTTTACTGAGATGAACTTAAGTAGTTAGGTATTAGGAGACCGAGATTTACGATGTTTGAAATGTTGAAGATAATAGATTTAGGGTTTTGAATGGGCACATGGGTTAGGATGAATCTTTGTTTGATTATTTTGGGTTTTGTATGGGGGTTTTAGTTGACCTTCGAAATCAGGGTTTTAAGACGAATATGTTAGGGCTTGGGGTGTTATTTGGAGTTTTCCTCTCGATGTAATATATGTAGGGTAGATTTAGGGTTGTTGCTCCTAAATCCTAATTTATGTTTTATATTCTTAATTGATTGATTGTTGAAATGACACTAATTAACAAGATCATTTGTGAACTAGTGGGTGTTTCTATTTTGTTGATTTGCCCCCCTTTTCTTCAATAGAAATGTATGACACTAACTAATTGGGTTGGAGTCGGGGCGACCACTTCAAAGGCAATTCATATTAATAATTGGAGAGCACTTTTAAACTTCAATGTCTATTCCAGTTATTTAGGATGGACATCCTCTTCATGTTGCTGACACATCTACACCTACAATCCACATTTACTATTGGAGATGCTCTTAGAGAACACCTTTTTTTTTATATGAAAGAGATCAAAAGGTCTAGTTATAGGTGACACATTGTTGGGAAAGAGACCCGAGAAACGTCTTCTTGAAGAATCCTAGCCAATTAAGTTCGGTGGGCAGTGCTCAAGAATATGATTCCCAATCAAATGTTGATCTGCAAAGGTCGCCAACCAGTCGGCAGCGCATTTCCCTCCCTTCACGATGAGTGTGAATGACCCGAAGTGACCAAGGTTTTTCCAGCAACTGCCGAATTCCATGCCAGTTGAAGCCCTTGAAGTGCGCCCCAAAGCTCGGGTTCGAATGGCGAGCAAGAGCCAATGTTCATCAAGAAACCGCCCATCCTGTCGCCGGCATCATTTTAGTTTAGTCCACTTGCACACCCTTTTAGTCGCTCATCGGTATTGAGCTCCATCCAATGCAACGGTGGGCAGTTTCATCCGATCAAGTATTCCTGTCAAGGGCCTAACCCGGAAGAGACCGAGATGAATGAATCCTTGGCATATTGAAACAACTTAGCTTTTGCCATAATTGTCTGACAAAGCTCAGTATGAGATACCTCTTCCGCACTAATACAATTCAATTTCTCCTTGCCCATAATTGCCAACAAATGGTAGTGAAGTTAACCCCCAAGTAGTTATCATAGCAGCTCAAATTGTTGAGTAGCCATTTCTGTAGAGGCAGATTAAGCCACTGTTATATAAGAAATGAGAGTGTTGTCATGGACGAGGTCCGGTAGTAGTTGTCTTAAAGAGCACTTTTGAACTTCAATATTTATTCAAGTTATTTACAATGGACGTCCTGTCCACGTTGCTCACCACCAATCCATAGCTACAATCCACATTTATCATTGGAGATGCTATGAAAATATTCCTTATATGCCACATCAACTCGATATTAAAAAATACTTTTCTGCATTGGAACATAACTTTTTTGTTCTAATATCCATTGAGTTCTACATTCCCATCCAATGCACATCCCCAATTGGAGATGCTCTTGGGTTTAGAGAGTCCAGATATAGCATAGGGCAACAGAGATCGTACGAAGAAGATGTCCTTGTATCCATTACCGGAAGAATTGATGGAGAGAATCATCGGTCGTCTCCCAATCCCATCACTTCGCGTAATACGTCGCAAGGGTACCCGCCTTTCGGCTTATGATATGGAGAAGAGAATGTGGATTGATTTGAATATGAGGATGCCTACTGAAGAATTGAGGTGCCCTTCGCTCATAATTTGTAAGGCAAGTTGTTTTTGGTGGGAAAGTATAGAAACCCATGGCCCGGAGAGTTGCGCCACACACGTACATGTGGCTATATAAATGGGGTTGGAGCCCATCTTACACAAAACTAATTGGCTTATGTTAGGATCCAATCTACACCACTTATATACCACATCAATTCTTATTATATTTTTGATGTGGGATAATATACTCCAACATAAGGATTGTGGGATGATTATTTGATTCATAAGAGTATTTGTGTATAGGAGCTTAACATGGAGAAACTAAGGTGGGAAAAGATTGATGAGATATCTGAAGAGGCGTTGAAGATGAGACATTCGTTTCATTCAGTGTTTATCCAGTGCCTGGGTCATGGGGATTTGATGTGTTTCAGCACATATCAAGGGTGGCGCTCGATCCATTATATACAACTTATCGGAGCAGCTTTGGTATTGGTTGTCGGAGAATGATGATGTGCGCGAGTGGATCAAGTTGGAATCAATCAGAGGGAACGATCTTGTTTGTTCGTTGTATGAGCCTAGCCTATCTGCGAGAGTATGATTTCATCGATAAGATAAGGAAAGCGCATGTAGAAATTGATGAATCATGTTTATTCCTTGCGTTGTTTCCTTTATCTTAAACCACTCGTACTTGTTATTGGTAATTTTTCAATGCTAATAGTCATATGCTTCCCTTACTATTGATGTCATTGCTATATTAATTTATATCAGGCATCGAAGTGTTGAATGCTGCACTTCACCCAGTAGGATGTTTCAACTTGATGGTATGCCATTGAAGTTATTGATGTTCATTTCAAATTGTGAGGACAGTAGTTTGTAGATGGTGAAGATGTAATTAGTAATTTGTGGGATGTAATGGAAAAATCTGATGAAACATTAAACTATAGATTTGTTTTGATTATCAGTTTGGGAACTTGGCCTTTTCTTGTTGTTATGAACTTGGGCCTTCAATAAAACTGTAATTCCTTGAAGTGATTTAGATTTAAAATGGTTAAAGATTATTATTTGCCGTTGGTTGTGGTGGGAGCTTAACGAGTTGGATTCATTTTAGATGCTGCAGTGGAACTTCCTTCTTGGCCTGATTGGTTAAGAGGTAGGACAGCAATATTCATTATGTAAAGAAACTGCTTCTTGAACATAAATTGGTCATGATGCTCTATGTTTCTCTCCCTTGCTCTCGCTGGAACGGTTGCTTTGCCGGAAGGTTGGCTATGAGGTATATACATGTTTGTTGTTTTGGGTTGCAAGTAAAGGCGATTTATAGAAGAACAATTAGATGGTTATTTACTTGTATTCTTTCTTAAGATTTGGTTACAAACTACAGTTGAATCAATTTTAAGATCCTTTGTTTTATATAAACAAGCTCGTCAATTTGATACACTAATTTGATATTTCTACTAATACGTGAATTATGTTTTGGTGGGGCTGGATTAAATACGTAAATTTTTTTTACCAATTTCAAATTTTCTATTAAATTTTCTTTTGGGATTTCCCTCCACAAATTTCAAAAATATTTATCAGTATTTAGGACTCTTAACAGATTTGGAAATCCTAATGGTTACATAGATTTGAAGGTTTTAACGTACTCAAATTCTGCATCTTTGGTTGTGTCTCGTGACACTAATATGCCCAAGGTTATATTCTTAGTGTGTCTTTTGCTTCTTAATTGGTTAGGTTTCTTTAACAAGTTCTTCAATTCTTTTTCATTTTATAAAATCCCAGTTTTCTTGTTTTGGATTAGTTAGGAATGCTTCTTTCTTGTGGATCAGGATTTTTCTAATGTTCTATAATTATTATCTTATTAACTGCAATGAATTGATGTTGTATTCGTTTGTTTCTCACTGTTGTGAATTGATATATTCTATTTATGCTTTAATTCTGCATAATTCTCGAAATGAAGTTTTACTGTTCTTGATGTAGACCTTCAAAAGTATCAATGTTGTTCTTGTTCTCTGTAATTTCATTTTGGACCAACTGAAGTGTTCTACCAATTTGTAATCTCATCAATTTCAAAATATCTAAATACATATATGCAACTTTTTAGTCCATTATATAGAGTCATACCCTAATGTATATATTTTCAATGTAGCAATTAGTTTTTGACTGGAAGTCTTTAGTACCTGTGCTCCTGTTTTTCCTACCAGTTCCATTTACAGATTTCTTCTAGCCACCAAGTGTTTTTGAGGAGGATAACGAAGCTTTCTTCATATGACACTATGAGGTAAGCTTGTTGGTTTTGAAATGGTTGTGACTTATGCTTTCTTGTATCTTTATTTAGCCTAATTTACATTTACTTTCCTAACTTGAGTTCTATATTAAAGAAGTATGTTTTTATCATGGTATGGTCCTGTGGACAGAGTCATCAATTTGCTATGCAATTCTTTTCTATGTTTACTCAAATAGAGCTCCTATAATTTACAAGCAATCTGTGTAGCCAAATCCCTTGTGTTAACTGCAATCGTATGCTACATTAAAATATTCTATTTAGTTTGATAAAAATATTTTAAAATCCCCTTATTATAGAATAATTAAATGGTAAGTAGCATAATATATCCTAACGTTTGAAGTTTTTTACAAATTTTTCCTAATGTTTCAATTTTTATAAATATATCCTAACATTTTGAAATTGTGTAAATTGTATCCTATGAATAAATTTGGGTTGATTTGAGTATATCCTAACTTTTAACCATGTTGTTGCAAATGGGAAGAGTTTATCTCAATTCATAATGTTATGGACTACAATTTGTAAGGTTGGATTAATTTTCAATGCCAGTTAATCAAAATTTTAGGATAAATTTGTATAAAACTAAAACGCTAGGTTGTATTTGTAAAAATTGGTACCTTATGATAAATTTGTAAGAAATCTAAAACGTCAAGATAAATTTGTAAAAAACTTAAAACATTAGGATATATTATGCTATTTGCCTAAGAATTAATATAGTGGTGAAAAGAATTACTGAAAACAGTTATAAAAGTTTATTTATTCTTATTTCCTCCATTGTAGAGTTTTTGTTTTTGTTTTTTTTTTTTTTTAATTCATTTGATGAAATTTGAATCTCATTAGTTATTAACTCTGGAATTCAATTGCTCCTTTTGATATTATGATTTTTTTTTTGGTTTTTGCTGGGAATGAGATAGTTTTTTTTCTTTGGCTCGTATTTCGACTTCTCACCTCCCGAACCGCTAGTGTCGTTAATTTATGATATTATGATCTTTAATCTCTTTGGCTATTTACTATCACATCTTTTGATAAATCTGAAGAAATTCGTGGATATTGGGATGAGTTAAGTGGGTTAGAGAAACAAAGAAATCAAGGAGCATAAAGAAGTTTTAGAGCTCTTCTTCGCTGAGATTTGGGGGCTACAAGCTTACAACAACGCTTTAACAGACAACACCTAGAATGTATTTGGTTTATTTAATTGTATGGTGAATTTATCAATTGCATTAAAATCGAGCGCAATGGAAAATTTGATCAAGCCAGCCCCAATTAATTTTGGATTGAGGCTATGTTGTTGTATGATGAATTTCTCTTGGTGCAAGGAGAAAAAATAATCTTTCATCTCAAAGAAGAAATGTGCTACTTTAGTTATATGTGTTCATGAACAAATGTTGAAGTAAACCACTAAGAAAGACTTTAATCCATGTTTAATTTTGTGAAAATGTTACTATTTAGTTTATTTCCTTTCATGTGTTGTATGTTCAAGCCTCAATAATGAGTGTCTATTTTGCAAATAAATTATCTAACATATTTAAGGCAAGTACTGGCGCGTAAATTTTTTTTAAAAAATACGAGGTGGCTATTTCTAATGGTCCCGTGTTTGTTTTTTGTTTCTTATAAAATGTCGAGGTTGTGGTTAAATCTTTATTTACTTAGTATGAAGTCTAGTTTTCTTTGTGACTGGGCTTTGCCTAAGTTGTTTGGCAATGGCCAAGGTTACTTTCTCTCCTCTTAAAACTTGATCTCTTACAATTTAGTAGGGCTGACTGATTAATCAACTGTTTGGATGCTTTCAACATATATTGGTATTTTAGATTTCTTCTATTCCTATTTGCAGGAGACCTCCTCTTCGTTTTTATGTAACAAGAACAAGAATTAGGAAAGAATTAAAGAGCTTTATATCTTTACAACATGCATATGGCATGATCATTTAGATTTCTTCTACTCCATTTAAATGAGTTGAAGGAAAGTTTTGTTTTGACGCAAAGAAGTTTAATGCAGCTCACATGAAAAAAATAAAAACAATTTGCATGAACGATAATAAACAGCTAGGAAGCTTGAGGTTTTTTAACGTCGACATTTTCCTTGTCAATTATGTAGCAGGTCACTGAACGATAATAGTTTCTTTTTCATTAAAATTTCTTATATGTAGATTAATTCCTTTTTAACTAGTTAACTGTGCTGAAATTTAGCATATGATTCAATAGTCATGCAATTACTTTTTTTTTTTTTTTTTGTCTTTTAGGTACCATGTGGGAATACTGAAGTTGAAAAAAAAAAGTTGGAGCAAAAAAAAAAGTTGAAAAAAAGAAAAGAGAAGATCAATAGTTCATTTACTGGGTAGATAAACACCGTAAAAATTGATAGGTAATCTATTTACTATTCTAATTGCTATTTTTTTTATAAGAAAGAAACAACCTTGCCCCACCAGGGTCAAACCCATGACCTCTTACTCCCAAACCTCATATTCTAATTGCTAATTTGGCTTGCTTTTATGTGAAAAATGATGTTTAAGTCTTCATATACATTATATAATGTATTGACCGAAGCAGAGCTTGCACAAATATATTTGCTTCTATTCCTTTTATTCACTAGAAGCATCTTTCGTAGCTTACTGCTGCAATTTAAAGCAATCTACAATGAAAATTGGAATAGAGTCTTCAATTCTTTTCAGATGTTTTGATTGAAATAGCATCATGTTGAAAGTTGAAACATGTGGCTGAAACATCACAGTTTGTGTATGTATTATAGATAGTATTATATACTTGGGTGAATCAAATAACAGGGGAGTCTGGGTAGACATATAGCACATAAATCTGGTGGAAATAGCGGCCTGTTAGTGAATCATTAGTTCATTCTATCCAACCCTACTCTAGGCCTAGTAAAGTCCAATATAATACTCCCTCCAATCAAAATATATTATTTTGAGATTTTTTGAATTCAAAAAACATAAGGCGTTTTTAGAATTCGAGATAACTTTGTATCTCTTATGCCTATTTTATCCCTCTTTTAACTCAAACATTTAATTATAATTAAACACTTGTCTTTCTTTCATTGGATGAAATAAAAAATTAAATGTGGGTAAGAATTAATGTAATTTAAATTTACAATTAATACTTTCTTAATATGTGTGTTTTGAGCAAAAAAAAAAAAAAAAAAAAAAAAAAAAGTCATATTTTTTTACGGGAGGGAGTATGGTGGTACCTCAAAGGCCATTTCTTTACTTGATCTGTCATTAATTAAATTATATTACTTTGAACATCTACTTATATTCAATGACTCTTTATTTTATTTTTTATGGGAAATCACATACAGCCGTTTAAGAAATTAATTCTGGTAATCTAGTTGTCTGCTGAACTAATTAATTACTCATTAGAAGACGTGCTTTCAATTAAACTGGCTCTTCTGCTGTATGTATTTATAGATCCGGTTTTGGTAAGGTTGAGAACCACAAGGTGCATCAATCTGTAGCTGCTGAACTTGTAACAAGCAAAACAATTAGCATCATGGCAACAACATCCAAGAAGGTAACTGTGAAACTGCTGGTTGACAGGAAGGCCAACAAAGTTCTTTTTGCAGAAGCCGCAAAAGACTTTGTCGATTTCCTTATCGGCCTCTTGTCACTTCCTCTAGCTTCTGTTATTCGAGTTCTTACGAAGGAAAACATGGTGGGTTGCTTGGGAGAACTGTATGAGGCCATCAACAACCTCGACAACATGTACATCCAGTCAGGCGTGGACATGGCTCATGTTTTGAAACCCGGAGCATCAATCACCTTTACTCCCACTCCTCCTCAGTTGAAAACCACAACGTCCGCAACTGCGGTAGTTAATAACAACAAAAGCGTTGAGGAAGGATTTGTCGGGGGCGTGGTGACTTACATGGTGATGGATGATTTAACGGTTGCGCCTCTGTCGGCCATTTCAAGCATTATGGTTCTCAAGAAGTTCAATGTTGAGAACTTCACTTGTGTTGATGAGGTAGCAGTTGACATAGGCATCGATGAGTATATATATATATATATATATACATAACCTAATATCTGAGGCTTTTTAATTTCTTTACTTTTCAATGTGGGAGTTGATATTCTTACACACTTGAATGTCACACAAGTTTTAGATGACTACTTGTGAATTATTTGGTAATAATGTTATAGTTATTTCTTGGTTGCTTGTTCAGGGTATGAAGTTGCTGAGAGCTTCCCTGCAGTCGAAGACAGTTCTCTCTGATGTTTTCCTATCCAAAAGTTTCTCCAAGTCCAACTAAAGCGACGTCAGCGGCGTCGAAGTGGATTTATAGAGGACATGTCTGGTTCTTATTCTTCATGAAGTTGTTTTTGAAACGTTGTCTACTTTTTGGGATTAATTCTAAGCTGTATGAAGAGCAATGCTAGTCTCTCAGTCTACCTGGGCATTGTTGTTGATTAATTAGAGTTTTTCTTAATTTCATTTCCGTGCAAATCTTTTGAGTTGATTAATTTTGGATTTAGGATTAAGTTTCTATTGATTCTCAATAGGATGTTCCAATGCAGCACCTAACCCCAATTAGGGCCGTGTTCGTGTTGGCTCCTAACTCAATTAGGGCATCGACCACCACTTAAACCATGTCCAAACCCCGGAACAAGTGCTAGACAGCTAGGACACATCTTTTTTTTTATTATTATTATTATTTATATTCGTTCGTAGGTATCCATATGAGTTTGACTATTTTTACAAGGCCTTAGGTTAATCGGCTTGAGGCCCTGAGTATATCCCTATTGGTCTGGACAATCTGGATGCAGTGGGCAATCGAACTTGAGAAGCACAAAAACGGAATCCTCGTGAGAAACCAGAAATCACTGAGTAAAATGTCTCCAATATTGTAACTCTGGGCTATTTTGCCCCCCTTTAATACAAAAAAAGTGTCTCCAACATGATATACACAAGCCCATAATAAACTTACGAGTCACACAACCCAATCCTCAGGTCCTACCAATATCACAGATTCACACTCATTTCCCCAAAACTTACTAAGTCATATAAACAAGATAAAGCAGATAAAGCAAGCAATAATACAAACAGCTGTAACTCGAATGTCGTTTCGAGCTACCTCAATCAACCTTCACCTTGCCTCTGCTAATACACGGATCTGAAATTACCAAAAATGAATTCAACAATTTCAGGTGAGCAAAACCCATACGCCTTTTCGATAAATCTCTTTAAATACAAGTGGACCAATAGCATAACCAACAACTATCAACGATATGATATAACAAAGCAAAATAATGAATAAGTTGTTGGATAAGGGAAATAACATGAGTTTGGAATAAATAGATAAGTCCTAGCTAGTCAACCATAAATTCCAAATTGGAAAATGATAATCTAACACACTTTGGGTGTACACTTGGGACGTACACTTTGTCTTTTAGTTCATTTATAGTGTTTTGTTAGATGTAGGCCCATACCGTGGGAGACGAGAAATAGCCATAAATGGGCTAAAAGACAAAGTGTGCGTTCCAAATGTGTGCCCAAAGTGTGTTACATTATCATTTTTTATAAATAGCTCCAAATTTAAATTAGTTTCTCTAGTAAGCTCTGAGATCTACAAGGATCCATTAAAGCACTTCAAAGATTTCCAACAATCACACTCCAATTCACCTAATTATTCCTCTCATGAAATCTCAAAAACAATGACCAAACCTCTACAACCATACTCCAAATGAGTTGTGCTCACTTGAAATTGTTGAATTCATGACTAAGTCTTTCGAACCTTTCGAAATGAAGCAACTTGTATGACACGATTCCATGACTAAAGACAAGAGATACTTAAGGTAATAGTCTGTATCAGGAAGCAAAGATACTTCCAAATATGTACTAATATATGATAAAAACAGAGTGCTTCTTCTTTATTTGGGAGAGAGAACAAGAGAACTCAATATTTTTTCTATTAACTCTTAAACAAGTTTTCTTCTCTCTTCATTTTACAACTGAGATACAACTCTATTTATAACCTTAGACATGACTCTTAAAATTCATACAACAATTAAAAATAATAAATTCTGACCCTTGGTTACTTAAACAACCATAACTATTTATGAGAAACTCTAAAAAATAGACTTTTCATTTGCCTAGAATGATCTAGAATTGCCCTTTCAAATTCATTCATTAATCAGCCTCAAAATTTGTCCACTGTACAGTCACGAATTTAATGGCAAATTAAGTTTATTCATCAACACCCCTCCTTAAACTTAATTCAACCTCTTCTTGAAGTAAGTGTCAATGCAAGTATTCCAAGCTCGAGGTGCTTGTTTCAATCCATAAAGTGCCTTCTTCAATTTCAGCACTTTCTTTTCTTCATTCATGGCTGCTTGCAACTTCTCATTTCGTACTGCTTCTCAAAAGTAATTGTTTCGGCATCTGCCAAAAGGCAAATTAAATTTACCTCACTTGTCGAGTCGTACAAATCTTGTATGCTTCACATCCTTGGTTGTCTTGGCTCATCTTCATCATCGGTTGTTGGTGGATTTGTTGGTGTGTTTGTTGAGGTAGTGATTGTACCAGTAGATGATTCTCCCTTCTCAAATATCACTTCTGTTAATTTTTTCCAATCCCACAAACTTGACTCGTTTACATGCACATCTCGGCTGACCACTACTTTCTTCTCTATTAGATCAAACAACTTGTAACATTTTGTCTTTTCATCATAGCCGATATACCTTTTGCTTTTGTCATCTAGCTTGGTCCTTCTTTGATTTGGTACATGCGAGCAGGCCATCATGAGAACACCATCTTCTCTTGTCTCCTCTTCCGCGACTAGATTCGCATTTTCTTCGCTTGTCTCGGAATAGCACTCATTTGCATAGTGCCCATACTTACCACAATTATAACACTCGACATTTGATTTGCACTCTTTTGCGTAGTGCCCATGCTTGCCACAATTATAGCACTCAACATTTGAATGATTTGATCGGGCACCTCTACCATAACCACGCCCTCTACCTCGCTGATTTTGTTGGGTTAACTGCCCCTTCTCCTCATAGTATCCATCTCGACCGCGGCCTCCACCACCACGACCATTGATGCGACCTCCACGGTCACGTCCTCTACCACGAAGTTTTGAGTATAGAGTATCTTTTCGTCTTTGATAGACACCTTGGCTTGCAGTGCTTTTTCAAGCGACTCGTTCTTTTTTTCTTGCGTTGTTCATGCGCCTCAAGAGAACCAACAAGATCATCAACGGTCATCTCTTCCACTTTTTTGACTCCTCAATTGCACAAACAACATTCTCAAAACGCAAAATCTTCTCCACCACCCTTGCATCAGTTAGAATTTCTCCATTTTGTTTAAGTTGATTCACCATTGTTTGCACACGCGTAATGTAGTTAGAGATTCCTTTTGACTCCTTCATTTTTATGGCCTCCAACTCGCCTCGAAGAGTTTGAAGTCGTACTTGTTTAACTCGATCGGCACCTTTGAATACCTTTTGCAAAGTGTCCCATGCTTCCTTTGAAGTTGCTGCACCATCAATTTTCTCGAAACTCGACTCATCCATTGCTTGGAACAGTAAATAGAGCGCGGTCTTATCTTTCATACGCGTTTCTTTCAATGCCTTTATCTGATTCGCAGTTTGATTGACCGTTGCATCTGGCTCGTCATAGCCCTTTTCGACTACTTCCCATGCATCTTGCGCAAAGAGCAATGCACACATCTGAATACTCCAATTGTCATAGTTCAACTTGGTGAGTCATGGCAGCGGCATTTGCCCCAGCGATGTACTTCTGGAATTTGCCATAGCTCTGATACCAATTTGATAAAAATAGAGTGCTTCTTCTTTATTTGGAAGAGAGAACAAGAGAACACAATATCTTTTTCTATTAACTCTTAAACAAGTTTTCTTCTCTCTTCATTTTACAACTGAGATACAACTCTATTTATAACCTTAGACATGACTCTTAGAATTCATACAATAATTAAAAATAATAAATTCTAACCCTTGGTTACTTAAACAACCATAACTATTTACGGGAAACTCCAAAAGATAGACTCTTCATTTGCAAATGATCTAGAATTGCCCTTTCAAATTCGTTCATTAATCAGCCTTAAAATTTGTCCACTATGCATTCACGAATTTAATGGAAAATTAAGTTTATTCATCAACAATAAAACAATTGATCAAAATTGGTCTAAAGTTTTCTAAGAAGCTTTTAATCAATTCACGTAAAAAAATCTACCCCTTAATTTTCAATCGCCTATATTGAAAACAACAACACAAACTAGTTAACAGTGAAAGTAATTGGAAGCAATTCCATCAACTGTCCTTAATATGTAAGTTCATCTGAAAAAACTATTAGAGCATCAGCATAAAACATATATCTCAAAAAGCTGCAGCTCATATAATGGGGCATATATAAGATGGCTTTTTACCGGTTTTTTTTTGTACAAGCTTTTTACAGACTTTGATGACACAAGTTTTCAATTACAACAAAACCAAGAAACCGACTCAAGGAATAGAAGTAGACATATATAGTAGAGTTTGTTAAGATTTTGACAGAGAGCAATGACAATAGTAAAATAAGAAAAAAGAGAAAGAGAACAAATAACCAGAATTTTATATGTGGGAAACCCTCTGAGGGAAGAAAACCCACAGCCACCAACACAATCTTATTCAAGATACTCACAGTTCATCCTTTTTTTTGTACATCAGAGAGAGATATATATACTTATAGAAAAAGTAAATCCCTATTAGAATACAATCCCTATTAGAATATAATCCCTATTAGAATACAATAGTAAACTAATCATATGGATCCGTACATGGGCTTTAGAAATCAAGCCCACATACCTAACATATCTCCCACTTGGGGCTAATTCTAAAATTATTTTCTCATATAGTAGTATCTCCTTCTCATGTAATGTCTTTAGGCGGCGGCTGCCTTGTCATCTTCAAGTAGCAAGGCCAAGAGAAGCTATGCAAAACTTCAACTTCTCTTTAGGAATTGACTTGGTGAGCATATCTGCAGGATTTTCGTTGGTGTGTACTTTCTCCAATTTGAAAGATCATTCTTCAAGCATAGCTCATATGAAATAATACCTTACATTAATATGCTTTGTCCTTGAGTGAAATGCATAATTCTTTGCCAGATAAATTGCGCTCTGACTGTCACTTAGTAGTCGACAATCCGCTTGCTTATGATCCAGTTCACTCAACAAGCTCTGTAACCAAGTCATCTCTTTACACGTTTCAACAGCTGCAATATATTCAGCCTTAGTAGTAGATAATGCAACAATATTTTGTAACCTTGATACCCAGGAGATTGTTGCACTTCCAAGAATAAACACATAACCTGTAGTACTCTTCTTACCATCAATGTCACCAGCCATGTCTGAATCAACAAAGCCACATAGCTGTATTTTTGCACTTGTATAGCACAGTGCCACATCTTTTGTTCCTGCAAGGTACCTTAAAATCCATTTTACTGCATTCCAATGATAAGAACCAGGATTAGACATGTACCTACTCACAATTCCCACTACATGAGAAATGTCGGGTCTTGTACAAACCATGGCATACATAAGGCTACCCACTGCCGATGCATACGGGATGTTCTCCATATTCTTTTGTTCTTCTTCTGTTTTGGGACTATGTTGTTTCGAAAGATTTTTGAAATGTCCAGCTAAAAGTGTGCTCACCGATTTTGCACAATCCATGTTGAACCTCTTGAGCACCTTCGATATGTACTCCATTTGGCAAAGTTTTAGTAACTTGTTCTTTCAATCTCTTTCGATCTTCAGCCCCAAAATTTGTTTTCAAAGACCTAAGTCTTTCATTGAAAATTCTTTCACCATTTGCTCTTTCAAATTTTCAATCTTTTCAATGTTGGAAACTCGCAATCGCATATCATCGACATGTAGGAGCAAAATAACATACGAATTGTCAAATTTTTTGAAATAACAAAGTTGATCGCATAACAACGCATGTACCCTATTGTTAACATGAAATTGTCAAACTTCAAATACCATTGTCTAGGGGCTTGTTTCAAACCATAAATGCTTTTATGCAACTTACACACTAGATGCTCCTTACAGCCTCTACATATCCCTGTGGTTGCTGCATGTATATATTTTCCTCCAAGTCACCATGAAGAAAGGCAGTTTTTACATCCAACTGTTCTAAATGTAGATCCTCTGCAGCAACAATGCTTAGAACAGTTCTAATTGTAGTTATCTTAACCACAGGGGAAAAATCTCAGTAAAATCAATACCTGCCTTTTGTTGGAAACCTTTTGCTACCAATCTGGTCTTGTACCTCTGAGAACTATCTTGCTCCTATTTCGGTCTGTACACCCATTTGTTCTGAATCGCCTTATTTCCAGTTGGAAGCTTGACCAAATCCCAAGTCCGATTTGTGTAGAGAGACGTCATTTCGTCATCCATGGCTTTCTTCCATTCTTCCTTATTCTCGACATGCATTGCTTCCTCATAGTAATTGGGTTCACCACCATCTGTGAGCAACAGATAGTGTATGGATGGAGAGTAACGGTTTGGAGCATTAATGGTTCGTCTTTCACGTCGAAGTGCAATGGGTGGTGTCACTGGCTCCTCCTGAACTTCATGTTCATCAATGTGTTCAGTAACACTCTGATCAGGATCATAGGGAGGGATATCGTCAAGTTCAAGATACTTTAATCTTTTTGGTTCCTCTTTCTTCTTGATCCTATCCTTATAAAACACATCCTCATTGAATATGACATCTTTACTTCTGATCACCTTTTTACTCTCAGGATCCCATAGCCTATAACCAAAACTATCAACTCCATATCCCAGCAAGATGCACATTTTGAACTTTGCATCCAACTTTGACCTATTTTCAGCATTGATATGGACATAGGAAACACAACCAAAGGTTCTTAAGTGTGAAAGTTTTACTTCCCTTATTGTCCATTCCTCCTCAGGCAGTATGCAATCAATTGCGGTAGATAGTCCTCTGTTGATCAGATAAGCAGCAGTATTCACAACTTCAGCCCAAAACTGCTTAGGTAGCCCAGCACTCAACAACATGGTCCTAGCACTTTCCATAATGGTTTGGTTCATACGCTCAGCTATACCATTCTGTTGTGGTGTCCTTAGTACTATCATTTCTCTTCTAATGCCATACATAGCACAGAACTCATCAGATTCCTTGTTACAGTACTCTCCACCATTATCTGATCTCAAGCATTTCAGCTTTAGATCTGTCTGGTTCTCTACTAGACATTTCCACTTTTTAAAAATTTCAAGCACTTGAAACTTATTTTTCATAAAGTAAATCCAGAGCTTTCTAGTCGAATCATCAATGAAAGTAATGTAATAACGAAAGCCATTAAGGGAGGATACCTGTGAAGGACCCCAAACGTCCTTGTGCACAAGTTCTAGCTTTTCAATTTTGGGAGTTCTGGCCTTTTTAGAAAAACTGACAACTTTTTGTTTTCCAACCACACAACATTCACATAGAGATATATCAACACATGACAGTCCAACTAACTTCCCTTTTGACACCATTACCTTCATTCCTTTCTCACTCATATGCCCGAGGCGTTGATGCCACACCTTTGCACTAACCTCAGAGGAGACCACATTCATGGAGTTTTCATTGAGAACTCTATAGAGAGTACCATCTCTTTGACCATGTGCTACTACCATGGCACCTTTTATGAGCTTCCAAGATGTTTTAGTGAACTTCATCTCAAGACTTGCATCATCAGTAAGTTGATTTACCGAAATTAGATTTCTAGCAAGTTTCGACACATGTCTAACTCGTTGCAACCTCAACTGCGTCCCATTTTCCATTCCTATCAGCACGTCTCCTTTACCGATTATGTCACACGGTTCATCATCACCAAGGTACACCTTGCCGATAATTAAGGAAATATTCTCTGTTGAAAGTAGCATGAAACGATGCACCAGAATCTAGTATCCAGCAGGATTCATCTTTACTGCCACAACACATGATCAGTTCTTCATCTGAACTTGATTCATTTGAGACATTCACTGAGTTGTTGTCTTTGTCATTTTCATCTACCCTTTTCTTTGGTGCTTTACAGTCACGCTTGAGATGACCTTTCTTCTTGCAATTCCAAAGAAGTTATCGAGAGCCCCTTGGTCGACCTCTTCTAGATTATGAGCGTCCATTTCCTCGGCCATTCGACCTCTTTGAGGATCCGCCCCGTTCCTCGCATTCGGGGCACTATTAGAAACATCATCGAAGAGTTGTTTCTCCTTCATGTATCTTCATCAAGAAGAACTCCCACTACATCCTAAATTTCATAATCTTTGGACCCCGATGAGTTACTTACGACCATAACTGAGACCATCCCGACTATCGGGTAAACTCGACAAAATAACAAGAGCCAATACTTCATTATCAAAGATAATACCCACAGATTCTAACTAACTAGTGATGGTATTGAAATCACTCAGATGCTCTTATATAGGTCTACTTTCAGGTTTCTTCATATTAAATAACCGTTTCATTAAGAATACCTTGTTTGACACCGATGGTTTCTCATACATCCATGTTAGGGCTTTCATCACATCTTGTGTGGTCTTCTCTTTGGAGATGTTGAAGGCTACCGATGGTGACATTGAAAGGCGAATCGCACCCAAGGCCTTTCAATCCAGGATTTCCCAAGCTTTGTCGTCCATATCTGTAGGTTTGCTGCTCTTGCCACCGAGCGATAAGTAGAGATCCTTCTGATGTAGGTAGTCTTCGATCTGCATCTTCCAAAATCTAAAGTTTGAACCATTGAACTTCTCAACCCGTAACTTCCTTTCTTCTGTCATTACTCCCACTTGAGAATAACCTTGCTCTGATACCAGTTGTTAAGATTTTGACAGAGAGCGATGACAATAGTAAAACAAGAAAAAAGAGAAAGAGAACAAATCACCAGAATTTTATACGTGGGAAACCCTCTGAGGGAAGAAAACCCACAGTCGCCACCACAATCTTATTCAAGATACTCACAATTCATCCTTTTTTTGTACATCAGAGAGAGATATATATACTTATAAAGAAAATAAATCCCTATTAGAATACAATCTCTATTAGAATACAATCCCTATTAGAATATAATAGTAAACTAATCATATGGATCCTTACATGGGCTTTAGAAATTAGGCCCACATACCTAACAGAGTTGTATTATAAAGTTGTGAGAACTAAATTATACAACTCATGATTACACCAACATAATTACTTTTCATGGCTTTCCTTAATCTCATCGTAGAATGAACTTGAATAAAATGAAGATATGCATGGCTAAGAAATGCCGATTAGAACAAGTATATAAGCTACAATGTAAAACCTAATACTCAGCTAGAAATGGATTCCACAAGCCACAATCAAAATACTGATTGAAGTACCTAATAATAGATATGACATGAGACGCCCATGTTCCTTTTCTCCTTCGATCAACATGTGCAAGCTTTATCACATGCATTGCAAAAGATTCAAAAGGACAAACAAATTAAACAATGTTACCACTGTAGCAAGAATCACTTAGGGTTTGTTTCCAAAATCAAAACAAATCAAATGAGCATATTCAATGGATCCAAACAAATCAAATTAAATGGGCATATCCATTGAAACAAATCAACCAAAAATCCAATTTCCAAAAGAACAAATAAACAAACCCAAAGCAATTCTGGCTACCAATCTCATGCATCAAATGAGCATATTAAATGGATTTCAGAAGAACAAAATCAACACAAAACACAGATCGAATAGGTTAGGAGAAAAACTTAACTAACCTAAAAACGAAGAAATACAGATTAGTTTATTTTCGAAGAATAAAAGAGATGTAAACATGCATATGTCAATATAAGTAAATTTCATTATGTATTCCCTATTTTTATGTTTTTTCTATAACCACTATGAAAGTACCTTCCTCTGATCCTTCCGAAACTGGTGACGATGGTTGAAGCTGGAGAAACATAAACAACTCCCAATCTGCACTCTTCGACAAGGTTACCAGACTCCTTGTTAAACTGCACTAACAAATTGTTTTATGCATATTAAGATCAACCAAGTTGTACATACACAAACACATATTCATAATAAAAATATATCTTTTTATCATTTCAACAACAACAACAAAGCCTCAATCCCAAATTAGTTTGGGTCGGCCATTGCATTTGATATTTAGTGCAATTAATGTTTTGCTTTCCAAATCCTTTAAATCCTTTCTGTAAGTGTTAACCATTAGTATGAGTAATGTGTGTAAGTGTTACAATGGTAATATAATAGAGTGGTGAGGACAGACTTGTAATTCTCTGTACAAGAGTTAGTTAGGAGGACAAATGTGTAATTCCTGAATACTATAAATAGAGAGCTCAGGTCTTCTCTGTAGAGGCAGAGAAACTGAGAATCATTTTTTCTTTGGTTTCTTGTCTGTTCTCATTGTTTTAGATGGTATCAAAACACTTGAGAGGCTAATCTTCATGGATGATAGTAGGAGCTCAGAGAGGCGTTCTGGAGCAACAGATTCATCTTCGATTGTTCATCGTCTCATCGGTCCTTTTGGTAATTCTCTCAATCAAATTGTTTCTATCAAGCTTAATAGTTCAAATTTCTCTCTGTGGAAATTGATTATTGTTCCTCTATTAGAAGGTTGTGGATTTGATGGATTTCTTTTCGGTACTACACCTTGTCCATCAAAAACTCTTGAAAATGGTGATGTTAATCCTGATTTCCAAGAATGGTTTCATTATGATAGAATGTTGTATGGTTGGTTATTGTATGCCCTAGAACCTGAGATAGGAAATCAAGTGAATGTGTCTCAAGGATCCAAGAAGAGAACAGCTAATGAGCTATGGTGTTGTATCTTGGATCAATGTGGTTTAGTAACAAAGCACAAATCCAGTTTCATAAGACTGCCATTAGAACTACACGAAAGGATCAATGAAAATGTGTGAGTTTTTAAAGAAAATGAAAGATATTTCAAATAATCTTGCTACAGCAAGATCTCCAATTCCAATATCTGAATTGATTTCATGTACTTTATCTGGTTTGGATGGAGAGTATCTCCCTATAACTGCGGTTCTTGAACAAAAAGATGAGCTTACATGGCAAGAACTCCAATCCACACCTCTTGGTTTTGAGGCAAAGTTAGAACTACTTGCTGGACTGAATTCACTGAGTATTCAAACTCCTAATCAAGTGAATTCTGCTGAAATAAAGCAAGGATCAAATCAGTCTTGGAATAACTCTAAGCAACCCTATGGAAATAATGGAAGAAACTATAATGGTAGAGGTAGAGGTGGAAGGAATAATAGAGGAAGAGTTGGCTTTAAGTTTCAAAGCAATAATAGACCAACATGCCAGATTTGTAATAAAGTTGGACATACTGCTGCAGTTTGCTATTATAGAGCAGACATGTCTTATAGTGGTGCTCAGGCTTTTAATGGTAATACACAAGGGAATCAATTTCAGAATGGTGATCAGTATACTCAAGGACATTCAGCAATGAGAGATGGTTTCCAAGGATTGCCAAGTGCAAATTTTATGGGGTTACAAAATACTATTGCTGGTTTTGGACAGGGTAATAACTTTCCTACAAATGAGTCTTTCAATGACAATTCATGGTATGCTGACAGTGGCACTACTTCACATGTAACTCCTGATGCTTCCCAGATGTCTCGTTGTTCACCTTATATAGGTACTGATTCACTTTTAGTTGGTTATGGTCATTCTTTGCCTATAACTTGTGTAGGAAATGCTAAGATAGATTCTTTTCATTCTAAGCTGAAATTTCCTAACATTTTGTGTGTTCCGAACATAAAAAGAATCTGTTAAGTATCTCTCAGTTAACAAAGGATAACAATTTCGTAATTGAATTTACTAATTCGCATTGTTTGGTGAAGGATTTACAAACTAGAGAGATTTTACTCAAAGGGATACTCAAGAATGGCTTGTATCAATTTAGTAACTCTGGATTACCAAAGCATTCTGCTTATGAAGTTTCTAAAGTTGGGAGGTCTTCAGTTGTTGATTCTCATGTCTTAATGGCGTCTAAGAACTCATCTTCATTTTTGTGGCACAAAAGGCTTGGACATCCTGCTCACCAGACTTTGCAACAAGTTCTGAGAATACAATTCAAAATGTCTTATTCTAATAATGAAATTTGTTTTGTTTGTCCTCTTGGAAAACATCATGCTTTCCTTTTTGTACTTCCAACAGTTGTAGCAAAAGTGTACTAGAGTTAATTCATACAGACCTTTGGGGACCTGCTCCTGTATCATTTATTGATGGATTCAGATATTACATTTCATTTCTTGATGAATTCTCGAGGTTTATATGGATCTTTCCTCTAAAAGCTAAGTCTGATGCACTTAGAACTTTTCAGTTGTTCAAGTTACAGGTTGAAAATCAATTTTCAACAAGAATAAAGAAGGTACAATCCGATTGGGGTGGTGAATTTAGAGTTTTTAGTCTTTTCTTGAGTAAAATGACATTTTGTTTCAACATCCTTGTCCATACACTCATGAATAGAATGGGAGAATAGAAAGAAAGCATAGACACATTGTAGAGACAAGTCTTACTCTCTTAGTTGAAGCTCATTTACCTTATAAGTTTTGGTGGCATGCTTGTGAAACAGCTGTATTTCTAATTAATAGATTGCCAAAAAGGGTTCTCCAAGGTTCTACTCCATATCAGAAAGTTTTTCATATTTCTCCTAATTACATGATTTTGAAGGTATTTGGTTGCTCTTGTTATCCTTACACAAGACCTTACAATATAACTAAGTATCAATTTAGGTCGGAGAAGTGTTTATTTTTGGATTATAGCTCGGTTCATAAAGGTTATAAATGCATGAATGACAATGGAAAAATATATGTTTCACGCCATATCTTATTCAATGAGGAGGAATTCCCATATCAGACTCTATTTCCTAGAGAAGGAAAAGGAAAAGCTATAGTTGTTGAACCTGAAAAAGGGCCTTTAATCTCATTGCCAGTGAGAGGGTCACCACATCAACCTACTCAGCTCACTTTACAGCCTGGAACTATTTCATATGTACCAACAAATTCTGGTTCTAATCTAGTGGATAATGCAGTGTCAAGTTCATCACAAAATAGTTCTCCTCCACCGAATCCTGCTTTGTCCACTGAACCCATCAATAGTCATCCCATGGTGACATGAGCTAAGGCATGTATTAACAAAAAGAAAGTGTTTGTGTCTACTCTTGTTCCTGCTGATTATATTCCAAAATCAACATCTAAAGCATTACGCATTCCACAATGGAAAGATGCAATGGATAAGGAGAATGAAGCCTTGATGAAAAACCATACTTAGAGTTTGGTTCCTGCATCTCCTCATCAAAATATTGAGGCAACAAATGGATCTTCACCATTAAAAGAAATTATGATGGATCAGTGAACAGGTACAAGGCACGTCTAGTTGCAAAAGGGTTTAAACAAGTTCCAGGGATTGATTTCACTGAAACATACAGTCCAGTGGTGAAATCTTCTACAATAAGAGTGATTTTCTCAATTGTTGTTACATTTGTTGGCAAATTAGAAAATTGATATCAACAATGCATTCTTAAATGACATTCTCAATGAAGAAGTTTACACCATCATCCCTGAAGGGTATCTTCAATCTGATCAATATGGCAAGGTGTGTAGATTACATAAAGCTCTATATGGACTCAAACAGGCTCCAAGGGCATGGTTTACTCGACTCAAACAACAATTGGTGTCTTGGGGTTTTTACAACTCTAAATATGATACATCTTTGTTCATTAATAAGTTCAAGGGCAGCTTGTTATATGTTCTTGTGTATGTTGATGATATAATCATAACTGGAGCTCAACCAAATCTTATTCAAGAATTCATTACCGCATTGAATAAGACTTTTGTACTCAAGGATATTGGAGAGATTGGCATGTTCCTCGGGTTTGAAGTACATAGAGATAGTCATGGTTTGTATCTAACACAAACCAGTTACATCAATTCTCTTCTTCAGAAAGCAGGTATGACTAATACCAAGCAAGTAGATACTCCTGTAGTTATGGGGAAGGATTTCTCTTATGATTCTTCTTCTATGTTCAATGATCCCACATTATATCAAAGCTTGTTGGGAGGTATGCAATATATGGTTCATACACGTCCTGATATTGCCTTCATTGTTAATCGCTTAAGTCAGTTTCATCAGTCACCTACAATTACTCATTGGCAAGCTTTAAAAAGGGTTTTACGGTATTTGAAGGGATCAACACAGTATGGTTTGTCTTTCAAACCTGGTTCTAAGTACTCTTAACTGGGTTCTCGGACGCTGATTGGGCATCATCTGTGGAGGATAGGAAGTCGATTGCAGGGTATGCTGTATATTTTGGGACAAATTTGATTTCATGGCAATCCAAGAAGCAAGGAGTTGTTGCTCGATCAAGTACTAAATCGAAGTATAGAGCTTTAGCTCAAATTGCAGCAGAACTTTCTTGGGTGCGATCACTTCTCACTGAGTTACAATTTCCTTTGGTGGCTCGACCTATGGTTTGGTGTGACAATATGAGTGCAACTGCTCTGACTCATAATCCTATATTTCATGCTAGGACAAAACATGTTGAGATTGACATACACTACATTAGAGATCAAGTTCTTCAAGGGAAACTGTCTGTCCATCATGTTCCATCCTATGATCAGGTTGCAGATTGTTTTACAAAGGCATTGTCATCTTCAAGGTTTCACTATCTTAAGTCCAAACTGGGTGTAATTCCATTACCCCTTGCGTTTGAGGGGGGATGTAAGTGTTAACCATTAGTATGAGTAATGTGTGTAAGTGGTACAATGGTAATATAATAGAGTGGTGAGGACAGACTTGTAATTCTCTGTATAAGAGTTAGTTAGGAGGAAAATGTGTAATTTTTGAATACTATAAATAGAGAGCTCAGGTCTTCTCTGTAGAGGCAGAGAAACTGAGAATCATTTTTTCTTTGGTTTCTTGTTCTGTTCTCATTGTTTTAGACCTTCTAGTCAATGCATCTCAAGTTAGCTTCGGCCTACCCTTGCATCATCGAATCTCTTCAGTTTTTAGTAAGTCTAGTTCTCTAGTAGGGGTTGTAGTTCATCTTTGGAGGTGTTCAAATTAACCACCGCAATCTTTTCTAATCTTTGTGTTGATTGGTGGTACTACTTTTCTTTAAATTTATGTATTTCTAACTCTATAGTACTTATGTGTTTTATCACACATCTACCTGAGCATCCTCATTTTCTGCTACATTCATTTTATGCACTTAATATTTTTTTTACCGCCACCATAAAAAAAAATCATCTACCATTTCACTGGTAATATTTTTTGTTGTGGCTCCAGGACTTGCAACCACACTCTTAATAGAAACTTGTCCTTGCATTGCATGTTGGGGGGCACCGCTTGCTGTGCTCGCATTCTAACTATGACAAGTAAACATTAAGAAACAAAGAATTGGTGGCAAAAACAAACACAAAATTTGAAAAAGGGGAACTTGCAATTGGCACTAACCAATTATTTTGCACGTGGATCGAGGCAATACAATCCCAATTAACGGAATAGTTGTGAGGATTTGTGGTACCTTAACCTAGATTTATCATCAATTCCACATCAACATATATATAATATTGACAATCACAACACAAAATTTAAATGTAAAGAGAGATCACCTTGAAAGCAACATAATTGTCCGTATTGTTGGACAAGTAAAGAGAACACGAGATTCGCTTCTTCAGTTGAACTTCACACCACAAAAACAAACAAGCAAACTCGCTCAAACAATCACACATTCGAAACCCTCAAGTAGATGCATGCAAACTTACTGTAATTCGGAGTTTGATGCAATTGGCAGAAGAGGAAAATTTGATGACGAAAGTCAAAATCCCAACGGCTATTAATAGTTATTGGACCAAAAGGGTTTTGAGGTTTGTATCTTGGGCTTAGTTGATGATGATGGGATGGGCCTCCAGTTTGGACGTGAGCTTTTAGAGAACTATCTTTATAAGCGCAAAAGAATTGAAGCATTGAAGTGCAGTTTGGGGTGTACATGAATCCAGTATTCCGCATATTCAATTCAATGCGGTAAAATTATTGCGAATCAAATCAAATTTTATTACTATTTGGACTAGAATGAATTGCAAAAATCTCAATCCGCACGTATCAGATCGACTTGCGGATTTAATATGTACAATCCGCAGATCCAATCCGATTCGATTCGTGACGTTATATACATGTAGATCTAGCCCTATAGATACATCTAGTTCTTAGTGATTATTTTATCTACCTATATTTGATCTACTTTTTTGTTGTATTACTTAGTTTTTGAGCTCCAACTTTTAATTTTTTAGTCAAACTTTTAGTTTGGATATATAATTTTTGTATTAAGTTGAATCAAGTTTAATTTGTGGTATAATCATATATGCACTTTGTTTTATGTTGTTTAAGGATTATGAAATTGTTCTTAACCAGGACTGGTCCTAAGTATTTAGGGGCCCAAGGTGAAATTATAATTTGGGGCCCCTTAATTATAATTAAATACTTAATTGATAAACAAATATGCACTTCACACACAAAATTACTTCAAATCAAGTAAAATTAACAATACTTAAAAAAAAAGTGAAGTGTAATGACCACACTTACAAAATACAAAGGAAAGGACAAATAAACCAATAGTTGGTTGACACAACTGGAAGTGAGTTGTTGTCCCTTAATTAGTGACTCGAGTTTGAGTCATGTGGATATAAATACTAATGCTAGGAGCTACCCCCACTTATACGGTGCGCAACTCGAACTAGTCGGATAGTTCGGATACCAAGTGATTTAAACCAAAAAAAATAAGAGGATAAATCCCCAAGTGTCTAAGATGAGAAAATAACTTAAAAGGGATAGCTTTTTTGAATTGAAATGAATGAATCAATAGAGGAACAAACATAAATTAACTACTTACCAATTATGTGAGTGGCTTAATGATTGTTATGTGGTATTGATGTAAGAGGGTTGGAGATTCAAGTTGTCAAAGTCTCTCAGGTGAGATGGTAAGAATATCATTTGTCAAAAAGATAAGACCTTCGGGAGATCGTGGTTTGATTCCCATTGAACTTAAAAAAAAAGAGGTTGGGTGTTCAAGTTCTAAAACGGGACAATATAAGTTAGTTTCCTTTTTATAAGAAAAAAAAAACACAAAAATCTTTATACATGGCATTGAATTACATAATCAACAATAATTCTTACAATAAAACTTTTTATTTTTATACATAAATAATTTAAAAATAAAAAATGGGGCCCCATCAGGGGTGGGGCCCGGGGCGATTGCCCCACTCACCCCTGTTGAGGGTCGACCCTGTTCTTGACCAATGTTTGATTCGATCCAATCCGCATTTTATTAATTGGATCAAACTGGATTAAAAAGTTAAATGAGTTGGATCGAATTGAATTTCTCAATCCATAATAATTGGATCGAGTAGTGAGTTAACCTTAAATGGATCGAATCCATCCGTGTACACCCCTAAGTGCAAGTTGGTGGACACCACCGGAGAAACCAAAAAAAATAAAATTATTGAAGCATGTCTCAAATTAGAGACTCCAAAACACTAGAAGAGCTTTACTCTTTAGTGAGCTAACCTGGCTCAAGCCCATAATAGTCAATTAACTCCGATATTGAGTGGTCTAAATAAGGAAAAATCATTGAAACAATCAACAACCCGTTGGTTCAAGTGGTATGAGACTCATTCCCCTAAGCGATGCCTCGAATTTGAGTTTCATGGAAGAGAACATAGAGTTGGGAGGTTTTGAATGTGGATTAATTAGTGTGGTTGGTGTCATACATCACATGGAAAACTAAAAAAAAGAACTATTGACACATTGGGTGGTTTTGGTCGTCAAGTGGGATGCCAAACATGACTCATTTTGCAAGCTACTACTAGAATGTTTTTGTTAATTTTAATTGTCTTGATATTCATAGTCTATTTACTCTAAAAACAATATTCAGTCTATAGAGACGAAATACCAACAACCAATTGGTTTGGGTGGTAAAGGATTTGGGTCTTCTTAAATGAGTTCTCAAGATCCAATTTCAATAGATAAAATTGTATCCATATATGAAGGGTCAAACCCTAACCAAAGGGAGCCAGGGAAGAAGGGAGGAGGGAAGAGAGGAAAAATAAAATTTACTTCAAATTCTTTTCTGCATTTCATTGAATTTACGGAGCCTTAAATATAGGGGTAACCCAAATTCGTAGAGCTAATGGACTTAAGACAAAGTGTCCATGATTTAAAGATGAAGGGTTTACATCGTTTCTCGTATTTTGGCTCATCATTGAAAACCCTCATAGACTAAAGATAGACTAAATATCAGAAAATACGAGAATGACCTAAACCTTAAACCTTAAACCTCTAAACCCAAAGCTTTTCATGTGAGATGGTAAAGAAATAACTTGTCAAAAAGGTAAAACTCGAGAGATCATTGTTCGACTCCCACTGAAGTCGAAAAAAAAAAGGTAAGTCACACCCCAACACGCAATGACACACTTGAGCCCTCCATGTAACCTCCACTCGCATGTTATGCATCTGAATTTGTGATTGTTTGTATCGTAAGGTGGGTATAGATGGTTCTTGTGGGTCTTTGTGTGTTGTGGTAGGACTTCCCATTGTGATTGCGAGGAGGGTAGTTTAGTCAAAGCGACAAATACTAGCAAATTAAGTTGGGTGAGTTGTGGCCTGCAAACCCTCGTCGCTTGCTCCACAAAACTGAAAAACCCTCTGAAGCTCTCTCTCTCTTTCTCTCTTTGAGTCTGTTGGTCCGAAGATAGAGGGAGATGAAGATTGAAGAGGTTCAATCCACAAACAAGAAACAGAGAATCGCCACACATACTCACATCAAAGGCCTTGGTCTAGAGGTACTCCCCTTCCTCTCCCTCTCTCTCTTACTCACTCCGTTCAATTTCTCGGCTCAAATCTTCACATATGAGACTCGACTAAGAGAAACCTAATTTATGCGTTTGGAACCATTTCTAGGGTGTTACTGCAAATGGGTTCTACTTTGTTTTGATTTTGGCTTCTTATTTTTCTCCAATTTTTTGGTCTTATGTTCAATGATTGAGGTTTTAGGGTTCAAGTTGGCACCTTTAGTGCTTTCCCTCTTTTGGGTCTTGAGATTTTGCGGTTCGAGTTTCTGGGTCGTGTTGAATTCTAAGCTTAAGCGTTCAATTTAAATTCCAAAGGTCCAATTTTTAAGTATATAAGTGGGAAATTGTTTTGTTTCCAGGCCAATGGAAGAGCGATTCCCTTGGCGGCTGGATTTGTTGGTCAGGTTGGAGCCAGAGAAGCTGCGGGTCTTGTCGTCGACATGATAAGGCAGAAGAAGATGGCAGGACGAGCGCTTCTACTTGCCGGGCCTCCCGGAACTGGGAAGACTGCATTGGCCCTTGGTATATCTCAGGAGCTTGGAAGCAAGGTGTATACCATTTCTATTTATATATCAGCGGTGGCGGCCGTCATTTTTTTATTGCTATTGTGATGAGTTTTCCAGAGGATGTTTAAAATACATTGTGCTTTTTTTTTTATCTTTAAAATCTCAGGTTCCATTTTGTCCAATGGTGGGATCGGAAGTTTACTCTTCCGAAGTTAAGAAAACTGAAGTTCTAATGGAGAACTTTCGAAGGGCTATTGGTCTACGGGTCAAAGAAAATAAGGAAGTCTACGAAGGAGAGGCAAGTTATTATTATTAATAGTTTTTTAATTATTGTTTGAAATTACTATATTTTAAGCAAATATAACTGATTCTAGCCTAAGAATTGTGCAATGCAAACTAAGGCTTATACCCTTAACAATGACCGTCCTGTGTGAAAAATGTCAAATATTAGAATTCTATTTATTCTTAGACTGAGTTTTAGCGCACATATTTAAGTTAAGACCTTTGCATATGCTTACCATCTTGATCGTTTTTTGAGTGTCTAATGTGTTGTTTTTTATTCTTGGCATCTCTTTTAGGTGACTGAACTCTCACCAGAAGAAATTGAAAGTGTGACTGGAGGCTATGGGAAAAGCATTAGCCATGTGATTATCGGGCTCAAAACAGTGAAAGGAACCAAACAACTTAAGTTGGATCCAACCATCTATGATGCTTTAATCAAGGAAAAGGTAGCAACTGCAATATTCTTCCGTTTAAATAAAAAACTTTAGATGTTACAGGCATGGGTTGTTTACGACAATTTCCCTAAATTTAGATGGCATTGAATGTAATAGTATTTCAGATATGTGTATTTATGGCATCCTTTTTATAGGTTGCATCTTCAATTTGGCATTTTTTATTTATTTATTTTTTTTGAAAAAGGCATTTTTTTATTTTGTTCTCTCTTGAATTGTGTATTATAAACTTCAGGTTACAGCTGGTGATGTTATCTATATAGAGGCAAATAGTGGAGCAGTTAAAAGAGTTGGGAGAAGTGATGCTTTTGCTACTGAATTTGATCTTGAGGCAGAAGAGTATGTTCCGCTTCCCAAAGGAGAAGTTCATAAGAAGAAAGAGATAGTTCAGGTTAGTTTCTTTTTGTTTTTCTATCAGTTTTATGTATCTACTGAGATAAGGAAAGGTGCCATCTCATTGAAAGCTTAATGGCATTTACTATTGCTCAACAAAATTTTTCAGAAAAGGCTGTCTTTTCAGATGTTTTATTTGATTGTAGATAGCACTAGCAGTAGTCCTTATTAATTTATTGTTTTCTATGTTATTCATGTTTGTATTTTGATTATTTTTCTTGATATGATGTCAAATTGTGCATTCAGTTCTAGAGGTTTTCCCATTTTGAGGGTCACTGGATCACTAGGCCTCTTTGTATTAGATTGTTGAATGCCCTTTTTATTCATTATTTAAAGGCACACTTTACACTAAGCTTAAGCAAATATCAAACATATATTGATGGAAATTGTAATTTCCCATCATTATCATGGGTTAAACAATTGGTAGAGACATCAAGATCACTTTATATTGTTTCATGCATTTTTGATAACCTGAACTTTGGGGTTTGAAAAATGGTGCCCTTCACTAATATCCTCTTTTGATTTCTTGAGTGATGCCAGGATGTAACTCTTCATGATCTGGATGCAGCCAATGCTCGACCTCAAGGGGGTCAAGATATATTATCTCTAATGGGTCAAATGATGAAACCCCGTAAAACTGAGATCACCGATAAACTACGACAAGAAATTAACAAGGTTTCTCTTTCTCTTGCATGATGATTTCTAGTATCATTATTTTACCTTCATCTCTTAAAAGTATACCGTCTTATGCGTTTGCCTTCAAAAGAAAATTCAAGGAAGTGTGCCTTAATGTGAACAACTGGGTTCGTGACAGGTTGTTAATCGTTATATTGATGAGGGAATTGCAGAGCTTGTGCCTGGGGTCCTTTTTATTGATGAGGTGCCTTTTCAGATGTCATGTCCTGTTTTTCAATGTCGATTAGGTCATGTTTTATATTCTACAATTTGAGTGTCATCAAATTTTCAGGTTCACATGCTGGATATGGAATGCTTTTCGTATTTAAATCGCGCTTTAGAGAGCTCTCTATCTCCTATAGTGATCTTTGCAACAAATAGAGGGATATGCAACGTGAGGTATGTGGTTATTAGTTTATTTGTAATTTTTTCTTTCAGATATAATAAAGTCTAAATCATGGGTCAGTCCATCTTTTGTTTTGTAAATTGTAAAGAGGTCACCATCCAAATCCACCGACTCCTTATTCCGTTTTTCTGTGAAATCAAATCACAATGTCTAGGAATATGTTTTAAGCAAAAAGATAAAAAGTTGTAAATGAAAAGAAGGATTTTACTTGTTCGACATGTTTCTTATAAGCTTGGCCTTTCCTGATTTGCAAATTTGGAAGAGCCTGCTGCGTGCACTCTTAGATCTATGAAAGTACAATGTCTACTAACACTTTTATAGCAATATGGAAAGCACTCTCACTTTTATTGAATCATAAAGTACTTGAGAAGTTGAGAATTAGAAAACTAAGTTCGTCTTTGACTCTTTGGAAATAGATAATGGAGCATTTTATTTGTTCTAATGCCTCTATGGATAATTAGGCATTTAACTGATTGGTTCCAATTTTTGTACTTGTAATTCCATTATTGGAAATTTGGAATTCATTAACATCTTTTTGTAAGTAATGGTAAGGCGTGTTGTAATGCTTGCGCTGGCATTGAAATTTCTGATACTTGTTTGCAGAGGAACAGATATGAGTAGTCCTCATGGAATACCTGTTGATTTGTTGGACCGGCTGGTTATTATAAGGACAGAGACATATGGGCCTGCAGACATGATCCAGGTTTGTGACTCTGAGAATGTAGCGAGCTCTATCGCGACATGCTTTGGTTCTCATTTTTCTCTGTCTGTTGGTTACTTTGCCAGATATTAGCTATTCGTGCTCAAGTTGAGGAACTTGTAGTTGATGAGGAAAGTTTGGCCTACCTTGGAGAAATTGGACAGCAAGCATCTCTAAGGTCTGATTGCATTATATGGTTGATTGATTAAATGCTTTGGACATTTTGGTTCTTTTGTTCTTACCATCTGACAGAATATGGATGTTCTTATCATATGGTTACTTGTAGCTTTTTTTTTTGGTGATAAGATAGAGGTTTTTGTATTGCTAAAAATATTGTATACTTAGAAAAGCCAAAGGATACTTATTACTTAACAACAAAAGGCTGGCCACAAGTCGAAGACACCAATCCAACAAAACTCCAATAATCATAATAATCAACCACAGACTAAATTATTGCATGCCAATTTTCTTTTCTGTCATCCATGGAGAATCCAAAAGGTGTTTTTTTTTTTAATCAGAAGAGAATCCTGAAGTTTTATCTCCAACTGAGAGCTCCTTTTGGCCATCTCCAAATGTCCAGCACACTAAACAACTTCCGTTGAAAAACTTTATTTCTCTTTAACCATGAAAGCCATGAGTGTTCAATCCCAAAAAACTTTAAGACTCTTTTAAGGACGTTGAATGCCTGTTCTAGCAAGAATGGCGTCCTAGTCTTTGATGGATTGATTTACAAACTGAAATATTCAAGTGTGACCCTCCAAACTGATTTGTAGAAGCTGCAATGCACGAATAAGTGATCCTTCACCGGCTTGGAGAGAAGCTAATGAAGGGAAATATTTTTTAGAATTTTGACCAAACTGGCTGTTTAAGTTGTTAATCCACCATTACCTGTATTTAAAAGCTCCTTCACCCTTTGTGGTTAACATAGTCTAATTTATTGACTCCTAAAGCTATCTGTAACTGCATGATTATCATGTGCATCGTGATGAGATTTACTTTTGCATTTTTGGAAGAGTGGTGCTCACTTATCCTCATGCTTATTGCTTACTTGTCATAAACTAATGTTAGGCTTTTATGTTTAAGTTGAATTAATAAGCAAAACCCCATATGCTTGATGAATGGCAAGTATATAAAACTGATGTATCTATGATTTTTTTTATTCTTTTTGTAAAAAAAATGGTTTTTACTTTTAAGTTTAGGACAAAAATCTTTGTTTTCATAGCTGGATAAAGGGGTAATGCTTCACTTTTGCGCGATTCTCACTCTTCTGTTGTGTGGATTTCTGCAATTTTGATCTGTTCCAATAACGTAATTTTTATTATTTCTCCAGGCATGCTGTTCAGCTTTTATCGCCTGCCAGTGTTGTTGCAAGGATGAATGGTCGGGATAGCATTTGCAAGGTACTCTGTCACCATCCCCGAACCCCCCTTTGGAATAGTCTAAAATTTTCGGCATGGGATGGAGAAGTTCACTTTAAATTGTTTCATCTTTAGGTAGTTGATATAACTCTTCCATATGCTAACTTGTGCATCACACAGGCGGATCTGGAGGAAGTGACCTCTCTTTACCTGGATGCAAAGACTTCTGCAAGGCTTCTTCAAGAGCAGCAAGACAGATACATTTCCTGAATTAACTTATTCGCTGCATTTTCATGACAGGCGGATCTAGGTGTAGAAAACCAAGGTGCTGCGCAGTTGTGTTATACGGTTTTGGAGAGAATTAGATTGGTTGTTTTATATCAGGAAGATGAACCTTCTGCACTTTTTTCTCTTGGTTATCATGGCCTTGTGCTTCTCTCTTGATTTATGTTTCAAGTCCCCTGTAATTATTACTATTATTGAGTAACTTAATCTATTGCCGCTAAAGCATCTCTGATGATATGGTAGAATCACTACTTGCCAAAAGGCAACGTTTCGGGAGGTCTTGAGTTCGAGAAAAAAACTTTATCTATTGCTGCATCAAATTAATGAATCTGACTTTTTTTTTTTACAATTGGAGTATTTGTTCTACTTTACTCGCACACTATGTTTCCAGGGTATGGCATCAAACCAAGTTGAGCTACTTGGAAATGCTTTCTGTTATTGAAATTTTATGATGGCAGTGAAGTCTTGTTAGAATCTTAGTTCAACCTCTGGTGAGAGCTTCTCTCCATGGAAGACCAACTTTCGCCTCCAGATAGACGGATTAAGAAGAGTTGAGTAAGCTGTGCATGCACAAGTACACAAGTATTTAGCTTTTTTATTATTATTATTATTGTCTGAGTATCTAACGCATAGCCTTGACTAATTTTGGACTTAAGAAACGTAAAACTACAAAGGCCACGACGTCTCTAGTCAAAAGTTTTAAAGGTTTTTTTGTGTTCTAGGACTTGAACTCGAGAGGTATGGTTGACAAAAGTATTTAGCTTTTATGATGGTTATATAGAACAAAAATTGTAAAAATTCGTCGAAACTTACTCTACTTTCGTCTACTTTTCCAATCCATTAATCCTCAAAACTCACTAAAGAGTCAGTAGCACGGATCTAAAACTTTAGGGTTTGTTGAGAGTCGAGAGGAAGAGGGGCAGCGAAGGAGGAGAGGCGGCGAATCGATGACGCAAAGGAGAGGTAGAGAGTTGACGAAGGAGGGTGCAGCGAAGAAGAAGGGCGGTGATGGTTTGTGCTCTGTCTCACGAAAGAAAGGTGCTGTTTTGTTTGAGATCTTGGTAGACTCCGCACATGTTTGTACAGTAACCTTATTTTTGGCCTTGGATTGTACGTTGAGATGTATTGTTATTAATTGATGAAGGGTTGAAATATGTGATTGTGAAGACCTTTCTAATAAAAATAAATAAAAATTGTTAAGGTTTTATTTTTTAGTCCGGTTAAGTGAACCTCGTTCTGCATGACACCCCAAATTTAAATTTAAATTTTTAAGTGTACCTCATATTTTTATCAAAATACCATTTCATCCGAATTAAAGCACCCAACTCTAAAACCTTGGTCGAGACATCTATATTAGATTCGGTAACATATAGCCGAGACTTATCTACTAGGCTTGGTATTGTCCAATTGAACTTCTTTGGTGAGATTTAGTTGACAACTATCGACCTAAAGGTTTGGTGATTTCCGATTGACTCTCCAATTAAAGGCTCGACAAGTTATAACTGACTCTCCAATTAGAAGTTCGGTAGGTTCCGACCGACTCTCCAATAAGAGATTTAGACATTTGAGGCCGTACCACTCGTTGATGCCTACAAATCACAAAGAAGAGTGTGTGGGGTACACTTATAAATTGTAGTGAGGTGCACTAATCACAGTGAGGGTAATCACAATGATAGGCATAAGGGTCATTTTGTAGTAGGATTGACTTTTTTGGGGTGTACTTAGTAAAAGGTGGGTGTGCTTAGCCGGACTCATTTTTTTTTAAGTACGTTAAGACCTTTAAAAAAATTGTTAAAGCTTTTTTTTTTTTTTTTTTTTTTTTTTTTTTTTTTTTTTTTTTTTTCTTGGTTTAGGCTTTTTTTTAGGAACGTTAAGGCCGTTTTTTAGTTGAAAAAGTATTACAGTATTATATTTTAGTTGAGTTTTTGTATGACCACCAATTTGGTTCACATAAATAATTTTTATGACTACACTAATTTGATTCACATAAATAACTATTTTGAATGATTATATTGTAATTATTATACATTATTGTTATATTATTAAGTCTATTTGTCAAACTTCTCTCGTCGAATTTGACTTCCTCAAATTACTTCCGTATTTTAAGTGAGTAAAGTTTAAGGCGAATTCAAAGTTTAAGGTAGTTATAATAGCTAGTTTGGGCTCTCTAGTCTTGAATTTTTGGGTTGTATTGATATTTTGATTGGTATTATTATGTCTTAGCTAATTTGACTTGCCTAGCTAGTTGTTCGATTCAAAGGTAAAATCACAAATGGGCGTTTCATTTCTCAAGTTCAACCTAAAAAAGCAAAATGATGACCATATCAAAAATTCGATAAATCCGGACAGGTTGGCCTAGTAGCAACTAGTAAGGGAAGCACAGTCTCAAGTTCAATTTTCTATGACAACCAAACGTCAGACCACTGATGGTCTCTTTTTACAATCCCAAAGCCCATAAGTTAGTAAAATAAGTGCTCGGATCCCATAGTTAATGAAAAAATGTCAAAAAAATCAGTACGTTTTTGTAGAGTTTTAATTTTTTTTGGATGATGCTAAGGTGATCCACTACGGACTCGCACTACAAGCACACACTACCTTTTTCTTTTACAATTTTTTTTTTTTTTTTTTTTTTTTTATAATTTAGTGGTTGAAGAGGGTGATAATGTGTGTACACAAGGAGGTGGTGTGTGAGAAATGAGTAAAAAGTTGTAAAAAATTTAATAAATTGTAGAAGGGACGGATCTAGGATTTTTTCTTGCCCTAGGCTAATTA
The DNA here is from genome assembly GCA_039657345.1 of Stephania japonica. Taxonomy (NCBI): domain Eukaryota; kingdom Viridiplantae; phylum Streptophyta; class Magnoliopsida; order Ranunculales; family Menispermaceae; genus Stephania; species Stephania japonica. The sequence goes on from CM077562.1 coordinate 43,403,497, forward strand.
TGTGTGTGGCATCGTTCAATCGTGATTTGACTATAAGTAATGCACATGTTAGCAGTTCGACGTTTACGCGACCAATGTAAAACGAAAATACCAATCATGAACTTCACCTTTTTTTGTCAAATAAGTTTCACTCTATTTATTAAGTAAACAACTCCCAAAAAAGTCTTTCACTTTTTCTTATAGAAAAAATATATGAAAGAAAAAAGTCACAAACCTTAGAATTTGAAATAATATTTAAAGAAACTAAAAAAAACCAAATTTTCTAATTAGCGTGTGAATCGGAAAGGAGTTTGTTATCCTACCAAAAAAAAAAAAAGGAGTTTGTTAAGTTTTCTTTTCATGGATTGAATTGATGCAGTAAATATGCAAAAAAGAATTTCAAAATTTTACTTTAGTTTCTTTTTCTCAAAAATATCAAATCATATGCCCATGATATATACTCATTCCGTTTTATATTATCTATCACATTTTGACTTTTGCACAAGAAATAAGGTGATGATTAATTCACTATTAAGATTTTATAAGAAGACTATATTACCTTCCCATAAATGACTTCATTTATTATGTACATTGTATAAAAAAAATAATTGGTGGTTTCATTAACTAAATATAATGGGGTTCGAATTGGAAATAAAACATTTAATGCTTTTTGATTTCCTAAAAAAATAGATATTGTAAAACAAAAAAAGAGCCCCCAATGTAAGAGATAATATAGAACAAAGGGAGTACCTTCATTTGCTTCACAATATTTTTTTGGTAGCTAATCTACATAATATTGTACTCCATTGAATTGTGTATCGAGAAGTGAGCTCACACACGTGTATGCAAAAAAAATCTCACAAATTTATAGGAAATGCTTATATTCATGAAAGACACTCATTCTTATTCCCTAGTTTTCAACTATGATAGGTGGGCTACAACACTCTTTACTATTGATTTTTTTTCAACTAGTATTTTTTATTGTGGTTTAATGGGCTCAACTCTGAAGTAAGAATGCATTGAATTTCTTAAGACTTTGCCATGGACTAAAAGACATGAAGTATTTTATTATGGAAAATATTTGAATGATAATGGGTAAGTCACACCGCAACACACATTGGTCTACAAGAGCCCTCCACATGACATCGACTCGCATGTTAACATCAGGATCTGTGTGCAACCCGTATCCTAAGGTAAGCATGGATGACTCTTATGAGCTGTGTTGTGGTGTGACTTGCTATTATTGTCATTGTAGCACTTCCCTTTATTTGTAGTCGGTCAAATCGGTTTTGAAGACTTTTCCCTAAGCTGTAGCAGAGGGCGTTCAACACTTGGATCCGCTACCTATGCAGTGGAGTTTCACTGGTGTGTGTTTTTGTGCACTCTGGTTCCTTCTTCTTGTTCCAGAGTTTCCCTATCTTTATTTTTCTTTCAGAATTCTAGTGACGTCGGAGACCGAGAGTTTGCTGCCTTCCTTGAATCAATTACCAGAAGAATTGATGGAGAGAATCTTCGCTTTCCTCCCAATCTCATCCGTCTTCGAACACAGCCGCGTCTCAGCCCTACTAGATTCACTAAATGGAATAATCTCGATTTGGTATGAATGATCATTCATTTCATTCCCTTGCTTATAACAAGCCCGAAGAGAACCGAATTATAGCTTATGACAGGGAGAAGAGGGCTTGGATTGATTTGAATGTTAGGTTTCCTGTTGGAGACCGGTTGAAATACCAATGAAGTTTTACTCGTGGACTTATCATTGTCATGGACATGGAGATTTGATGTGTTATAGCATGATACGAGGGTTGAAATCCTTTATCTACGACTCGTCGGAAGAATAACATAACGTAATTGATAACGTAATTGATCGAAACTTGTACTCAATGTCCTTGAGACTATTTCGTTCTACTATAATGTTCATGGATTAATGACGTTAATCTCTCAAGATACAATTATCATATTAGTAATTTGTAACACTCCAAATCACTGGTCTACGAATCAATTTATAATTTAATACTCTCTCAAGACTCAAAACTATAAAAAAAAAGATTTTGATTTGACCTATTTGCTTTAACCTTCTAACTTCGTCTAAAAAATAATTAATCAAGTGAATGTATACAGACTTTCATGTGTCTATTAAAACAAGATATACCTCTCGGTGAATAGATACACAATTTAATCTGTTATGTCTCTTCACTGGAGTACACAACTTTTCATATAATTTTTATTTAAATTATAAACAATTAACTAATATAATTAATTGTACCAACACGGAGTTGGAAGTTGCGCCAAAGAATGGCGCGTGATTGGGACAAGCCGCTAACAGTCAGAAGGAACAATGTTGGCGCTCTGATATATGAGCCAAGCCAATCTGGGAGAGTATGATCTTAAGGGTAATATAAAGAAAGTGCAAGTACAAATTTCTTAGCCTCGATCTGCGAGAGTATGATCTTAAGGGTAATATAAAGAACAAAAAATCTATTTGGACACTAAGGGTCCGGACTCAAAGGGAGATTTTTGAAATTTTTGTAAATATTAAAGGAGTGTTACAAGTTATAATTTTGAAGTCATTGATTGCTTGAGGATGACTTTGAAATAAAAAATTTTCAAAAAACTCCCTAAGGGTCCAGACTCATGAGTCCAAGTAGCACTACTCTATAAAGAAAGTGCAAGTACAAATTTCTTAGCCTCGTTTGGTGATTTTTCCCTTGCGTCGTTTCCTTTATCTTAAAAACTTCATACATATTGGTACGTGACATTTGGTATTTCGTTATTTGAATATTTGGGACGAGTTCTTAATTTCTCACTCAGCTATGTAATTTGGTATTTCGTTATCTGAATCTTGCCTGATGATATGGTGTTACATAGAGGTGCACACAGATTGCACTAATTCGCAGATCCGATCCAATTCGGATCAATTATCACTACTTGGATCGATTTTTTGATCCCTTGTATTAGATTGGATTGAAAAATCACTAATCCGGCTGGACCGGATCGGATTACGGATCCCATATTTAAAAATTGCGGATCCAATCCGATTCAATCCGTTTATCACATCAACACATATACATATCACATCATATGTACTATAGTATCTCGAATAACACCAACTCAAACTATCAACTCTAAACTATATAATATCGCAAAGATTTTATTTGTTCTTACCTCTTTTATTACACTTCAAAAAAAAAATAAAAATTGTGAATTGTATATTGCAATGTGTACTTTTTTTGTGCTTTTGTTTGGGTATATGGTAGAGTTTGTGGATGACATTTTTATTTTATGTAGGAACTTGCATTTTAAAGGTTCTTGTGATGACAAATTTGTGAAAAATATGCTATATATTGATTTGTGAGATGTACGTTGTAAATTTGTCAATCATGATATGCATAATCATGAATTTTTGGATAGGAAAACGTCAATCCGTCGAACTTGATCCAGTCCGGTCCACATTTTGCAAATTGGATTGAGTTGGATTGATGAATTATTTGTACTGGACTGGATTACAATTTTTCAATCCGCAATAATTGGATTGGATTGCGGATTGACCCTAATTGGACTGGATCCAATCCGTGTGCACCCCTAGTGTTACATCATTGCGAACCTATGTAGTTTTGATATATTGTAATTGTTTGCTCAGCTATTTGCTCAGCTATTTCGCTTAAAGCGAAGGATGTTTGTGTTGAAATGTGTGGACCGAAATAATAGTCTCACATCGGATAAGTGAAACTTTTAAATAAAGTATATAAGTGATTGTCTCCCCTCTAATAAAATCGGGGCCTTTTGAGATAAAACTCACACCTAGGAGTTGAAGGGTATTAAGTTAGGGACAGTATCGGTGCTAACAGAGGAGATTCACGAGCTTGTGCACGTGTATGCGACGAGACAATGAGAATTTAACATGATATCAGAGAGGAACGATCCTAGGCTCGTATTTGAAGATCTGGTTGGGTTAACGGTAGAGTCTAGACTCGTTTGTGGACCTAAAGCCTATAAGAGTAGGTCTAGGCATGTTTATATGGACCTTTAAAAGTAAGTCTGTGTATGGCAAGTGAAAACTAGTCTAAGCCTTGTGGAGAGTTGGAGTATATAATCCCACATTGAAAATATAATGAGAGTTGGTATGGCATTTAAGTGATGTAGATTGGATCATAGGAAAAGTCAATCGGTTTTGTGCAAAGATGAGCTCTAACTCCATTTATATGTCCACATGTGCGTATGCCTAAGATTTGACAAGGGAAGTACATCCTTGACAACTCCACTCCAGTGATGGAAGTTGGAAATCTTGATGAAATGTTTTCCTTAAACTAAGTAATTTGGCTTTTAGGGGAAAGTTTAAAATATGTGGAAACTTGAAAAGAGTGAAGGGATTTCCTAAGAATTTTGGAAAAATGGCTAGTAGCTTTTATAGAACTTCTACTCAGTTAAAAGTGAGAGCATATCTTTGAGCCTTCATGGTTATTGAGGCCATAATGTATGATAAGGCAAACAGTGTGAGTTGGCAAAGGAGCAGTAACTGGTGTGAGTTAGAGGAATTGAACTACTATCCGTCCTTTTTATGGCACAAAACAATTCAATACCAAATTTTACAACAATAAATGAAATGAAAAAATAGTTTAAACATTGTGGTTTTTTGAAGTCAATTCTGTTGCCAGTTGTGGCCATTGTTTCAATCTCGGTTTTTCTAAAGCTAAAAATAATGTGCTTCTCTTGCCATTGATGTCATTGCTAAAATGCCTATTTTATCCGGTGTCATAGGTTTGAAATGGGACAATTCCTCCACTGGATGTTCTATTTTAGAACTTATTTGAATATTGGATTGGAAAATTGCCTCTTCCCCTTTAATATACCTATAACGATGGAAATGATTGAGATTGAAAGTGGTTTAAGGCATTTAAGGCATTTATTTGCCGTGGGTTTTTTATGGGACTTGGATGATTAGGATTCATGCTCTAATGCTGCATTGGAACTTTCTTTTCTTGAATTGGTTATATTACTACATCTCTTTAAGGCTGCTTGGTACTTGTTGGAGTATATAATCCCACATCAGAAATATAATAAGAGTTGGTGCGGTATATGTGGTCATGTGGTGTAGATTGGATGCTAGCAAAAGTCAATTGATTTTGTGTAAAATGGGCTCCAACCCCATTTATATGCTCATATGTGCGTGTGCGACCCAACACTCTCTAGGCCCATAGATTTCTATATGGTATCAGAGCAGAACAATCATGGGCTCGTATTTGATGACCTGGTTGGGCTAGCGGTGGATTTTAGACCCGTTTGTGGACCTAGAAGCCTATAAGAGTAGGCCTAGATATGTTTGTCCTGACCTCTAAAAAGTAGGTATGTATTTGGCAAGTGGCAAGTGGTCCAGGCCTAATTGCACTTAAGGGAGAGTATTGGAGTATATAATCCGACATCGAAAATATAATAAGAGATGGTGCGGTATATAAGTGGTGGCACCAACCCCATTTATATATCCTCATGTGCGTGTGCGGCCCAACACTCTCTGGGCCCATAGATTTTTATAATACTCATTGGTTTGATGAGATGTAGGTGTTGTAAAATTACTTTGAACAAAGCTAGGAAAGTAAAGTAAAGAAATAGAAATTGAACAAGAGAAGAGATATGGGAGAAATAGAGAACTTTCATTCCAATATGGTATCACATTACATAGGTGGAACCTCTTTATATAGGCCCTTGGTAAGACCAAAGGGCACAAGTTACATTTCAATACAATTACATGAATAAATAGCATTAAGACTAAGTAATTATATGAATTAATTTGGGTGTTACATCATGTGAAGAGTTAGAATAATAATAGGTGGAATACGTAGAGTTGTCAATCCACATTATTTACAACACTCCCCCTTGGATGACAACTTGCTAAGAGAATATGCCTCGTTAAAACCCTTACTAGAAAAACCCTGTGGGAAAAAAATTTAGCAAAGGAAAAAGAGTACATTGTTCTCATCAATCTTGATATGGAGTATGATATTGATAGAATTGTCTCATTAAAAACCTTGCTAGAAAAACCCATTGGGATAAAACCATAGTAAAGGGAAAAAGAGTACAATACACTTATCAATTTTGATATGGAGTATTAATATTGTTAGGATTGCCTCATTAAAAACCTTGTTAGGAAAACCCAGTGGGAAAAAACCTTAGACAAGGGAAAAAGAGTGCAATGCACTAATCAAAAACTCCTTTTGATTCTCCCCCTCATGTCCACATGGGTGAGACTTGTTCAGTTTCTTTACTTGCAATGTCTTTAAGTTTACGCAAGCCAATATCATATGTAAACCTTTTAAATGTCGTAGTTGGTAAGGCTTTTGTGAATAAATCAGCAAGATTATCGCTCGATCGGATTTGTTTGATATCAATTTCACCATTCTTTTGAAGCTCATGCATATAAAAGAATTTTGGTGAAATATGTTTTGTTCTGTCCCCTTTTATGAATCCTTCACTTAATTGTACAATACATGCCGCATTATCCTCATATAATATGGTTGGAGAATATTTTATTAAAGGCAATCCACATGATTCTTGAATATGTTCAATCATGTTTCTCAACCAAACACATTCACGACTTGCTTCATGAATTGCAAGTACTTCAGAATGATTGGAAGAAGTGGCAACCATAGTTTGCTTTACTGACTTCCATGATACAGCAGTATTACCACAGGTGAATACATATCCCGTTTGAGAACGGGCCTTATGGGATCTCGATAAAAATCCAAAGCATCAAGCATAACCTTGGAGATTCAATTTTACCTCTCTCGAGTAAAATAAACCCATGTCACTTGTTCCTCGAAGATATCGAAAAATGTGTTTAACACCATTCCAATGTCTTCGAGTTGGTGAAGAGCTATATCTTGCAAGTAGGTTGACAGCAAAAGCAATATCGGGTCTTGTACAATTTGCAAGATACATAAGTGCACCAATTGCACTTAAATATGGTACCTCCGGACCAATTAGCTCTTCATCACTTTCTTGAGGTCGAAATGGATCCATATCCACTTCAAGTGATCTGACAACCATTGGAGAGCTCAATGGATGTGCCTTGTCCATATAAAATCTTTTTAATAATTTTTCAATATAATTTGATTGATGGACAAGTATTCCACTTGACAAATGTTCAATTTGCAAACCAAGACAAAGTCTTGTTTTTCCAAGTTCTTTCATCTCGAATTCCTTTTTCAAGTATTCGGATGTTCTAACGATGTCGTCGTGCTTTCCCACTATATTTAAATCATCAACATATACATCAATAATCACAAATCCTGTTGATGATCTTTTAATGAAGACACATGGGCAAAGCGGATTATTTATATATCATTCTTTCAGTAAATAATCACTAAGACGTTTGTACCACATTCGTCCGGATTGTTTCAACCTGTACAAAGACCTTTGTAATTTTATAGAATGCATGTTATGAGGTTTTGATTTTATTTCATCAGATATTACAAATCCATCAGGGATTTTCATATATATCTCACTGTCTAGAGATTCGTACAGATATGCTGTAACGACATCCATTAAATGCATATCAAGCCCTTCAGAGACTGCAAGGCTTATCAAGAACCGAAATGTGATTGCATCTATAACAGGAGAATATGTTTCCTCATAATCGATGCCAGGTCTTTGTAAGAAACCTTAAGCTACAAGTCTTGCTTTGTACCTTGTAACTTCATTTTTTTCGTTTCTCTTTCGTACAAATACCCATTTATATCCAATAGGTTTTACGCCATCTGGCGTTTGGAAAATTGGTCCAAAAACCTCTCGTTTCCTTAACGAGTTTAGCTCTGCTTGGATAGCATCTTGCCATTTTTGCCAATCAGGTCTTTTTTTTACATTTATCCACTGATCGTGGTTCTGGATCATCATCATTTTCACATATTTCAAAGGACACATTGAAAGCAAATGTATCATCAGGAACAATTTTATTTCGATCCCAAATATTACCAGAGTTTAAATAATTTATTGAGATCTCATTACTTTCATCTTTTTCATATTTTTCTAGAGGAAGTTGTTCCACATCAGAATCAACTTGTTCTGACAAACCTTTATCAAAGGATTTTGTGCTTTCTCAGGAGTATTTTGATTTGTATTTATTTTTACTCCCGTTTTCTTTTTCGAGGAATTATATCCTTTGAACCAACCGGTCTTCCACGCTTTAAGCTTTTCGTTGGTACTTGTGCATTTTGTTGCACAGAGACATCAATTCTTGCAGGAGCATTTACAGCTGGAATATGTGATTTTTCACTTGTTTTGCATCATTAAATGCATCTCGGTAATTGATTTGCAATTTGTTGCAAATGAATGATCTTTTGAACTTCAAGTTCACACTGATTTGTTCGTGGATCATAATGTAATAAAGTTGATGCATTCCAAGCAATTTCGCGCCATTCCTTTTGAATTGACTTCTTATCTCCCCTAATGATGGGAAAATTGCTTCATCAAAGTGACAATCAGCAAAACATGCAGTAAATAAATCCCCTGTTAAGGGCTCAAGGTATCTTATAATGGACGATGAGTTAAATCCAACATAAATCTCAAGTTTTCGTTGTGGACCCATCTTAGTTCTATTGGGAGGTGGTATAGGAACATACACTGCACAACCAAAAATTCTTAAGTGTGAAATATTTGGTTGTTGACCTAAAATGAGTTGCATGGGGGAATGTTCATGGTATGCGAGGGCCATAACGAATGATAGATGCTGCATGAAGGACTGCATGTCCCCAAACTAAAGTCGATAACTTAGTTCTCATGATTAAAGGTCTGGCAATTAATTGAATGCGTTTGATTAAAGATTCTGGCAAACCATTTTAGGTATGCATATGTGGAACAGAATGTTCAATGATAATTCCTATATACATGCAATAATTTTTAAATGATTGAGATTGAAATTCTCCAGCATTATCAAGACGGATGGTCTTGATTGAGTTGTCAGGGAATTGTGCTCTTAACTTAATGATTTGCACTAAAAGTCTAGCAAATGCAACATTGCGGGTCGAAAGCAAACAAACATGTGGCCATCTAGTTGATGCATCTATCAAAACTATGAAATATCTAAATGGTCCACAGTGAGGATGAATAGGTCCACATATGTCTCCCTGAATGCGTTCTAAGAAAACTGGGGATTCCACAACAATTTTACTTGGGGATGATTTAACTATCAATTTACCTTGAGAACAACTAGCACAATTATAATCACCAGCTGAAAATATTTTGTGACTCCTTAAAGGATGTCCATGCGAATTATTAATTATTCTTCGCATCATTGATGATCCTGGATGACCAAGCCGGTCATGCCATAAAATGAATGTCTTTGGATCATTCGTTTTAATGTGTCTTACATATTCCAGAAGCTAAAGCTGGGAATTCGATTCTCAGATTAAATCATAATATATAGAACAAATCTCTATTATTCTGAGTAAATTTCTTCTGGTGTAAAGCACTAACAACATTTCTGAGTAATTTTTTTTGGTGTAAAACACTAACAACATTATAAATGTTGTACTAGATATTGGCTGAACATTAGTCTCAACTAAGTTCAAATTTGAGAAATATTCTTTTTTATAGTGTGTATGTAGCAAAATAAGCAAGACATGCGTTTTCGCCTTTATTTAGCTCATGGTTTAAACACATCTTAATGTGTCAATTTTAATGAGCCATAAAATTCATAATTTTGCCTTTGATTGGCACGGTAAAGGTCACCAAAATATTTGGGCATATATGACAATATATAATCAGTGTGACCTAATATAATGGTCTTTCATACGTGACATAGCGTGTCACGATTTTGAGCATGCTCATTGTCGATAATTTCGCCCTTCATGTTTCATGTGGTGCACCACTTTTATTCCACTTTGAGTGAAATTATTATTAAGACCTTTACCGAATCCCTTCACTTTTCCACGTCCATAATTATATACTTGCGACCATGGTCATTTTATAAACGCAACATGTGCTTCATGAAGCTTGAACAATTGGATGGGAGTGATATTATATTTATAATATCTTATTATTTTACTCAGCTACCACGAGACAAAGATTCAATCCATAATTAATATTTAATGGATTGACATGCGCGCTCAATAATTTGTTGCAATAATACATCGAGGCGAGCCACGTGACTTTTATTTGTCTCATCAGTCATATTTCTGCATAGCCTCAATATAGAGGTAATTGAATTTGCAGAATAATAAATAATATTTGACTGATATAAATTTTGTAGCGTGAGACCCAGCCGCTCATTTTGAGCCTTTTGGAGTATCACCAATTTTGGTGTTTATATTCATAACCCCATAAGGTGAAAGGATAATATAAAGTGAAATATTCACTTTTCAAATCTCTAAAGAGTCTAAAGAGATATTTGACGAATAAATATTTATACGCATAGTCTTGCATAGATACTTTATATATAATTTGAGCATCCCGTTGCCTTAACAAGTAATTAGTATTGTCAATATTGTTAAGGTAATTAATTCAATTATAATTAAATAAAATCTTTATGAAAATAGGGATAAACTAAATAGTTTTCTTTTTTATATAAAATATATAATATACAATTAAATATATGTTCACAACTTGATTATTAATATGCAAAATGTACTACTTGTATGAGTTGGTGGGACAACCTCCAGGTTGGGTGGTGAGACGAAGTCTACTTAAAAATCATGCCTCCTCGAACGGGATAACCCGTCTCCCTTTCAATGTTTAGCTTTACCGGGGACAAGGCTTACCTACTATCAACCCAAACTCATAACACTATTTGCAATAAAAATAAATCGAGAATGAAGCATAATTAATCGTTTATAGTATAGCGAGAAAACTAGTTATGTTACATATTGACTTTTGATTTCTGATGTAGAAGATCGTACAAGACGCAACTACAGAGCATACTTTCGCAATCGGTGACGTTATAATGCATAGTATATGAATAAAGTATGCATATAAAAGTGAAGCAACCAAGACAATATAAAAATAAACCGAACTCATAAAAGTTATACCTTCTTAGCTTTGTCTCCTTAACAAGCCTTCTTGAACTTCAAGATCTCCTTAATGCTAGAGCAAGCTCGTGCTGATAACGTGTTGTAAAATTACTTTGAACAAAGCTAGGAAAGTAAAGTAAAGAAATAGAAATTGAACAAGAGAAGAGATATGGGAGAAATAGAGAACTTTCATTCCAATATGGTATCACATTACATAGGTGGAACCTCTTTATATAGGCCCTTGGTAAGACCAAAGGGCACAAGTTACATTTCAATACAATTACATGAATAAATAGCATTAAGACTACATAATTATATGAATTAATTTGGGTGTTACATCATGTGAAGAGTTAGAATAATAATAGGTGGAATACGTAGAGTTGTCAATCCACATTATTTACAACAGTAGGAAAATTCTATATATTTGTGAAAAAACTGCCTCTTGAATATAAATTGGTCATGAAAGTCAGCTATGTGTGTGTACTTCTTAGGCGTTCTTGCTTGGTGTTCGAGCCAACCACCTCAATTATTCTAGGCTGACTTTTGAAGGTCCCATAAGAGGGTGAGGCCTTCTGAAATGGTTTTCTTCGTGCCTTGGGCTTAAATTTGATGAGGCTCTAGTTAGGGGTGTTGAGTTCCAACTACTTAACCCAACCTTTGTAGTTCTTGGTTTAGCGAGCAAATTTGAACACGCAGTAATATCTTTGGGATAAATTTAGGGAGAAGGAATTTCATTTAGTGGCTAGGAATTTCATATAGTGGCTTAGGCTTTTTCATATTTCTGGAGGAGAATGCTTTTGGACTTGTAAGATGAAGGATATTTAAAGTTAGTTGAGGATGGTATCATGGGTTGTGTTTCATAAATTTTTTTTGAGTATATTATGTGTGCTTTTACCTACTTCAATATATGTACTTTGCCCCAAAAGGAAACTTCTTATCTTCAAAATTAATGGTTATTGTTTCTTGAAAAATAGAAAAAGAATTAATGGTTATTGAGGTATGTCCCTCTTTATTGATTCATTTCTTAATCTTCCACTTTTCCTTTTCCATTCATTACCTTAGATTGGAGACCATAACTGTAACGACCCGTTATTTTAAGCACGTGATTAACAGTAATCCGAATCTAAATTAATCCGAATTAGGTTCGTGGTTAAGCCCGATTTGTCACGACTAACGTGTGTGTGGGATTATGTGATGTATTGCGTTTGTTTGGTGTGTATTAGTACATATACGTGAATAATCGGACTAACAGGGAAATGCCTAATACCATGTGTGGGTCATGTGGACACACATGATACACGAGACAACGTTGACGCTCGAGTGTGTTCGGCGATGAAAATTACGTAATTATAGGCGTAATTATAGGCATAAATATATATTTATATATATTATGGATATATATAAATATATATTAAATGGAAAAAAAATAAAATAATGATAATTTGTCTGGCGCAGAGTGATACGCGGGGTCACGAATGACACGCGTCGGACATACGGTGATACGCACGCCCGAGAAGTTCTCGTTGGCGTGCCAACCGGAATTTTGGGCGCAATATATCGATAAATATATATATTTATATATAAGTCGGTATATATATAAATATATAATATATTGGAAAATGTAAAATTACGTTTAAGGGTATGGAAGGAAAGAAAGAAATGAGATAAGCTCAAGGGTATTTTGGTCAATTCCTCACCTAAACCGCCTTCTTCACTCTGTTATATTGAGAAATCGAGAAGAAGGAGATGAGCGAGAGACGAACCGAGATCGGGAGGAGGAAGAAGAGAAGGAGCCGAGAGGAGCTCAAGAGCTCGGGAGTTCGATGGAGATTGCGTGGCCGAGGTGAGATGATTTAGTGATCTTTGTTGTGTTGTTGTTTTAGTTGATGTTGTTGTAATGGTTTTGAGGTGGAGTGAGCTCGGCCATGGCGAAAGCCATGGCCGAGAAGTGGTGAAGGCAAGGGAGTGGTCTCCCTTGCCGGTTCGAGTTGGGGTTGGGGTTGAAAGCCAACCCCAACGATGAATCAATCGAAAAAAAAAAAAAAAAAAAAAAAAAAAACAGGCGCTACTCTGTTCTTCGCGAGGTAGGGACGACCCCGAACCGGGCCGGTTCGGCTCGGTTGAGCCGAACCCGGTTCGGCCCGTTCAGGGGCAATCAAACCAAAAAGAAAAAAAAAGAAAGAAAAAAGAGAGAAAATGGAAAAGAAAATCCAAAAAAATAGGGAAAAATATGGAAAAATAGTATTTTGACCAATCAAATAGAAATTGAGGGATTTCTATGGAAATTGAGATGTTTGAAAGTCGAAGGAGACTTTATACCGGGGTTTTACCTCGAAAAACGTGAAATGGTCAAAATAGGTTATAAATTAGGTTCCGAGATGTCGTATTCGAATGGGACCAGTTTAGGAATGTTAATGAAGGATTATTAGACATAAGTTGATAATAATTGGTCTATTTTAGGTAATGAACCGATGTGGAAAGGTTTGAGGACTCCGGAGAGTCGTACAAGTCGGTAAAACATAGAAAGCTCAGGACAGGTAAGTGGGACTCGTAACTTTTATCAATTATGCAATGTAAAATAGTATTATTAGAGCATGTAGTGTACTGGACTGGGAATGGGGCAATGTACCGTGATTTGATGTTGGTTTTTACAAAAATGTTTTGAAATGAAAAAAATGGATACGGAAAGAGGTTTGACGGGACGGATCGGCATGGGGTTTGGGAACTGTGGTGGAATTGCTAACCATCATCTGCGCCCTAGCTTGCTTGGGAATTATTCCGATCAATGCTTTCCGATTGAGTTTAGCACTCATTAGTCATAAACCAATTAGATGAGCAAGTGATTGGTTTAGTGATGATGAGTAAGTGCGGCTCGGTGTTTTATGAGTTGGCGGCACATTGACAAGAACTGGTTAGATGCCCAGTGATTGGTTCTTGGATATGTGAGGGGGCGACTCAATGCAAATACGAAAATGTGAAATACAAATCACGGGTACATTGCAATGAACCAAAGACTTGCATCTGTTATATATATTGTTTATATTGATTCATATGCTCCTGTAGTTATGCATTTGATTCATGTTGTTATACATTGCCTTGATATTAATTGATAGTTGATGGTTGGTATGAGAGTCACTTACATCGAGCATGTAGGAGCTCACCCACCTTAACATCTCAGGTATGAATGTACGCTAGGACTTGGAACTCGGGAAAGGAGAAGACCGGGAGTTTAGTATCTTCTCTACGGATGAGTGAGTTTCTTGTTATATATATTGTTGGCATTATGATTTGTAATAAAATGGGTGAGAATATGAGCTCAATACCGATGTTCATGCCGGTATTGTATAATTGTGTTTTATCGAAAAAGTTTTAAATTTTCCGCTGCGTTTGTTTTATGTTATTTATTTAAATCAAGATATACAGGTTGTTGTCAGGAAATGTGGTAAGGCTGCTGGCTCTAATTAGGTCCGATCTGGTTTACCGGGGCTTAATTAGGGTTTCAGGCCGGACATTCCTTAATTGAAATGAGGGGATGTCACAGTTGGTATCAGAGCCAAGGCTTTACAAACTTAAGTTTATTATTGGTCTCGAAGTCAGAGACAGTTTTGATATAGATTGATATAAGAGACTATGTTGTAAAGCTTGGTTTGATTATTCCACTGAGAAGTCAATGGAATAACTCTGATATAGATTAGTATCAGAGACTGAGGTTATGAATTTCGATCAAGTTTTGAAGTGATGTGATAATACTGATACCATTTGGATTGAAATTTTGAGTCGTACCTGTATATTGAAATTAAAAATTTAGCTTAACTGATTTGGAGATTGATTCTCAAGTCAGGAATAAACCAAGATTAAATGAATGGTTTTATCGATGTTTTGGGGGGTAATGAAAGATAAAAGCTTGAGACATGTATTTGTGAGCTTTATATTATATCTATGCGATAGATATAGCTGTACTGTCTTACCTTGGAAGAAATTTGGAAGTCTTACCTCACATCTATGACTTGGTAAGTCAAACGAAATTGATGGTGAGGGTTCTTGAGAACCTAGACTTCAGTGATATTGTGATAAAGGAAGACAGTGGAACGATAATAAGATGGGTTATATCCATCTATGTCTCATGAAATGAGAATGTATGTATATATGTTGAGGGTTAGGGTTTATGGAACCTTGAACCCAAATGATATAGATATGGAAATGAGATGAGTTATGAATAACTCTTTTATTGAGTAGTCTCTGAGGGTCTTGATTCTTACTGATATTGTCTGATGAGAAATAGTCAGTGTTGAAGGAATAATGGACTCGGGACTTAGAGACGTATGTCAAGTGAATTGACTTTAAAAATGGAATGAATGACAATACAAAGTAAATGGAATATGAAATGATTGACAATGATACTCAAAGATGATGAGTCACTTTGAGTAGAAAATATACTAGTGTTGAAACTAGTTCAGTGAGATGAAAAGTTGTTCAATGGGAAAGATTAGTGGTAAATGGTGATGAGAACCTGGTTGAGGTTAGTTAATCACTATATTATTCATACTTCATGAATGATTATGAAGTATAAAAATTTCAGTTATAGTGCTAGTTTATATTGATAGAGTGAGAAAGAAATTTGTCAGTATGGTTATGGTATAGCCTCACATACTGAAAATAATGTAAGAAAGAAGTTTATTAGTGTTGTGGTGATATAACTGCAAGCACTAATAGTATATAATAATAAGGAAGTCTGTCAGTATAGTTGAGATATAGTTATATATACTGAAGGTAGAATAACAAGGGCTTATTAGTGTTGTTGTGGGTAATCACACTCACTAATAGAGCAATAAGAGAAATGAATGATAATATGGTATAACCATACATAAAGAAGTGAGACGTGAGTTTATTAAATGAATGGGTAGATCAATGTTGAATGTAATGAAATGATGAGGTTACATTAAAAGTGAAGACTCACAACAATAGATCAAAGATGGAATATATAGAAATGAGTTGAAGGTAACATTACTTTAAATGTGAAGAGTTAAAACAAGAAATGAGAGATGAAGGAATTGAGAAAAAAAAATTGTGTTCTTGATCAACTCCATCTTGTTTGATGAAGTAGAATCATTTATAAGGAAATGGTAAGTTAAGAATAAAGTGAAGAGTAAGTTGCAAATAGTTATGCTGAAAGACTGGAAAGGTCAAAGTTAGAGGCTTAACATCGAAGCATTTAAGAATTTTTGAGGCATTAATATATAAAGATTCATAGATATGACAATCTTGTCATCGAGAGATATCGATGTGGATAAGAGTTTATCTTGTTCGAGGTAATTGAGAAAAACATAGCAAATGTGAGCTATGAGGTGTTTTAAATTTGATGTTTAGACTAGTACGATCTAAATTGGGGAGAATGAGTTGTCAATAAAGTTAAGAATTCAGAATATAGAGAATGATGTACAATACTAGAAATGAATAGGTGCGCAGCATATCAAGATATTGGTATTGATTTGCAATATATAATGGAAAATGTTGAAATTTATAAATTTTGGGAATGAGAGTTCGTAGAACTTCAGTAATCAATCAAAATTCAAATGGTTTGGGTTGAACAAATCGATAATAGGGCAGTAAGGGAAAAGCAAGCTTGATGAATGTAAGATTGTGAGATTAAGGTTTCAAGTAATGTGAATATTAGAAAGGCTTGAAATCTTATCACAATGTAGGATAGAAGATTCATCAAATTATTTGGATTGTTGACACCAAACCACTGACTAATTATATCGTACTTGAGGTAGTATGAGAATTGTAAGAGTTTAAGAACTCAAGTGGAGTGATAAATGAATGTGAAGTGAATTTCATGGAATAGTGATTTCCAGGATTGACAACTCAAGGGTGTAAATCAAATGAAACCAATAGTTCTCAAAAGTTGATTGAGATTTGGTTGTCATGAAGTAAAGATAAGAATTTAAGTGTATATGATCAAGCGATGGGTTGATAAGTGGATGATTATGGGGTAAAACCATAGAAATTCATTAGAGCTCACGCTATGTTTATGAATGAAAATGTAGAGTTGTTAAACTCTATTGAGATAAGATCATCATTAAGTTGACAATGATGATGAATATAAAAATAGTTGAAGCTGTACCAAATGCACAAAGTATTGTTACAGAGTTATGTGAAACTCTGATAACAGGTTGGTGTATACCAAAAGTTGTAAGTGCAATGGATAAGTTTCACCTATAAATCTTAAGATAGGAGTTGAATTGTAAAGTTCTGAGTCAAAGGAATTGACTGAGGTTAAGACAATTTGAGAATTTTCTTCTATTCAACACAAAGAATGAAAAAGTGTTGGAACATGGAATGATTGAAGCGTACAAACAACGTATATAGAGTTGTAATATAGTTGTATTGTATGATCAATCAATCTAAGAATGGAATAACTTTATAATGGAATGAGGATGAGTTGTACATGATACAAAGGATGCCTTAAGGAAATTGGAAATGTAGTTTGACTACATTAGCTGCTTGACTATACTTGGATTAAAAAAAAAAGTTAGAGGTATATATTAATATTTTCATCCAAGTAGTTGTCTATTGATACAATAAAGCAAGAGATTGTAGTAAATACATTTGAATTAGTTCATGCGAAACTAATGTAAAGTAATTGTGTTGGTAAGAGTGCCAAATTATTATAAGGCATCAATTGATAATGAAGAATTGAAAATATGCATTTCAAATGATGGATTGAATGAACTGCAAGAATAAGTATTAGAGGAAAGACTTTAATATGATAAGATAGGGATGATGATCCCAGTATTAGTATAAATTCAGTTGATTGGACAGTACGTGCAAGTTCATTCATTCATTAGAAGGTTGTGAAGTACAGTTGTATCATGTACAAGGGTTTGAAGGGTATGAATGTCGTTTAGTTATACCTAAGATTGGAAGATCTTAGGGGAATCATTAAATGATAGATAAAAATTGTGGAAAACTAGTGAAGCGGTAACGTGTGATTTAAAGGAAGCTTCAAACTATGAGAGTTTGAAGAATATGATTATGTCGAGTGAAATAAAAGGTGATGTAATGAGTTACTAGAATGTGAAAGATGATGTATTCACTACGAGGAATCACTTATACAAAGTGATTGACGATAGTTAATAGTTGAATGAAAGAAAGGGGCAAGAGAGGTAATTATAATAGGAACTTCTCAAGTATTATCTCATCGAGAGAGATAGATAAAATTGATGAATAAGGGAAGTCTGCTTATGCAGCATATCATCAATTGAGAGGTTGGAATTGATAATTACCGGTCCTTTCTTTGGAGTTCAGAATGAGACTAAACTCAATAAATGAATGAATTAATAGATGATGAGATTGATTAAGAAATCTAATTGGAACTACTCAATATGTTAGAGATTGATTATGAATGAGTAGTGTCCATATTAGATGCTTTAATGGAAATTGTGCTGGACGTATTAAGTTTTGAAATGAAAATTTTGATTTATGAGAAGGGTTAGACAAGAAGGATTCTGAAGATTGCAGGAATCTCGTTATGTGATTAATATATGTAATGCTATACTATATTTGGGTATAATACTATAAATTGTGAGATGATGATATACTATAGATTATAAATAGGTTTAGATGAGGATATACAAGGAGATTATGAAGAGATATAAGATATGATCAATATGTGATGTGGAGTAATGAAACATGAAAAGTTAGATTCTTGTCTATACCTGAGAAGAGAACAAGATACGATTATAGGCTTGTGATGTGAAATAGACGTCAGCACAATGAATGATAGTTGATGAGGGAATCTAGTCTGCAAGATTCTTGTCAGTGAGGGCATAGGTGATGCTCGGAAGAATTGAACAAAAAAAAAAATATTGTATGGGAGATGTGAGATGGTATAAAATTAAAAATGTTCCGGATAGAGATCCGAGACTTGCTTCCACTGGGGGAAGAAGTTATTGATATAAATTGAAAACCAGTCTCAATCTCGATACAATATTTTCCTTCGTGTTGACGAAGAGATTATGTTACTAATTTTAATTCAATGAATATGATTGAGCTTGTGTCTCATCATGATAATCACTGAAAGAATCGATTTATCTGTGTGAGTTCTTTAATGATCTTTAGTAACCGAGGGGTTACAGAATGAACTATACTATTTCTTATCCTACCATGAGGGTGAGAGATAAGAATGAGAATTATTGTACTAGAATGAATGAGGTAATAAAGAACTACACGGAGAAGATAGAGCAGACTAGGTACTGTATAACTACAATATAAAGGAAATAAATAATTTGAGGATAAAGTTGTAGTGTATAGATTGACGAAATCTATGAGGTTCAAGCAGGTATCGAGAGAAAAAAAAAAAAAAGAAATGAAATGAGAATGATGATGATGAGAATGTTGTGTTATTGACCTTGCCATTCACCGATGGGTGGAATGGAGGTAGGAAACACACATATGTTGACCTTTCTTTGTTCATTTGTGGTGGACGAGAGGTAGGAAATGTGATGCATACATATGCTGACCTGGCTGTTCATTTGTAGTGGACAGAGGTAGCAGACATGATGATTGTCGACCTTGCCGTTCAGTTATGAGATGGACGGAGGTAGGAGACACGATACTGTTGATCCTTAGTAGATTCGTCAATGCTTGAGCTACAACAATCCTTAAAAAAAAAGAGAAACGTGACAAATATCATAGGTTATGGATGTATCAAAAGATATATGGGATCTTTTGGAAATCTCACCTATGAACGGGCTATAGAGATTCGGATTAAGTGAAATTAATGGAATAGTGTTATTGGCAGTCTATTAAACTGAAAAAGAAGAATGAAACGGTAATTTAGTTACGTTTATTCTTCAAAATAAAGTTGAGATAAGCTTTGTGCTAGTGATATGGTGGTAAAATCACATATACTAGACAAGCAAGGAATGAGAAAGCCAAAGAGTAGGAAATATAATGGAATAATGAACTCCATTATTGTTTGAGATCATTGGTGACTTGTACGTTGCCCTAATTTCGAGGACGAAATTGTTGCTAAATTGGGGAGACTGTAACGACCCGTTATTTTAAGCACGTGATTAACAGTAATCCGAATCTAAATTAATCCGAATTAGGTTCGTGGTTAAGCCCGATTTGTCACGACTAACGTGTGTGTGGGATTATGTGATGTATTGCGTTTGTTTGGTGTGTATTAGTACATATACGTGAATAATCGGACTAACAGGGAAATGCCTAATACCATGTGTGGGTCATGTGGACACACATGATACACGAGACAGCGTTGATGCTCGAGTGTGTTCGGCGATGAAAATTACGTAATTATAGGCGTAATTATAGGCATAAATATATATTTATATATATTATGGATATATATAAATATATATTAAATGAAAAAAAAAATAAAATAATGATAATTTGTCAGGCGCAGAGTGATACGCGGGGTCACGAATGACACGCGTCGGACATACGGTGATACGCACGCCCGAGAAGTTCTCGTTGGCGTGCCAACCGGAATTTTGGGCGCAATATATCGATAAATATATATATTTATATATAAGTCGGTATATATATAAATATATAATATATTGGAAAATGTAAAATTACGTTTAAGGGTATGGAAGGAAAGAAAGAAATGAGATAAGCTCAAGGGTATTTTGGTCAATTCCTCACCTAAACCGCCTTCTTCTTTGTTATATTGAGAAATCGAGGAAGAAGGAGATGAGCGAGAGACGAACCGAGATCGGGAGGAGGAAGAAGAGAAGGAGCCGAGAGGAGCTCAAGAGCTCGGGAGTTCGATGGAGATTGCGTGGCCGAGGTGAGATGATTTAGTGATCTTTGTTGTGTTGTTGTTTTAGTTGATGTTGTTGTAATGGTTTTGAGGTGGAGTGAGCTCGGCCATGGCGAAAGCCATGGCCGAGAGTGGTGAAGGCAAGGGAGTGGTCTCCCTTGCCGGTTGGAGTTGGGGTTGGGGTTGAAAGCCAACCCCAACGATGAAAAAAAAAAAAAAAAAAAAAAAAAAAAAAAAAAAAAAAAAAAAAAAAAAAAAAAAAAAAAAGAAACAGAGGCGCGCTCTGTTCTTCGCGAGGTAGGGGACGACCCCTGAACCGGGCCGGTTCGGCTCGGTTGAGCCGAACCCGGTTCGGCCCGGTTCGGGGCAATCAAACCAAAAAAAAAAAAAAAAAAAGAAAGAAAAGAGAGAAAATGGAAAAGAAAATCCAGAAAAATAGGGAAAAATATGGAAAAATAGTATTTTGACCAATCAAATAGAAATTGAGGGATTTCTATGGAAATTGAGAAGTTTGAAAGTCGAAGGAGACTTTATACCGGGGTTTTACCTCGAAAAACGTGAAATGGTCAAAATAGGTTATAAATTAGGTTCCGAGATGTCGAATTCGAATGGGACCAGTTTAGGAATGTTAATGAAGGATTATTAGACATAAGTTGATAATAATTGGTCTATTTTAGGTAATGAACCGATGTGGAAAGGTTTGAGGACTCCGGAGAGTCGTACAAGTCCAGTAAAACATAGAAAGCTCGGGACGGGTAAGTGGGACTCGTAACTTTTATCAATTATGCAATGTAAAATAGTATTATTAGAGCATGTAGTGTACTGGATTGGGAATGGGGCAATGTACTGTGATTTGATGATGGTTTTTACAAAAATGTTTTGAAATGAAAAAAATGGATACGGAAAGAGGTTTGACGGGACGGATCGGCATGGGGTTTGGGAACTGTGGTGGAATTGCTAACCATCACTGCGCCCCAGTTGCTTGGGAATTATTCCGATCAATGCTTTCCAGTTGAGTTTAGCAGCTCATTAGTCATAAACCAATTAGATGAGCAGTGATTGGTTTAGTGATGATGAGTAAGTGCGGCTCGGTGTTTTATGAGTTGGCGGCACATTGACAAGAACTGGTTAGATGCCCAGTGATTGGTTCTTGGATATGTGAGGGGGCGACTCAATGCAAATACGAAAATGTGAAATACAAATCACGGGTACATTGCAATGAACCAAAGACTTGCATCTGTTATATATATTGTTTATATTGATTCATATGCTCCTGTAGTTATGCATTTGATTCATGTTGTTATACATTGCCTTGATATTAATTGATAGTTGATGGTTGGTATGAGAGTCACTTACTGAGCATGTAGGAGCTCACCCACCTTAACATCTCCAGGTATGAATGTACGCTAGGACTTGGAACTCAGGAAAGGAGAAGACCAGGAGTTTAGTATCTTCTCTACGGTGCAGTGAGTTTCTTGTTATATATATTGTTGGCATTATGATTTGTAATAAAATGGGTGGGAATATGAGCTCAATACCGATGTTCATGCCGGTATTGTATAATTGTGTTTTATCGAAAAAGTTTTAAATTTTCATTGCGTTTGTTTTATGTTATTTATTTAAATCAAGATATACAGGTTGTTGTCAGGAAATGTGGTAAGGCTGCTGGCTCTAATTAGGTCCGATCTAGTTTACTGGGGCTTAATTAGGGTTTCAGGCCGGACATTCCTTAATTGAAATGAGGGGATGTCACAATAACTGAGATTTTTGATTTTGCATAAGCAATTGTTTCTGTGATGGTCAGTTTTGAATGAACATGCAATTCTAGTAAAATGCGATTCTGTTATTGAAGGTCCAAGGGAAGGAAAGGAGAGATCATTAGTTAATATAATAGATTCTTGTGGGACTTGTTTACTTACGTGATGCTGGTTTATAGTAGTAAGTGCTGATAACTCCCACCTATGTAGAACACTATGTGTGCTACATAGCCGGTCCCAAGTCCGGATAAAGGGAGAGGATTGCAATAGGTTGACAGCCAGCGTAAAACTTTTGTCACTCTTCATGAAATGGATCAAACACATTTAATTTGGGACTGAGGCTATATTGTATAGTTGTAACTGCTGATGGTGTTGATGCCAATGGGCAGTGTTACTACTTAAGCTGCGCGTTTGCTTTGGTTTTCAATGATGTAAATTGACTGTCCTAAGTGATGAGTTCATTCTTCAAAAATGCTGATGAGATCTTGACCAATGTTTTTGTTATCGTCGCAGAGTGATTTATATTATTATTTTCGATGGTAACTTTTAATAGATGAGTCCCTTTAGTTTATTACTTTATTCAGCTTCTCTGCAAGTTTATGAACCATTTTTTCTTGGACTTCTATATGATGTTTCTTACTCTAAAAAATAGCTATTGTTTCATTGCTACTGCTTCTAGAATGATCTGAACCAGGTTAGATAATACTTTTTGGCATTTGTGCTTAACCTTTTACAGTTATTATTACATAACCTTTCATTGGAGAGTGTGGTTTTGTAATTTTTCCGTATAGATCGAATTGCATGTTCAATTGGATCGTATGATGCTAACTTTAAGTATGGCCTCTTATTTAAACTGCCTTGTATCATCTGATTTGCTCATGAATGTTTACAAAACAGAGATTAGTATTAGTATCCAGATCTGTTATTCATTCAGTGGACCCTATTGCTGATCTTCTCCTGATGAAAGTTAGATCTGCAAAATTTAATTTTCTATTTGCCTTAACTTTATTGTTTGGTCAATAATCAACAACTATATTTTTTGGGTTGGGCTAATCTAAATATTATTTCAGAGCTTTTGTTTGTGAAGAGATCTTGGTTTTGTTTGTGCTTTATTACTACTAAAGCATATTATTTTTCTTCTTGTCTTGGGCTCTCTGGCTACACTTGGGAAAGGACTATTGAAATAGCTTCATATTTATCAGTTGGCTGTTACTTGAAAGCTATTCCCATCCATTCAAGTGGTTGTTAGAGTTGTAATCTAAATTACATTAGTGTTTGAGTTTAATTAGGATTATGAGTTATTAGTGTTTGAGTTTGATTAGGATTTCGAGTTAGAGTATGAGTCTATTTAGGGTCTCCTAGTTGGATCAGGAGTATGCTTATGTGAGTCTATAAATTAGAGTTAACCCCTGCATTGTAATTAACTATTAGAGAGATTAATAAAGTGTGTCATTGCGGTGTCTCTAAACCTAACATGGTATCAGAGTAATAGTGAGATCTTGAGATCTATGTCTTGGTTGTGTGAGAGTTCTTGAAGATTCAAGAACATAATTTGGGCTTTAGATCTATTGAGAGATCGAAGCGTGCACGTTTCTTGTTTTGGAGAAGAAACGAAGATTGAATTGCAACGTTTATTGCAAACAATTTGAAACAGTTACGTTCAATAGATTATTCATGGCTACAACTGGAAACGGTCAAGTTCAACCGACACTACCAGTGTTCGATGGAAAGAAGTTTGATAGATGGAGCACTCAGATGAGAGTCTTGTTCAGTTTTCAAGACTTGCTCACAGTCGTTGAAGATGGGTTCGAAGACCCAGGGGCCACCGCTACCTCAACACAAAAGGAGCTTCGCAAGAAAGATCAGAAGACACTTTATTTTATTTTGCAAACGCTTGATGATGTGGCGTTTGAGAAAGTGCAACTGGCGAAGACATCAAAGGAAGCGTGGGACACTTTAGAGACGTCCTACAAGGGTGCACAAAGAACCAAGAAAGTTCGGTTGCAAACTTTGAGGCGGCAATTCGAGTTAATCGAGATGGATGACTCAGAAGATATAGAGAAGTACACTTATCGTGTTCAGACAATCGTCAATCAGTTAAAGATGAATGGTGGAGAAGTCGCTGATCTTGATGTGAACGAGAAGATTTTGCGCACCTTGACCACAAAGTTTGACCACGTAGTCGCTGCTATTATGGAGTTTGGGACAGATTATGAGACCAAGTCAGTTGAAGAAATCATTGGTTCGTTATGAGCACATGAGCAACGAATTAATGAAAAAAGTGAAAAAGTCAAGCATACTGAGCAGGCATTGAAGACTACAATTGTCCCGAAGCTAAAGAAGGATTATGGATTCAAAGGCCGTGATCAAGTCAACAACAATGGCAGAGGTTCGAATAATAATCAGCAGTGGTGGGAGAGAAATAAAGGTCGTGGACGAGACAAAGGTCGCGATCAACAGAGAAATCAGATTCAATGTTACAACTGTCGCAAGTTTGGACATATAGTCAGATACCGCAACACTAAAAAACATGCAAAATCTGTTGCACATGTGTCTTTTGCCCAAGGCGATGATTGTACCCAGACATTCTTTATGGCTTCGTCAGGCCAAGAATGTTCACAAAACTACATGTGGTATCTTGATAGTGGATGCTCCAACCACATGTGCGGTAATAGAGACTTGTTTGACGATTTAGATGAGTCAATGACGACGGAGGTCAAGTTTGCTGATGATAGGAAACTTCCAGTCAAAGGAAAAGGAAGAGTTCTAATTCAGTTGAAGAACGGTGATCATCAGTATATCTCTGATGTTCTTTATGTGCCTACAATGAAAAACAATCTATTGAGTCTGGGGTAGCTTGTAGAGAAAGGGTACACAATGAATTTGAAAGATGGCCATTTATCCATGTTCGACTCTAGAGGTATTGCCATTCTTAAATCTCCTTTGAAAAATAGGTTATTTCATATTGAGATTAAGACTGGATCTTATCCGTGTTTTAAATCCATTGTTTATGATGAGTCATGGTTATGGCATCTGAGATATGGTCATCTGAACGTCAAAAGTTTGACGTTGCTCACTCAAAAGAGATTAGTGAAAGGATTGCCTGCTATTCGACATCCTGAGCAGTTTTGTGAAGGGTGTATTTTAGGGAAGCAACAAAGACAGTCATTCGCTTCCGACACTCTGTGGCGTGCCAAATCTCCATTACATTTGGTTCACTCAGATCTTTGTGGTCCTATGCAGACAGCTTCACTAGGAGGGAGTAAATATTTTTTGACTTTTATTGATGACTACAGCAGGAAGATTTGGGTGTATTCTCTTAAGAACAAGTCAAACGTGTTTACTTGTTTTCAGAAATTCAAGGCGTATGTGGAGAAACAAAGTGGACGTTACATCAAGATTTTGAGAACAGATGGCGGTGGTGAATACAAGTCCTCCATATTTTCTGATTTTTGTGATCATCATGGGATCAAGCATGAGATCACTCCACCACATACACCACAACATAATGGTGTTGCAGAAAGAAAGAATAGGACTATTATGGACATGGCTCGTAGCATGTTGAAAGCAAAAGGTTTACCTAATTATTTCTGGGCTGAAGCAGTTGTATGTTCAGTTTATTTACTAAATAGGTCTCCCACAACAGTAGTGTCTCATCTTACTCCAGAAGAGGCTTGGAGTGGTTACAAGCCAAGTGTCAGACATTTAAAAGTGTTTGGATCCACTGCGTATGTTCATGTTCCTGATGCTAATAGGAAGAAATTGGATGACAAAGGTGTGAAGGTCATTTTTCTTGGCTATGTTCCAGGGCGGATTGGAGCATACAAATTTTATAACCCGATTACCAACTCTGTAATTGTCAGCAGAGATGTATTGTTTGATGAGGCAGATGCATGGACTTGGGACACAAAAGGCAAGGGAATTGCTCAATCTGTTGCAATCAGGTTTAATGACGAGGCATCTACTTCAACAAGTATTTCTCCTACCACAGGCACTGTTTTCACTAGTACAAGTATTAGACTCCAGAATACGAGTGATAGACCACAGAGGATTCCTAGGCTACCGGCTCGCCTTCAGGATTGTCAGGTTACCTCTGATGATGCGGTTGACGATGATGGCATTTTAGTTCATTATGCCATGTTTGCAAATTCAGATCCTATTAGCTTTCGTGAAGCCGTGCGAGATAGATATTGGGTTGATGCTATGAATTTCGAAATCGAGGCTATTGAGAAGAATGGAACTTGGGACCTCGTTGATATTCCTCAAGGTCACAAAGCTATTGATGTCAAATGGGTTTTCAAGACAAAAAGGAAATCCAATGGAGACGTGGAGCGTTACAAAGCTAGATTGGTGGCCAAAGGATATGAGCAGAGGCCTGGCTTTGATTATCAGGAAGTGTTTACTCCAGTTGCTCGCATTGAGACGGTCCGGTTATTGATTGCCATTGCTGCCCAGAGAAGGTGGAAACTTCACCAGATGGATGTGAAATCAGCCTTTTTAAATGGCTACTTAGATGAAGTTGTTTATGTCAAGCAGCCACCGGGATATATTCAAGAGGGCCGTGAAGAAAAAGTTTACAAGCTGAATAAAGCACTTTATGGCTTAAAACAAGCACCGCGAGCTTGGAATAAAAGGATTGATGAATTCTTTCAGGGTTATGGACTGGAAAAGTGTGCTTATGAACATGCTTTGTATGTGAAGATTGATGCTTCTACTGGTACTGCAATGATAGTTTGTCTTTATGTTGATGATTTAATTTTCACTGGAAATGACATCAACATGATCAGAGACTTTAAGGCAGCTATGATGCAAGAGTTTGAGATGACAGACGTTGGTCTAATGTCATACTTCCTAGGCATTGAGGTAAATCAGCGAGATGATGGCATTTTTATATGTCAGAAACGATATGCAGCTGAGATCTTGAAGAAATTTGAGATGTCTAGCTGTAATCTTGCTTCTACACCCGTGGAGGTTGGTACCAAGTTGTCCAAAATAGGACAAGATGCACCAGTTAACTCGACATATTTTAAGCAGATAGTTGGGAATTTGAGATACCTGACCTGCACTAGGCCTGATATTCTTTATGGCGTTAGATTACTCAGTAGATACATGGAGCACCCTAGACAATCTCATTTGGTTGCAACAAAGAGAATTCGCGTTATATCCGAGGTACTACGATCATGGGTTATTTTATTCCACTTCAATGGATAGTTCTTTGTTTGGCTATTCTGACAGTGATTGGGGAGGAGACCAGGATGATCAGAAAAGTACTTCTGGCTATGCTTATTATGGTTCTACTATTTTTTCATGGTCTTCGAAGAAGCAGTCTGTCGTTGCATTGTCTACGTGAGGTGAGTATGAGTATATTACGGCGCCTCTAGTGCATGTCAGGCTATTTGGTTGCGAAAATTATTATCACAAATTCTTTTTCTGTGTAATGGCCCTACACCAATCTATGTTGATAATGTTTCGGCCATTGATTTAGCAAAAAACCCAGTTACACATGGCCGGAGTAAGCATATTGATATGCGATATCACTTTCTACGTGATCAGGTGGCGAATAAAGAGATAGAGCTAGCATACTATAGATCAGAGGATCAAGTTGCAGACTTGTTTACCAAGGCATTGAAGATTGAGTCTTTCATGAAGTTTAAGGCTATGATTGGGGTTTGTCCAATCTGAATTATGGGGGGATGATTTTTAATTTAGATAGGTAATTTAGATTATGGGGAGATGTTAGAGTTGTAATCTAAATTACATTAATGTTTGAGTTTAATTAGGATTATGAGTTATTAGTGTTTGAGTTTGATTAGGATTTCGAGTTAGAGTATGAGTCTATTTAGGGTCTCCTAGTTGGATTAGGAGTATGTTTATGTGAGTCTATAAATTAGAGTTAACCCCCGCATTGTAATTAACGAGTTTATTAGAGAGATTAATAAAGTGTGTCATTGCGGTGTCTCTAAACGTAACAGTGGTCAGGTGAGTTATAATATACAATTATACAAATAGTTACGCTTCTCCAATTTTAGTTTTGTTCATGAATTTCCTTGAATGTTCTTCCAAGTGCGTGGTCTAGGATTTGTTCATACTTTAATTTTCTGCAACAATTATGTTAGAGAAGGGGAATGCTAGGAGCCTAGGAACAACCAGGTTGGTTCGAGTGCCTTGATAATTAGAGCCCATAAATAGTGGTCTCGAGTTCGAGTCTTAGCTACAGATGTTTTGGGAGGGTCAAAGCCCCTTATACGTCGACTGCAACACAAACCTGAATTAATTAGGCAGCAGCTAAAAGGATTCCAATTTTTGCTAAAAGGACCCTAATTTTGTAAAATTACCTAACTACCCCTCCATATAAAAGGGTTTTTACTCGCCCATTTCCCATTCACGCCACTCACCCCACTCACCCATACCCCAATCACCTCTCTCTCAAATTGCACTCATCAACAACCTAAATCAGACAAAACCTTAGCAAAACTACATGAATTCGACGCCATAGGTGCATTCATCATCTCTTTTAGTACCGATTTCAAGGTTTTCTTTGGTTTTTTTTACTTTTCGAGTCGTTTTGTTTGTGAATTTCTTTTTGGGTTTAGGGCTTCAGTTTGAAGCTTGAATCTTGCATTTTGGGTACAAAGTTTTGATGGAATAAAAATATTAAGCAATTCCAAGCAAAACCCACTATTTTTCTTTTTACCGTTTTCATGTATTTTTTAGGAGTTTTGAAGTTTTCTTGTTC
This sequence comes from Stephania japonica, assembly GCA_039657345.1. Lineage (NCBI taxonomy): Eukaryota > Viridiplantae > Streptophyta > Magnoliopsida > Ranunculales > Menispermaceae > Stephania > Stephania japonica. The sequence goes on from CM077562.1 coordinate 43,432,753, forward strand.
ATTCTGGTCGCCCATGAGTTTCAGACACACAAGGCCGACACCTCTAAAGAGGTTTCGGCTGGATCCCTTTGTCACCCACTAATACCAAGCTATCTTCGCATTATCGGTTTGAATCAGTCGAGACCTCTAAAGAGATATTGGCCTTATGTGTCCGAAACCTCTTTAAAGGTGTCGATCATGTGCGTTTGACACCTCTTAAATAGGTGTCGGCTTGGTTCTTTTGAAACCCATGGGTGACACTTCTTCAAAAGTGAGGTATAGGTAACAGGGTGAGCAAGGATATTTTTGGAATTTTAAGAATAAAAGTGGGGTAAACTAAGTAAAAAGTGGGGTATACGAATTACAAATTTAAAACTGGAGTACATTTAATAAAAACTGAGGTCCGTTTAGCCACTACCAAAAAAATTATAGAAATAAAAATAGGAAAATGATAAAATGACCCACTTTCAACACACATTTTGGGCTTGTCTTTTAGCCATTTATGGATCTTTCTTGTCTCTCCAGGTGTGGGCCTCACATCTAACAAACATCATAACAACTAAAAGACAAAGGATGTGCGTCCAAAGTGTGGTGTGTTGATTATCATTTTCCCTTAAACCTTCACACGGACAATGCACTCTTTGTTTCTGTTGGCACTAGAGTTAGGGTGATTAGTTGTTTTTGTTGAAGAATTGTAGTGACGTCGGACAGCTCGAGTGATGTTATCAAACAAACGAAGAAACAGAAGATGCGTTCCTTCCATCAATTCTTCGTACTGGAAGAATTGGTGGAGAGAATCATCTGCTGCGTCTGCAAGAAATGGTACAAGTGGCAAGGGAACTGCCTTAAAGCTTATGACATGGAAAAGAGTGGGGTTTGGATTGGTTTGAATGTTAGTTTGCCCTCTGGAGATTTGAGTTCCATTTCGTTGTTAAGTTGTCAGGGGAAATTGTTTTTGGTGGGAAAAACTGAAGACGATTATTTGGCTGAGACTAACATGGAAAACCTAAGGTGGGACAAGTTTGATGAGAGATGCCTGTTGAAATAATGAACAAGTTACACATATCAACTTTTGATTGTCAAGGTCATGGAGATTTGATGTGTTTTAGCAGAGCATAGAACGAGCAACTTGTTGGAGCGGAGTTGGCATTGGTTGCCAGAGAATCATGTGTGTTATCAAAACATGTTGCGGACAATCAGATTGAAAGATTTTGTCAGTTTCACATATGAGCCAAGCCTTTCTGCAATAGTATGATCATAAAATAAAGAAAGTGCCGAGTACAACTAATTTTCCCTTGCGCTGTTTCCTTTATCTTAGAACCTTCATACATGTTGGTACGTACCATTTTGTTTTCCTTATCCTAACCTTTGGGATGAATTCTTAGTTTCTTACTTTGCTGACATACGGTGTAATTTTGGCATATTGTAGTTGTTTGCTCAGCTAATTGGCTCAAGTGAAGGATATTTGTTCTCTTTATCCATTGTAGCGAGTGTCTGATATTTTCTTACGAGATTTTGAGACCATTGTGTTCTAGGATTTAATGAGGGAAGTACTTAGCAACTTTTTGTTTGTTCTCTATAACCATAGGAGAGATGATACGGTGACATTCCCGTGACACAAACCGGCCGCACGGCACATGTGGCGCGCACGTGTTCAACTTTTGTCTGTGTTGAGCTCCACCAACAGCCACTTAAAATTGAACATGTGTGCTGATGCAACCGTGTCACCAGATCATTTTCCATAACTAAATGGTGGCTTTTTTTGTTTGGCTATTTGGCTCAACCGACCCTGAGGTTCATGTCCAATGGGGACGCGGCAACTGTGTTATGTTTAAAGGTAAAAATGTATTTGATTCAGCCCTGGCCTATCCAAGTTGCCATCCAAAATTATTGGTTCCATTGTTCAACTTGTTCTGTAATTTTTCCCAGATGGCTATATATTTCAAATACATGCCCAATTTGGGCTATTGATCTGCTTGGAAATTGATACAGTGTTGTTACATACCTGCAGGAAGCTCCATGGTGATAAAAGAGTTGCAGGATTGTTGACGATGAGTTCTTCAGTTTCGGAACTTTACATGTAGATGATAACAGTCGTGGCCTCTGACTCTCCATTTCTCTAAACCTCCAGAGTCCTGTTAACGTACATTCATCAGAAGATATAAATTGTTTTCATTTAATTTAAAATTGCATATTATTTTTATTTTTATTTTTTTATTTTTTTAAGAATCGTGGGCGTCCAAGCATTTTTTCAGCCTTTCCCTACTTAGGCCCAACAATTAACTATTTCCGCAAGAGCCGGTCATTGCCCCTACCCCATGACCTGAGCGGAACCATGTTCAGAGTTGGATGGCAGATTCAGTCCCATGACCTATTGATCATCAAGCACATCTCATTAACTTTACCACCACACCAATCTAATACTCCAATGAGCATCGCCCATCCTAGACAAAAGAAACGATAACGGAGATGTAATGACCTAAGTTCATCTTTAGAAGAGAATTTGAATATGGTTTTAAGTAACATATACCTTTCGTACCTACAATTGCTACGCAATTGACTCCAACTATGTAGCAAATGTATGAATGTATGAGTTGAAGGCAGTTAAATCTTTTTCCAAAGTTTTGTTTGACAACAAACGAAGTTGGAAACAATGAGATGTGTGTTAAAATTGTAAATATTTAAAAACCATTTCTCAAAAATGGAGCATTTCAAAATATATGGTGTTCCCTAATATCAACCAAAAGTTCTTCTAAGAATCCTCTTCCTAATTATGCTTCTTTGTATCCTCAACCAGCAATGCGTAAAACTCACACACCTAATAATATTCAGGTATGGAACTCAAACCACAACATACTACAACTCAAGTTAACAAATAAGTGATGATTGGAAATGCATTGTAATAGACTTGCATTACCTTCCCATTATTGTTTGAAACGTCATAAGCTTGAGAACCGACCAGTTCCTTCACCATAGGCCTAACCCTGAGACCATGCTGGCTTTTTGTGCTATGAGAACTTAATTCCACTCTGCAACGATTTAGAACAGGAGCGACTATACTCATTGTAGTTCTCGAGCTACTTAAAGACTCTAACAAGTCACTTAGAGACTCTAATCCTTTAGCAAGTCTAGAAATTTCCTTTTTATTATTATTTGCACCATCCTCAAGCTTAGCAAGCGCAAGCTTTTAAGTTTAAAATTGTTTGGAGACTGCAATTTCTCCGAAGAAGCCATTAAGTTCCTCTAACTTTTCTTTTGCCTGTTCGACCTTATCGTGACAGTCACTCTTCTTGTAAACTAATTTAGCTTCCAACTTCACCATCATTTCATCCTTTTCATTGTTTGATGACTGTAGAAGTTCGAAGATCCGCAATTTTATCATTTGCCTTCTCAACATCTGTTTGTTTCTTCTAGAGGAGAGCTGTTGTTAATCACTTTACATCATCTTATACTGGCTCCACACAAATTGTTTCTCCGACATTAGGGCAGAAACATCAGAATTGTTTTTCAAAATAAGCTTCCCATAGGCACAAAAGGGGAGACTCACGGTTGCCCTGCTCTCGACAAGCCTTAGCAGACACAGGGTTGTGTATGGGGCTGACATAATTTGTGCCGCCACTTAGATCAAGGTGAAGAATTTAAGCAAGATTGATATACATATCAAGCATGTTTCCGGCATCCAAAAGAAAGAATTTTGACAAACCATATTAAAATAAATAAATAAATAAAATTGTGTAGCAGATAAAATACGATAATCATGATCACAGAACCTAAAAGCAACCAAATTAAGAAAAAAGAAAACAAGAAGAGAAATTATCACCAAATTTGATCTTGTAGTGCAGAGGCGCCCACTGCTTCAAACCAATCACTAGTTTCTGAGTTTGCAACTTCCAAAGAATGGTCCAACAACACATCCCAATGATCTCTCTTCAACTGCAAAACAGCAAATTTGAATAAAGCTAGAAAACTCGAGAAATTTCCAAAATGGAAGACCAAAATACTCATAGTAAAATTACCAAGATCAAACTTTGGAGATCTGCTCTTCTAAGAGACAAACTTCGGAAGCCCATCAATCATGAATTGTGATTCAGTCTTAAAATAGATTTCACATAGCGATTGCATTAAAATACTTCAGGAGTAATGAACTATGACAATGGGAACAGCTTGAATTATAAGTATCATGCATAAAAAGTAGTTAATTTGCTATTCAAACTTTATTGTAGCTGTTCTTTTGTTAAGGTATCTGAGAAAATGCAAAGAATTTTTCACAATATCTTCTTAAGTAAAACAATTTTTCAGTAGAGCTGAATCAATGTTGAGGTGTACATCACAATGCCAATCCATGAACTTGACAAACTAAAGAAATCGAGTGCTATGGAGATCATCAAACTGTTTGCCCAAATAAATGGTAGTCATATAAACCATATGCAAATGAAAGTCACAAGGCAAGAAAATATCCTATCAAAGTACAAACATATTGTCACCTCCATAAGAAACTGAGCGCCCCAGAATGAACTGAAGCTAAAATAGTCCACTAAATCCTAAAACTCACGCCATTATTTTCGCAGACCGCAAGTAAAGGCTGTCCACGACCTTGCCAATATTAGCGATTGTATCCAATGTGGCAGGGAAGATTGCATCTGTTTTGGGGTCATCAAAGATGATGAGACACCCAGCACCCTGGTCTAGTGTGCCGGCAAACTTTTTGTCCAAAATCATCTGAGAAAGCTTCTTTTCCACATGATCAATTGGCAGTTCAATGAGCTCTGCAACATGAGTTATCTCCACTCTCGAGAAAGGCTCAATTAACCTGCAAAGGTTCTGTTCCAAAAGAGTGTCGTATAGGGATGAGAGGTGCCGGTGGACAATCGGATCTTCCTCCAACTGCGCCTTGTAGTTGCTAAGGGCCGTCTCAAAGAACTTCAAAGACCTCTTTGAATGAGCATCTGCAACAGCTTTCATTGCATCCAGTTCTGGACCCATGTAATTCAAACCAGCTTTTGAAGCAATAATTCCAGCAACATCATCAGCTTGGCTCACCATGATCTTACACAGCAACATGTACTTGAGACTGAAGACAGCCCGGGGATCTTCAAGTGCATTGAATGCTTCAAATGCCTCAAAGAAATAGCTATACGCTGTCTTGTAGTCCTTCTCCTCAGCATGGAGAATCCCGCTTTGCAAATCTATGGTGCCTTGCTGGGCAGGCGGCACATAAATGGCATTTGCCGCGGTTCTTGCTGCCGTGAGTGCAGCTTTCGCCTTGGGCAGATTTCTCAGGGAGAAATGTAGCTTGCTCTCTAACAAATCAATGTCGACAAGAAGAAGTTTGTCATCCAATCTCCTAACCTCCTTGACCAAGCCCGAAAGAAGAGTCAGCGCCTCTGAATACTCCTGATTTTCCATCAAAAGTGCAGCAAGCCTCGCCTCAATCCGCTGCCTAAGAAACGTCCTTTTCTCGGTGCGAGTCCACTGCACCATTTCCTTGCAGAGGGATATCTGAAGCTCAGAAGTCCCAGGAATCTTTGCCACTTGATCAATAATCCCTCGAACAATTTTGGCGGTTTTCGCCTTGGGGATCAGTGAAAAGAAAGGCCTCAACTGAGTCAGCAGGCTTCGTAGATCCTCCGCTCTCTTCTCCTGTCTCAGAAAATCTGAAAGATTACTGATGGCTTGTTCTTTCATGCGAAGGGCTTCAGGAGAAGACGAAGGATTCTCTAATATGCGGTAGAGGATGGCGATGGCCTCTGCGGGTTCCTTCGCTTCCAATGCCTGCACCATTGAATCCGTCGTTGCTGGGAGGTACGAAGAAGACATGATAACAGCAAACTACGGATACCTATTTCCTTCCTGCCCAAAATTATAAATTAAACGCAAAAAATGTCAAATTCTAGTAAACAAATTCGGATATTACATTGGCTAAGATATAGATAGTTTATAGACATGATTCAGTATCACAACACAGATTTATAATATACAGATATGAAATGGCATGAGCTGATTTAGACAATGCAGATTAAGATTGGTGTCGATCAAAGACTCTAACATAATCAATAGGAATCCACTAGGCAATTTGCAACTGAACTACCAAGCTCTTAATTAACTCCTCCTATGCAAAGCATTATATGCGCTACAAAGCCAGTCCCAAGTATGGCTACAGGATGGCGCCCATGTCCTAGAAAATGGGAGAAGGTTGCGGTAGGTTGACAGCCAGCGTAAAACTTTTGTCACTCTTTATGAAATGGATCAAACATATACCACCAATTGCACTAAATCGAGTATAATGGAAGAGTTTGATCCATGTAGCCGACTCCAACTAATTTGCAACTGAATTACCAAGCTCTTAATTAACTCCACCTATGTAGAGCATTATATGCGCTACATAGCCGGTCCCAAGTCCAGCTAAAGGAGGAGGCCTCCAAGTCCTGGAAAATAGGCAGGGAGGTCTAAAACCATTTTTCATACTGAAAAATGGGGGAGGATTCCGGTAGGTTGACACCCAACATAAAATTGTCACTCTTTATGAAGTGGATCAAACATATACCATCAATTGCTCTTAATTGAGCATGATGGAAGAGCTTGATCAATGTAGCCCACCCCTACTAATTTGGGATTGAGGTTGTGTTGTTGTTGTTGTATGTACCAAGCTCTTTTATTCATCCAAAGCAAGTCTCAAAGGGATGTTCTACATAAAAATAACTAGCTAAATTTCATCTTATTTAGTTATTTCAATCAAGAAATTCTCTTTTATTTTTATTTTTTTCGAGAATCGATCACCCGACCTCACAGAGGTGGGAGGGTGCCTTTTCCTCTGCACTATGGACTACGGGCGTGGTTGGCCAATCAATAAAATATCAAAACTGCAAAAAATATAATGAAATTCAAAATTATAGCAACGCCTGACTGAATAGCAAAATGTTGAATGGTGAGCAAATAAGAGCAATTGAACATTGGTAAGTGGAGGGATATCAAAACATGCCATTCATCATTAAAAGGAGGTTAAGATCCGAAAATAACAAAACCATCAAATTAGCGCATCGGTCACATAAATCCAACCTTACAAAGCTAAAATCAACTAAAACTGTGAAATTAATTAATATAGTTGGAGAAGAAATGAAAAAATAAAAGAGGACTCACGGCTTCAGTGCTGACGAAGAAAGGACGGGGAGAGAGGCGTGAGAGCACTGAGAGGGTTATTTTTCGTTTGTTAGGGTTCGTTCGTTTACTTGAAGTGGACGTTTAGGTATCTTTTTTAGGGATAAATTACAAAGTGGTTCTGAGGTGTATTATATAGTCATTGTAGTTTAATAAGATGCACTTTAATCTTTATACTTTACTTATAGTTAATCAAAAGCATCAGTGAGTTAGGATTAGTGTCAAATTAAAATATTTTTATTATATTATTTCTTGACGATATGACATATTTATTTTACCAACAATACCTTGTAAATTTTTTAAATTCTATCTTTCTTAATCAACATTGTTTAAAATATTATCATCTTAATCCCTTAACTATATATACGATTTTATTTTATTTTATTTTTTTATATCAACTCTATGTACATAAGTATATTTATTTATTTGTTCAAGAATTATTCATATATTTTCAATTAATAAAAATCATGTTGGGTAAGAAATAAATAATAATAAATGTAAGTATGTTTATTATTTAATAATAATAATAATAAATTAATAATCTATATTTTGTGAAAGAAATTTGATGCTTAACACTCAAAATTATAAAATTATGTTGATTTTCATATAAAAATAAAAATATGCGAAAAGGTATACAAGTTATGTATACCCAAAAATAAAAAACTATGAATTAAATTGTGGCATTATTTTTCAATTTACATCTTTCTATAATTTATAAAAATAAATGCAAAAGATATTATTAAGGGCTATAAAACTAGTAAATCAACACTAAAACCAAATGCTATTTCATTAATAATTATATAAATAAATACATAAAAAAATGTTTATGAAGAAAATTATTTAAAAATTTTTTTTGTAAAAAAGTCATGATTTATTTGAAAATATTATGTCTTTATTTTTTGTGTGTTTGTCTTTTTGTAGTGTTAAATTAGTCTTTTCAAATCAACTCAACTATGATTTAGAAAAAGTTAATAGGAAGAACCAAAGTGCATATTTTTAAAACCTCTTTGAACTAAAGTGTATATTATAGTAAACCTTATGGACTAATTTGTAATTTACTCTTATTTTTAACATGGAAAATGCTTTAGTGACCCAGTTAGAAGCACCTTTTTGTGCACCTAGCTGACGTGGACAGTGGCTAACATGGAGGCCCCACCACTGTCAGTGAGACAGCGGGATTCATTGAGTGCACAACAAAGTGCCCCTAATTGAGTCATTTTAGCATTCTTTAATATACATCAAGATACGTGCTCACACAACTTAGTGTTAAATATAGGAGACAATAAGGCATTTTTATTATTTATTTTTTCTTTTTATGACGTACGATAAGACGTTGACAATAACTATGTGGCGAATGTATGCATCTAAATTATCTTGACAAAAAATAAATATTATGTATCTAAAATATTAATCTTCTGTTTTACTATAGTCAAGGGATAATTTGCAATTTAAAAAAAAAAATAGATAACTACTAGTATAAAAGTAGTTTACGTAGAATCTTCCAAGAAAAATAAAGTATAAAATGTCCTGTATCATATCCCAAAAAAGACAAATGTATTTTACCCCGTTCACCAGTAAAATCAACAATAATATATTTATAGAAAGAACGGCACAACAAAAATAAAGGCCGGCCAAAAATAAATAATAGAGGGAGAGGGAGAGGGAGAGGGAGAGAGAACTAATTTTTTTTATAGTTTTTTTTGTCAATCTTTTTTTTGAAGTGAAATAGAAATTCCATTAATCATTAGTGACTTAATATAAGATTAGGCATAAAATTAATTTGTTGATAAAAAAGAACATATTTTTATCAACCATAAATTTGTGAATTTTATTTGTTTATAGTTTGTTTTGGATTTATGGTTTGTTTTTGTTTGTTTTGTATATGATCTTGATGATCGGTAGATTAAAGAAAACTTGTTTTTATAGTCTGCAGTTAAAAATCTTGTGTTATATGAATCTTGATTGTATGACCTCAACTTTTTTTTTTTTTTTTTTAGGAATTTTATTCACTTCTTTATAATGTTCTTCTAGCGTATTGTAGTCTAAAAGTTTTTAGAACTATGATGGAATAACTATTATGATCAAAGGTTCAGCTTTCTTTGTAGTAATTTTTTAGGAGTATTAACTTATGTAGAATCTTCTTCTGGTGAATCAAAGCAGAGGCCGCGCAATGACGCTCCAGGTGTGACTTGTGTGTTTAGGTGCGAAGGTTGCAGTTGTGGTGTAAGGGTAAAAAAAAAAAAAGAAAAGGTGCTTGTTGTTTAGGTGGTGTGTCTTTAGGGAGTTGAGGAGTGCAAATAGCTAGCAAGCCCCTAAAAAAATGTTTAGACGATTTTTCTAATTTCCTTTTTTTTTTTTTAGAACAACCTCACAATTAGCTTATCATTCTGATCTTATGCAATGCCTTGTATTAGAAGGGATAGAGCACTAGAGCATATCGAAGAATTTATGTATAGTAATTAATTAGCACTAGCGGCATGGTTTTAGAGGTTTTCATACTATCTTGCCTTCTATCGAAGAATTTATGTATAGTAATTAATTAGCACTAGCAGCATGGTTTTAGAGGTTTCATACTATGTTGCCTTCTTTTAATGTTTATCTTTTTGGAATACATGCAATTAGCCTTGTTAAATTCTAGTATGGACAGGCTATTGATCAATGTTTTGGAATACATGCAATTAGCCTCTTAGACGGTTTAACCATTTCAAAGTAGTAAACTTTTTCCTAGTTTTTTTTTTTTTTTTTTTTGGTAGGATTTTCCTAGTATTTTCCTCTTACTAGAACAGTCTCGGTTTAACAATTTCAAAGTAGTAAACAAGCATATACCCGCAAAAAAAAAGGCAAACAATAGAGAGACTTTTTGGTATGTGATCATTTAATCATATATATTGAACTATTTTATTGATTCCTGAGAAAAAAATATGCGTGGTGCTCTTAGTAAATTCCTTAGAGTTAGAAGTACTAAAGAAAATATGTTTAAGTGAATATATCATCATCTTGCTCTCTATTTTAAGAGAACAAGAAGATCTATCGCATGAGAAAATTAATTGATTACATTCTCTCCACTAGTTCCACTAGTATCAAAACCTTTTGAATTAAAACCTCATATTTATGAGTTAAGTGACTAATTAAGTTTTTGCAAAAAAAAAATAGTGGCTAATTAAGTTAGGAACATGTGCCCGTGTGCGGGCCTTGCAAATTACATTAACATTTATCGTGCTTTTAAAAGAATGTCTTCATCTTTAGTAATCACATGAAGGATGATTTGAATCAAAAGCATGTTGTTGAAAGACAATTGTCTCGAATACTATGATAAAAAGCTTGGAAGGTATATGTCGAGAAACAAGTAATAAAGAAAATAGTTTTATATAGTCAATTGCAAGATAGTTGGTGGCGAAAATGATGTTGAAAGACCTATCACATCTCTCGATAATTTCGCTTGAAGAGGACAAAAAGATGAAGTCCTTGATCAAGAAGATCAAGCTTGTGGATTCGATTGGAGAGATGAAAAGCGAGTGAGAGTTATTGTTTTTATTGTTTTTTTTTTATTTTTATTTATAAGAATATGTCGCTAAATCCGTGAGCTTGATTTTCTTGATCAATGACTTTATATTCTTGTCCTCTTCAAGTGAGATCATCTTGAGATGTAGTAGATCCTTTTAGCATCATATTTTCCACCAAGTACTGTAGAATTGATTATGTTTAGAGTTTTCTTATTTGCTTCCTCAACATCCTCCCAAGCATTTGTCCATCATAGTACTCTGACTAATTGTCTTTTAACATCCTACTTTTGGTTCAAGCCATCCTTCTCATCAAATCTCAAAGCTCCACCCGATGGGATCGACAACTAAGAATATAAAGAAAATATTTTAGGACTATAAAGAAATGCCTATGTATGTAAGTTATTGAAATTATGTTATTTGCAAGAAACCAAAGTAAATATAATGGCGTCATGCAAATTGCAAGTTGTTAGTATTGCTTTGAGATATAAATCAATGAATTTCGATGCTCATCTAGCGTATCCCAATATGACTCAAATACACGAAGGAAGAATCAAACCTCGAGATGCGGGTAATAGAAGGGATTTCCTAATGGCGGGAACTTTCACAACCGTTTGGTCCCGCCATCTCTCTCTCGTGCATTTGGGGGCAAAATCAATTTCTAGGTCATCAAGCCCTAATTAAGATGAAACCCTAAGCCCATCACCTATCCGATTTCTTCAAAACCTTAGAAGATCCACAGAGAGAAGGCTAAGCCGTGTTGGAGAAGAATAAAGGATGAAAGATCAAATTTTTATGAATGCTTGCAAGACAACAAAAGACAATTGAAGGCATAAAACTCTAGTCCTCTCTAAGTTTATTGTATAGATTAATTAAAAATCTAATGTGATTGAAGTATAGTTGAGTTGAATTATGCTAGGGCTTTGAATGATTGATGCATAAGTTGAGGGTTTTCAGTTCTAATCTCATGAATTAACTTCGACCGAAACTATCGAGGTGAAATTTTAAGAGTCTAGTAGTTAACCCCTAAGGGGTTTGGTGTAGTGGTAAAGAAATGCACTCTAAAACTCTAAGTGAGGCAGTGGTCTTAGGTTCAATTCTTGGTTGGTACATTATATTACCTTGTTGTCTCCTGGACTATGGGGTTGGGGTGCCTGACTAGCCCCCTAAGGGATCCCTAAACCCTAAACCCATGGTTCTCAAGAAAAATTCTAATGGTTTAAGCCACTCGTTGATCTTGCTTTGGTAGCTTAGGATAGTTGATTTGACTTAAGTTTTGATGCTTAATTTTGTAGACCATGATCCTGTTAATATTGAGGAGGCTTAAGCAAGAGAATCTAGGAGAAAGAAATGATGTGGTGGAGCCGCACATCACATATTTGAGAAAATGCATAGAAGATGTTTAGTTTCAATCTGTTTGAAAGGACGAGTAGGTAGTGATAAGAAACTAATTGGTTCCGTAAGATTATTATCACCATAATGAGTAGATAGTGATAAGGATGAGTAGGTAGTGATAAGCCGTATTTAACATTTTTCTTACTAATCATAACTTTATTTGTTACTAATTAAGATTTGTCTAGGTTTTAATTCAAAATTTAAATTTCGTAGTTTTATATATATTGATTTTATAATCATCAATCCATGTAACTTGATTCAGTATGGTCTGCAATTGATTTTTTTTTGTTGAGTCTAATCCTCAAACACAAAGTTTATTTAGAATAGATTTCTTAAAGTTAGAAGTGAAGAAGATAAATTTAAATCGGGCTGTCTTAAGTTGCATTTATGTTATCTGAAATGATATATCTCATCTTGCTCTCTAATTAAAGAGAACGAGAGGATCTACTGCATGTGAAAAAAATGGTGTATGAACAATAATAACAATGCAAAATCTATGTACATACGACATAGGGATTGATGGCTCTTATATAGACTTTTCTTGCAAGTAATATAATTTAATACATTACATTAACATTTCTCAGTCTTAATTTTTTTTTTCGCACTCACTGCCTTCATTTTCGGTAATCACATGAAGGATGACCCGAATCAAATACATGATGTTGAAAGGCAATTGTCTTGAATGCTATGATGAAAAGCTTGGATATGTTAAAAAAAAGTAAGAAAGTTTTAAATAAAGTCGATTGCAGGATACTTGGTGGCAAAAATGATACTCAATGATCCATCTCTTAATTCTTGTAATGATTTTGTTGGAAGAGGATAAGAAGGTGAAACCCTTGATCAAGAAGATTAAGCTTGTGAGCTTGATGACACATTCAAATTATACCTAAAAGAGAGGAAGCAAGGAGTGAGAGTTTTTGTCCTCTTTTTTTCTATAAGAATATATGACACCAAATCCATGAGCTTGATGTTCTTCTTGATCAATGACTTCATCTTCTTGTCTCGTTCAAGTCAAATCATCTTGAGATGCGATACATCCCTTAACATCATAATTTCCACCAAGTATCTTGCAGTTGGTTATGTTTAGAATTCCCTTATTTGCTTCCTCAACAAACCTTCCAAGCTTTTGTCCATCATAGTATTCAGGCCAATTGTCTTTTAACATACTACTTTCGATTCAGGCCATCCTTCTCATCGAGTCTCAAGAGATATGAAGATAGTAATGCAAGAAGAAAATATTTTAGAACTATAGAGGAAGGCCTATGTACGTAAAAGATATTGAAATTATGTTATTTGTAAGAAACCAAAATAAATATAATGACATCATGCAAATTGCAAGTGGTTAGTATTGCTTTGTGATATAGATCAATGAATCTCGATGCTCATCATGTGCATCTCAAACTTACTCTGGGAGAAGTAAACCTTGAGATGCGGGAAACCAGATGGATTTCCTTATGGTGGGAATGCCATTTCTTTGCATGTTGTCCTATTTGTTGTTTGCATGTTTTCCATGATTGATCACAATATTCCTGCATTGCTCATACCATTGCAAGAAATGTTTTTCAGCATCTTTGCAGCTAGATTTATATTATTTCCCGATGGTATGTTTAATAGATGAGTCAATCTAATTTCTTCAGCTTCGCTGTAAGCCCTATTTTATGACTTTACTTTGTCCAAATATTATAGTGAATCAGTGATGATTTCTTTCTCTAAAGTTGCTTACTTAAATGGCTGCAGTTTCTGCTTTTGGTTATGCTGTATTGTTTCAAGAGTTATATGAATCAGGCTTCTTAATAAATTACGCTTAGCAACTAGTATTTTGTGTCTAATATGGTCTAAGAATGTAATTATTTTAAGTTCTTAATTTCTTTGCATTTAAATGGTTCTTTAGTGGTTTTATTAATATTCCTCCCATCCTTCATTGGATTAAAAAGTAATTAATATTCGTTGGAACATCCAATTCTGTACTTATGCACACACTGATATTTACTCAGGCTTTAACTATTTTATGATCCGGTGAAAGCTGATTTTGTGAAAGTTGTTTCCTAGTTTGAAAAAATAGCTTTTGGAAGATCAAGTCTTAGATGAATTTGTTTGCTTAATGTCATTATGATTTCCGGATGATGTGAGTCATGGTTTTGATCTCTATATGATACTTCTACTGTGGGTCTGATAGACCAATGGGAAATTTCAATATTGGAAGACATTATACAAAGTCGGTTAAGATGTCTGCCTTTGCATGAGTGTGGATTATACGTTGCTCGATCTTCTAATTATATTTCTTTTTTGATCTCCTTTCTCTGGAATCAGGTACAAGGTTTCCATTATGGTCCAGAGGATGAATATGCATTGGCTCCCTGAGCTTTCACGCGTACCGACATAGTGAATCCATCAAACATGGGGCACTCCCTCAAGTTTGCTCAGAGCTGCAAGAGTGGAGCTTGTAGTAAATTATCCAAAGCCTTAATTGAAATTGATGTTGCTAAAGAAAGGTTAGCAAATGCTATTTCCTTTATGTGGGAATCTAAAGCAGCTGCAGAGAGCAGGGAAAGGAAATGGGACAAATGAAGTTGTCATGGACAATTCTCATGATGGTAAAAATTTGGCCACTGTAAGGGTTATCCTTCAAAAGAAGTTGGTTTTATGACTACCTCAACATATCATGATCAAAGAGGAGTGCCCTCAATTCAAACATTAAAGAATGATTCAAACGAGCGAAAGAGATAAAAAAAAATATGTCAATGCTAGATCATTTGAACTTAACCAATGAGTATGAATATGATAGTGAGACCTGAATGAAGAGTTATGTTCTACTGCAGAGTCTTTTTCAGCTAAGAGGTGGATACCATGGATTACTGGCGAGAATCAAAACCCTATTTCATTGTCGTACTTTTTTTTTATCAAATGGAAAGCCCCTCAGCCTAAACAACTCCTAACATGATATATAAAATGTCAAGTATATGAAAATTTGAGCAGAATTTAAGTTCACATTGAGGTAACTAGGAATATTTTTCTTACGAAGCTTTAGAAAAAAGAAAAAAAAAAACATAACTGAGTTACCAAACGAAACAAAATTAAAACAAGAGAACTTTTAAGAACGTACATTTCATGATATCGTCTTTTTCACTATTTTTTAGTTTCTCATCTCCCTTAATTTATACTTTGTAACACAAAATTTTGATTTTGAGGTTTTGGAACTGATTGGATTTCGAGTTTATGGTTTAATACATGGAAATTAAGTTGTGTTATATGGTATATTAAACTACTTTTCTTGTGCTTCTAAAGGTTTGGTTCCTTTTTAAGGTGGTTCTATTAAGTGACTGGAAACTTTATCATTGTAAATGCAGGGTGAGCATCTGAAGAACTCTGTTTGGTCTTTGAAAGGAGAATAATCAGTGAGTACTTGTAGCTCATAAAATAATGCTGCATATTGTATTTGTTTTATGTTTTGGCCTTAAGTTTCTAGCTTCTATCTTTGGATTATGAAATAGTTGGCTCTTTCAGATTTGTTTCACTGTTCTTCAAGATTGTTACTCAAAATCTAGCTGTTGGTAGGGTTGAAACAATGTCATTCTCATGGATCACAATGTATAGTTTGTGTAGATTTCACTTTCCAAGAATCTAAACCGGTTGTTGGGCATTGGGGGGACTTCACAAGTTCCATGTGCCCAATTCCTTCGATCATGCATGGTCTTCTTGGCTGGTTTTTATGTTTCATTCAAGTGAAACCAATATAATTTCCTGCTTAAATAGATTTACTGTAATCCAAAATACTCTTGTTCAACTCATGTTTGAGGGCATAGTAACACGCCATTCTTGTGTTTATTAGCTTTGGGATAGAACTCTCTCTTGTGGTGCATTCACTCTCTTATGTACCTTCATGTATGATCTAGTCACGGGCTTTGACACCAACAACTTAGAGTTATAATCAAGATCAACTTGAAAATTCATTTGTCGGGGTACTCAAGGTACCACTGTTTCTCACAGGCTTAAACTATTTTATGCACATTAGACTTTCCTTTCATGGTCATTTTAGTGACGTCGACTCTTGCCCTACACTAGTTTATATCTACTGTGACATTTATTTTCTTGTCTTCTTTTCTGTTGAACCTGAACTTCATGTTGAACCTGAACTTCATGTATAATGCACATGCGGATGCATTGGTTTGTTTTAGGTATTCAGCCTTGGCATTGCAAAAGAAATTTGTTGGTTTGGAAGTGTCCCCTTTTGTTTATTTTTTGAGATATATTTTGTACTTAGAAGAGTGCTATTGATATTGACATTGACTTGACAGCACAAGTTTAAGTAATGCAATCAAGTTCTAATCCTTTGAATTAAAAACTCAAAAACAATGTTATACTAACCATAAGACCTTACTCCTGGTTTGCCACTTTGCCAACAAGCATGAATGCCTTGTAGTTGGGAGTTCTAACCACATCAATCCCCCACCCCAAACAGTCTCAAGCTCTATAGTCAGTCCTTCATAAAGCAAGTCCACTCCTTGCTTCAATAACAGAAAATGATCTTCGTAGAGATACTTCAAATGATGCTTCCTGCGTCATTTCTAGCATCAACGGCTCCCCTTCCAATCCCAAGCCTATACTTTCGAATAGAAACGAAAGTGTTTTATATACATCGAGCACTGAACCTCTATTTTATATACATCGAGCACTGCACTTACACCTCTGGTGGACTCCTCTTGTTTCGGATTCATGATCCCCCAGCTGTTTGGATTGTTTGCAACCCCGTTACGAATTCTCACAGGGTTTTGCCTGATATGATCCAAATTCGTCACGTCTATACTGTTGGCATGATCCCCGATTGTTTCCGTATAAGATTCTTGTTACGGGAAATGTCGAATGGATGTCCAAAGAGACCATTACAGAGGTTTATGACTCTCAAACTAGTTTGTGGGAACATTGTTGTGTTTCCAAGAAAAAATTCTTTCCCCTCACTTACAAAAGGAAGCAAGTTCCAACAGTTTGGCACAATGGATTGCTCTATTTTTACTGCTTCGGATCGAAGCAATACCCCCTTGTAGCTTATGATATGGAGAAGAGGGTGTGGTTTCTTGATTTGAATGTTCGGAACCCCTCTCAATATTTGAAGTTCCCATCAGTTATGGCGTGTCGAGACAAGTTATTCTTGGTGTGGGGAATTTGGGAGAGTGATTATTATTTGATTAGACGTGTTTGTGTATGGGAACTTAACATGGAGAAACTTATTAGGTGGGAGAAGTTTGATGAGTTGCCTGATGAGATATCAAGGATAATAAGTTTCCCATGTTCATTGTCGAGTTTCGAGTGCCAAGGTTATGGAGATTTGATGCGCTTTAGAAAAGATAGAAGCAAGAGCCAGTTCTCCATTATATACAATTTGTCGAAGCGGAGTTGGGATCGGTTTCGAGAGAATGACTTGAAGTTGACAAACAAAGTGAGGCACAAGCGCTGAAAAAGACTTGCCTAGTTGATTTGTTGTATGAGCCTAGCCTACGTGCAAGAGTATGATCATCTTGATAATTAAGACGAACAAGGTGCAAGTGCAAATTGGTGAATATTGTCGATTTTCCCTTGCTTCGTGCAATTGTTGTATGTGCTTCCTTACGCTGTCGACCTCTGGGGTGCGTTTTTGGAATTTGTTACTTTTTTTTTATCTTGTTGGACCATTTGTGTATGTTTCATATTATGAGAATTTCACTCTGTATATGTAGTTTAACAAGCAACATGAATGAGAAAAGCATGAAATGAATATGCAATTCTAGGACGTCATTTATTATCTATATCTCTAGATTCCAGTTTACAAGCTTGGAAGCATTAATTCCATCCTTGTTGGTTCATTTCCTCATATTTTTAAAAAAAAAACTCTGTTCAGTACTCGAGATTTTTTTTTTTTTGATGTACATTCAGTACTTGAGATTGAAAGCCATAACATAGATTTTTGGTTTTGCGCAAGTGTACGTTTGTCTTTTTGACCCTTTTGGTTATTGAATGAATATGCAATTCTAGGAAGCCATTTATGATCTACATCTCTAGATTCTCCTCTTTAGTTGGGTGGGATTGCAAGATTATGCTATCAAAGGTCCAAGGAAAAGGGAATTCAAGTGAATAGAATGAATTCTTTGAAGGAGAATGTGTTGAAGATGTGTGGATCGAAAGTTAGTCCCACATTGATTAAATATAACTTTATAAAGAAGTATATAATTGGTTAACTACTCGCAACTAGCATTGTGGCCTTTTGGAGTAAAATCCATACCTATGATTTGAAGGTGGTTAAGTTGTGGACAATATCGGTACTAGTTGTCCCAAGAGTTCATGGTCACTCCCATTAACAGTTCCTTGGATCAACGATTTCTTTTCCACTGAAATATACCTGCAGACATTTGACATAGTTTTTTTTTTTTAATTAGCAAAGACCAAATTCGATCTAGGTTATATCTGTAACTGCAGGATATCCTGCTCTAGCAACATGAAAATATAATTGAGAATATGTTCCCAAATCTTAAAATCAACATCACACTGAAAAATTTCCTTGGTCATGTGGTTTGCACATACATTATTCTCTCTAAATGTGTGGCTGAAAACTACACTTCACTCCCTGTCCGTCTCCCTTAGAATATCATGAATTAGTGGATCTCGAAATTGGCTTTGTGTTGAGTCCAAAATAAGATCAATTGCTTCCTGCAAGTCTAACTCCCCATAGTTCAACGCAAAAAGGTGAACACCGACCCAACTTTGCTTGAAATGCCGCTCGAAAATCGTCTTTCATACCTCGTATCACTCCTGCCACTGTGGTTTCCCCATCCTCACCTCGTACCGCCTCATCACAATTTATTTTTAGTCACTCCTCCGGTGCTACCCAATGGCAATGCTTTCTTCTTCCTAGAGCCTGACTTGAGGTCGACCACAAACCTTCCGAACGAAAGATTTCATCGGTTTTGTAAATAATAGATCGCGTGACCACATATCCTGTATCAGATCGATTCTCAAACATAGTGTTATTTCTCCAGGACCATAGCTTCCAACAGGAGACACCAAACATTGCCTTCTTGCGATGGTCTTTCTGACTGAGGTTTGACACTAGTCAATCCACTATTGTTGATGTATAGAATAATGGAGATGATATCATTTGGAGTAGGGATTTCCAAACTTGGCGAACTAGTTTGACATTCCCTTAAACATGTAAAGTGGATTTGTCATCTTCACGACAATTTGACATAGTTTTCTTCCATGGCTAAATTAGTGTCACAAACTCTTGCCCGACGCTAGTTTCATATCTTCTCTGTGACAATTATTTCTAAATTTTACCTTCTTGCATGTTGAACCTGAACTTAATTCAGGTATATATAAGAGCATCTCCAATGGTAAATGTGGATTGTGAGCGTTGATTCTCAATGTGAAGAGCATGTCCATCCTATATGGCTTAAATTGACATTGAACTTTAAAATAGGTCTCCAATGGTAGATGTGAATTTGTGGCTAAATTAATGAGGTGTCATTTCTTTTTGTAATTTTATTAATTAAAATGGGAAACTAAAAGTCTAAATAAAATAAGTAAATATTTTTAAAAAATTTATTATCCAACATGGATGTCAATTTGAATGTCAAGAGTGACATTCAAAATAGACAATGTCTATCCACGTCATCTTGACATTCAAAATGCACATTCCATTAGATAGGTTTTTTCACTCCAATATCTATTTAGTCCTAGGTGGCACACATTGACATCCAATCCACATTTCATTGGAGATGCTCTAATAGGCATCCCATCCGATAAGCGTGCATTATCAGCAACCTTGGCGTCCCAAAAGAAATTTGTTGGTTAATTTGGAAGTGTTCTCTTCTATTCATTTTCTGAGATTTTGTACTTAAAAGAGAGCTATTTGATATTGATACCAACTTGACAGACCAATTTTTAAGTAATTCAATGAGTTTTTAAGGGGATTGTTTACCCCCAACCCAAATTTCGACTTAAATAGACCAATCGAATCCGTTTGAACAGGCTTGGAAAAACAAAAAAACAGAAATACTGTTAAGGAATATTATACAAAAGGAAACATCTAAATAAGGTAGCACATAATCAAGGGAGTGATTTGTGCACAACATAATTACGGAAGTGATTTATGCATATTTCCTAATTGCACAATATTCCTTAACAAAGTGATTTATGCATATTTCCTAATTGCACAATATTCCTTAACAAATACAATGAAACAAAGCCAAAAATAAGGGAGATTACAGCCAGTCCAATGCTTGAAGAAACAGGAGAAATTAAGCTTAGGAGCGGACCAAAGGACCATGACACGATGAGGCCATAAATTACCCCTGTTTTATTGTTCATGTTGTTGCATCACCTTATATGTATCATAAGACCTTAGTACTCCTTATTAATTTGGCACTTTGCCAACAAGCATGAAGGCATTATAATTGAGAGTTCTAATTACTTCAGCCCCACCCCAAGCAGTCTCAAGCTCTTTGACCACTCCTTCATTAAGCAAGTCCACACCTTTCTCTTTGGCAGTGCTGATAAGAGACCATGATTTTATTACTCCTACGCATACTTCAAATGATGCTTCCTGCTTCATTTCCAGCATCAACGGCTCCCCTTCCGATCCCAACGACCCTACGCTTTCGAATGGAAATGGAAGTGTTTTATATTCATCGCGCACGAAACTAGTACCAGGATTCCCGTAGCTGTGCTTTCGGAAAGCCGTGCTTTCGAGAAATCGCCTCATTGCTAGTTCGAGTCACTAAGGAAGGAGAGGGCATTTTCTATAGTAAAACGCTTGTAACTCCACACTGCGATTATGCCCTTTTGAGAGCCGATAGCATCGAGAACCACTCGCGTGGGTACTTGGGCCTCACGCTCAAGTACACTTCTGCCTGTTTGTCGAACAATCCGACTCCAGCCATTTTCTCTATCTCACCAACTACAAAATTATTCACGCCAATGCCACAATCGATCTCAGCAACAATATATTTTATGAGAATATATGGTGGATCAACTATATAAATGATAGGATCCTATCGTTGACTCGCGTAAGGTTTCCTTGTCCTACAAGAATGAAAAGTCGGAATTTTCTTGCACATCCTTTTTTTCTTTTTTTTTCAAACTCTTGCATATACTTTGTTACGTGGTTATTGTTAGTCTTCTAGACAGACATCGAGATTTAGGTACACAAATCTTGATGCATAAGGAAAGAATATCAAGCGACGCTGCGTCAAAAGGCACAAATTTTTCTTTACAATGTTTGACAATCATTGCTGGCCAAGAATTTTGTTTTTCTAAAGAACTGTATTGCACACGAGTGACGAGCCACCTTCTTTGACGAATGACCACTAAAACATATATTTTTGGGACTAGATTACTTGGATTCAAAAAAATGTCCAGTAACTCTATCTTTTTCTGAGTTTTCTTTTTTTCTTTTCTTTTTTCAGGGTACTGTTTTCTTTATTTCTTGGTAAACCTAGGATGATGCAAGATCAAAGGACTTGATTCATCGAGAAGATCATGCAATTGATTTTTTATTTGCAATTGTAAAATTAGATAAGTTAGTACAAATTTATATGTGCCTAGGACGCAGCGTAAACGCTCAAACAAGGAAGAATCCTTAAAGTGTTAGAAAAAACCCGAAAATATGAATAAATTGATAATAATTGATAATGATTATAGCCTAATCATGGTTTTATATAGCCCATTAGAAACTTTAATCCTTCTATGACTCTAAATGTAATACTTCTACGACTCTTAAACGCCTAAAAATTACGAAAATACCATAAACTGGACAATAAAATAAAAGCACCTGATAAAGCCCGAAATGAATGAATTTGGATTCACGAAATCCAATCGCAGAGGGCGAAGCTCCTAGGATAGCTGTAGAGCACGAAACACCATTTCCGAAAAGATATTATAATAATTAATCGAATTCTTGGATCAAAAGTTACGGTTCCTCGAAGCATCTGCAACTGCCACGACATCATTCTCTCCCATCTGAGAAAAACTCGACCTCGAGTTTTCTAGATATAAAGGCTCATCATCTGGATAAAGTAGAAAAATATCCGCCACATTAAATGTCTTGGATATTCTCATACTAGTAGGCAGACCAACAACATAAGCATTATCATTTATTTTCTTCTCAATCGAATACGATCCATATTTCTTGGGCTGCAACTTGTTGTATTGGCCAACTGGGAATCTTTCTCTTCGCAGGAACACCATAACCTGATCACCAACAGCAAAAAACTTCTCCTTGCGATGCTTGTCAGCTGTCTGCTTGTACTTGACATTAGACTCTTCAATCTTCCTTCGAATTGCCTATGTAGCAGAGTGCCAATTCTCTGCCATGTGCTTGGCTTCTACACTGTTGTCTTTCTCCTTTGGCAATGTCAGCAAATCTAAAGCATGGGCAGGTGCTTTCCAATAGACTACAACAAAAGGTGTCATGCCTGTAGTATGATTAACTGAACTATTGTAAGCAAACTCTGGCTGTGCCAATGCAGTATCCCACTTCTTCGGTTGATCTCCCACAACGCTGCGAATTAAATTACCCGGGGATCTGTTGGTAACCTCCGTCTGTCCATCTGTTTGAGGATGGGCTGTACTGCTGTAATTCAAAGACGAATCAAACCGGTACCAAAGTGACCGCCAGAAGTGACTAAGAAATTTGATGTCTCTATCAGATGTAATGGACTTCGGTACACCATGCAAACGGACAACCTGCTCAAAATAGAGCTTAGCAATGTTTTGAGCATCAACAACCTTCCTACAAGGAATAAAATGGATCATCTTCGAGAAACGGTCAACAACGACAGACAAAATCTGAACCCCGCTGAGTACGAGGAAGACCAAGGACAAAATCCATTGACACGTCCTCCCAAATATCATATGGTACTGGCAAAGGTGTGTAAAGACCAGGATTCTGTGAATGTCCTTTAGCTGTCGACACAAATAACAACGCTGCACAATTTTAGTCACATCTCTACGCAAATGCGGTCAATGGAAACGTTCCACAACAACAGCAATAGTCTTATCTCTGCCTAGATGACCAGTTAAGCACCCACCATGTAAATCACGAATCACCTTCTCCCTCAACGATGACTCAGGAATGCAAAGCTGATTACCCTTCATAAAAAACTCATCATGAATGTGTAAATCCTCACAAGGCTGCCGAGCACTACATTTACCCCAAATCTGCCCAAACTCAGCATCATCAGCATACAACTCCTTCAAACAATCAAACCCCACTATCTCATTACTCAAAGTCACTAGCAAAGCAACTTTCATACTCAACGTATCGACAACTTTGTTCTAAACTCCTGCCTTATGTTTCAGTTTGAAGGGGAATTTATGCAAAAACTGAGTCCATCGAGCATACATATCTTTACTAATGCGGGTCTGGCTATTTAGGTGTTTCAAAGCATCACAATCAGAATACAAAACAAACTCCTGACCTGCCAAATAATGCTCCCAAGTTCGCAAGGCACGCACAACCGAGTAAAACTCCTTATCATAAGTACTCCAACTACGCCTAACATCACTAAGCTTCTCACTAAAGAATGCTACCGGACGTTTCTCCTATGAAAAAACGCACCAATCCCAACTCCACTCGCATCACAATCCACCTCAAACAACTTCAAAAAATCTGGCAAAGCTAAAATTGGGGCAGTACATAATTTCTCCTTCAACAAGGCAAAGGCAGACTCAGTCTCATCACTTCATTGAAACTTCCTTTTCTTCAGACACTCAGCAAAGGGCCTGCAACATTACTGAAATGTCGAATGAAGCACCAGTGGAAACTAGCCAACCCCAAGAAACTCCGCAATTCATACACTATTTTCGGAGCTGGCCACTCTCTAATTGCTTGAACTTTCTCATCATCAACCTGAATGCCATCTGCACTCACAATAAACCCCAAGAACAATAACTTCATAGCCAGAAAGGTACATTTATTCAGGTTCACATACATCTTGTTTTCGTACAACAAAGTCAATACACTCCGCAGATGTTCTAAACGCTCATCTTCTGAAGGACTATAGATCAGGATATCATCAAAGTACACCACCACAAATTTGTCATGCAATGGCTTGAGAACCTGGTTCATAAGTCGTATAAAAGTGCTAGGGGCATTTAATACCCCGAAAGGCATGACTAGCCACTCATACAGACCGTCGTTCGTCTTAAAAGTTGTCTTCTATTCATCTCCCATCCTGATATGAATCTAGTGGTATCCGCTTCGCAAATCAATCTTGGTGAATATTCGAGCTCCACTCAGTCGATCCAACATATCTTCCAAACGTGAAATGCTAATCGTAATCCTGTTAATCGCCTTATTATCAACACACATTCTGTAACTTCCATCATTCTTCGGCGTTAACAGAGCAAAAATAGCACATGGACTCATGCTCTCCCTGATATGTCCTTTCTGCAACAACTCTTGCACCTTGTCATACAAAACCTCACTCTCTTTCGGACTCATTCCGTAATGTGGGAGGTTTGGCAAACTAGCTCTAGGAATCAGGTCAATGTGGTGTTGAATATCGCGCATAGGAGGTAATTCGCCAGGTAACTCGTCTGATATAATTTCAGCAAATTCCTCCAGCAATGGTTTGACCTGCTCTGGTATATCAGAAACTGATTCCTTCTCATTCCCAATATGGATCTGTCTCAGCACCAATGCATGCACCACATGTGACTCCTTAACTGCTTCATCCATCTCACGCTCAGTTTGTGTCATTATAAGGAAAGACTATTCCTCCACTTTAGAAATCTTGGAACGGTTACTTGCCTTTAAAGGAAACAAGTAAAATATCACTCCTTCCTTCTCCAATTTATACACATCGTCTCTCTCAGCGTGTTGTGCATTAACATCAAACTGCCAAGGTCGTCCAAACAGCAGATGGCAGGCATCCACATCTACCACATCATAATACACCTCATCCTTGTAAGTACCAATGGAAAAATGTACCCTGCAACGCTTTGTCACCTGTATTTTCTCAGTTGCCTTTATCCAGCCTATAGAGTAAGGACTGGGATGCTTCTCCATCTTCAGTTTCAGTGCCTCGGTTGTACCTCTACCAATGATGTTCTTACAACTTCCACTATCTATGATCTGTTCAAACACCTGGCCATTAATATTGCATCTCGTCCGAAATAGCTTGTGCCGCTGACTGCCATCTTCTAATTTAGGAGTTAACATCAGCCTCCTTACCACACAATTCTGTCCGTCTCCCTCATCATAATCTTCACAATCATCATCCTTTCCATCAGGACCACAATAAACCTCCTCTTCTTCATCTCGTTCAATCACACAAACCTGTTTTCTATTAGGACAGTCATTCGATCTGTGACCAGACTGCCCACAACGATAGCACTTGCCCACAATAGGCTTAGCATAAGGATTTGCAGTTGCTTTTTGTCCCTCTTTTTGTTCAGCAGGTTTCTTCTAAGTCCCTTATCTTCCTTCCGTTCAGTACCTTGATTCTAGCCCTGGGTGGACTTACTCTGCTCTGCAAAACTCCTCGAAGTTTCTTCCCCGCTATTATTCCTCTAGTAATTATCACTACCATAAGTTCGTCGATTGCCCTCATATTGACTTCCACCTCTGTCCTGCATCATTAATTCATCCTTAATGGCTAAATTTTTTGCCTCGATGACAGTTCTTATAACGTGCACCTCAATTTTCTCCCGAACTTGCAGTTTCAATCCATCCAGGCATCGTGTAACCTAATGAACCTCGTTCTCCCTCAAATCATTCCTCTCAGCCAGTCGTATAAAATCTGATGTATATTCATGAACAAATCTCTGACCCT
Source organism: Stephania japonica (assembly GCA_039657345.1). Classification (NCBI taxonomy): domain Eukaryota; kingdom Viridiplantae; phylum Streptophyta; class Magnoliopsida; order Ranunculales; family Menispermaceae; genus Stephania; species Stephania japonica. The sequence goes on from CM077562.1 coordinate 43,458,587, forward strand.
ACCGACAACGTCGGTATTGCTGAAACAAGATTTGCTCATAATCTTGAGGCAAAAAATCACGCTGGATCAACTGCTTCAATTCATACCACGTTCGAATAGGTTGTCTACCTTCCCTATAACGCCTATTCTGCAACCTCTCCCACCAGGCAGATGCTCCACTATTCAATCGACATGCTACCTATTTCACCCTTTTCTCTTGTGGAATATCCATATACTAAAAAAATGGTCTACTTCGGCGATCCAATCAACAAAATCCTCAATGTTTAGATTACCAGAGAAACTAGGAATATCCACTTTCAACCTAAAGTCGCCCCTATCATAATAATCACGATTATGCTGATTATTATTGTCATTATATCTGCCGCCTCGATCTCTCCTAAAAGGTCTGCCCTGATCATCGACCATAACCATATCTTCCTCCTCGTCATTGGAGTCATCACCAACAACCCGACCTCTGACAATCGCAGCCATTGGTGCAATAGGAGCATCACATCGAACACGCTGATCTTTTAGACGTTGTTCACCATCACCCTCGTGTCTGTTGGCATTCACCCCAAGGGCGTCAAATCTGTTAATCACCATATCAAGGCGTTCATCTATACGTCGGAATTGTTGATCGAGATTTGTCTCCAAGGTTTTGATTGCCGCCTCTTAAGCCTCCACTTTGGTTCGCAAGACTTCAAGATCCTGAACGACGTTCGGAATGCCACCGCTTCCACCGGACATCGTTAGTACGAACAGAATTCACGCTCTGATACCAACTAACACTGCGTAAACGCTCAAACAAGGAAGAATCCTTAAAGTGTTTGAAAAAACTCGAAAATATGAATAAATTGATAATAATTGATAATGATTAAAGCCCTAATCATGGCTTCATATAGCCCATTAGAAACTCTAATCCTTCTACGACTCCTAAACGTAATCCTTCTACGACTCTTAAACGCCAAAAAATTATGAAAATACCCTAAACTGGACAATAAAATAAAAGCTCCTGATTAAGCCTAAAACAAAGGAATTTGGATCTGCAAAACCCAATCCTAGAGAGCAACGCTCTTAGGACACCTGTAGAGCGTGAAACATCATTTCCGAAAAGATATTATAATAATTAATCGGATTCCTGGATCAAAAGTTACGATCCCTCAAAGCATCTGCAACTGCTTTGACATCACCTAGTCTCTCTAATTAAATAGACTATTACCAATTAAATTACTTTCTAAATATCCTATTTAGTAAAACCTTATGACCTATTCAGATGGTAGATGTAACAATAAAAGTTTGTCCATTTCAATCTTTAATTAGAATTTTTCACTGTGGACCAATAATAAAGCGCTACATTAACAATTGTACAAATTCTCATTGCCTTGAACTAGTGCAGAGGCGATGCAAAACAATGGGATTACAACGGAACGGAATAAGAAAAGTGGAAGACAAGATATTTGGAGAGATTCTCCCTCGTTTGCCCATAAATAATTCCCTATTTAGATTCAAGTCGGTGTGCAAGATATGACACAATTTCCTCACCAACGACTCTGTCTTCCCACTCCACCACTTCAACAAAGGCCCCAACATAACCACAACCACAACCACAACCACTCCAGCGATGATTACTTCAATTAATCTAAGCCCTCCTTCCTGAAAGCCGTAACTGATATCACAATTGGTTCTACTAATGGACTTATTTATGGCCATTGTTTATTCGCAACCTTGATGTCGTGGCAGTTGCAGATGCTTTGAGGGACAGTATGTAACGACCCATTTTCCAAATAGACCGCCACGGGGGGCTAATGTGGACCCACAGTCTGTCTTACCAGCGACAGTTGTGCTCTACATTGGATTATATCCTCCATTTTATCTTTTTAAACCTTATTAATCATCCATTTACTGATTCAGTTGTATTGAAATCAAATTATATGTTAAATCATCCTAAAATCCTCAATTTAACACAGCGGAAGCCTTACTAACACATTTACTTAGATAATGATACTAAAAATGTGTAACCTAAACCATAAACCTAATGTGGAAATCCCATACACAACCATAAATACCTCTGAAGTCACAAAAAGATTAATATACACAAAGTATCTCAAAATCCCAAACCCAAAACGAAACAAAATAAATATAATACAAACGTACGAGTCAGGAGATCTCAGATCAACAGTACTCTGGCAGCTTGCCTTGCCCCTACTCGTACTAGGATCTGCACTCAAGCCGTCACAAAAGGCAGATGACGAGTCCAGATTGAGTATTCCCAAGGAAATTAAGTAAGCATTTCTGAAAGTAAATATTGGAATTTAAATAAAGCTATTAAATAAACTTGCGGAAATAAATACAGACAACTGCGCTCATCGCATGAATAAATAATAGGAAAAACTCAAAGTGTGTTCCTAGCCCCTAAGGTCAGACTACACCATAATTCAGACTCTTCCACAGAACACTGCCGGCGAGTCCAACTCAAGCAGGGCAAGCATCTGGATCCGCTCGATGGCCGGCGTTACACCTACGGCACACCAACACGCCACGACGTGATACTCGGGTTGTACTATTCACCGAGATCGATCTGGTAATACGTGCTATGGTGTAGTGGACATATACACAAGAATAGTATGAAGGGAGCCCCGCTCAACGTCCGCCCAGATAACCATAACCAGAGTAGAGTATTGAAATGAAAGAAATTGAATTCAAATGCCAAAAGAAGTAAATACTCAAGTAATTTCAATTAGGATACTACACACCTCAATCCGCACTCCGCGTCCCGAAATCCAACCCCGATTTAGCTTCAATAAATACTCGTCAATTCAAAATTATCACCCAAATGTACCTAATAATCATTTGTCATTGAATTAGCTTCAATTGTGTATATTATGTCCATTTTACATTTTTCTAAATTTTTCTAAATTTTTCCATAATTTTTAGCTATTTTTCTCTATTTTTCTATATTTTATTTTATTTAAAACTGTTTTTAATTTATTTAAATAAAATAATAAAATAAATTAAAAATAAATATTATTTAAATATTATGGTGGGTCCCCTGAACCGGGTCAAACTCGACCCAACCGGGTCGGGCTCGGTCCGAGTTGGGCCCGGTCCAGGCCCACCCGTGTTGGGCCTGGTGGCTCGGCCCAGGTGGGGGGGTGCACCCCCCCCCCATCGTCTTCCTCACAGAGCTCTCTGCCTTTGATTCTTTTTTTTTTTTCTTTCCTTCATTCTTTCTTTCTTCCTTTCCTCTCTAATGAAATTGGGAGGGTGGGGAGACGATACGAAAGTCATCTCCCTCCTCGGACGATTTCAATTCTCAGCCATGGCCGAGCTCATCTTCACACCAACATACCACAACAACGCACACAACAACAAAAACCAAACATCACTCACCTCGACGTCTCGACGTCACAATCTCTCGACCAATCTCTTCTCCTCCTTCTCTTCTTCCGTTTCGGTCTCTCTCCCTTCACTGTTTCTCGATTTATCGAAGAAGAACGAAGGCGGTTAACAGGAAAATGACCAAAATACCCTTATGTTCATCCATTTTTTCTAAACAACCAAGTACCTTTTTTGGTAATTTCACAATTATTTATTTATTTTTTGATTTATATATATATATATACATATATGTTTTAAATTACATATATATATATATATAAATATATCCGCCTATATTTTCGCGCCTATAATTTTGTCGTGCGCGCCAACGAGCGTACTCGGGCGTGCACACTACTGTACCACCCACGCGTGTCGACCACGATCTCGCGTGTCTCTAAGCGCCCACCAATTTACTATTTTATCACATTTAATTCATTTAATGTGTGTATTATTTTCCTCGGCCTAATATTTCATCTTTTAGTCTACTTGGTACCCGCATCGACACGCATATTGAGCCGAATACTTAACACAATCTCACACGTCAATTGAGATATAATTACACACATCGCGATTTTATTTAACCTATTTTAACATAAACATTGCAAAATTAGTCAAAACAACACTCAAAATAACTATTTACCTAACTCTAAGTTCTCTAGCCTAACTGTGGGTCCCACGGGTGTTTGAGTTGTCTGCCACGTCTACAATACATCACAAATAACGGCGAATTAAATTCGGGCCGTTACAATTCTTCCCAACTAGGTAAAATTTCATCCTAAAATTTAGATTAAACTTAAATACTTACTGGTAAATAAGTGGGGATATCGTCGTTGCATCGTAGACTCGAGTTCCCAGGTGAGTCCCTCAGTTTCATGATACTGCCAACGAACTAAAACCTTTGGGATCTCCCTGTTCCTCAAAGTCTGAATCCTCCTATCCATGATCTTCACAGGCTGCTCCTCAAATGACAAGTCTGGTCGCACCTCAATCTGACATACATCAATCATAGGTCTCGGTCCTGACTTAGCTAGCCTCAACATGGATATGTGAAACACTGGATATACCCCCGCTAACTGTGGCGATAACTCTAAATGGTATGCTAATCTGCCAACACGTTTCTCAACTCTGAACGGTCCAATAAAACTTGGTGCCAGTTTCCCCTTAATGCCAAATCTCTGATGACCCTTTCAGGGCGAAACCTTCAAATACACCATGTCTCCAACCTCATAGCTCAGACCCCCGTGATACCTATCTGCGTATTTCTTCTGTCTATCCTGCGCCACCTGAAGTCTCTGTCTAATTTGCCTTACCTTCTCAGTGTGATCCACAACAACCTCAGGTCCTATAGCTGCTGTATCCTCCGGTGCCGCCCAACATGCTGGTGACCTGCAGGTCCTACCATATATATAGTGCCTCAAACGGTGGCATCCCGATACTCGCCTGATAGCTGTTGTTGTACGCAAACTCGCACAACGACAGATAATCTTCCCACAATCCTCCAAACTGTAAAATACACGCCTTGAGCATATCCTCGAGAATCTGAATCAACCGCTCTGACAGCCTGTCAGTCTGAGGATGGTATGCAGTACTAAATTGTAGTCGAGGGCCAAACTGTTCTTGCATACTCTCCCAAAGTCTCGAAGTAAACTTCGGATCTCTGTCAGAAACAATGGAGACCGGTACACCATGCAATCTGACAATCTCTCTCTCGAAAATAGTGCTCAGCTGTGTAACTGAATATCTCATGGCGATCGGTATGAAATGTGCCGACTTCGTCAACCTGTCGATAACTACCCAACTGCGTCGTGTCTCCTTGTAGTCTGCGGTAGGCCACTGACGAAGTCCATAGTCACATGTTTCCATTTCCACTGAGGAATGGGCAGCGGCTGTAGCAACCCAACTGGTCTTCTATGCTCAACTTTCACCTGCTGGCAAATATGACAACTCCGGACGTACCTCCCCACGTCAGCCTTCATCCCTGGCCACCAAAATAATCGCTGAAGGTCGTGATACATCTTGGTTCGACCAAGATGAATGGTAAATCGTGACCGATGTGCGTCCTCGAGAATACTGTCTCTGAGCTTCGGTACCTCCGGTATCCACAAACGACCCCTGTGTCTTAAGCACTCGTCTGAACCCTCAGACCACTCTTTGCACCCCGGATCCTGAGCCAGTTCACTGATCCGTAAATACCGATCTTCAGTTCTCTACAACTCAGCAACCCGTTCTAGAGACATTGTAGGAACTCGTATCTGGCCGCAAATATGTAGCTTAGCAATAGACTCTGTCATACACAACATCGACGCAGCCTCAAGCAACCTGTGCTCATGTGTCATATGCCGCAGTCCCGTTTGACTCTCGATGTCGCTCCTGCTCAGTGCATCAGCTACGACATTCGCCTTCCCCGGATGATACTCGATAGCGAAGTCGTAGTCCTTCAGTAACTCGAGCCATCTCCGCTGTCTCATGTTCAACTCCCTCTGAGTGAACAAATATCTCAAACTCTGGTGGTCGGTAAATAGTACAAACTTCTCACCGTACAAACAATGCCTCTAAGCCTTCAGTGCAAACACGACTGCCGCAAGCTCCAAATTGTGCACTGGATAACTCTCCTCATGTGGTCTTAATCATCGCGATAAATAGGCCCTTTGGATGTCCATCTTGCATCAACATGCATCCCAACCCAGTACCGGAAGCATCCATGTAGACCAAAAAGCCCTTACCTGCCACAGGTAATGCCAAAATTGGTGCAGAAGTCAACTGCCTCTTCAACTCCCAGAAAGCATCCTCACACTTCTGCGACCAATCAAATATGACATCCTTTTTGGTCAACCTCGTCATCGGCTCTGCAATCAATGAAAAATCCTGTACGAAGCGCCTATAATATCCTGCCAAACCCAGGAAACTCCAAATATCATAAACAGATTCAGGTGTCCTCCAATCAATAATAGCTCGAATCTTGTCACCATCTACTGATATACCCTGATCGCTGATGACGTGCCGCCAAAACCTTCACCTTACTCAACCAAAACGCGCATTTGCTGAACTTGGCGTAAAGTCGATGCTCTCTCAGCGTCATCAACACCTATCTGAGATGCCTCTCATGCTCCACACGAGTCCTGCTATAAATCAGGATATCATCGATGAATACAATCACATAACGATCCAAAAACGGCCTGAGCACTCTGTGCATCAAGTCCATGAAGATCGTCTGCGCGTTAGTCACGCCAAATGGCATGACTGTGAACTTAAACAATCCATAGCGAGTGCTAAAAGTCGTCTTCTCGATATCACTCTCCCGAATCCTCAACTGATGATAACCGGATCGTAAATCAATCTTTGAGAAAAACTTAGCACCCGCCAATTGATCGAATAAATCATCGATCCTAGGAAGTGGATAACGATTTCGAATCGTCACCTGATTCAGCTTCCTGTAGTCTACGCACATCCTCATAGATCCATCCTTCTTCTTAACAAAAAGAACTGGTGCGCCCCAAGGAGACATACTGGGATGAATGAAACCCTTCTTCAGCGACTCCTCTAGCTGGGACCTTAACTCCACGTGCTCGGATGTTGACATCCTGTACGGTCGACTATATATCGGCTGCATCCCCGGAATCAATTCAATAATGAACTCAACTGCTCTAAGAGGTGGTAAACCTGGTAAATCGTCTGGGAACACCTCAGGGAACTCACATACTATTGGAACATCTTCCACTCTAATCTCTGGTTTCAATTTTTGTGGCGGCCCCATTTTTCGAGGTCGCCCCGTGCAACAGGTACCTCTCCTCCAGCCCATACTCCAGAAATACCTGCCACGTCACTCAGTCCGTCCACCCCATCTCTCATTTCCTAATTTCATGCCATTTAAGTTAGTAATTCAACATTTTACAGTTTTACAGTTTTACAGTTTTACAGCGGAAGCCTTAATAACCCCAAATAGCCTGCCATAAGATTTATTTGTTGGAACCTATAGTGGAAACATCGGTAGTACTCAGTATATAGGCGACAACCGCTATTAGCGCATATATATACCAGTACTGTAAATGTATGGTCTCAAGTTCCCAATAATAACAATTTAAAACAACTTAATACCAACAACATACCAGTAGGTCCTCGACAGTGAACAAGGTGAGGATGTGTCGCCGTGACCTCCCTGCTCCTATTGATACCTAAGGTCTGCACTCGTTATCACAAGAAGCAGATAACGAGTCCAGTAAGTAAAATCCCAAGGAAAACCACCAGGCATTTCAATTTATGAACATAAATGGAAATCAATAAACAGTGTAAAATAATCATGCAATAATCAAGGAAATAACGCAGGCAACTGCTCAAAAGGAAATGCATGAATATCAACACGAAGATAACAAATGGGTGTACAATAAATACCGCCAGTGAAGCTAGGATCAGTGGCCCGGTCTTACCCTACTCCAATGACCCCGCTGACTGTATCCTAGTCACCAAATACATTTGAAAAGAACAAACCCCACACACCAAAAAACCACTGAAAACGCTACCGTTCCCATCTCAATTGGATTTAGATTAACAAAGAAATAAAGCTCAACAAATAGAATAAGTAAATGCAATAGTGGTGTTCAATTGGGTTTTACATACCTCAATCCGCGCTCACAATCCCAAAAATACCCCCGGTCTGATCATCCACTAATTCCTCGACTCAATTTTTACTGTCTCGAGCTTCCTAGGTTTCATTTGTGAAGATTAATGGTCAATTAATGGGTTTATGATGTTGTTTAGGCTCATTTCTTCAATTTCCCAATTTTTAAGTTCCAGTGGACAATTAGCGCGCTAATTGATCTTTATCACTCTTCACTCAGCGTGATTAGCGCGCTAATTGCTCGCTGTCTAGAAAATTTCCAAATTTAAAATTTGAATTCTAAACCCATAAATTTGATTCCCATGTTTCCATAACACATCAATTTCCTCAATTACACCATTTAAGCATGAGTTACCATAATCAACAACCAAAATCCACAATTTACAAAAATTTCCATTTTTCAAACCCATTTGCAAAACTATTCCAAATTCTTTCAAATTTGAATCAATTTGGTCAACTTTACCTTCTACTAACCTTATAGACATCATATCCTAAAAATACAGTATTTAATCCCCCAAAATTCATTTGAACCAAAATCATTCCAACAACCGAAGATTCCATAAAAACCCAAGTTAAAATGATTTCATACCTTAAATTCTTGTTATTGATTGCCATAAATCACTCTTTAATCCAGCTTTGATCCCTTCTTCCTCCTCTTTCTCACCGATTCTCTCATCTTCTCTCTAAATTTCCACTCTTTCTTCCGCATTTGACCGATCATCCTATATATACTTGGTTTTTCATCAAGTGTGTGCACACATCTCGAAGATAATCCTGTGGCCACTGTGCACCCTGTGTCACTCCAACTCACTAACACCCTATCTTGACACTGGCCACCCTGTTGTGCATCTCGAGAACCATCCAATGGATCCTGATTAATCCAGCTTAAACTATAGGACTTTACAACTCCAATTGATTTGGCCTATATAAATTGTCAAATCCACTCAATAAATTCCCAAAATTTGTAAATAAGGTCACACTAGTCTCCCGACCACTCGACACTCGGTGCCCCGCATTCGGCACGTACCCCGAGGCAGTCCCACACTTAGTGTACCTAATAATTTTATCCTAAGGTTATATTAAATTTCCATTAAATTAAATCCTCCACCTTAGTCATGCTTAATAAATTTAATCTAATCAAACCCCAACGCCCGGCTTTACTACTTCTGAACCCCCGCGTTGGCCTGACTCACACCACGAAACCCCGGCGCTCAACCTCGTTTGACATTAAGTTACACACATGTGATGTTTATATAAATAATAATAACTTTCTTATCACAATAATAGACATACAACATACACAAATAACACAATACAAGCCTGAGTACTAATTTTTGAGTCAATCCAGCTATCCACATAATGCCCAAATTACCCGTTAATCCTCGTGATTAACCCTAATCCTGATTTAATTAATTTGGGCCATTACATTTCTTCCTAACTAAAAAAAAATTTCGTCCCCGAAATTCACGTAGATCTCCACATCGAACATGAAACTGCAACACTGGCAAAAATAAGCTGACATTGCCATATCATCCGCGACTCAGTCCTAGACCATACTCTGGTACGTCGGGATTCCCACTAGTGTACGCATCATCTGGCCCATTACCCATAACATATCCCTCTAGGAAATCCGCCAGTGATAACGCTCAATCCTAGTCCGTCACCCGATAGTCCTCGCTATGGCCTAGTGTATCTCATGATCAATCAAATCTCATCAACATCCCCTGACAAACATATCAACCGTCTGCAGCCACGCAGAATAATAAATACAAAATAATATCTACAAAATATTTACAAAATAAACAACAGAATAAATAAATACACTCCCACTTATCTTCAGCAGCCTGAAAATTTCATTGAACTTGTTTTCAATAAGTCAGGATCCTACCAGTGTGTGTATCAATTGGTCCTTCACTCAGAATCCTTTACCTCTGAGATTCCACCAATATGCATATCAATTGGTCCTTCACTCAGAATCTTTTCCATCTGAGATTCCACCAATGGTACACCCCACCAGCCCATTACCTCACGCATGCTCTATCTTGTGTGAATAATGCCTCTGATGACTCTGGCTGATCGTTGCTGACATCTGCAACTGTCCGGATTTCAAAAACAAACTGAACTTTCTAACCTTGCCAACTCTATAGCTCAGACACTCGAAATATCTATCTGCATACTTCTTTTGCTTGTCCTATGCCGCTCAAAGCCTCTGCCGAATCTGTCAAATCTTCTTGGCATGGCCAACAACCATCACCGGCCCTATCATAACTGTATCCTCCGACTCGCCATGTGGCTGTAACTGCGGGGCCTCTCATACAGTGCCTCAAATGACGGTATCCCGATACTTGCCTGATAGTTGTTATTGTAGACAAACTTACTCCGGGTAAGTAATCCTCTTACGAACCTCCAAATTGCATCATGTACACCCTCAGCATAATTCTTTACAATTCGTATCAATCTCTCTAATTTGCTATCTGTCTGAGAACGATAACTTCATGTTGAACTGCAACCTTGTGCCAACTGCCTCTGCTCCGCTCCACTCCCCAGAACCTCGATATAAATCTGGAAATCTCCTACAGTCTGACAGTCTCCGACATCCCATGCAATTTGGCAACTAAGGAAAAATGTGTATTGCATCGAAACTGATATGATGTACACCGATTTCGTCAGTTCGTCAATCACCACCCAATACGCATCGTCTCGTCTCGAAGTCCGCAAGAATACTCTAGGTTGCCTAGCCTCAGTCTTCACCTACTGACATATATTACACCCTCGAACATACTCGCCAACGTCAACCTTCATCCCTGGCCACCAAAACAATCTCCGCAAATCATAGTACATCTTGGTTCTACCCGGATGAACTGTGTAACGCAATTTGTGCGCATCCTCTAAAACACTATCACGTAGCTCTAGCACTGCTGGTACCTATAATCGACCTCGGTGCTGTAAACCTCCGTCAGACGTCTCCGCCCAATCAGTGCACTCGGGATCCCGTGCCAAACCACTGAATCGTTCATAAAGCCCATCAGCCCCCTGACACTCCGATACCCACTCTAGTGACACTGTCGGTACCCTCATCTGACCACAAATTTGAGCATCATGTGTTGCTGCAACGTCTGGCATGCTCATAACTGATGTTGTCTCCAACAGTCCCTTATGTCACATACTACCCTGACTATCGACTCCGCATCTACTCAAAACATCCGCCACCACATTGGCCTTGTCAGGATGATACTCGATCGTAAAATCTTCATCCTTCATCACTCCAACCATCACCTCTGACGCATATCGAAACCCCTCTGCGTGAAAATGTAGCATGGACTCTGATGGTCGGTGTAAAACACAACTCCTCTTTCCATACAATAACGTCTCCAAGGCTTTAGCGCAAATTCAACTGCCGCAAGCTTCAAAATCATATACTGAGTAATTACATTCATGTGATCGCAATCGCTTGGATAAGCAAGCCACTGATCGTCCCTCTTACATTAGAACACATTCCCGTCCAGTCCTTGAAGCATCCGTTTAACCGATCACACTCTTCACTGACTCAGGTAATGTCAACCCTGGTGCAGAAATCAATCTTTACTTCAACTCCAGGAATGCCTGCTCACACTCCTCAAACCATCCAAAAGAAAATATCCTTCTTTTGTCAGCCTCGTCATTATTGCTGCAATCATGGAGAAATCCTGTACAAACCTTGTTAGTATCTTGTTAGACACAAGAACTCCGTATCTCGGCAACAGTCTCTGATAACTTCCTGTCAATCTCCACTAAAATCTTATCTTCTATAAAATATATGCCCTGACTATTGATAACATGCCCCGGAACTTCTCTAAATTTCGCATATAGTTTGTGTTCCTTAAATGTCATCAATATAGTCTGCATTTGGCTTTGAATTTTTCAATTACCCAAGAGATACTATTTCTTATGTTACAGTGTTTGAATAACCATCCATTCTCCATAATATGCCAATACCTTACATATATTTTAACAAAAATCCTAAGGTTTCATTTATATTAAAATGTAAGCAACCTGATAGTTTTTATACATAGCACCACCAGTTTTCATAATTTACACAAAAATATAGTTGACTCCTTTTCCCGTAATTGCCCTAACATATTGTTCAGATACGTTCTGAACTAGGAGCCTGAACACGTAACGGCTCCACAAATATGGTGCCATCAGGATCAACGCGCATTCCCCATGTATATGTCCCTCAACTCCACAGTTAATACATCTCGGAACATGTTGCGATCCCTCCTACGAACCTCCGGTACCCGGCGTAGCAGAATTAGTCATATTTGGTGTCCCAGTCGGAGTTGCTGGTTGCTGCATGCTCTCACTCCCTACCGGCTCGTGTTGTCTGTCCCGAACCCCTCTATGTCGTAACTTCTCTGCAGCTTGTCGCCTTCTACGATACTCTGCGACAATGGCTGCCGGTGCCTGACAAACATTTCTCCGATGTCCTCTATGTCCGTATCTAAAACATTTGCGCGTCTCTCGCTTCCTAGTCTGCCTAATAGCTCCTGCATTTGGCTGTGCCACTGCGTGCACTCTGTTCCTATCCGGACCCTGATCCCGTCGGGGTGATAGTGTTCTACACTCGTATCGTAAGTGTCCTCGCTGACCACACCTAAAACATCTGCGTGTCTTACGCCTCCCAAGATATACTGTCATCAAATCCCGACCACGACTCGGGGTCACTTTGACCCCCGTCCGGTCACCCCGATGTCAATCGGTGTCTTTGTGGCGAAGGTTCTTTGTCGTTGCTGCTTAACAAGTACAGATGTGGTATCATTCACCACCTTCCCTTCATCTCTCATCTGGTGCTCGGGACTCCTATCTCGTCGACCCCGAATGTACTCGACAACCTCTGCCATCTGTGCTTGATGTAAAACTTGTTGCTCCATGACCCTCTGCAATAACGACTGTAGAGTTACCTTCACACGTGTCGAATCACTCGTATTTCCAACTTCCGACTGAATAGTAGACGGAGCAATAGTTGGAGTCTGTCCGTCCATCATAAACTGCACCGCAAAATGTGTGCCGGACCAGACTCAGCATATACGTATACTATGTGTAATACAAAATCAAATCATACACGTATATATATTTCCTAAATCTACCCGCCTCACAGTCACGTCCCAACTGAAAGTTCTAGGCAATTCATCGGGTTCCCACATCTAAATTTGTTAAAAGTTATGCTCTTGTTTAACGCCAATTCCCGAGGTTTGACCTTGATCTGCTACCAAATGTAACCGTATCCGAGCTAGCTATAACATCCATTCTATCCATTAGGTTCCTCAAACTTAGGCTACTCAAACCTAAGCTCTTCAAACCTAAGCTTTGATACCGATAATACCAACTGTGACGGTATCAGAGTTAATAATAACCCATACATCATCCCTTAGGTTTTTCAAATCTAAGTCCTATCGACCTGCTCTGATACCAACTGTGGCAGCCCCATTTTTCGGGGTCGCCCCGTGCAACAGGCACCTCTCCAGCCCATACTCCATAAATACCTGCCGCGTCACTCAGTCCGTCCACCCCATCTCTCGTTTCCTGATTTCATGCCATTTAAGTTAGTAATTCAACATTTTACAGTTTTACAGTTTTACAGCGGAAGCCTTAATAACACCAAATAGCCTGTCATAAGATTTATTTGTTGGAACCTATAGTGGAAACCCCGGTAGTACTCAGTATATAGGCGACAACCGCTATTAGCGCATGTATATATACCAATACTGTAAATGTATGGTCTCAAGTTCCCAATAATAACAATTTAAAACAACTTAATACCAACAAACATACCAGTAGGTCCTCGACAGTGAACAGGTGAGGATGTGTCGCCGTGACCTCCCTGCTTCTACTGATACCTAAGGTCTGCACTCAGTTATTACAAGAACCAGATAACGAGTCCAGTAAATAAAATCCCAAGGAAAACCACCAGGCATTTCAATTTATGAACATAAATGGAAATCAATAAATAGTGTTAAATAATTATGCAATAATCAAGGAAATAACGCAGGCAACTGCTCAAAAGGAAAGACATGAATATCAACACGAAGATAACAAATGGGTGTGCAATAAATACCGCCAGTGAAGCTAGGATCAGTGGCCCGGTCTTACCCTACTCCAATGACCCCGCTGACTGTATCCTAGTCACCAAATACATTTGAAAAGAACAAACCCTACACACCGAAAAACTGCCAAAAACGCTACCGTTCCTATCTCAATCGGATTTAGATTAACAAAGAAATAAAGCTCAACAAATAGAATAAGTAAATGCAATAGTGGTGTTCAATTGGGTTTTACATACCTCAATCCGCGCTCACAATCCCAAAAATACCCCCGGTCTGATCATCCACTAATTCCTCGACTCAATTTTTACTGTCTCGAGCTTCCTGGGTTTCATTTGTGAAGATTAATGGTATATTAATGGGTTTATGATGTTGTTTAGGCTCATTTCTTCATTTTTCCAATTTTTAAGTTCCAGTGGACAATTAGCGCGCTAATGAGATCAATTATCTTTATTACTCTTCACTCAGCGTGATTAGTGCGCTAATTTCTCCAATTAGCGCACTAATTGCTCGCTGTCCAGAAAATTTCCAAATTTAAATTTTGAATTCGAAACCCATAAATTTGATTCCCATGTTTCCATAACACATCAATATCCTCAATTACACCATTTAAGCATGAATTACCATAATCAACAACCAAAATCCACAATTTACAAAAATTTCCATTTTTCAAACCCATTTGCAAAACTATTCCAAATTCTTTCAAATTTGAATCAATTTGGTCAACTTCACCTACTACTAACCTTATAGACATCATATCCCAAAAATACAGTATTTAATCCCCCAAAATTCATTTGAACCAAAATCATTCCAACAACCGAAGATTCCATAAAAACCCAAGTTAAAATGATTTCATACCTTAAATTCTTGTTATTGATTGCCATAAATCACTCTTTAATCCAGCTTTGATCCCTTCTTCCTCCTCTTTCTCACCGATTCTCTCCTCTTCTCTCTCAATTTCCACTCTTTCTTCCCCATTTGACCGATTATCCTATATATATACTTGGTGTTTCATCAAGTGTGTGCACACATCTCGAGGACAATCCTGTGGCCACTGTGCACCCTGTGTCACTCCAACTCACTAACACCCTATCTTGACACTGGCCACCCTGTTGTGCATCTCGAGAACCATCCAATGGATCCTGATTAATCCAGCTCAAACTATAGGACTTTTCAACTCCAATTGATTTGGCCTATATAAATTGTCAAATCCACTCAATAAATTCCCAAAATTTGTAAATAAGGTCACACTAGTCTCCCGACCACTCGACACTCGGTGCCCTGCGTTCGGCACGCACCCCGAGGCGGTCCCACACTTAGTGTACCTAATAATTTTATCCTAAGGTTATATTAAATTTTATTAAATTAAATCCTCCACCTTAGTCATGCTTAATAAATTTAATCTAATCAAACCCCAACGCCCGGCTTTACTACTTTCGAACCCCCGCATTGGCTTGACTCACACTACGAAATCCCAGCGCTCAACCTCGCCCGACATCAAGTTACACACATGTGATGTTTATATAAATAATAATAACTTTCCCATCACAATAATAGACATACAACATACACAAATAACACAATACAAGCCTGAGTACTCATTTTTGAGTCAACCCAACTATCCACGAAATGCCCAAATTACCCGTTAATCCTCGTGATTAACCCTAATCCTGATTTAATTAATTTGGGCCGTTACAGTTTTGGCTCAACTATCGCCATAAACGCCTCCATCTCCTGAGTCGTAGCCAGTCGACCTCTGGTAATCGGTAAATCTGACGCAGATCCGGTAAATGAAAATTATGAAATCCCATCGATGTGAAACGTCACCGTCTTGCTAAAACAGTCGATATGTGCGTGATAAGATGATAACGAATCCATACCGAACATCGCGTCAAACTCCAAGTACTCTAATACTCTAAAGTCAGCCGGTAACTGATGTCCTTCAATCTCAACCACACAATCCCGACAAATTTGGTTAGGATAAATCTTATCCCCAGATGTCGTGCTGAGAACAAGATGTGTATCCAAAGTCTGTACACCTAACCCTAACAATCCTACCATATGTCCAGATATAAAGGAAAGTGTGCTGCCGGAATCAAACATAACATACATAAAAATATCACAGACAAATAGCATACCTTCAACAAGCTGTCTGGTCGCCTTTCGGTCTAACTGTGTAACCCCAAAAGTAGCTGTTTGGGCCCTATCTCTGGCATGATCAGTCTGTAATGGTACTGGCGCTGGTCTGGTACACTCCGCCACAAGATGACCCGCCTGACCACAACGATAACAAGTTCGAGTGTCTGATCTGCCAGTAGTCCTCTGACTTTGTGCCTGACTCTGGCCTCGGCTCTGACTTCTTTAACCTCGACATCTATCCTATCTCTGTTGCTGTCTCGGCTGATCAACTGATGTAGAGGCCGCAGAATACGCTACCTCGCGATCATCGCGTCTATCCCAATCATCCTGACGATCTCTGTCACCTCTACGACCCTTATCTGACTGCCAATCACCTCTACCTCTACGAGGTCTCTGGCCCTATCCCTGTTGACCCTGATCTCTCATTTGTCTCTTCGACCTCTGATCAAATCGAAAACCTTGAACTGGATGACTCTGCTGACCTCGCAGTGCAGTCTGAATCGCCAATTTGCTAGCCCTCTATACTATATAAGTCTCCTGAGAAAGAGACCTATCGTATACCTGAACCAAAGTAGTCGCTCCACTGGAAACAACTGTGGTAGCTATCCTCTCATTCAGTCCTCGAACAAAGTAATATATCTGTAATCGGTCAGTCCCGCGGATCCATAGAGTAGGACAATAAATATCTCGTACCTCTCCATATACTCGGTCACGAGACATATCACCAACGAACCGTGTCGGAACTCCTCTCTCAATCGAATCCTGACCTCCATAGGTATATACTCATCCATGAACAATGCTCTGAAATCAACCCAAGTAGTAACTGCAGGATGTGTCGCTTTATAAGTGGTCCACCATATAGCAGCACCAGATTTCAGGCAATAACTAGCCAGTCTCGATTTATCAACCTCATCAACCAATAACATCTCGTGTAATCTCTCTTGGGCTAATAGCCACCTCCCGGCTATCTCTAGGTCTCCGGCTCCATAAAAGTATCCTGGAGAGAATCTAAGATAATCCTTCAACTTCTTCGCCTCTACTGTCATCAAACTCGCCGATGAAGACACTATATTGGCCGCTCGATAGTCGAAGGAGTCACAACTAACGCACCTCTGCTGGAACAACCACCGGTATAGCCCTCTCGTCATATGTATCGGATCTTCGCAGCCGCTTCTGAATCTCGGCGAAGAGTGGGAGCAACAACTGCAGGAGTAGTAACCAATGGTGCAGCTATAAGTGTAGTAGGAGCTGTCACAGTTTCACGAGTCATCAATAAATCCAACAACTATGCAAACCTATTATCCACTGTCCGCACTAATGACTCTAATGTCAATGTCAGCCTAGCAGGATCGCTAGTATCCCCAATCTCTCGGGTCGGGTCGTACTGAAGAAGGTCGCAGATCCATCGATATCTGCATCGAAGAACATGCCTCAGTACAATTATACGTGTAACGTAAGTAATATACAAACAAAAACATAACACGTATATCCCTGATTTCTACCCATCTCTCATTGCTTCCCAACTAAGACTTTAGGCAATTCCTTTGGGTTTCCACATCTAAAGCTTATTCAATAAGTTTATGATCAGGTTTTCTTCAAATTCGAGCCCTAGGTTTTCCTAAACCTAGGCTCTGATACCAAAATGTAACGACCCATTTTCCAAATAGACCACTACGGGGGGCCAATGTGGACCCACAGTCTATCTTACCAGCGACAGTTGTGCTCTACATTGGATTATATCCTCCATTTTAACTTTTTAAACCTTATTAATCATCCATTTACTGATTCAGTTGTATTGAAATCAAATTATATGTTAAATCATCCTAAAATCCTCAATTTAACATAGCGAAAGCCTTACTAACACATTTACTTAGATAATGATACTAAAAATGTGTAACCTAAACCATAAACCTAATGTGAAAAACCCATACACAACCATAAATACCTCTGAAGTCACAAAAAGATCAATATACACAAAGTATCTCAAAATCTCAAACCCAAAATGAAACAAAATAAATATAATACAAACGTACGAGTCAGGAGATCTCAGATCAATAGTACTCTGGCAGCTTGCCCTTGCCCCTGCTCGTATTAGGATATGCACTCAAGCCATCACAAAAGACAGATGGCGAGTCCAGAGTGAGTATTTCCAAGGAAATTAAGTGAACATTTCTGAAAGTAAATACTGGAACTTAAATAAAGCTATTAAATAAACTTGCGAAAATAAATATAGGCAACTGCGTTCATCGCATGAATAAATAATAGGAAAAACTCAAAGTGTGTTCCCAGCCCTTAGGGTCAGACTACACCATAATTCGGACTCTTCCACAGAATACTGCTGACGTGTCCAACTCAAGCAGGGCAAGCATCTGGATCCGCTCGATGGCCAGCGTTACACCTACGGCGCACCGACACGCCACGACGTGATACTCGGGTCGTACTATTCACTGAGATCGATCTGGTAGTATGTGCTATGGTGTAGTGGACATACACACAAGAATGGTACGGAGGGAGTCCCGTTTAACGTCCGCCCATATAACAATAACCAGAGTAGAGTATTGAAATGAAAGAAATTGAATTCAAATGCCAAAAGAAGTAAATACTCAAGTAATTTCAGTTGGGATACTACATACCTCAATCCGCACTCCGTGTCCCGAAATCCAACCCCGGTTTAGCTTCAATAAATACCTGCCAATTCAAAATTATCACCCAAATGTACCTAATAATCATTTGTCATTGAATTAGCTTCAATTGTATATATTATGTCCATTTTACATTTTACGAGGTAAAAACTCCGATAACATCTCACCAAAATCCCGAAAAAATCCCAAAAACTCATTTATTAACCCATTTTCTAATTTCTCATATTTTTCTAAATTTTTCCATAATTTTTAGCTATTTTTCTCTATTTTTCTATATTTTATTTTATTTAAAACTGTTTTTAATTTATTTAAATAAAATAATAAAATAAATTAAAAATAAATATTATTTAAATATTATGGTGGGTCCCCTAAACCGGGTCCGACCCGACCCAACCGAGTCGGGCCCGGTCCGGGTTGGGCACGGTCCAGCCCACCCGGGTTGGGCCTGGTGGCCCGGCCCAGGTGCGTGTGTGCGTGCACCCTCCCCCCCATCGTCTTCCTCACAGAGCTCTCTGCCTCTGATTCTTTTTTTTTCTTTCCTTCATTCTTTCTTTCTTCCTTTTCTCTCTAATAAAATTGGGAGGGTGGGGAGACGACACGGAAGTCATCTCCCTCCTCGGACGATTTCAATTCTCGGCCATGGCCGAGCTCATCTTCACACCAACATACCACAACAACACACACAACAACAACAACCAAACAACATCACTCACCTCGACGTCTCGACGTCACAATCTCTCGACCAATCTCTTCTCCTCCTTCTCTTATTCCGTTTCGGACTCTCTTTCTTCACTGTTTCTCGATTTATTGAAGAAGAACGAAGGCGATTAACAGGAAAATGACCAAAATACCCTTGTGTTCATCCTAAATAACCAAATACCCTTTTTGGTAATTTCACAATTATTTATTTATTTTCTGATTTATATATATATATATTTATATATATACATATATTTTAAATTACATATATATATATAAATATATCCGCCTACATTTTCGCGCCTACAATTTTGTCGTGCGCGCTAACGAGCGTACTCGGGCGTGCACACTGCTGTACCACCCATGCGTGTCGACCACGACCTCGCGTGTCTCTAGGCGCCCACCAATTTACTATTTTATCACATTTAATTCATTTAATGTGTGCATTATTTTCCCCGGCCTAATATTTCATCTTTTAGTCTACCCGGTACCCGCATCGACACGCATATCGAGGCGAATAATAAACACAATCTCACACGTCAATTGAGATATAATTACACACATCGCGATGTCATTTAACCTATTTTAACATAAACATCGCAAAATTAGTCAAAACAACACTCAAAATAACTATTTACCTAACTCCAGGCGCTCTAGCCTAACTGTGGGTCCCACTGGTGTTTGAGCTGTCTGCCACGTCTATAATACGTCACAAATAACGACGAAATAAATTCGGGCCGTTACACCGTAACTTTTGATCAAGGAATCCGATTGATTATTATAATACCGTTTGGAAATGACATTTTGTGCTCTACAGTTGTCTCGGGTGCCCTGCTCTTCGGGATTAAGTTTCACCGATCCAAATTCCTTCGTTTTGGGCTTCATTGGGAGCTTTTATTTTATTGTCTAGTTTTATGGTATTTTCGTGATTTTTATTACGTTTAGAGTCAGAAGGATTAGGCGTTTAAAAGTCATAGAAGGATTAGTTTAAAGTTGTAGAAGGATTAGAGTTTCAAATGGGCTATATAAAGCCATGATTAGGGCTGTAATCATTATTAATTATTATCATTTTATTCAAATTTTCAGTTTTTTCAAAAACTTTGAGGATTCTTCCTTGTTTGAGCATTTACGTTGCTTAAGTTGGTATCAGAGCGTGAATTCCGTTCGTACTAACGATGTCCAGTGGAAGCGGTGGCATCTCGAACGTTGTTCAGGATGTTGAAGCTTTCCGAACCAAAGTGGAGGCTCAAGAGGCGGCAATCAGAACCTTGGAAGCAAATCTCGATCAACAATTCTGACGTATAAATAAACGCCTTGATGTGGCGATTAACAAATTTGACGTCCTTGGGGTGAATGCCAACAAACACGAGGATGACGATGAACAACGTCCAAGAGATCAACGTGCTTAAGGCGATGCTCCTATTGCACCAGTGGCTGCGAATGTTAAAGGTTGGGTTGCTAGTGGTGACTCCAGTGACGAGGAGGAGGATATGGTTTTGGCCGAGGATCAGGGCAGATCTGTTAGGAGAGATCGAGGCAACAAATATAATAACAATAGTAATCATCATAATCGTGATTATTATGATGGGGGCGACTTTAGGTTGAAAATGGATATTCCTAGTTTCTCTGGTAACCTGAATATTGAAGACTTTGTTGATTGGATCGCCGAAGTAGACCATTTTTTTAGTATATGGATATTCCTCAAGAGAAAAGGGTGAAATAAGTGGCATGTCGATTGAAGAAGGGAAAATCTGCCTGGTGGGAGAGGCTACAAAGTAGGCGTTACAAGGAAAGTAAACAACCTGTTCGGACGTGGTATAGAATGAAGCAGTTGCTCCAGTGAGATTTTCTGCCTCCAGATTATGAACAGATCTTTTTTCAGCAATACCATCGTTGTCAGCAGGGTCAGAGATCTGTTCATGAGTATACAACAGATTTTATGAGATTGGCTGAGTTGCTGCAGAAAGGGCATATCAGGGAGAGCATGTGTCCATGTGTTGTTCTTGTTCTGTTAACGCCGAAGAAGGATAGAAGTTACATAATGTGTATTGATAGTAGAACGATTAACAAGATTACGATTGGGTACAAATTTCCCATTATATGCCTGGAAGATATGTTGGATCGGCTAAGTGGAGCTCGAATATCCACCAAGATTGATTTACGGAGTGTATACCACCATATTCGTATCAAGATGGGAGATGAATGGAAGACAACTTTTAAGACGAAAGACGGTCTTTAAAACTGGCTAGTCATGCCTTTCGGGCTGTCAAATGCCCCTAACACTTTTATGAGACTTATGAACCAGGTTCTTAAGCCATTTCATGACAAATTTATGGTGGTGTACTTTGATGATATCCTGATCTATAGTCATTCAGAAGAGGAGCATTTAGATCATCCGGGGAGTGTGTTGACTGTATTGCACGAGAACAAGCTATATGTGAACCTGAAGAAATGTATCTTTATGGCTAGGAAGTTGTTGTTCTTGGGGTTTATTGTGAGTGCAGATGGCATTCAGGTAGATGATGAGAAAGTTCGAGCAATTAGAGAGTGGCCAGCTCCAAAAATAGTGTCTGAATTGAGGAGTTAATTGGGGTTGGCTAATTTCTACCAGCACTTCATTCGACATTTCAGTAGTGTTGCAACCCCTTTGACCGAGTGTCTGAAGAAAGGGAAGTTTCGTTGTAGTGATGAGACTGAGTCTACCTTTGCTTTGTTGAAGGAGAAATTATGTATTGCCCCAGTCTTAGCTTTGCCAAATTTCTCGTAGTTGTTTGAGGTGGATTATGATGCGAGTGGAGTTGGGATTGGCGCAGTTTTGTCACAGGAGAAATGACCAGTAGCATTCTTTAGTGAGAAGTTTAGTGATGCTAGTCGTAGTTGAAGTACTTATGACAAGGAGTTTTACTCGGTTGTGCGTGCCTTGCGAACTTGGGAGCATTATTCGGTAGGTCAGGAGTTTGTTTTGTATTCTGATTGTGATGCTTTGAAACACCTGAATAGCCAAACTCACATTAGTAACGATATGCATGCTCGATGGACTCAGGTTTTGCAGAAATTTTCATTCAAACTGAAGCATAAGGCGGGAGTTCAGAACAAAGTTGTCGATGCGTTGACTAGGAGAGTTGTTTTGCTGGTGACTTTGAGTAATGAGATAGTGGGGTTTGATTATTTGAAGGAGTTGTATGCTGATGATGCTGAGTTTGGGCAGATTTGGAGTAAATGTAGTGCTCGGAAACCTTGTGACGATTTTCACATTCATGATGGATTTTTGATGAAGGGTAATCAGCTTTGCATTCATGAGTCGTCTTTGAGGGAGAAGGTGACTCGTGATTTACATGGTAGGGGCTTACCTGGTCATTTAGGCACAAGACTATTGTTGCTGTTGTGGAACGTTTCTATTGCCCGCATTTGCGTAGGGATGTGACCAAGATTGCGCCGCGTTGTTATGTGTGTCAAACAACCAAAGGACATTCACAGAATACCGGCCTTTACACACCTTTGCCAGTACTACAAGACATTTGGGAGGACGTTTCGATGGATTTTGTCCTTGGTCTTCCTCGCACTCAACGGGGTTCGAATTCTGTTTTTGTCGTTATTGATTGTTTCTTGAAGATGGTCCCTTTTATTCCTTGAAGGAAGGTTGTTGATGCTGAGAACATTGCTAAGCTCTATTTTGAGCAGGTTATCCGTTTGCATGGTGTACCGAAGTCCATCACATCTGACAGAGACACCAAATTTCTCAGTCACTTCTGGCGGTCGTTTTGCTACCAATTTGATTATTCTTTGAATTACAACAGTACAGCTCATCCTCAAACAGACGGCCAGACGGAGGTTACCAAAAGATCTCTAGGTAATTTGATTCGCAATATTGTGGGAGATCAACCGAAAAAGTGGTATACTGCGTTGGCACAGACTGAGTTTGCTTACAATAGTTCAGTTTATCGTACTACAGGCATGACACCTTTTGCTGTTGTTTATCGGAAAACATCTGCCCATGCTTTAGATTTGCCGACATTGCTAAAGGAGAAAGACAACAGTGTAGCAGCTAAGCACATGGCGAGAGAATTGATGATCTACTACGAAAACAGTTCGAATGAAGATTAAGGAGTCTAATGCTAAGTACAAGCGAGCGGTGACAAGCATCGCTAGGAGAAGTTTTTTTCTTTGTTGGTGATCAAGTTATGGTGTTCCTGCGGCGAGAGAGATTCCCAGTTGGCCAGTACAACAAGTTGCAATCCAAGAAATATGGGTCGTATTTTATTGAGAGGAAGATTAATGATAATGCCTATGTTGTTGGTTTGCCTACTAGTATGAAAATATCCAAGACATTTAATGTAGTGGATATTTTTCCATTCTATCCAGATGATGAGCCTTTGTATCTAGAATACTCGAGGTCGAGTTTTTCTCAGGTGGGAGAGAATGATGTCGTGTCAGTTGCAGATGCTTTGAGGGACTGTAACTTTTGATCTAGGAACTCGATTGATTATTATAATACTTTTTTGGAAATGGCGTTTCGTGCTCTACATCTATTCTAAAAGCTTTGCTCTTCGGAATTGGGTTTTACGGATCCAAATTCCTTCCTTTTAGGCTTCATCGGTAGCTTTTATTTTATTGTCCAGTTTTAGGGTATTTTCGTAATTTTTATTGCGTTTAAAGTTATAGAAGGATTAGGCATTTAAGAGTCATAGAAGGATTAGAGTTTCTGATGGACTATATAAAGACATGATTAGGGTTGTAATCATAATCAATTATTATCAATTTATTCAAAATTTTGATTTTTCAAAAACTTTGAGGATTCTTCCTTGTTTGAGCATTTACGCTGCGTCAAACCTGATAAGGCTCACATAAAGGAAACAATGATTTGACTTTCAAAATCTTTCCAAACTCTTGTAATATTCTTAAGGAGCTACACTTGAAAGAATGTACAGGTCCGTGACCAAGGGCTTAGATTGCTTTGGATTCCGTATGCTTCGTATTTTTACAAGTAATTATAAGTGGTAGGAATATCCTCATGTTATTTAGTTAAATAGTGCTAGTTAGAAACAACTTAATTAGCTTCTTTTGTTGGTATTTACGTTGTCAATCTGGGAGTGTAATTATCTTGAGAACATCTTTGCATTTTCTTGAATCCACAATTGTCCCAATGAATATAATTATAGCTTTAGTTTATCCCTTTCTTTGATCAATTTTAACTATTGTTCATGCACGTAAACATACACACACTGCATAATGAGCTCAAGAGGATCTGAAGGGTTGGTTGGCCGAGTAATAGAATCCATTAACTAAGAAAAACATCTCACTTTGACGCAAGCATTATATCACTTTATGCATTTACAATGCCATCATTCCAGAAGGAAATACCACTTAAATAAAAAATGTTCCATAATTTAGTGAATCCAGAATGGTTAATGCTAGTGAAATCAACAATTAAGTATTGCTTTTTGAACTACATAAGTTCCAGACTAGTACGTATTACAATTAAGGGGGAATGAAGGAAATTAGGCATTCACACTAGAACAAGCACATTAGAACAAATCTCAGGTCTGAAAATCTTTAACGGATCAGCTTGACCTTCTCTGTGTAGTTAATGCTAGTGAAATCATCAGTGAAGTTTTGCTTTCTGAACTACATAATCTTTCTGAACTACATAAGTTCCAGACCAGTACGTATTACAATTAGGGGGGAATGAAGGAAATTAGGCCTTCACACTAGAACAAACACATTAGAACAAATCTCAAGCCCAAAAATCTTTAACGGATCAGCTTGACCTTCTCTGTGTGGTTAACAACAATCTCAAGCCCCAAAATCTCCTAGTCCTCTGGCTCAGCCCAACACGATGATGCTAGCCTGATAACTATTGTTGTTAGCGAACTCACACAAAGGTAGGTACTCCTTCCAAGATCTGCCAAACTCTAATACAAGCCCGCAACATGTCCTCGAGTACCTGTATCAACTTCTTAATCTGTTGGTCGCTTTGAGGATGGAAAGCTGTGCTAAACTGTAGGCGCGTACCATACTGCTCCTACATACTCCACCACATCTTAGACATATATGTAACATATCTATTTGATGTGATAGTCAATGGTACCACGTGCAGCTTAATAATCTCTCTCTTAAACAATACGCTTAACTGATTAAATGTGTAATGTGATATCGTTGGAAGAAAATGAGCAGACTTAGTTAGTCTGTCAACTATCACCATTTCAAATCATGTCTCCTAGTAGTCCTCGGCAATTCTCTGATAAAGTTCCTGGCGATGTCTTCCCATTTCCATCGTGGAATGAGAAACGGTTGCAATAATCCTTTAGGTCTACAATTGAGCCTTCAATGACGAACCCTACAGTGACTCTTTCATCCCAGGCCACCAGAAGTGTCTCTGCATATCATTGTACATCTTGGTCTTGCCTGGATGAACGGTAAATCGGGAACATACTGACTCCTGAAGTATCTCATCTCTCAGATCAGGAACCTCTGGTATCCACAATATGCCCCTGTATCTCAGACACTGATTCGATGTCTCTGACCAGTCCATACAGTCTGTACTCTGCGCCAAGTCATTGAATCTTGGATATAACCGGTCAGCCCTCTGCCTCAAACACTCTCTGTATAGACATGGTCTGTACTCACATCTGAGCACATATCATCACCTGAGTATCGGTAGGAATATCTTACTGACTCGGTAGGAATCCGTACTCATACATCGGCATCCCTAGTCGGTCTCCTACTCAGTGCATCTGCAATTACATTAGCTTTTCCTAGGTGGTACTTTAGGGAAAAGTCGTAGTCTTTCAAGAACTCCAACCATCTGCGTTGTCTCATATTCAATTCCTTTTATGTGAATAGGTACTTCAGACTCTTGTGATCAGTGAAAAGTGTAATCTTCTCTCCATACAGATGATGCCTCTACATTTTCAGCGCAAATACGACTGCTACCAGCTCCAGATCATGTGTAGGGTATTTTTTCTCATGTATCTTCAGCTGTCTCAAGGTGTAAGCCACAACACTAATGCCTAATATCAACACACAACCAAGACTCGCATGAGAAACATTTGTATACACTAGCAATTCATGTCCAGCCTTTAGCAATACTAACACTGGCGCAATAGTCAATGACTTCTTCAACTGAGGGATGCATATTCGCACTTCTTTTTCCACTTAAAAACGATGTACTTCTGTGTCAATTGGTAATCGGTGAAGCGATCTTCGAGAAATTCTTCGTAAACCGATGATAATAGCCTGCAAAACCCAGAAACTCCTGATCTCTGTTACTGACGTAGGTGCTGGCCAATCCATAGTCACTTGAACCTTAGTCGGATCTACTACAATCTCTGCTGCTCCAACAACATGACCTAAAAACTTGACCTCAGCAAGCCAAAATTCACACTTACTGAACTTGGCGAAAAGTTGATGCTCCCTCAAAGCTTGCAATGTCTCTTTGAGGTGTTGTTCGTGATCCTCTCGAGCCCTTGAATAAATTAGAATGACGTCAATGAAGACATCACGAAACAGTCTCGAAACTTTGTGCATCAAATCCATGAACATGGCGAGGCATTAGTCATCCCTAATTCTAAGCTGATGATACCGTGAACTGGTAGTGTCCGTATCTGGTGCTGAATGTTGTCTTGGACCTATCTTCATCCCTAATTCTAAGCTAATGATACCGTGGTCTCAGGTTTATCTTGGAGAAAAAACTTGGTCTCAGGTTTATCTTGAGAGAAAAACTACGCTCCTCTCAGTTGATCAAGCAAGTCAACTATTCGCGACTTAAGAGACTATAGCTGGGTGTCGGGCGTGCATGTAGAGACATGAACAGGATCGAACTGGGGTATTTTTAGGACTTTAAGGTACGGTTTGAGGTGTTTAAACCCCAATAGAAACACATCTCGAGTATCTAATGATTTCAGTGCTTTCTTGTTGTACATTCCCATATTATATCATTGCTTGCTTCGGGTTATCGGTTGATTGGTTTGATTTCGCCGTCAGAGGTTATTTGGGGTGGTGTGGTACAGGATTTGGCACACTAAGCCATTGCACAAACTCAAGTGAAAGGCCATTAAAGGGGTGGGAGAGGTCCCCCTGGTGGGATCCTTGTATCCGAGGTATGTTCTAGTCTACCATGCGTCACACATCCCTCTAGTTTTATCGGTATTATTGCAATTTTATTTGGTTACATTGGTGTTATCCGGTGCTCATCTAGTTCATGGTTGTTACCTATGCATACGTTGATTACAGTTACCTGTTATTATTGCATGTTTGGTTAACTTATTTGTTGGCTTCTATTATTATATGCTTGATGGTTTTTTTTGGGAGTTTACTCACTGGACTCGTCATCTATATTTATTCAAATGACTGAGTGTAGGCCCGAGTACGAGCAGAGGCAAAGAGATCCTGGTGACTACCTCTGATTGTCTATAGTTTAGGACCTACTCGTAAGTGTTTATTTTTTATATTATTTTTCTATTGGGTATCAGGGGACTTTTGAGAGACTTATACATGTATATACACTTTACTTTTGAGTTACATTGTTGTCTTATATACGGTGTACATTATGTCGGGTTTTCCACACTAGGATAATACTCTGTTATGAAATGAATTTATATTCATTTTCATGCTATTCATGTCGATTAAGACTTTCGCTGTTAAAATACTAGTTATTTACTTACAAGTCCGTAAAACACAACCAAATGTCAATTGAATAACTCAATCGAATAATTGGCGAACCTAAGTGAAAAAAGGCTAACTGATGAAATGACGAATAGCCGGTTAACTATAACTAACACAAGACAAGTTTGCATGAACTTCAAGAAAATTGATGTGGCAATGGACGTCAGAGGTGCGTGGGAACCAGCAGGTCAATGACAAGCAGGTTTGTGGGGCCCGCGATGAACCACGTGGCGGGCCTCTGGATTTAGGGGCCGCCACATTGGTATCATAGCGAGGTTCAATGGAGCCTCAGTAAAAAGTTTAATGAAAGAGCATAAAACTTAACAAACAAATCTTAGATGTGGAAATCCAATTTACTTGCCCTAAAAATCTAGTTGGAAAGTGATTTAGAGGCGGGTAGCGTTAGAGTTATATACGTGTTATGTTTTAAATGTATATTACTTACGATACACATATATATATTGAGGCTGATTTGGCCCACGTCTTTCAATGCAGATTGATTGTAACTGTAAGTATAACCGTTTCACAATAGAAAAAGGTCGTTCTGACTTTCCGTTTGGGATTGGTTGGGGCTCTGCCACCCCAGATTTTCCTGATCCTATTGGAATAAACCAAATTAGATTTTCTGCATTCAATGATTAATTCACCGTTACCATTAGTGTATTATATCTTGGGATTCTTTTCAAAGGCTCTGTTGTTGACTTGTGCCTCAAGAATATCCCAAACCAACCGACAGGATTTCCCCGATTTCCAGCAATACAGAACCTAATAAATCCAAAACTTGAGTCGATATTCTTGTTTTGATCAACTTCAAGTTTTCCGTCCTTAAAAGGGATTCCTAATTAGGTTGTGGGTTTTTTTTTCGGTTGAATTTGAGTTAGCAAATGCAAATGGGTGTGTTTCTGAAATGTGGTGGTAGTATGTTTAGATTCCTTGCGAAATTCCACACCACCATAAGGCCGCCTCAGAGCACCAGCAAGTTGTGCAGCAGAAGCCTCCAGCAATTGGAGAATAAGAAATGCTGCTATAATTTAATCCAGTTGGAGAAGTTGAGCACGTGGGAGTGTGGAAGTGGTGATAGTTGGAAGAATATTGAAGAGTTGAGAGGTCTGAGTCTCCTGGATGGATCTCTGTACATAACAATAAAGGGATTTAGGAGAGAAGATGACCATCTTCATCTTCACGATGTGGAGGAGAAGGAAGAGGTATTGACCAATAAAACTAATCTTTCCCGCTTAGTCATTGATTTCGATATTGACGGTGATGACGTTGAAAGTGGTTGTTATGGTTGTTATGAACAAGTGTTGCGAATTCTGAAGCCTCCCTCCAACATTGAAGCATTAGCTATATGGAGGTATAAAGGGAGGAGGTTTCCGAAATGGATGGAGATGAGGTCATTTCCAAGACTGGAGAAAATCCAATTGATATTTATGTGGAATGTAGAGGAATGGGGGTGGAATTGGAGACACAGTCTTCCTCTTCTTGAAGAGTTAAAGATTCATCATTGCTACAGTCTGAAGAGTTTACCCCAAGAATTAGGAGACCTCACAGCCCTAAAAAAAATGTTTGTTTGGAAATGTTATGAGCTGATTTATGTCCCACGACTTAACACCGGCCTTGAAATCTTAGAAATCACGGAATGCTTTGAGTTAGAGTCACTGCCACAGTTGCATCTCATCACTTCTCTTAGGGAGTTGATCATTTTGTATTGTCCTAAACTGAAATTTGTGTTCCACGGACTGCGGCATCTCATCTCTCTCGAGGTTTTAACTATCAAAGAATGCCCATGGGTAGTAATACCAAAGGGGGAATTGGACCAACTTGTTGCTCTTCGGGGTAATTCCGATTTTTTTCACATAGATATTGATGAGAAGCTCATCCATGATCAGGAGGACTCAACAACAACTTCAGAAACCAGGTCACTTCTACTTCCACTTCTACTTGTGTGTATATGTTTTTCATTTATTTCTTCACTTGTTCATATATTGAATTGGCAGAGGAAACGACGACGACGACGTTTCAGCTTGACTTCTCTTGCTCCTGCCATTCATATTCCTGATGTAGCGGGTACTTGTTTTTTTTTTTTCCTCTTCTCTGTGTGTATATATTATGATGCTTGATATTCTACTTGTGATTAAATTACTTTCAAATTAATAATGAAATCAATAATCACATATTCAGATCACAAGAAGAAAGCATCAACATATTGGACTGCCTTTGATCAATTGGCCCGACGCCACGCCCCAAATTTGCCTCATCCTTTTGGAAGCATTCAAGGGTTTCGCCATTAATTATAACTACTGCTACTATCCTATTTATATATCAATAAATCTACTTGGACTCATAAGGAGGTTTTTAATTTTTTTTGTACATATTTAAGGGGTATAATAAGAATTTTATAAGTGATTATGGTTGTTTCATTAATTGCTCGAGGGTGTATTTGAAATTAAAAAAAGTTTTGAGTCCGGACTCACGAGTCCAAATAGCACTACCCTTTATATATTAATCCTAAGGCCTGCTTTTCTTACAAGTTGTTTAATGTTTTTTTTTTTGTAAGAGAAATCAAAATTTCATTAATCATTCATGGCTCAATACAGGACCAGACATAAAATCAAGTACATTGATTTGCTAATCCTATGTGTGCAAACAAACTACCATTAGTTTTTTTTTCTTCAAAATTGAAACAGTTTGACATTCAGAGACTGCTCTCTACAATATTGAAACTCATTTCAATACACAAAAGTATTAGAACCACAAAATGAATAATAAAACTTCTGAACAAAGAGAAAACATATAAAAGACTTCCAACTAGAGAAGAAAATTAACTATAAAGTAAAAATTAAAGACAAGCCAATCTAGCACGCTGCACAAACCCACGCAACACTATTGATGAAGATGCACCGTAACAAGGATGAATCAATCTCTACAAATCTGATTAGGTCTGTTGTTTATTGAATGAACAAAGAGCAAAAGAGATTTGATTGTAACCCCCACCGATCGTTGAGAATATCAGCGGTGGTTCAAGAATAAAAATTACTAAAGTGAATAAAAAAAAAGAATTTTAGGGTTTTGGAGAAAGGAGAGGTGGCTCTTCCACTATTGTGTTGTTTAATGTTCTCCATGTGATTTGATGGCTGCCGGTAATTAATTACTTGTATGAATTCAAAGTAGATATGGGACACAACTGCTTTGGATACTACTTTTAAATTCTAAAACTTGTATAGGCCTTAATGTGGTTCTTCATTGCAATATATTTTCTATATTCCAAATATGCTTCCTCATCAACTACTAGTCCAAGCCATCGATTCTTCAACCAACAAAATTCGGAAGCTGAGACGGAGTCCTGGCCCAGCATTGGTCTCAAACAAAAAATATGAACATGTGAGTGCCACATTCTTTAGGAAAAGTAGAAAATCAACTGTGCAATAAGTTAAGTTGCAAATTCTTCTAAAGAAATTGAATCAATGTTCTGTATTTTTTACATTTCCTTATGATGTTCCTATGAAACTGTTCCTGCTAAAATGTTGTTCAATTTACTTTATTTCTTGTTTTCTGTTGCATCCCAAATATGATTCATTTTACTTGGAGAAAAATTGTTTCAACAATTTTCTTTTATAATCTCACTGAACCAGTAGCCATTTCCATTAATTGTTACTATGCTAGCTGTGAAAATTAGATGTGTTTGCCTAGAACTCGTGCTTGATCTGCATCCATTTCAGTAAATAATCCCAAGACGGGTAGTGCCATTGATCTGCATGAGAACTGACCGAGAGGACAAGAGGATATGGAAATGGGACCCATCGAAGTTGTTCATTGTCAAGTCTTGCTTCTATAATTTGTGTTTTGAATTGTCGAGCACTCCATGCACGGCTTATAGGACAATTTGGAAAGCACCGGGGACTATAAAATCACGGGTTCTCGCATGGCTTGTTTGGAAATTAAAGGTAAAGTTAATGTGGCAAATGTGTTGCAAAATCGATGTCCATATCTTTATCTCTCTCCATCATGGTGTGTTCTTTGCAAACGAGATAATGAAACAATTGATCATGTGTTTCTTCAATGCTCAGTATCACATCGGATTTGGAAGGAGATGATCTCCGAGCTGGGGTTGATTGGAAGAACGCCTAGAAGTTTACATGATTGCTTGGATGATGGAGAGGCTCACACTTTGAAAGGCCGAAGAGGGATCCTATGGCTGTCGGGGATTTTAGCTTTAATTTGGTCCATATGGGAGGAAAGGAACAATAGAATTTTTCATGATAGGGAACGTACTTGGGTGGAAATTTGGGAATCAATTAAGAGACGTGTTGCGTCTGTTTTGTTTGGACATAAAAACTACAATGGGAAGGGCTGGACAGAACTAACTGGAGATTGGAAACGGCTTTACTGACAATGGAGGGCCAAAGCACTGATACTTATTTTCTATACAAGTACATCAAACAATTTTTGGCATTGGCTCTAGTAAGTGATGAATTAATGTGACTATTGTGGAGTATTGGTCTCCCGGTCAGATATGGCGGAGTGTATAGTTGGGTTTGAGGGCACCGATGAGCAAGGTTGGCATGGATAATTGGGGTTATGGTATTTCTAGCATATCTATCACAACTGCTGCGCCGTCCTTTCTTACGTCGGTTACTGCCTAAGTTCGGTAATTAAGTACGGGGAAAGGGGGATTTAGGGTTTAGGGTGAGCTAGGCACGGGTGAGGACAAGGGCAACAAGTGGATAAGATTGGGAATGGGATTAGATAACTTCTTAAGGGGTCACCGGGGAGTTGATGTGGTTGGCCTCTCTCTTTTTTCTGTTTTGAGTGAAAGGTAGTTACAGTACACTGCTTTTTCTTTTTTTTTTTTTTTTTTTTTTTTTTTTTTTTTTTTTTTTTTTTTTTTTTTTTCTCTTTTCTTTTTTCTTTTTGCTATGAAAAGGTGTGGTTTGCATAGATATAGATATATACTTTTGTATCTTTGGGTGTGGAACAAAAATTCCCATCCTATTTTCTCATTACATAAAGAATAATGAGATATCTCTTTCGATCAAAAAAAAAAAATGCATGAAGCTCGGCCAACACTTCAAAGAGCTAAAGCGAATTTGTGAAGAGTGGAAGGAAACAAAGACAAACAATTGAGGCTATAGATTAGGTTTGTTTTTATATGCTTAGATATTTTTGGTGTGGTGCGCATGTATTTAATATTTCATAAACTGCAATATTTGACATTGTGTTTTTTTCCATGTTTCTGTGATCATGTAGCTTTAACATTGTCCTGCAGAGGTCTAACAGATTAGGTCAATCATTCCGATTTGCGGATGACAAAGAAGTCGTTGAAATTGGTTGTGGTTGTTTTCTCTGGAGAGGATTCAAGGATGCTTTTGAAGTACAACACAATCACAAATAAGATTCACTTCAACTGCAAAAACTCCAATCCCTTGATAACCAGTGAATTCAACGATTCCATTGGAAGGTGAGTCACTAAACCTCATTTCAGTTTTCATTTCTATAAGATCTTTTCATAACTTTTTGCAACAAATATTTTGAAAAAAACAATGGTGAACTGGTTGATTAGCATTAGTTCCTTGTTCTTTTAATTTGTTTTTCTTGTTGGTTGAACTTCAAATTACCATATACTACTAATAGCTTTTTTATTTTGTTCTCATTTGATCAGAGAGCTTCTAATTATAGTGACATTGGATTTCAAGAGTGTGACGACCCCATTTCCACAACCTTAAACTGGGCCCCACCCGGTCTAGACTTACGTGGACCTTGAGTCAACTCTCGCACAGTCAACTCAAGCCTAGTCAGCCTTCCTAACCATTTTCCTTTTTTTAATGTGTTATGCAAATTAAGCAATATTATAACAATTTAAATGAGTTATTCAAAATAGTGAATTATTAGAATTATAGCAGAAGCAGCTAAACCTCAAACTAATCGAATAATTTCCAAGACACAAATCAAGACAACCTAGAGTGTGGAAACCCTGCATATGTATACCATCATCAAATATATCAAGTCAAAGGAGAGTAATATCAAAGTATACATGTCCCAAGATCTCTCAAAACCCATAAACCTAGTGTGATCAAAACAACATACATACATAATACAAAAATGTCAAACCTACATCAGTCAAGGATGGAGAACCGCTCTAGTATCCTCAAAGTAAGTCACCCAACTGAGGAGCCTTTCCCTTGCTTGACTGCGAATCTGCACTTAGTCAAACACAAGAGCCCAGGTAAGTAACGTTAAGCGGGATGTGTACAACATTTCGAAATAAATAAGCAGTTTAATTCATGCAGATAGAAAGAAAGGTACAAGGAACGCATGAATAAATAAAGATTGTAAATAAATCAGAGCAATCGAAATATGAGTGTCCAGGAATCAAAACAGAGAGGCGCAAGTAATCCTGACCAAACGGTCGTTGAATCGAGGGATACCCTACAAGACTTGGGTTATAGGACATGGTCAATACCCAACAAGCCATAAACCCACGCGGATGAGAGACTTCCTGGTAATCCAACTAAGCACTCTCACCCTGTTAACCAGTAACCAGTGCAATGCATCCCGAGTCATGGCTCTGGCATATTACCTCAGATAACCCGTCCTTTCAAGGATCATTGTTGACTCACTTGCCCTCGAACAACTCAATAAGAATGAAATTCCAAAATAGGGATACAACAACAATAATAATTTTTTTTTGATAAAAAAAATAATAAATTAAAGTTCACAAAAATAATTGTATAATTTCTTATTGGTTTACTTACCTGTATCCGAGCTAATACGCACTCAACTGCCCTGATACTCTGTCAAATCAAATCCCCGTATGCTAGTTCATGAATCACACCCCTGGTATTCATTTAATTAAAATTTTCATTAATTTTTTCTCAATTTTTTTTTAATTTTCCATAATTTTATTTATTTACGCTATTGGATCAATTTCTCAGGTATTTGGTCGTATTCAGACCCATATGGACACCCGAGAGATCCCTAAAGTTTTTTCAAAAATTATAAAATTTTTGTTCAAAAACTGGGTTGGACGCCGTGGGTGACGCCGCGTGGTGTAAACCCCTCGCGCCGTCCCCCCAAAATGTGGATTGGGTGTCCACTGCCTTAGACGCCACGGGTGGCGCTGTGGGGTATAACCCCCTCACGACGCCTGTCACGGTGCCCCAACCAAAGTTGTCCCTTCCCTGCGTGTCGTGGCAGACGTCGTGGGGTTCTTGAACTCCACGGCGCCCCTGGCGACGCAATATGCAAAATTTGAATACCATGAGAAAATTAACAGGGCATCAGCGCTCATGGTTTGGATGGGACCAAGGAGAAAAAAAGCCCTATGGATCATGTGACTTTCGGTCTATGGGGGAGTGTTGAGGATGGTGGACCGAAAGTTAGTCCCACATCAATTAAATATAACTTCATAATGAAATACATAATCAATTAACTCCTCCCAACTAGTACTGAGGCTTTTTGAGATAAAACCCACACCTAAAGTTAAAGGTGGTTAAGTTAGGGAAAGTATTGGTGCTAACGGAGGAGATCCACGGGCTCGTGCATGCGTGTGCGGCATGACCATGAGAAAATTAACAAATTGAATTAGAAGAACAATTTGAATTTTATTGAGAATGTCTCTCGATGTGTTGTGAGAGTCCATATGATCTAATATTTATATAGGTACAATATTTACAATAAGGAAAGTGATTGTTAGAGATACAATAAGGAAAGTGGTCGTTAGATATACAATAAGGAAAGTGACCGTTAGAGATATAATTTGAATTCTTTCCTTATTCTCTCAAGGTTTGATGTCATTTGTATATGTCTCCATATCCTCCCGCAAACTTGGCCGAGGTTGAAGGCAAAGTTTGGTGCGAAAATAAACTAAGGTAGCTTTAGGAAATGGCTTAGTAAATATATATGCTCTTTGATTAGTTGAGGAAACATGTCGAGTAATGAGAAGGCCTAATGCAACGCGTTCACAGGTAAAATGGTAATCCAACTCAATGTTTGTTGCAAGCATGGAAGACAGGATTAACTGTCATGTATAAAGGCATTAAGGTTGTCACGGTAGAGAACTGGTGGATTGGATTGAGGTACACAAAGATCACGTAAAAGAAAAGCAAGCCATATAAGTTCAGCTACGGTATGGGCGATAGGACAATATTCCACTTTCGTGCTTGGACGTGGAATCGTATGTTGTTTTACAAGAATCTATATTGAGGGCCTATATGTCAATAATGGGCACTGGGTAACAGATCACTACTCTTCCAACAGTCAGTCTTGCAGTTCTACAAGAATCTATACATAGAGGAAGAATTTACATTTACAGGGGTCCCCTGGCCAATACTGTTTTTAGAGGTGTCGGATGATGAGAGGACACACCTTGTCAAAGCAATTGACCCAACTGAAGTCTGTGATGCTATGTTTGAGATGGGAGCCTTTAAAGCTTCAGGACCAGACAGATGGAGCCCTATTTTTTTTCAAAAGCAATGGAGTGTCGTTGGCGAGTCAATTATCGAGTGTGTGAAAGGATTCTTAACTCATGGCATTCTCCCGACTTCGTTGAATAACACTCTATTTTTACTAATCCTAAAAACTCATCCTCCAACTTGTTTTGCAGGTCTCCGCCCAATAAGTCTTTGTAATGTAGTCTATAAAACTATCACAAAACTCATTGCCAACATGCTTAAGCCGCAAATGGAGAGAAGGATATCGAGGATGCAATCTAGCTTTGTACCTGGTCGGAACATCAGAGATAATACCATCATCATTCAGGAGGTGATACACCCAATGCGGCGCAAGACAGGAAGGAGCGGATAGAGGACCATAAAGATAGATCTTGAAAAAGGCGTATGATCGGTTAAGGTGGTTCTTCATCAAAAAAGCACTAGCAATGCTCCCCATCCCTGAAAGTTTACAACAAATAATCATGACTTGTATTTCATCAAGTAGGATGCAGATCTTATGAAATGGGTGCTTATCTGAGTCTTTCATTCCTTCAAGAGGTATTAGGCAAGGAGAACCTCTTATGTATGGAGGTTCTATCGCAGGGCATTCAGAGAGCAGTGGACGATGGTCAATGGCGAGGCATCCGTATGGGAAGATCGGGGCCAATACTATCTCATCTTTTCTTCGCAGATGATATGTTCCTCTTTGTGGAGGCCACCCCAACTCAAGTTGGTGTCATAAGAGGAATTTTACAGGCTTTCAGATCAAGCTCAAGCCAGAGAGTCAATCACCGAAAGACCAAGATATATTTCTCAAAGAATGTATCAAACAACATGAGGAAAGAGATCAGTGAATGATTCAGTTTTGGAATGACAAATAACCTGGGCAAATACCTAGGCTTCCCAACGTTACATGATAGAGTATGCAAAAACACTTACAAGGAAATAATTGAAAAGGTGTGAAACAAACTATCGAGTTGGAAGGTGAACAGTTATCGTTGACATGGCGATTAACTCTGGCGAAGGCGTCTTTACAAGCGATACCAAGTTTTCTTATGTAATCAACTCATTTGCCAGCACGCATATGCGATGAGATTGATAAATTAGCTAAGACATTTGTTTGGGGATCTTCGGCTGAAAAAAAGTAAATGCATCTCGTCAATTGGGATGTTTCATGCTCAGCCTAGAACACAGGAGGACTGAGACTACGGAAGGCTCAAAATCAAAATCAGACGTTCATACTTAAATTGTGCTGGAAGTTTTACACTGGGGAGGAACGTCTCTGGGTCTGAGTCCTAAAAGAAAAATATTACAGAGGGGAGGAAAGGAAACTGAATGGCCCGAAGGCTCAGCCATTGTCAATGGTTTGGAGAAACATGAGAAACAATTGGGAGATATTCAAATCAGGACTCACGTAGAGCCTAGGGGTTGGAAATGATGTTTTATTTTGGAAAGATAAGCGGGTGGAGAATTTAGTAGAACTCTCGCATTACGCCATCAATAACCTTGAGGAATCCGATTGGACGGAGCATGTGTCCAGCTTCGTTACGAGTTCGGGG
This sequence comes from Stephania japonica, assembly GCA_039657345.1. NCBI lineage: Eukaryota > Viridiplantae > Streptophyta > Magnoliopsida > Ranunculales > Menispermaceae > Stephania > Stephania japonica. The sequence continues at coordinate 43,496,771 of CM077562.1, forward strand.
ACCTGGGACTTTGCCATATTACATTAGCATTTGTCATTGGAGGTATGTGAAAAGATCAGAGCTATCCCAATTCCTAATCATCGGAGGGGACCAGACCGGATCAATTAAATGTATAATAAGAAAGGTGTTTTTACAATGGCAAAAACATATGTCTTAGTCATGGAGACGCACTACCAATTAACACCAAGACATTGGGATTTCATCTAGAAGTGGAGTGGCCCTCAACAGATTCGTACCTTCCTATGGCTTGCTTTACACAATCGATTGTTTACGAATGTCTTATGTTATAAAAGGAATATAAGGGAGAATGAGATTTGTGATCGATGTCGTGAAGATGATGAATCCACCTTACATGTTTTAAGGGATTGCCAACTAGCTCGCCAAATTTGGAAACCCCTACCCCAAATGATATCATATCCACTCTTCTATACATCAACATTAGTGGATTGGCTAGTGTCGAACCTCACTCAGAAAAACCATCGCAAGAAGGTAATATTTGGTGTCTCCTGTTGGAAGTTGTAGTCCTGGAGAAATAACACTATGTTTGAGAATCGATCTGATACAGGATATGAGGTCACGCGATCCATTATTTACAGAACTGAAGAAATCCTCCGTTCGAAAGGTTTGTGGTCGACCTCGAGCCAGACTTTATAAAGAAGAAAGCATTGCCATTATGTAGCACCAGAGGATGGGTGGCTGAAAATAAATTGTAATGGAGCGGTACGAGGGGAGGATGGGGAAGCCACAACGGCAGGAGTGATACGGGGGATGAAATCAAGCAGCATTTCAGGCAAAGTTTGGTCGGTGTTCACCTCTTTGCATCGAACTATGAGGAGTTAAATATGACTTGCAACTGGCATGGGATAAAGGATGTAGAAAACTCGTTGTGGAGCTAGACTTGCAGGAAGTAATTGATCTTATTTTGGACTCAACACAAAGCCAATTTCGAGATCCATTTATTCATGATATTCTAAGGGAGACGGACAAGGAGTGGAGTGCAGTTTTCAGCCATACATTTAAAGAGAATAATGCCTGTATAGACCACATGGCCAAGGAAGCTTTTCAATGTGATGTTGATTTTAAGATTTGAGAATATATTCCCAATCATATTTTCATGTTACTAAAGCAGGATATCCTGCAGCTACAGTTGTAATCTAGTCCGGATTTAGTCTTTGCTAATAAAAAAAGAAATGGTAGGTTATTTTTTTGCGCACTATGATATAAGATTGGAACCTAAATAGGTGCAATAACCAGTTGTGGAACATTTAGTAGTAGGACAACATGCCCAATCTACATAAAAAAACAACAAAGATTAAGAGTAGTGTTGCTAGTTAAATGCATACCAAAATTAATGGAGCCTTTGACATATCGCAAAATGCGACGAACCATTTTTAAATTACCACAAGTGGGTGTGCATGAATTGAGAAACAAAATTAACACTGAAAGAAATATCTGGACGTGTTAGAGTCAGGTATCGTAAAGCACCAACAATACTTCTATAGAAGGTTGAGTCTTCTAATTAATAATTTATCATTGGTACGACTCTTTGCTTTTGGCTCCATCGAAGTGCTCACAGGTTTGCAATCAATCATTTGTGCTTTGTCAAGGATGGTATGTACATAATGAAATTGAGAAAGAAATAGACCATTGTTAGTTTGTTGAACCTCAATGCCAAGAAAATGATGTATGCATCCAAGATCTTTCATAGCAAACTCAAAATGTAGAAATTTAACAAAATCATCTAAGAGTTGTGAGCTAGAGCCTGTGACAAGCATGTCATCAATACAAAGAAGAAGTATTAGTGTTCCTTGGGAAGAATGCAAAATAAATAATGATGAATCAGCTAGACTACAAAAGAAACTGTGCTTAAGTAGAAAAAGACTAAAACAATCAAACCAAACTCTTGGTGCCTGTTTGAGACCATATAGAGCTTTTTGAAGTTTACAAACATGCGAAGGATATGTAGGATCAACCATTCCTAGTGGTTGCTCCATATAAATGTTCTCTGAAATCTCACCATGCAAAAAGGCATTTTTTTACATCAAGTTGTCTAATTTCCCAATGACGAACAAGAGCAAGACTAAGGAGCAATCTAATAGTGCTTGGTTTGATGACCGATGAAAATGTTTCAATGTAATCTAAACCATCAATTTGGTTATACCCCTTAGCTACTAATCGAGCTTTTAATCGATCAAGACTACCATTAGCTTTTAGTTTGGTGTTAAAACCCCTTTAGAGCCTATGTGTAACGGCCGAAATCACTAATACTGAATTAGTCCGTAATTAAGGGTCAATGACCTGTGACGTGTCCCGAGAGCGAGTACGTGATCCAACACTCAGCACAAAAACTGAGAAATATATTATTTTTAATTTGATGGATGCCTAGTGTATTATATGTGTGTACTTTATACCTGGAGTTTTATTTAATTCGTTTGTTCGTTGATTCGAGACGCGAGCAGAGACACGCCTCGAGATGTGTGTAGGTGTGAGAACCAGATAGTTTGACATTGTGAGTACAAACTTTAGTCTTTCAAATTGATGTAACAAGTACACGTATTACTTAGTCCATGTCTAACTTAATCAAATTGAAAAAAAAAATGATGTAATTTACACTCTTATGACATTAAAAAAGTAATTAAATCTCCTATGGTTCATGTTCTAAATATGATGAAAAATAATGGCATATGTTAAGTATTTGTACATGGGTTGCATGGTAAATACATAGAAGATCTAAGGGGGAAAATAGTCCTTTCACTCTTTGAGTGACACTTGTCACCATGAGAATAAAGATGGAGGACTTTGATTTGAAGATAATAGAGCTACATTTGCCTAGTTAATCACATTTTAATGACTCCGACGTATATGTGAATGAGATTAAGACTTAATCATAGTCATTGCTCTACTTGGAAAACATGGAGAAAACTTTGGGAAAAGCTCATGAATTGCTAGAAATGGAGTTACAATGGTGAAAATAGAGACTTTAAAGCATAATTTGGGTGTTTGAGGAAGAGACCAAGGAAGCTTTGGTGGTGCTGAGTTTAATTTGGTAGAATTAAAAGCTTAGGTAAGTTCTCTCATTTGTTCCTCAATTCTCTCAATTTTCACTAATTTTCCAAGGTTTTTTTTAATATATAGAAGAAACCATGGCAACAGAGTTCTAAATTAAAGACGATTTTAATGGGTTCATTAGAATTCATAAATGTAGGAGAATAACTCTCTCTAGCTGTCTATGAATCTGTCACACTTTTAGTGTGTTTTCTTCATGAAATGACATCATAAATTCATGAAAAGGAAGAGTAATTGTAAGGGGCAACACTTGCTGAACCTTTGGAGCGTTCATTTGGGTCTATTGGAACTCATGGAGAGTTACAAATCAAGTTATGTTCAGTTGTCACATATTTTATTGTATCTAAACTACAAAATGAGACTATAAATGATCAAAATAATGAGTTTTAACAAGGAACACCATAGCTGAACCTTGCCATGTACTTAGTGATGTTTTTGAGATTATTAGAAACCATTTGTTTAGGTTCATTTGATAATTCAAGTTTTTGAAACGAGCTTAAGATGCAAGGAAATGACAGTTCGCATAACTTTTTATACACTTATGTGAATTAGCTAATTTTCGGATATGTTGTTGATCAATATATTAGATAGCTTAACACCAAAAATTACGATTTTTTGGTATCTATTTTGGGAGTTATGAATTTTCTAAATTGTTATCCTATGTTGTTGTCAATTGAGGCTGATTGGGTGTTTTGCGTATAAGTCCTTCGTTGGTCATCAGAATTGAGCAAGCCTTACCTTTTCAAAAAGTTAAGAAGTATATCTTCAACTTTTCCGCAGGGTGTGTTATCCAAATTCTGATGTTTAGATGCTCGAAAATGTCCTGCAACAGTTCAACTAGAAAACAAATTGAATTAAACACCATTTACTTAGAAAAAAATTAGTGGAAAAAGGGAATTCGAGTCGCGGGACTTGAACGGGACTTGGGATAGTGTTCTACGATGATACTAGGACTAGTCTTGAATTATAATTGATTAAGAGTACTTAATGTTCCAATGTAGATTCGCCCAAAAGCACTCTAGGAGACTCGGGAGTTCGATATCGAGTTTTGAGGCGTCGGGAGGCCGATTGAACTAAGAATCTTTGCGTGAAATGTGAGTAGATAGACTGGACACTTATTTGCATTTCATTTCCGCATTAATTTCTAAATTTTCAGTTAGTTCATGTGTATTTATCCTTGTACTCGAAATGCATGTTTGTTGTGTGATCTGCTCCTTTATGAGTAATTTGTTTATGGCATTCCTTGTGATTTACTTGTTGATTCTTCGTCAGTATCTTCTTCTTGAGTGTTTCGATAGATGAGCGCGACACACAGAGTATGGGATCCTGGGTATCGACATCTATTCCGTTAGTGACACAGACCTACTACATTAGGTTGATTGACTAAATCCGTGACCAAGTAGGGTAATACCAAGGTACATATGTATTAACCTATTACATGAGGTCCATGTGTGGCAATAGGGTAATATGATGTCCACGTGTACAGACCTATTACATGAGGTCATTGGGACGAGGGCCCTCAACCAATAATGGTAGTACCGATGTGCACTACTTGCTTATTTATATCCAAGTTAGTTTTACTAGTTCTGGTGGTATTTGCAAGCATGTTTCTATTTTAAGCCATCAATCTGTTTTATGCTTTAAATACCTATTTCTTGTATTTGAAAATGTGGATAAGTGCCTATTCTAGTCAACTATTATTTTTTTGTGCTCACCGTCCTCTTTATGACGGTGGATGCAGATCCGTCGATTAGCAGGCCGGGTAAGGAGAAGATTGACGACTATCTCTGAGCTTTTGGCGTACCTCTGATATACGTAGGTTATTGGTATTTTAATGTGTATATTATGACGGCCCCTATCTTAATCTACGGCACCGCTCGACCTAATCCCATAATTAAGCCTCAATCTCAACCACGTAGAACTTAACTACGTATTAGTCAGCCTTTACATCCTATTCACCTCGTTGATCGTGTTCAGGATAAGTAATGCACTAGTCATTCCATTAATGAATTTCAGAGTTAATTAAAACTTTTATTAATTTAAATAATTAAGCGGAAGTCTTAACAGTTTATACGAAAGCAAGTAAATAAATCCTAAGTATGGAAACTAAGAAATAACGATCCCATGGTTATACATATGAAGTGGCGAATATAAATAGTGTGAAAGTCACAAAAGGTCGGGGATCTAAACGCTCAACCCAATATACAACCCATAGTGCATCAAAAAGACATAAGGTAACTAATATAACAAAATGTCAAAAAAAAACCTACAATGTCGATGACTGGACCGCACTGATGGCTCAGAGATAGTTGTCAATCTTCTCCTTGCCCGGTCTATTGGTCGACGACTCTGCACCCACTGTTATTAGGGATTGTGATGCGTTGGTTTCTGTCCTACCATAAATCCCTACAAATCACATTGTGCAGTAGGTTAGAATCGATGCCGCAGTTGCACCTCATGACTTCCCTTAAGGAGTTGACCATTGATTACTGCTCTAAACTGAAATTCGTGTTCCACGGACTGCGACATTTCACTTCTCTCAAGTATCTAAGGATCGAAGGATGTCCAGGGGTGGTAATACCAAAGGGGAAATTGGATCCACTTGTTGCTCTTCTGGGTTCATCCATTCTCGAAAATATTGATAAGGAGTACATCAACCAGGGCTACTCAGGTTCTATTGATCATGATGACGATGACGCCATTCATTTCTACTTCTACTTACATGTAAACATTTTTTACTCGTGTCTTTAGTTTTGCTCACAATTAATCAATGATATGTTGGATTGGCAGAGAAAACAAGTCTTGCAACTGCATCCTATTCATGACCACGGTCACGGCGTTTCAGATTGACTTCTCTTATCTCTGCTATTCGATCATATTCCTAATACAACATTACTTCTTTTTTTTTTATTTCAAAACAACATTACTTGCTCTTGTTGTTGTTGGCAGAGAAAACAAGTCTTGCAACTGCATCCTATTCATGACCACGGTCACGGCGTTTCAGATTGACTTCTCTTATCTCTGCTATTCGATCATATTCCTAATACAACATTACTTCTTTTTTTTTTATTTCAAAACAACATTACTTGCTCTTGTTGTTGTTGTTGTTGTTGTTGTTGTTGTTATTATTATTATTATTGTTATTATTGTAACGACACTAAAATCCAACTCGCGCCACGTGTCAATTTCAGGTCATACGTGAACCCTTTCCGTGATACGTATGAACAATTCTCAGTAGTCGACACCGAGGTATGCTATTTTTGGTTGGTGTTTTGTATTATTATTTATTTACCCGAAATTATATTCCAATATTCCAAACGTGTGGGGGCGTGAGGGCGTTGACGCGGAGAAATGGGTTCGGCTCGAGGAAATGCGATTTTTGGAAGTCGGGGCGAACTGTGGTCAGGTATTTAGTTGTCCGAAGGACAAATTGAATAGAACTATTGACAAAATACAATAAAATATAATAATTAAACGTGGTACGACAAGTATGGTAAGAGAATTGATCCATAAAAATTGGTATGCCATGGGCAAAGTTAAGATTTTTGGGGTTTTTGTATAACAAAAACCAGTGTTATGGACGTTTTATGAAGATGCACTATTTTGCTGAGAGTTTGACTCAATTTGGTGAAAAATCGAATTCAAAACGGGCACCGAAAGTCAAAACAAATCAAAATAGAGATTTATAAAAATTAATAAATAAAAAAAAATTAAGTTGCTAACAAGTAACTGAGGGTTTATATATAAATATATAAAAAAAATTTCAATCGTTAAATCGATCAGAACGATTTTGTTTCGTTGAAACCTAACCCTCTCCTTCACACGCGAAGCTCCTTGCGTCCAATTTTCATCTAGTTTCTCTCCACAAAATAGTAGAGCATTGCGAGACGATCAGTTTGAGTCAAGTTGTCGCGGTGGAAACGAGGGATTCAACCTGAAATCTGGTAAAATCTCAATTCATTGTGTTTTTCCTCAATTCAATTGAAAATTTCGCGATTTTTTTATTTCTTTCATTAGGTTTTCATAAGAATCGGTATCAATTGTTGTGAATTGATGTATTGAGTTAATTTGCGTCAATTTGGGATAAATTCCACTAGTGTGGGATAGAGATTTTGTGATTTGAAATTATGTGAATCAGTTGATAACTGTTTTGAAGATGTTTTTGCAGTTGATATTGATTTATATTTGGATTTTGGATGAATTGAATATTCTTTTCGATTTAAATTGGCTCCACGGGTGGTGGAAATAATTGAAAGTTGGTATTGAATGGTGTTGTGGTGTTTGTTAGCGAGATTTGAGGATTAAACTGTGAAAATATTGATTTGGAGAAGTTTTGTTAGTTCAAAACAAATAAAGTTTGTCTTGTCAACAAGCCATATGGGAAAATTCATAACTCCTCTATTTTTTATCCGAATTTAGTATTCTTGGAGTCTATGAAAAATATGAAATGTGTACTACAAGTTGCTTTTTGGTCAGTATAACAAATATTGAGGTTTTCAAGGTTAAAAAGTTACCACAAGTTAGCTAGTTGAAAGTTATTTGAAGTTATAAAAAATTATTTTTGAAATTAGCTTTCGAGCGTACTTTGGTCACGATTTTCACAATATTTCGTGATGGTTCACTTGAAGCTTGACCATAATATAATTGGGTATGTAGGGTAGTTATTGGAAACATGTGATTGCGTAGTAACGTTGGACACAGGTAAGTAAACCAGTGGAGAAATTTACAGTAATTTCTTTGAGCTTTAATTTATTATTGTTATTGCTCTATCCTGTTTCGGAACTCTATTCTGATTGAGTGGTCCAAGGGCAAAGAAGTCAATGTGATCCTTTCGAGGTTTCGGACCTTCTGATGTAACATGCCACAAGTTTACGGCAGGGGATGCACAATTTGGTTTTGAGTCTATATGGAATGAGAGTTTCCTCACTAGATTGGTAGGGAGTTTTGCATTCACGTGGATTTTAGGATTGTGTGAGTGTATCACGTCCTAAACTCTGAGTTCTGGATGTAATATTCCCATAACTCAAAAGAATGTTTCATTAAGTCGGGACTACTTGTGTGTTTCCTTTTGATTCCTGGACACTCATTATCGATTGTTTTCATATTTATTTTCAGTCTTTATTTATTTATGCGTTTCTTGTCATTTTCTTTCTATCAACATGAATATTGACTGTTATTTATTATGAAATACTGTAAACATCCTGTTTTGCGTTACTTACCTGGAACTCGTCATTCTTTGTGTTTGACCGAGTGCAGATCCACCGTCGAGCAAAGGGAAACTCCTCACCTTGGTGATTTGCTTTGAGGATAGCGGAGCTGTTCTTTCTTTGGATTCGAAATAGGTTTGATTTTGTATTATTGGATTTATATGTTTTGAAACTGGGGTTTTTGAGAATGAGAGATCTTAGGCTTGTATATGAGGATATTTTCTCCTGTGATATGACCTTTGGTAGTGATGTATATATTTGTTAGGTTTCCATATTTTTAGGTGATTCTAACTTATGTCTTGAGGTTATTACATTGGTTAGAGATTGTAGTTGCTTCCGCTTATCTTTGAATAACTCACTAATGTTAATGATCTCATCTTAAATTGTTGTATAACGGTAGAAGGTAAGGTAAGGTTGACTAGATTTGCGTGGATTGCGCGAGAATTGACTCAGGGTCTACGTAAGGTAAAGTTGTATAAACGGTAGAAGGTAAGGTAAGGTTGACTAATGTTTATGATCTCACCTTATTTTGCACTTTGAGAATGAACTCCTAAAACATTCACTTGTGGTAGGAGAAGTGTTTTATTATGATATCCTTTTTTACCCTAATTAGTATGAGACCATTTCAATCACCTTTTATTCGGTATTCGCACCACATTGTGAGCCAAGGATAATCAAATGTACAAAACAGAGCAGCTGCATTTGTTGTCATGTTTTGTGGATTTAGAGACATACACTAGCAATTCTATATTGAAATTGGTGAAAATGTAGCTTAGGTGCTATTGCGGCTTTGTGGGGTGAATACTGGAAGTTGACTGGGGTTTTTTCAGTATCATCAAAATTTGCTACTACTCAAGGTTTGGGTTTAAGCCTTTACTTTCATGTGCATAAACATTATATCTGAAATTGTGGTCCCTTTAATGATTTAACTGGTTGATTACTAGATTTGCTTGCGCAAATCTAAGGCAAATTAAGTAGCAAGTCTTGATCAATCGCAAGTATTCGTTTTCTAGTAGAAGCTTAACCTGATTTTTTTTGTTCTTGTCATTTGCCCATATATTCTTCATCAGTACAATTGTTCATCATTGAAATGTTATTCTTTGTTTTCATATTCTTTCGGCATACCATACCATAATCTTTGACCTGCCTATGGAAATGACTCTAGTAAAAAAACAAACTAAGTGTTATCATCACCATTTAGAAACTTAATTACTTGTGTATTGTGAAATTTAAAACTATTAGTATTTGTTGAACATATTAGTGACTTTTGCATAATGAACAGTAATCTGTATTTTGTTAGCTAAATTGTCAATTGTGATAGATTAGGCGTAGAAGAAACAAGTATATAGTATGTGTGTTAGTTAAATCATAGAGAAGCTACTGACTTTTCTAAGAACTTTAGTAAAGAATGTACTGAGATGAACACAAGATCTATTATATTTTTGAATTTATGTTGCTCTCAACTCAAATATATAAGCTAGCGAGGTGGGCCTCTAATCATTCTCTATTTTTCTCTCCCAGTTTCTTTCTTTTTGGTGAGATTACACCCTATTTGGCAAAATTCTTTTTGAAACATCAAAGTTCTTTGTGCACATGAAAACCGTACCAAGCTCAAAAACTTTTCCTTTTTGTTTATCTTCTTTATCATCTTATTTGCCGAATGATTGACAGTGTATATAGTGGTATAGACCCCTCAACCAATAAATTTAGCAGAGATGGGCATACAATTTAACAAACGAATTTGGAGAATATGCAGTGTTATGTCCAAACTGATGGGTCAAAATTTTGTTCCACACATATCGTTGAATCGTTTAAACTTGCTAGTTGGACTTATTGGCTGTTTTGGAATTCTCAGGACTTTGAAGTCGCAGAAACTTAGTCATACCTCACAACATTTATATGTTAGGAGAAATTAATGTGAATCAAAAGTTTTTTTAGATAAGTTTTCATTCTCATGAGTTGTTTACCTCTTTATTGAATTGGTGACATTTAAGGGACTCAAGTATTTATTGTTAATGTAATCATGCTATAGGAAGCTATGGATTTTTGGGTTTTTTTGTGGGTGATTTGAAGGCGATTTTGAACTTGTTGATGTATTAAATGAAATGTCTAGAAGAAAAGCTAGGGATTGATATGCTATTGTGACCGCATATCAATTATCAAGTGTTAAATAAAATTACCTAATTTTCCTACCCTTTCAATTTTTTTGATTCAATTTCAGTTTTCTTAGGCTAACCATCTCACAAAATCTGATTTTAGGGTTCCTTTTGGTTACACATACACCTCATCATGGACAGAGATCTTGTTATTGCCTCATTGGGCATTTTCGTTTCTTTGGTCTCTTTGTACCTTTTTTGTGATCAAGTTTTGGTGCTTGTTTAATTTTTTTTACTATACTTTCTTACTTATAGCTTTTGGCTAGGTGGTCTCAATTGGTGCTTGCTAGAGATATGTGTCATACAACAATAAGGTTATGAATCTTTTGGTTTTCATTTTTAATTATCTTTTCCCACCCTTTTGTTACCATGACTTATCTCATGTTTATGATGACTTTTATAAAAAATTGATGTAGCTTTTTACTCATTTTTCTTAATACTAGGAACGAATAGTTTTTAGAGAAAGTTATTGTTGGCTCATTTTTCCTACTGAGCATTAGTCAATCAACTAATTAGTGCAGTTATTTGATTCTTTTTTTAGAAACCTAGATGTTGATAAAAGAATTAAATATTCACAAAATGGCTTAGGAGACTAGCATGTGTATTCTTTTCCTTTTTCTTCTTTAACACCTCTATGATGTTTAAGTTAAAATGTAAAAGATAATGGATTCATCTAAAATGTGCTCTTTCATATGGTTGCAAATTTTTTATGAAACATATTACTAAAGTTAAATGTTCCTTTAATTGACTATTGATGCAATTCAAGTACTTGCTATGGTTCTTATGTCTTCTTGACCATATGTACTTATGTAGTATCCTCACTTTATTTTCTCTCTCCTTTCTCGACTGAGAATCTGTATGTTAGATCTTTAATTTGGATTTTCAGTTCCTTTACTATATGCATACAATGGGTTAATTTCATTGATGATCATTCATCTTTTTAGTTTGTAACACTTTAGTCACAAAATTAACTATGTACCAAAAAAATCACTCGAATTTTAAAAATGCTATTCAAAAGTCACTCAAATTATACCAGTTTTGGTGCTCCATGGCTCTTTACTTTTTTAAATAATTATAATTGTTTGGAGTGCTTTGAGATAAGTAGAATGAAAGATGGTGATGGAATGAAAACACCCTTGTACTAAATATATGTTTTGTCTGATGCTACTTTTTTTTTTTGCAGAAATAAGAAATGAATAGTGTACACAGAATCACTGATGTTTGCTTGTGGCCTGCATGACAAGAGAACAAGTGATCTTATTTTAGATATTTAGACTACTCTTAAACGAAGTGATCTTTGTTAAGTTGTTCTTACTTTGTGCTTTTACCTTTAACTCTAATTTATTTAGAATAAATTATTTTTTCCCATCTAAAATTTAAATTTGGGAACCAAGTAATTTGGTTAATTTAATTTCATGTAGCCATAAAAGTTTTTTAGTTGCCAAGTACTTTTAGGAATCATTTAATTATTTTAGATTCATTGTTGTTACCCTTATATATTGAGACGCTACTATTTCATTATTGTAGTAGCACTTCTTTTGTTCCTTCCACCAACAAAGGTTCATGAGGTTTTGAAACATGGACACCTTTTCTTTATTCAATTTGTTGCATTGGGCATGGTTTGCTAGTATTTCTTATATCTTGCATGTGAGTTTTTCTCTATGCACACATGTGTGAAGGGTCTCAACTCCTCATCTCCACAAAGGAAGGTTTATTTCCTTTGTGATTTGATCTCAATGAGAAGAGAACTTATGATGAATTTTCTTTTCTTAATTAAATGAGTTTTGAATTTGAAGTAGTAAGTTGTATAATATAGAGACTACTTTGAAGAGTCCTTTATGAAGCTGATTACTTTAATGACATTGTTGCAGGAGGACTCCTAACTTATCTCATACTCTTTCCAATTACAGGAACTTGACTAATCTACCAAGGGTAAGGATACAATTTATGATGTATTAGATTTTCTTTTTTAGGCATCACAAACTTTTGTTTATATATGTTGGTAAATTTAATTATTAAGGCTTTTCTTGTGTGTTTAAGGCTCTTGTAGAAGAACAATATTAGAGTTCCTATGTCGAGATTGGGAGACTTTCAAAGCTTCACTCTTGATCTTTACAACAATAATTTCAATGGCCAAGTCCCTATTTTGTTTTCTTTCTTATTCTATAATTATGTAAAGTCGTTGAATTTTGTCTATCTCTATTATAATTAATTAAGGTTTGGTCATGTTTTTGTAAATTATTTTTTTGACAACATCGTTGTGAATCTTGCGATTGGTTAAATTATGAAATTCATGTTTTCTTGAAATTTGTTTTTTAATTCTGTAAAATTTATTAAATCTTGAAATTCATTTTTTTTTTGCAATTATGCTCTCTTTATTTTGGCTAAAATAATATATTTAAAAAAATTGTTAAAAAATAGCAACGGAATTCTGTTTCTAAATCCGATGCTAATATTTTTTTCTAAAAGGGGCGTGCCTTCTTTTAGCAACAGATAATCCGTTGCTAAATTTAGAAACAAACTCAAAATTCTGTTTCTAAAATTTAGCATCGAGCATTTTAGATACAGATGCTTTTCCGTTTCTAATTTCGTTGCTAAACTGTTTAGCAATGGAAAAGGTAGGGTATAGAGACAGAATTTTCTATTTTTAAATCCTTATTTTTTGTAGTGTACCTCTGATTGTCTACAGCCTAAGACCAACTAGCACGTGTTTATTTTTTATATTTTGTTTCTATAGGGTATCAAGGGACTTTTGAGAGGCTTGTATATGTATATAGACTTTAAATTGCTTTTTAACAATGTATACACCCTGATCAGTGGCGGTGTTTGGTAAGAAGAAAAATACTAGAGATAGTCATTGCATTTTATTTTGTATGTTTTTGGTGGTTATTCATTTGAGTTTAGTTTCTATTTTACTTCAAGTGATCATTTACTGTGTTAATGATTGTTGGATGTGGTTTATGATTAATTCAATGTTTTCAGTTAGTTCCGCTAAAAGAATATGCATGAATCAAAAACAAATATAAATTCAATGTTTGTGCAATTTCTAAGTTCTCATATAGCCTATAGAGTGGAGGAATTTCTGAAGCTACATGATGTCTACAACTTTAGGCTCTATAAGGGTGATTGGAAATGATTATAGGTCATGAAGTTTCTTGGGTGTTCAATAACATGTATATACATTGGGAAGTTGTAGTTTGTGTGCATTTGACTCACTTGATTGAATTACAGAATGTACTTCTCTATTAGAAAATTTTGAATATTTAAATATTACGTGTGTAATCTTTGTGTCGGTCCATGATTCTTTTTTAATGACTAAATTGTGGAACTTCTTGCTTGTGAGGCTATTTATAGTCCATAAGATTTTCCTATATTACATGTGTAGTCTTTGTGTCTACTGTTTTAAATTTAGTGCATTATTATTATATGTCATAGCTTGCTTGGATAGATTAGAATTGTTTTACAGTATGCAAGCTTGCTTCTTAACAATCAAAACTATACTAGGTGTATTTCAAGAACTAGATTAATATGTCATTTAATTTAGCATAGTGCTAAGGGGGTTCAACTTGAAGTTTTGATTTTGCATCTAGATGTGTTTATTAAGAGAATCTCTGGGCACATTGTAGCCAAATTTGAGATTTTAAGTGCATAAATGTAGTTGTGCAAATCACGGGAAAGATGACACTGCGGTCGTGATGATTAACAATTGTAGTTAAACTTTCTTTTTTGCCTTATAATTTGCATATTATTGTTGTAAGTAGTTATTGAGCCTTGAATTATGTGTTTGCTATATGACATGAAAATCCTTATAAATATATAGGAGAGACCACGCATTTTGTTCTCAGTTTTCTATATTGTTGATGGTGAATAACATCCATGCTTTCATATTCTTTAGGTCTTAAGCTCATTTTACGGTGTACAGCTTTGAAGACTTTGTTTTTAATTTGTGCAAGCTGAGATTGAGATGAGGAGCGAGGAGCTAACTCATGCTACTCCGGACTAGCCCGCCGCCACCAACCATAACCTCAAGAGCAACACCAACAAACGAGATTGGATTCGACTGATTTACTAGAGCAACAGCAGCACGATGGCGATGATTGAGACATCCACGAATGGATGGATGAGGAGCACGTGGGTGAGAGAGTTAGGTATTTTAGTTGGTTTGTAGAATTTTTTGGTTTGCAAACAAATTTTAAACATTTTGGTATGACAAACTTTGAACAACTATTTGGGATAAATTTTTGATCGAATTCTCATTTTTTTTGCTCATTTTGTATAATATTGGATATTATTGTGAATAGATTGTGTTGAACCCAATGAGTCGTTGTAGGGGGTGCATGGCATTGGAGAAGGTCGAATTGTATTGTTGTAGGTTTTGTGTATAGGAGAACCCTCCTAAAACATAATTTGAAGAAAAAAATTTGGGCACAACAATTGATTAGAGACGGATTAGAGACAAAATTCAAGAATTTCATCTCTAATCCGTCCCTAATTAGAGATGGAATAGAGACAGTCACAAAATAAAAAACCCAAAATTTTGAATTTTTAGGTTGCTCTCCGTCTCTATTTCGTTTCCAATTAGAGACGGAATAGAGACAAAATATATTATAAAGGTCCTCTCTATTCAGTCTCTAATTAGAGACGAATATATTATGAAGGCCATCTCTATTCCGTCTCTAATTAAAAACAATATAGATACGAAACACAACCCATAAACCCATATTTTGGGTTGAAGATTGATGGTATTCCGTCTCTATTCTTGTATTTATTCCGTCTCAATTCCATTGTTTTGGAATTTAGCATCGACGATTTTAGGAATGGTTTCCGTTCCGTTGCTATTCCATCGCTATTGCCATTTCTGTCACTATTCCATGTTTTTTTGTTGCTAATCTGTGTTTTTCCGTTACTAATTCACTGTTTTTTTTTGTAGTGTGAATTTTGTTTCATTTCTAAGTTTTCCTATTTGTCTTGCCTCAATGGATTTGATCTACTGATGGTCCATGTTTTTTGTTAAACAAATCTCCAAGCCACCTAAGTAGTTCTCTCTATGCAAGCCACTATTTTTTCTGTACTTTTTAAGATAAACTGATAAATATGTGATTATCTCGTTTTAAGTGCTTTTTCTATAGCTTTTAAGTTTGTGTGGTTTTTGATATAGTAGTTTCAAGAAAAGTGCGGAGTATTGGACTGTGATTGATGACCTCAAGAGAAGCAAATTAAAGGTAGCTTGTTACCACTCCTTTAAATTCACTGTCTCTAAACTTCATGAGTTAATACTTCTTTAAAGACAGTCGATTAATATTTCTGAATTTTTAGTTTGTTGGTGTTGCATGGAAGGAAACAATTAAAGATTTATGAATGTTTAGTTAGTTGTGCTAGAGTTAATTTTGAACTTCATGATGAATGTGGGCTTGAAATCAATGATTTATGAAGCTCCAATTTGTTGCATTTTAATTTTAGCAAGTGAATTAGGAAAAGAGAATTTGAACAAATTTAAAGGGATCGTTAGTAAAATAATTTGCCAGATCATCAAAAAGTATTATTAGTAATATCTTAATTTGACCTAACAGGGATGTTTTTGACTAACTAGAAGTAAACTGTTGCATATTTTTGAAACCACAGACTTCATGACCAATTTGCAATTTATCCTTCACTGTCTCTAAACTTCATGAGTTAATACTTCTTTAAAGACAATCGATTGAATATTTCTGAATTTTTTGTTTGTTGGTGCTGCATAGAAGGAAACAATTAAAGATTTATGAATGTTTAGTTAGTTGTGCTAGAGTTAATTTTGAACTTCATGATGAATGTGAGGCTTGAAATTAACAATGTATGAAGCTCCAATTTGTTGCATTTTAATTTTAGCAAGTGAATTAACGATTCGTGAGATCGATTTTTAGATTCACTACTGTGCCGACTTTGTGACGTTGCAGTTTAAAGACTTTTATATATATATATATCCCGAGAGTATCCGAGGTCACCACTTCATGGAACCCGACTAATCTCTCAAGCCAAGAAATTGTGAAAAGTTGCCTCCCTCCCCAGAGACCAGAAGGATTTGAACCTGGGTCATTTGCCTCGAGGAACATCCTACCACTGCGCCAACCCATCCTTGGGTGCAGTTTAAAGACTTTTAGTGTGTTCTTAACAAGATTTTTAGAGGTTTGTACTCTTCTTGCAATTGAATTAAAAATGTTGTAGTTTAATAGAATGCTTGCATCATAATGAGTTCTCTATGTTAATGGATTCTATTAACTAGCAACCAACCCTTCCAAATCCTCTCTCTGTGTAATATGCGTTTGCATCTATGAGCGTGTATTGCGTTATATATGTAAATAATTGATAAGGAAACGATAAACTGGAGCTAGACAATTGAGAATGCATGGAAAAGCAAAGATGTTTGTCAAGATAATTACAGTCTCAAAAAGGTTGTTGACAATAATAAAGACTAAATGACAACGGATATTACTTATACCCATAAATAGGAGCAAAATAAGTTGTTTCCAACTAGCATTATTCAAATAAATAACATGAAGAACAATAGTTACTTACTAGTGAAAATCAATAGCAATTGTCACTTACTAGTGAAAGCTTTGGTCTTGGACTTGATACTTTCTTCCATATTACTTCATCGCTTACGGTTAACGTTTGAAGAAAGCTGTTGCCTAAGTTGGACAAGGAAGAAGGGTAGGCACGAAGGGGCAGAAGGGGTCGGCTATTCTACCATCCTTATTGATCAACTTCAATTCATGAGTTCTTAGGTTGAATGAGAAAGCCTTTCATCTTGACGCGGCTGAAGGCATTTATTAGAAACCACACTTCATCCCCACCTGTGTAAGGCAGAGCCGTGGCACCAACCAAAAGTTGTGCGGCATTCATTCCCTCTTCCGTAATCATGTCTTTGCATATCCTCACAAACATGGTGTTCCAGTTCTCTTCAACAATTATCAACAATCCCACTGTGTGCTTCTTCACCCACTCAATAACGTTGTTGTTATCTTTGTCCATCAAGAACCATATATCTTTATAAAATTCTCATGATATGAGTATATAGTTAGTCTCCATTGTAGAAGAACTATATATAAAGTACGAATGTATAATTTATCGACGGTAAGCAAATGAACTATTTTGTCCTTTTAACAGACAAAGATCGACAATCTATGTACAACTCCTTTTATGTGCAACTCCGTGTACAATTTCCCGATTATGTTTGAAAGATTTCTCTCCACCAACTCCAACTTCTCTCCAACGAATGTGTTCTATTGCTAATTGTAATTGTGTTACAACTTAATCGGGCCAGGTCTTTTGGAGGGTATTTTTTTGTTTTTTCTTAATTAACGCTTGTCTTATTTTTATTTTATATTAATTAGATTAGCGTACATAACGTAGGAATAGGATACATATATATATATATACTAGTTTCATGATCGTGCTATGCACGACTATGCCCGCTCGCTTCGCTCGCGGGAATTTAATTAAAGAAATAAATAATGTTAATTACTTATAAAACTATCAAAAAAGAAAAAAGTCACCATAATGCACACCCCCATCCAATTGTGTTTTGAATCTCGAGATGCATAAATGTGTTACTTTAGCATAGTCCTTTAACAAAAAGCTAATAAAGTAAACACTCGCGCGCAAAGCAAGACGTCGAAACGAGTGAAAATAGAGAGTGCATAAATAGTTCGAACAACAATTAGTTGCAGTTATGCTTGAGAAATTGTAATTCCGAATGTTGAGCTCTATCATTCATTGATTAATGAAAGAACAATACCATTCCATTGCAATCATTTATGTTAATCGAGAACCTGTTGTGCCGCCACTGCATCTTGTGGGTCATTAGGTTCGGGTGTAGAGAGGAGAGCTTGTAAATATAGCATTGTTGTCTTCACCGTGAGGACAGGGCTCCACTGATCCTTTAAGATGTCTAAGCAGATTGCTCCATTTTGACTACTGATGTTAGGATGCCCTCCATCACAAGAAGCATGAAACTCAAGAATTGTAAGAACATAATTTAAAAGTCTAAGCCCAACAATCAATAATATAGTGAATTTTACTCCGAATTTAAAAATAACGGTAACACCGTTCCTTGTCCCAAATGCATGTAGAATAACAATAAAAATGACCTTATTTCCTTATGGGCCTATGGCACACCACAAACCGTCAACATAAGTCCAAGCCTCCAAGGAAAACAGCAGAAAGTGAGGTCTAAACAAATAATAGTGTTGGCATACTTGAGCAGGAAACACAACTCAGATAATAGAGTAATATTGATTATAAGGATACATCCACAAATGTTTGACCTTGAAAAGGGAATCTCAAGAATCAACTCATAACACAATGTTCATTGTTAATGTATCGTTTGCAACAAAACATCTTTTTTTTCCTTCGAAGCCAAAAAGGGTTTTTTTTTTAAAAAAAAAAAGAAAAACGTCTTAATTTACCTTGTTATCATGTTTAGCGAGATTTGGTTCTTTTTTTTTTTTTTGCAAGAAATTAAATTAAGTCACGTCCAAGTATTAGGGTCAAAGAGGCAATGGGTTTAGGTTGGGAACACAATTGAATAGAAAGATCCGTAGTTCTAAGTTCTAAGTCCTATGTAGGTAGGTTATAGTTGTTGCGAGATTCTTTATTGAATTTTCATTGAAAACTACAATAGTGATGAATAGGATGAGTTTACTTCTGTTTGCAAGAATTCTGTGTACTACTTATTCCTTTTCCAGTCGATTAGCAGATCACACAAATGTAGCCTAACCTATTTTCATCAGACATTCCTCAAAATTCGAATTCCTGCTTGGAGAAGCATTTGGTGGATGGATAGAACGTTTTTATCAAATAATCATATGTTTGGTTTAAGTTCATGCATCAAAGAGATTGACATTAAAGAAAAAAAAAGCATTAAGTTCTAAAAGTGGAAAGATTAGCATATAAGAATCAAAATGGCTTTGGCCAAAAAATTCTGAAAAACATTATTTGAGCATTGCTCAGGGACAACTGCCTCTACAAAATTAATAATTTATTTCCATGCCCTTATTGGGTGGCTATGCTTTAATGGATCTCAATTTATTGTGGGAAACTTATTGTGTTAATGTTCCTAGCCACTGGAGAATCTCCCCTGGTACTCTCAGATAACTCGAAAGCAAATTTGTTTCTGCTTTCTCCCATATCAAGTAGTACATGCTAAAAAATCGATGTAACAAAATTCAAGAAGATGAACGATTAGTTGACGCCGTAAACCCATTTCTCTGCATTGCTGGTGTAACTGACCAACTCCTCTGGTTTAAACCACATATTTATTTCATCCTTGGCCGTCTCAAGACCATCTGCCATGTATGATATTCCTGCATGTAAAAGCCATGTCAGTGCAAAGGGCACTTGAATAAACTAAAACAAATAGGATAAGATACTTCAAGAGCAAAGGGGATCTGGTGAATCATTTGACTGATAACTTGACTATTAGGAGTTGCTTGAACTAAGAGTTGGGAACCAAGGAAGAGAGACTAATAAAATTTTCATATCAACAACTACTGGAAGCACTTGGGAGGGTTTTCATCAAGCATTTAAGCCAACTTGAGTCTCGTTCTCTTCAAGTACCTATGGAACTGCATGCATCTTCTCCGTTCTCAACTCGTCCTCTTTGCAGGATCCCCCCTCTGGGCTCTTCTTGTCCTCTACCTCTTCGCGATTGACCTCATTCATCATCCCTACTCACCACAAATCCAGTTCCCCAAAACTGTATTAAAAAAATAATCAACTCTAATCACCAAAACACACACACACTCAAATAAAACACACACAATTGCACAACAAAGGCCTAACCCCAACTTCGAAAAAAAAAAAAAAAAAAAAGTAACTTCAGTTTCAAAACAATCCTTCAGGTTGTTCTCATTACATCACCTAAGTATTCTCCGAAAATGAAAAATAAGCAAAGGAACCAGAATGTCAGGAAGCAAGAATTTTGGGCTAAATAGTGTTTTGTTTCCATTGCAGTCATCACGATGTTCAACTGCTACGAAAATTACTTCCAAATGAGATAAAGATCTTCTTTTTTTCTTCCAAAAAAATATCTATTAGGTTATAATCAAGTTCTTTAAATTTTCCCCTTCCTCAAAGCATTTCCTTTTAACCCTCCTCCACACTTTGTGGAATTACTTTTTCATGTATAGAAGTCAACTTTCACTATTTCCTTTCTATTTTTGAGAAAGTTTCAGTCACGTATAAAACAATTGAAGAGCAATGGTTCTTTTATTGGTGACATGTTTATAGGAAGCATAGCTTTATAGAATTATGTAATGTCTTGACCTTCTTAGCTTTGGAGTTTTTGACAACAGAGAAATCACTGAAACCAGTTTCCATTTTGCAAAGACATTTGAAACCATGCCAGGCCTACTAAGCGTACTTTATTCAATCAAACTACGAAAGTATTACAGATGAAAATACAGTACCTCAAATACGTCATCAGGAGTAAGAAATCCACGACCTCTGCAAACATAACAACAAGTGAGTGCAATGAAACTCAACATACCTCATAGACCAACATATACAAATTGTCTCAGACTTTTCAAGAGTTTAAAAAAAATTGTCATCTTAAGTTAATAAGGAAATAAATATGAAGGTGATCAAGGGCACAAAGATGTAACATTTATGTAATAACGAGCCAAAAAAAAGGTAGTTTACACAAAAGTGACAAAACCACTCCAATAGATTTTCTCATTCAAAGGCTAGGTACGTGTACATCAAATCAACATAGCCTTCATAAACCGTTTTTCGTGTTTATGAAACAAATTGATAGTAACTTTACTGTATTTGAGATTTAAATATCGTCTTTTACTCCAACAACTTGGTAATTGGTTAGCACCCTTGTGGAATTAGGCTGGCTCTTTGAAATTAATAACAACCTGTTAAAAAATATTTTTTTAAATACGGGCTATGCAGTTAGATTCTCCGATTGCTTAAATTTTCAAAGGTGACTTAAAGAAAGGTATATGAATAAGTTAGTACGTCTTTTAAAAGTTAAAATAGTATTAGAGTCAAACTAACTACGAGAAGAAGTTATATTATTTACCTTCATTTTCATTGTGAAGTAACTCAGAAGGTGAATTTATTAAACGAGGATCAAGATTAAAATTGTCATTGTACTTAGCATGTACTCCTACGTGAGCCTTTTTCTTAATGCCTTGATGCCAACCCACATCTCCATAGGGGAACAATAAAGGATATTGTAAAGGATCATAGCACCCATAATGATAGTAGATTCTATTACCTTCTCCAGAATGGTTATATAAAAGGATATCCCACTTAGTTGGTTGCGCACATAAGTCATCATCTACCCAAATAGCCGCAACTTGACTAACAGAAGGCTTGTTGAATCGTCTTTGATCAAGATTGACACTTGAAACTATCTCAACAACATGATTGTCCAAGATTTTCGTACTTAAATTACAGAAAAACTTTGCATATGGGTTATCACTCATCATACCAATTAATAGTTTTAAAATTTTCTCATCCATCCTATCTGAGCCACTGCCACATATTCGATTCTGCACTTCATGTTCAGTATCATAAAAGTTCAATTGCAAAAAGGAGGGTTCATCACTGATAGGGCGCAAATTATTTATATAATGATAAATCTGTCCTTGCACTCTAAATGTCTATACACCCATATTATTTCTTGAAAGTATCTTATCACACTTCACACCAAATGATGTAAATCCAAAATTGTTGTTATAGGTACGAACATAGTTCAAGAATTCATCTGTTTCTTTAGTTTTTGATGTGAACAAGTCAAACATTTGTTGGGAGACAACATTATCCATTTGAACAGCAAAAACCCTTAGCTTCATGAACGAATCTTCGAGCTCCACAATTTTGACAAGAGACTATAGATGGTAATATATCTGCTGAACATACTATATTATCAAAATCCATTGCCACAGAACGTCTTTGTGTATTTCTTGATCCTATATTACTAACAGAAAAGGTCAAAGCAGACTAAGTTTCTAATTGTTGGATAAAGATGTATTACTCTCTAACCAATAGTCACAACCTTTTGTAACACTTATGTATGATCAAGTGGCATAACATTTTATAGAAGTTACACTAATACATTTTTTCTAGTTAAAGATAATTGGCACATACCCGTTGCATTCGCCTCTTTTTTTCCCTATATAGTTGTCTTTGACGTGATCGTCTCCTCTGCTTTTCCTCTTCTGTCATGGACAAACGGTTTGACCTATCTACCTCTCTACGCAAACTATTTCTAGCCTTTCTCATAACTCCACTGTGTTAAATAGATTAATATAATATACAAAACTTCGTTAGATTTACGTGTTTACAAAACACATATAAAAAGTATAATGAATTCACAAATAATAAGACAGTATTGTTAGGAAGTTGAGTAACCTTGGATCAACATCTTCGATAGCCATTCTAGCCAATGATTGCATTGTCGGCTTAATAACACTAAACAAATGATTACAAAACAAACATAAGAAATGAATGACTAACATCAAACAATTTGCATTGGTATATCTTCTAAAAATTCTAATGTTCTTATTTATTACCATCTTATTCTCTAAATTCTTATAAGAGTACCTCATCCAAAATCTCACATAAGAGTTCGATTTTTACGTCAAGACAAACCAAGACTTTATTCATCTGAATCAACATTTATTCTACCAATTTTTTCAAAATTTGAGTGCAGTTAAATCTCCGACCATCCCACATTGCTCATCTCACCCAAATTCAAGAAACTCAACAAAAGTTTTGATAACGTTAGTGTTCTTTCTAATTACCTATATTAAACATAAGTAGGACGTCAAATAAGAAATTAAAAGGCACCAATAAGAAATACAAAAGCTTTTTGTATTTGACACTTGTATATATCCCTTTGTATGATTTAATTCAAAGAGTAATATGTATAACTTCCTTTATCAAGAAAAAATATCAATATTTGGATATTTAGCATACATCACTAAGTCGGTGTGTGCATTTTTTTAGTTGAAACACATTGTTTTTTTTGGGCCGGAAGCTGAAACACATTGTGCAACACAGAGAGAACATACTAAGTTTAGAGTACATTGGGTAACTGATTCAAGGTGTGAGTTAGTGAGTCAAGTCCATATATACATATTTTGGATAGCTGAAACACAATGGGTACAATCTAAGCTAAATTCAGTAGTTGCTAAGTGTGAAGCTACTTCAACATGAGAACTGCTCACATTCATGTCACTGATTATTCCAGAGCTGCACTACCTACATATATACATAAATTTTTCTACCTTTTTATTTTGTCTTTATACTTTTTGATTTCCCTAATACATTAAATGATATTGTTTGGGGGGTGACAGCGACTTGGAATCTGTGTTATTGTAGCATTTCCCTTTTGTTTTGGTTAGATTTCAGCAGTATTAATATTCCTATGATTATTACATATATATTATCACTTCATGATACACTAATAAGTTTCTTTATTAAATGATCAACAGAGAGTATTTTTTATGAAACAGAAAGCACAATCAAATTCATTACTTGTGAATCTGCTGACCAATATAATGTCTTCGGTTGATTGAGGCATTTAATCAAACAATTGATACTCACTCGAATAGTGCTAGTAAGCTGTTGTGGTCTGAAGTGCAAGAATTTTTTGGAACCTAATAGTACATATCAAGACAGACCATAAGAACATGGTTTATATTATCATATTTGTAGAATAGAACAAATTAAAACCTAACTGAAACTCTTAGCATTACCTTAGCATTACCTGTACGTAGTGGAGAGCGAGCTATTTTAATGAGACAAGAGCAAGAAAACCGGTTGTAATTGAGTATAGAGATAGCAGCTTTGAGTAAGTCGTCGAAATTGTTGTTGAAGAGGAAGGGTAACCGAACATGAGAGTTGGGGGAGAACTTGGATTGATGGAGAAGAAGATAAATCGGCCAAGCATCACACTCGCCGCCCAAGAAACCTCTCGAGGAAGTGAAATATTTTTGGATTCTTCTACTCTCTGCTCTATATATAAACCACCAAAAAAACCCACCTTGAATCCTCAGATCTCCACACCCAAAACCCCAAATCCCGATCTCGAACGCCTTGGACTCGAAATCCGTTTCCATTGAAGACGTGAGGTTTTCCATTGAAGGGCTCAAATTGTTGTTGGACTTGGACGGAGAGTTGATTGTTGTTTTGGGGTTGAAGACAGAGAGTTGATTTGGGGGTTGGGGGAGTTGGTTTGTGAAAGGGGTTGGGGGAGTTGGTTTGTGAAGTGATCTCGGGTTGAAGACAGAGAATTGATTTGTAATTTGTTGAAGACGGAGAGTTGAAGAGTGTTGAAGTTGTTGTTGAAGATGGAGAGTTGATTTAGAGGTTAGGGGTTCGTGATTTTATCTTGGGGTTGGGGGTAAAACAGGAACTTCAAGTAACGAAGGAAATGAGAAGTATTCTCACTTTTATTATATTGATAGATATATATATACATCAACCTTAAAAAACGTTACACTCTTCAAAAAAAAACCTTAAAAAATGTTACATGTATTTGTATTAGATTAGGATACTAATGATATTTATCCAAAAAAAATTTGAAAACGATATTTATCAATTAAAATTATATTAATTAGATGAGTTGTAATAGAACTATGTTGTTAAACTATGTAACTCAATCTATATTAATTATTCTTCAAAAAAAAAATCTATATTAATTAGAGTTGATCTCTATAGTTTTTTTTTTAAAGAAAATAAAAAATCAGTCTGTTCAATTAATTTTCTTCTTTTTTTGGTTACAATCGATTAATTACTTCATTGACTAGATGTATACTTTCATGACCCATGTAGACATAATGGATAGTTTCTAATGCATGACAATTCATGTCTGAAAAGTTATACTACAAGAATTTTGATTACGGCAGTCATTCAAAATCTATCAATTTAGATATGCGCAATATCAATCTACATTATTACATGGATAGGCGTGGACTTATCTAATTAATAGATGTAATTTAATTTAGAATATACACCTTTTTTTTTCTTTGATCAAAGGATATTCAGTCATTAATTGAATAAGAAGAGGAATAAGAGGTGGAATAAGTATTCGAAGTGATGTACACCCTGGGCATCTTTGGAGAATATATTTCAACCATATTGCATTCAAAAATGTATTTGCTAGCTATTAAGGTTTTTTTTTTAATGAAATTTGCCAATTGATTTGAACTCCAATCGACTATAGGAAATTTGAGTTAGAAGTTGATAAAAGAAGAGAAGCCAAGAAGAATTGCTTTTTTACATAAATGTATATACTAATAATTATGTTATTTAAAAATCTAATAATAAGTTTATATTGAAAATTATATTGAAGTTTAAAGTTGATCCCCACGAGCGTAGCGAACGGGCTCATTCGTGCAAAACACGATCATGAAACTAGTATATATAAAAGCACAAATACCTAACAAATCGACGGTACATAAATTTACTATTTTACCCTTTTCAACCTACTAATTTACTAATTTATAAAATTATATATTGTAATTGTAATTGGATAGAGATAATGAGTTGACTCGTTCATATCTTCAAATCGTGTTACATATACAACATTAATTAAGAGTTCTACTTTAACTCAACAACTAATAACTATAGCCTATACCTCGTGAGAAAAAAAAAACGGTAGTTACATTTCAATTGAATACATTATATATAATTAATCTTTCCAATTGAATAAGTAATTGATTATGGAATATTTTTGACGTGTTTGAACGGTTTTACTAAATAGATATCAAAGTTGACAAACTTAAAAAAAATAAAGAGTGGCATGTCTTATAATTTAATTTCATATACAATTTTTTTTTCTTTTTTTTTCTTCTTGTTGTCGTTGGTAAAAAAATGTTTTTTTGAAATTAACTTTATTTATATATATATTTTTATGTTTATTAATATAATCGGAATCATACTTTATGAATTATAAAAATATTGTTTTGTAAATGAATTAATTCCTGCAAGCGTAGCGAGAGGGCTCATTCGTGCAAAGCATGTAATAAAACTAATATATATATATATATATATATATATATATATGAGGAAAAAAAAGGGCAAAGGGCAAATAGGTAGAATAATCCTAAACTTTCATGTTTTTCTCAAAATAATTCTAAACTTTCAATTTTATCAAGAAAATCCCAAACTTTGCTTTTGGTCTCAATTTTATCCCATCTAATTTTTTTAATTTAATTTGGTATGTGGTGGTACATTAAATTAGTAAAACCCATTTTTTATTATTCTAAACTCCATAACTATATGACCAAGGCTGTTGCTAGAGGGTGTCAGTATTGAAGGGGATGAACTTGGTGGAGAAGTTATGGTTGTCATTGGAGAGGAGCGTTGGCAACAATGGGCAGAGAGCATTTTTTTATTTCTTCATATTTTGTTATAAGTTTTTTAATTCAAAATGAGCTCTTTCTTCTTTTCTTAATTTGACACCTTCTCTTAATCAACAACTTTACTAATTTAATGTGTCACTTCACACCAAATTAAACTAAAAGAATTAGATGGGATGAAATTGAGACTAAAAGTAAAGTTTAGGATTTTTTTGATAAAATTGAAAGTTTAGAATTATTTAGAGAAAAATATGAAAGTTTGGAATTATTCTGCCTATTTACCAAAAAAAAAAAGCTTTTTAACCAAACACATACAAAGCACTGACCTTTTTCTTTTTTTTGGTGGAAAAATCACTAATCTGTGCATGACGAACGAAGGAAACAAGGATGTGCAGTTGTCGACCAAAAGGACGAGAGACAGGGAGATATAGATAATAGTAGATCACAGCGCCGAGCAGATACCATACACTAGATATGAAGCAGAGGCAATCTAAATACCTCTGTATTTCTCTTCTATAGAAACAATGATCGTGTGACGTAATTGTCGTTCTTTTATATATAGTTTCTGGAAGTTGATGGATCTTGAAATTCTTCATAACGTATCACGATGCAAAAGTCAAAGCCTCTCATCGGAAGTTCGCGGTTCAACTCCCACAAAAGTTAAAAGAAAAAAAAAAGTATCACGGTGCACAAATTAAGGGGTTGTTGTAACTTAAGTTGAAACTTGCTAGAACTAGAGAAGAAAGTAGAAGACTACTTAACTCCTACTACTACAAAGAACTACAATTACAATGTAGAAGAGAAGAAATGAGAGAGTTGTAATGAGAAGTTGTATACAACTTGGTGTGTTTTTATAACGAGTTGGCACCTTTATATAGGTCCCTCTTTTTTTGGTAGGATATATAGACCCTTTGGTGATGATGATAAATGTACTTAGACAATGTTACAAGTAACACATACATCACATGTCAAACAACTTTTCACAAGCAACATTGACAATACATGGAATAGTGAGTACATTGGATATGGATACAAGTATGAGCCATGCTTGATACTACCACTCAATATAAGAACCATGCTTGACAATGCTTGGTCATACAAAATCTTAGCCAAATGTTCATCTATATCATAACACTCCCCCTTGGATGAAAATTGATGAAAGAATGCACCTCATTAAAACTTCTACTAGAAAAAACCCTGTGAGGAAAAAATTAGCAAAAGAAAAAGAGTACACCGTTTGCATTAATCTTAAGATGAGTATAATATTGTTAAGATTGCCTCACTAAAAACCTTACTAGATAAACCAAATGGGATAAAACCATAGTTAAGGAAAAAGAGTGCAATACACTAATTAATTACCCCTTCTCATATGGACATGGGTGACACTTGTTTCGTTTTTTTGCTTGCAATCTCCCTAAGTTTACGCAAGTCAAATACTATATGTAAGCCTTTTAAATGTTGTAGTTGGTAAGGCTTTTGTGAATAAGTCAGCAAGATTATCACTCGATCGGGTTTGCTTGACATCGATTTCACCATTCTTTTGAAGCACATGTGCATAAAAGAATTTTGGTAAAATATGTTTTATTCTGTCCCCTTTTATGTATCTTTCACTTAATTGTGCAATATATGTTGTATTATCTTCATATAATATGGTTAGAGAATCTTTTATTGAAGGTAATCCACATGATTCTTGAATATGATCAATCATGTTTCTCAATCATACACATTCACAACTTGCTTCATGAATTACAAGTACTTCAAAATGATTGGAAGAAATAGCTATCATAGTTTACTTTATTGATTTCCATGATACATTAGTATCACCACATGTGAATACATACCCTATTTGAGAATGAGACTTATGGGGATCAGACAAATATCCAACATCAGCATAACCTTGGAGATTCAGTTTTACTCCTCTCGAGTAAAACAAACTCATGTCACGTGTTCCTTGAAATGTTTTACACCATTCCAATGTCTTCGAGTTAGTGAAGAGTTGTATCTTGCAAGTAGGTTGACAACAAGGGCAATGTCAGGTCTTGTACAATTTGCAAGATACATAAGTGCACCAATTGCACTTAAATATGGTACCTCTGGACCAAGTAGATCTTCATCACTTTCATAAGGTTGAAATGAATCTTTATTCACTTCAAGTAATCTGACAACCATTGGAGAGTTCAACAGATGTGCCTTGTCCATATAAAATCTTTTAAAGATTTTTTCTATATAGTTTGATTGATGGACAAGTACTCCACTTAAAAAATGCCCAGCTTGCAAACCAAGACAAAGTTTTGTGTTCTGATGATGTTATCATGGTTTCCTACTATATTTAAATCATCAACATACATAGTAATAATCACAAATTATGTTGACGATCTTTTGATGAAGACATATGGGCAAAGTAGATTATTTACATATCCTTCTTTAAGTAAATAATCACTAAGGCGTTTTGTACCACATTCGACCAGATTGTATCAACAAGTCCTTTGTAATTTTATAGAGTGCATGTTATGAGGTTTTGATTTTATTTCATCAGATATTTCAAATCCTTTAGGAATTATCATATATATATATATCTCACTGTCTAGAGATTCGTACAGATATGTTGTAACAACATCCATAAGATGCATATCTAGGCCTTCAAAAACGGCAAGGTTTATCAAGAATCGAAACGTGATTACATCTATAGTAGGAGAATATGTTTCCTCATAATCAATGTCAGGTCTTTGTGAGAAAACTTGAGCTACAACTCTTGTTTTGTACCTCGTAATCTCATTTTTTTCGTTTCTCTTTCGTACAAATACCCATTTATATGCAACAGGTTTTATGGCATGTGGTGTTTGGACAATTGGTCGAAAAACATCTCATTTCTTCAACGAGTTTAACTCTACTTGGATAGCATCTTGCCATTTTTGCCAATAGGTCTTCTTCGACATTCATCCACTGATCGTAGTTCCGGATCATCATCATTTTCACATATATCAAAGGACACATTGAAAGCAAATATATCATCATGAACAATATTATTTCGATCCTAAATCTTATCGAAGTTCAAATAATTTACTGAGATCTCATTATTTTCATTTTTCCCTCTTTTTCGCGAGGTAATTGTTCTTTTATCAGAATCAACTTGTTCTAATAAATTCTTATCAAAGGATTATTGTGCTTTATCAAGAGTATTTTGATTTTGATTTATTTTTACTCTCGTTTTCCTCTTTCAGGGAAATGCATCCTTTGAACCAACTAATCTTTCACGTTTTAATCGTTTTGTTGGTTCTTGTGCATTTTGTTGCACAATGACATCAATTCTTGCAGGAACATTTACAGTTGGGACGTGTGATTTTTCACTCTTTTGTGTCAGTAAATGTATCAGGTAATTGATTTGCAATTTGTTGCAAATCAATGATTCTTTGAATTTCAAGTTTGCATTGATCTGTATGTGGATCATAATGTGATAAAGTCGATGCATTCCAAGTAATTTCATGCCATTCCTTTTGAATTGGTTTTTTATCTCCCCCTAATTGTGGTAAAATTGTTTCATCAAAGTGATAATCAATAAAATGTGCATTAAATAAATCCCTTATTAGGGGCTCAATGTATCTTATAATGGACGGTGAGTTAAATCCAACATAAATCCTAAGTTTTCATTGTGGACTCATCTTAGTTCTATTAGGAGGGGGTATGGGAACATACACTGCACAACCAAAAATTCTTAAGTGTGAGATATTTGGTTGTTGACCTAAAATGAGTTGCATTGGGGAATCTTCATGGCATGCAGTAGGCCTATAATGAATGATAGATGCCGCATGAAGGACGGCATGTCCCCAAACTGAAGCTGGTAACTTAGTTCTCATGATTAATGATCTTGCAATTAGTTGAATGTGTTTGATCATAGATTTTGCTATCCTATTTTGGGTATGCACTTGAGGAACATAATGCTCAATGTTAGTTCCTATAGACATGCAATAATCTCTAAAAGCTTGAGATTAAAATTCTCCAGCATTATCAAAACGAATGGTCTTTATTGGGTTGTCAGGGAATTGTGCTCTTAACTATATGATTTGAGCTAAAAGTCTAGCAAATACAACATTACGGGTCAAAAACAAACAAACATGTGACCACCTAGTTGAGACATCTATCAAAATCATAAAATATCTAAATGGTCCACAGTGAGGATGAATATGTCCACATATGTCTCCCTGAATACATACGTTCTAAGAAAACTGGGGATTCCACAACAATTTTACTTGAGGATAATTTAACTATTAATTTACCTTGATAACAACTAGCACAATTATAATTACCAGCTGATAGTATTTTATGACTCCTTAAAGGATGTCCATGTGAATTATCAATTATCCTTTGTATCATTCATGATCCCGGATGACTAAGTCGGTTTATGCCATAAAATGAATGCTTTTGATCATTGATTTTTCTATTTAAGACGACATTCGTTTCGACATGTCTTATATGGTGAAATATAATCCAGAGAATAAAGTTGGGAATTTCTCTAACACGTTTTTCCATTTGAAACCAATGTAATATAGAGGAATTCTCTATTATCTTCATTCATGGTTTCAATATGAAATCCATTTTGTCGAATATCTTTAAAGCTAAGTAAATTCCTTCTATATTTTTCAGCGTATAAGGAATTGTCAACATGAATTGTTGTACCCCACGCAACATAATGTTTGCTCTTGCAGAGCCATTAATCAAATTGGAGATGCCAGATATTGTTTGAACATTAGCCTCAGCTAAGTTCAATTTGGAGAAATATTCTCTCTTTTTAATGATTGTGTGCGTTGTACCACAATCAACAAGACAAATATTGCTTGTATTTGGTTCATGATTTGAACACACGGCTTAATGATCAATCTAGACAAATAATGTTTGATAAATTAGAGAAAAAAAAACATATTTCATTCATAATAAGAAACTCGTACCTAAAAACTAGAAAGCATTACAAAAACTAGCACATAGAAACTAAAAGGCATAGCAAAAACTAGCTAGTACATAGAATTATCAAAAAGTATGATCATTAAAAACATATAGATTAGTGTTTAGAGCATCATGTAAATTTGGGACATCCATATGATTAATGTCCGACGAGCCATCTCCAATAGTGAAATTCATCTCAACTATTTTGCTTTTCTCTTTCAAGAAGGCTTGATAAAGATCGATAAAATGCTTAAGTGTGCGACATACATGAATCCAATGGCCTTTCATACTGAAGCAGACACTATATCAGTTTGAGCAAGAGGTGCAACAGGCACTGCCTCAGCTTGTACCGGTGGTAACACAACCGTCATAGGAGCAGTAGATGTAGTAACTATCGGTGTATCCATCTCTTGAGTAGCAGGAACTCCTGAAGAAAATGGTGGTGATGGTGTAGCAGCAACAGGTGTCCTCAAAATCCTTTGGATCTCCTCTAACCTCTGATACTGGGTAGCAACTCTCTGTGTCAAGGCCTGAAAATCCTCAACACTGATAACACGAGGATCAGCAGCCCCACTGTCATCATTGGGCTCCATTTGTTCCATCATCGCAATCTGAAACAAAAAGGGAATACCCGAATCAGTCAATAGCTACCGATATAGTATAATACATAACAGATATAACATATAAGATTCAAGTTTTACTTTTCCCCAATTCACCTCACTTCCCAACTAAACCTCAATTCAGGATCATAAGGTTCGACTCTAGGTTCCAACTATTTCCTATTTCCACTGGTTTGTATTTTATGCTAGTTGTAAGGTTAATCAAGAGTCAGATAGTAAAATCTTAGTGCTCTGATACCAACTGTGACGACCCCAGTTCCCCATAAAACTGGGTCCTGCTCGGCCTAAACTTATGTGGACCCCCGAGCCCTTATTCGCGAAGTCTACGTATCCTAGTCAGCCTCAAATCATCATATACATTATTATTTTATCATTTAAAAGTGTGAGTTATATAATTATAAAATTATCAGAAAATTCACAGCGGAAATTACTATAATCAATTATAACTTTGTAAATGGAAAATCAGGAAAAACATTAACGTATCATATGGAAACCTTAAGAAATGGATAAATGCATGCATATATGGTGATCAAAGCTAAACAGTATGATATTACATGATATCTCTAGTCTCTCAACCCCAATATATGTCTTAGTGTTTTACAAAAACATACAATACAATAATCACAATAAAAAGAAGCAAGACCTACAATGAGTAAACGAAAGAAGTATTCCGAGAGTCCTCAGAGGATATCACCTAGCATCAACTCGTTTCCCTTACTCGTCTCTGCTCTATCTGCACCACTGTCATAAACTAGACGGTGAGTGCGTAAAAAATATGAAAGTAATGCCAGAAGAAACTAGACAGTAATTCAAGAGTTACTAAATAAACAGTCCAAATATCATGCAGTATTGAAAGACATGAAATATAACAAATTGCATGATAAACAGATTGGCAAACATATCAACGAAGTTTGAATGTCCAAAGAGTCAAAAAAGACCCATAAGTGATCAATTTACACATCCACGACAGTACCACATCCATAATCACAATAGTCCACATCCACATTAATATCCACAACAATCTAGTACTCGGGGTGTAACCACTATTAGGGGGTAGACAACATTTCTGCAGAAGTGTTCATGTTTACCCAGCTAATATGGACCCAAGAGTACCTTCACGACACACTTAAGCCAAGACACTCAACCAAGGAAATATAGAATGAAATTCCAACAATAGCTCAATTCAAATAGAGATATCAATAATGAAAAATGAATTAATGTGCATTTTCTTACTGGCTTGTAGTCGTACGAAAAATGTATCTCAAATATCGCAAAACGCTGATCCTCGCGTAACCCTATAACTTGTCCCCAATCGAATTCTCAAAGTCTGACAATCATTTAATCCAATTTTGTTTCAATTATTTCATTAGTATAATTGGGTTGATTTTCAAGGTATTAGGTCGTATTCAAATCCATTTGGATACCTAAGAGATCCCCGAAATTTTTTGAAATTTTTATTAATTTTCCACTGTGAACAGTGTCACGTCGTGGTGGCGTCGTTGGGTCTGCGGCGTCACTTAAAGCATGAACAGTGAATTGCTCACTACCTCAGATATCATGAACTAACGTCGTGGGAGAAAATCTCCACTGCGTCTCTCGCGGCGTGGCACATTGAACACATTTTTTGGGGTTTTCGGCTCGCGTCGCCGCGTTTCGAGCTTATCCTAAACTCTTATGGATGTCCAAAACAACGACAAACACACCTTACTTTGCATCAAAACCCCGCCAAATACCCTAATTCGTAAATCACTCAAAAATTTACCAAAAATCTCCAAAAATTCCAAATTGTTTCAAATACTCAAACCCATTCACAAATCACCAATTGATCATCTCATTGATCCCAAAAACACCACCTAAACTTATTTCCAACATTTCCCGAAAATCTCGTCCGAAATCGTCGTGACGAAAACCCATAAAATTAATACCAAATCGTAGACAATCACGAGGGGAGTTGGGATCCTACCTTGTTTCATGTAGTTGGTCGATCCCCGACGTTGCTCCAAGCTCGAGAAGTCTGAAACCCTCGTCACCACGTTCTTACATTCAAGAGGAGAGAAGAAAAGGATATAGAAGAGAGAGAAAAGTTGATGGCCCCTTTAATACTTCCACTTCATCAACTTACACGCACGAATCTCGATGCACATCTTGTGTCTCTCCCTCAATCCATCCAACAACTCCAACTCTCTTGTGTGACTTCACCAGGTGACTTACTCTCACAACTTAACCAATTCTCGCTCTCAACTCGCGTTCTCGGACCCGTTTCACCTCACGACTCGCACATTTTATTTAATTATTTATTATTTTTCGATAATTCCCAAATTACCATTTTTTGGTGTTCAATTATTCGTATTATACCCTAAAATTCTTGTTTTTCCTATACGAATCTCCCACAAAATTTTGTAGCGATTAATAAAACAAAATCACGCACTAGGATATACAAAGTTCATATTCGGGTATAAGTAATAATACAAACATCACAGAAAAATAAAAATATACCTCAGTGTCGACTTGTGAGGCTTGAGTAATATGATAAGTCACAACTGACAGGTCACGGTCCTGAAACACGACACGTGTCACTAATTAAATTTAAAGGTCGTTACACTTAAAACACTCAACCTTGTTCTTATCTTATTTGACTTTTTATTCACCAGTGTTATGCGTCGCGGCTCACCCGCATATCTTGACGCAAAAATCAAAGGACCACAACATCTACTGTAAAAAAAAAAAAAGAAAAGTCGCGCTATGTGCACCCTACTATCCTCTCAGAGCACCCAACAATTTTTAATTAAAATTGGTTTTATAACCAATTGACAAAAATGCCCTTATCCAACCCAACAATTCGCATACCCATTCAAATGCCTTTTCAGGGCACCCCACTCTTGAAAACTTGATTTTTCTACAAAATCAAGTTGATCCGCGCATGGTGGACATCGCTTTTATCAATCAAAGAGCGTGTACCAGCCCTTGTTAATCGCGTGTGTCAATCCATCGTTGTCCGGAAACTCAACGAGTTTTAAGTGTTTTTAAAGTCTAATGGTTGAAAAAATGAATGAGAGGCGAAAGTCGCACACAACGAGATTAGTTTTCATGATTTTTTGTGGTTTTTTTTTTCCATTTTCAAAGGTGAACCATGGATGCGAATTTATCGGTCACATAGAACCGAGAAATGTTGTAGTGTCTCAGTATCCTATAACCGATAACTAACAGAAGGTGTCGGTTATTACCAACCGAGTTTATTCTCAAACATAGCTTTTTATTACACTTCGGTAATACACCAACCACGTGGTCTAATGATCCTTTTCACTTAGGTATCGGTTGATATTAGCCGATACTTACACAATGATATCGACAATAGACGTCCGAGACAAAAAGACAGATCACGGTCTTGTGTAGCCGAACACTACGGGATTGAAGTACACACATCGCCCGACCATAAAAACAACAAATCTACCTTAAACAAGTAAGAAAATGAGGGAATTTGGTATATTGAGGCATTGATGTCATAATAGAAGGGAGAAAAAAAAAAGGTTTCATTCTATTAGGTGGTGGGGTGTTCATGCTTCAAACGAAATGACACTTTGGTAAAAGTCTCGGGTGCCCTGATAAATTTTTGGGGTGTCCTAATCAACGGGATGCCCTGAGAGGATAGCGGGATGCACATAGCGCGACTCAAAAAAAAAAAAAAGAACCTACTATAAACTTTGTTTTGGGCGGGAACATGAAATGAAACCCTTGTGCCAATGTCGGTGCGGGTGCTGAACGTGGCGGAGAAGCCATCGGTAGCGAAATCCGTGGCATCGATCCTCTCCCGCAACAACGTCCGTGTGCGCGACGGCCGATCGCGGTTCAACCGGATCTTCGAGTTCGACTACGCCATCCGTGGGCAGCCATGCCACATGGCGGTCACCTCCGTGACCGGTCACCTAATGGAGATGGAATTCGACGAACGGTACCGCAAGTGGCACTCCTGCGACCCCGCCGACCTCTACCACGCCCCCGTCAAGAAGTTCGTCCCCCAGGACAAGATCGACATCAAGAGGACGCTCGAAGAGGAGGCGCGCCGCTCCCAGTGGCTCGTTCTTTGGCTGCTCGATTGCGATCGCGAGGGGGAGAACATTGCATTTGAGGTGGTCGAGGTGTGTTGCGCCGTTAACCCTCGGCTCGTCGTGTGGCGGGCGAGGTTCTCTGCTTTGATTGAGAGGTTTGGGGGTGGGGTTGTTAGGGTTTTGGATTTGGCATCGTAGATTTTGATTGATTTTCTGATTGTTTAATTGCTGTTGTTTTTTAGGGATATTCACGAGGCGGCGCAAGGGCTTGTGAGACCTAACAAGTTGTTTGCTGATGCAGTGGATGCTAGGCAGGTGTGGAATTTGCTTGCTATTTCTTTCTTTTTCTGGGTGTTTTATGGAAATGTGGGCATGTTTTGGAGGATTATGACATGTTTTATCCCAGATTGGTTCTCTGTGTCGCACAAAGTTGGGGTTTAGGTGTTATGAACTTATACGATTGAATAATGTGAATGTGTCTGTAGGTAATAGGTTATGATTGTGGAATTTATAATGTTTTCAAACCATTTCTAGATTGTAAGTGGATAACCGTGCATGTCTGCTACTGAAGATTTAAGTTGGTAAGTTCGTAATTCAAGTGATTCTTAACTATGTTTCCATTGCCCTTAGTTGCTAGTAAAATATAGCCTACCCAATGTAAGCACATCTTAATTCAAGCCATTCACTGTACTGGCATATGAAACATGAGATGTGAACACCAATTTCCTTTGTTTCCCTTTATTATCAAGGATTGTCCATTTGTTTTTTTTTTTTTTTTTTTTGTTTTTTGGAAGGGAAATAGTTGTGTTGAACCTAGGGGTGCATACGGATTGCACTAATCTGCGGATCCGGTCCAATTCGGACCAATTATCATTAATTGGATCAATTTTTTGATCCCTTGGATTAGATTGGATTGGAAAATCACTAATCCAGCTGGACTGGATCGGATTACAGATCCCACATTTAAAAATTGCGGATCCAATCCAATCCAATACGTTATCACATCAGCATATATACATATCTCATCATATGTACTATAGTATCTCGAGGAGCATCAACTCAAACTATAGTCTCGTTTGGTTCATTTTACTAACTTGCAGGAAAATTTTCTTCCAGGGAAGTTAACCATTAAGGAAGTTGCACTTTTCACATTTAGTTCAACTTTGAACTTCCTGAGAAGTTCAACAGTAAAATAATGTAATTGACATGTCCTTTACACTATTTTTGAGTAAAAAAAATAATTACAATACCATTTTCACTACATAAATTACGAATTATTTTTTTAAAATAACCGAACTAAATAATACACATAATCTTACAGCAAATTTATTTTATTTTAAAAATAATTAAAAATATTAAATAATCATAAATTATTTTTAATAATTATTAACAGCCAAACATAATAAAAATTTTATTTTTCAAATGATCTTTTCTTCAAGAGACATTAAAAAAATGCATTCACCAAAAAAAAAACCAATGCACCATGATTTGCATGAAATGAGGGTAAAATGGTCTATCTACACTCAGGAAGATAACTCACTTACCCTCCCCTAAGTGAGTTATCTTCCCCTATGTGGGGGGAAGTTGGGGGTCAAACTTCCAGGGAAGTTTTTTGGAAATGTCCAACCAAACAAGGTGAGTTGAAATTTTCTTGGAAGTTATCTCACTTCCTCCAACTTCCCCCCGAACCAAACAAGGCCTATCAACTCTTAACTACATAATATCTCAAAGACTTTGTTTGTTCTTACCTCTTTTATTACACTTCAGACATTTTTTTGTGGGTTGTATGTTGCAATGTGCACTTTTTTTGTACTTTTGTTTGGGTATATGGTGGAGTTTGTGGATGACATTTTTATTTAAGTAGGAACTTGCATTTTGAAGGTTTTTGTGATGACAAATTTGTGGGAAATATGCTATATATAGATTTGTGGGATGTACGTTGTAAATTTGTCAATCATGATATGCATAATTTTTGTGATTCATTTGATTTAAGTTTAATTTCATGAATTTTTATATGAGAAAATGTCAATCCGTGGAACTTGATTCAGTCCGGTTCGCATTTTGCAAATTGGATTGAGTTGGATTGATGAATTATTTGGAATGGACTGGGCTGCAATTTTTCAATCCGCAATGATTGGGTTGGATTGCGGATTGACCCTAATTGGACTGGATTGAACCTGTGTGCACCCCTAGTTGAACTCAACACGACATCAATTAAAATATAATGTAGGGATTCTGAAAAATTGTAAGAGAACTATATTTGACTTGTATTACATTTGAATATTTATAGTTACGTTGTAAGGTTACAAACACATGAACAGTTGAGAAATAAACCCAACAACTGTTGTAAACTAGGAGATGTGGTAGACGTTAGGCCCACGATGTGCATAGATCACAACCGTCACAACTGCTAACTGCTAACACCTCCTTGCAGTTGAATCCTCCAGTGTACGAATGTGAAGACTGTTGCGGAATTCGTTGAAGAGTGACGTTGGGAGCCGCTTTGTGAAGATGTCTGCATACCGAGCTGAGGACGGGACATGGAGAACATGGACATCACCGAGGCCAACCCGTTCACGCACGAAATGCAAGTCGATCTCGACATGTTTCGTGCATTGATGTTGAATAGGATTTGTGGATAGGTAGACAACAGAGACATTGTCGTAATAGACCATTGTAGCTCGCGACAATGGTTGTTGTAACTCAATGAGTAGCTTACGTATCCAACATGCCTTTGCCAGCGCAATACTTAGCTTCAGCACTTGAACGTGAGACTTTGTTTTGACGTTTGGATGACCATGAAACAAGATTGTCGCCGAGGAAAACACAAAACCCATAAGTGGACTTGCGGGTGTCGGGGCAGCTAGCCCAATCCGCATCAGAATATGCAACCAGATCATGAGAAGAAGAATGATAAAGTTGCAATGATAAAGTTGCAACCCGTGATGAAGAGTACCTTTGACATAACGCAATATGCGTTTGATAAGTTGGAAATGTGGATCTCTAGGGGCATGCATATACAAGCAAACTTGTTGCACCGCATGAGACAAATCAAGGCGGGTGAACGTTAGGTACTAAAGTGCACCAGCGAGGCTTCAATAGAAGGTGGGATTGTGGAAAGGCTGACCAGCCGTAGCTGAAAGCTTTGAACATGTGTCAATTGGAGTAGAGACTTGATGACATGAAGACATGCTTGCTCGCTCGAGAATCCCTTTGGCATAATGGTGTTGAGATAAAAAGAGACACCAAGAAATTGTTTGAGTGGGCTAGAGTCTGGCATGGAAAACTCACTCGTAAGTGATGAAATAAAGTAAGAGAGTAGAGAGGTGGAGGAGGCAGTGAGAATTATGTCATCAACATATAAAATTAAGCAGGCAATGGATGTTCCATGTTTGAAAACGAAAAGAGAGGCATTAACTTTAGATTCTACAAATCTTAGAGAAGTGATGTGTGTGGCAAAACGTTGATGCCATGCAAGGGGGGCCTGCTTAAGCCCATACAATGACTTGTTGAGGCGGCATACATGATGAGGCTTAGAATGATTGACAAACCCCAAAGGTTGTTGGCAAAAAATGGTTTCAGCAAGAGTACTGTGGAGAAAAGCATTTTTGACGTCCAATTGATGGATGGGCTAAGACTTGGAGACGGCTAAGCTAAGCACAGTGCGAATGGTGGCTGGCTTGACGACAGGACTAAAAGTTTCGTTGTAGTCTACACCTGGTTGTTGAGAGAAACCACAGACAACCCATCTTGCTTTGTAGCGTTCAAGAGAGCCATCGGGATTGAATTTGTGGCAAAAGACTCATTTGTCGGAGCCACATTAACGTCAACCGGTCGTGGTACAAGCTCCCATGTATAATTCTGCAATAAAGCATCAAACTCAACAAGCATTGCATTATACCAGTTAGGATCTTTTAGTGTGGCACGATAAGATGTAGGAATAGGAGAAATTGAAGAAGAGACGACCGTTAGTGTTAAGATTTGTCTAGGCTTGAAAATCCCTTCTTTGCTTCGGGTTGTCATGGAATGAGTAGGTTGTTTGACAGGAACATGTGGAACCGTGATAAGCGCGGAAGGCGGGGCAGGAGGTGTTTGAGGTGAATTTGGTGGAGAAGAACTCGACGAGATGGAAGAGGTTATTGTAGTATTTGAAGTGGACAAATTAGGTGGTGAAGTGGATACGAGCTCTAAGAGAGAATCATAATCTGTAGGTGGCTAGTTGTATTTTTAGAAAACGAAAACGATGTCTCATCAAACGTGACGTGTCGAGAGATGATGACACGACGAGACGAGAGATTAAGACATCGATAACCTTTGTGATGTGGGGAATGACCAAGGAAGGCACATGGGACAATGCGAGGAGATAGCTTGTGAGGAGCCGTGGTTGAAACATTTGGGTAACAAAGGCAACCGAATATGCGGAGATGAGAGTAGGAAGGAGAGTGTTGAAAAAGTATTTCATATGGTGCTACATGATTCAAGACTGTGGATGAATGTATGTTGAGAGGTAGGTAGCGGTAGTAAGTGCTTCAACCCAATACTTAATAGGCATAGAAGCATGAAAAAGGATGGTGCGAAGAACATCAGTTATAGTGCGAATCGTACGCTCAGCTTTGCCGTTTTGCTGAGATGTATGCGGACAAGAAAGTCTTAAGTGAATCCCATGTGAAGCAAAGAAGCGACGAGTAGATGTGTTATCAAACTCCTTGTCCTTGTCACATTGAGTGCTTTTGATTGGTAACTGAAACTTTGTTTGAACAAAAGCATAGAAAGAAGTGAGAGTGGTTAAGAAATCTGACTTTTGCTTAAGAGGAAATGGCCACAAAAAATGAGTATAGTCATCCAACACAACTAGATAATATTTAAATCCTGGAAAACTTAAAATATGAGATGTCCTCAAGTCAATGAATAATATCAAAAGTAGCACATGTCTTAGAAATAGAATTAGAAAAAGGTAAGCGCACTTGGTGACCAAGTTGACAAGCCTCGCAAACAGAAAGGCTAGATCCATAAGGGTCTTTTTTACATAAAATATTAGATGCAAGCAGTTTAGAGAGAGTATGGTGACTAGGGTGTCCGAGGCGTTGATGCCACAAATTAGTCGAACCCGCAGCAACAACCAAGGCTAAAGGTGGAGATGCGCTAGAACTGAAAGAAGGGGGGTAGAGTGTTGGGGTTTTTCTCAAAATTGTTTTGAAAGTTCCAAGAAGTATAAGTGTAATACACTACAAGGACGTTTCTGTCATGAATTTTATCATATAAAATTCGTTTTTCTGAACCATCTTAAAATCTCGCAAAACCATTCTTAGTGTGCGACCCAATAGGCTCATACAACGTTGGTAGTGTACCAAAACACATTTTGGTATACAAGTCATAAGCGGCCTCTAGCAAGACATTATGACTACCCAAGTTGTACGAATATCAAATCGATACAACCTAATCAATAATGTATATAACATCCTTTTGTCACACGATATCCTTTTGATCAAACATAAGGCATGGAATTCTCATCCAACATGTTCAATCGTACTAGTCTCGATCTCTAGGTAGACTGAAAACATCCAAGTGACATTGATCAATATCAATTCACTTAGACTAGGCCTTTTAACAGTCTAACACATCGAGGGATCCGCTAGATATCTCTCTTTATATGAGAGGGACAAATTCTATCTCGATTACACAACTTCATCACATTGCTCACATAGTAACCAATCACAACCTTTATAATCGTCCGGTTAAAGACAACGTTTGATAGTGTCAAATCACTATGTTCCTAATGTTGAAGTCTCTGGTAATCTCAAGTTAGAGGACTGAAAAATATACCTATCATGAGAAACGACTATGACTTAATCCATGTGATGTTCTCATAGCGGGTCGGTCCAGTACTTTATTCCCTAGCAAGTACTCGTGTCTTAATTCGTATCTCTATATGTATAATCATCATATGATCATCAATCAAGACTCACACTAGTCTTAATTCATTATAGTTCCCAGTATAATGATCGACTAGAAACATTTAGGATATTTCTGTAAATGCCCATGGATCTTGTTATAATGTAAACATGCAAATTAATTATAATAAACAGCAAATGAAATCCTCTATTTTATTAACTAAAAGTATTCATAAAGACAGTTAATGGATTGACCTAGGGCACATTACCCAACATAGAGTGCACCAGAACTAATGCAGCGAAGAAGTCGTTTCTTGGTCCGAAGATCCTTCACAGAGAGACCAAATGGATCAAACTCAACAGAACAATAATTGTAAGTTGTAAACTTGCGAACATAAACTAAGTTTTTGATAATTTGAGGAGTAATGTGAACGTTGTCTAAGGAAA
This sequence comes from Stephania japonica, assembly GCA_039657345.1. Lineage (NCBI taxonomy): Eukaryota > Viridiplantae > Streptophyta > Magnoliopsida > Ranunculales > Menispermaceae > Stephania > Stephania japonica. The sequence continues at coordinate 43,539,500 of CM077562.1, forward strand.
GTGGTTTAGAACAATTTGTTAGAGTAAGAGTGCATGTGTGTGAAACAGGAATAAAAGATCCATTACCGACAACAACTTGTCGAGATGAAGGCTTTGATGAAGAAATGTGTGAGAGAGTAGCAACATCATTGGTCATGTGGGCGGTGGCACCGGAATCCATGTACCACTCGACACTGCTCGGTTGTTTGAGAGACATGGTATTGAATGCCTGAATGAATGCGTTCTGATCCCATGTTGGTGAGGGTGAAGTAGACGAGCATGACGCAGTGAGAGGAGGGACAAGTGCAGGGAACGCCTGAGGTGATGTAGGAGATGTTGGAAGTTGCGGTCGTGGGTCAAGAACACCCAGGCCTATTGGTGCGGGCACATTCATTTGCCATGATTGTATAGCACCGGTCCAAGGATTGTAGAATGGTACCCATGGAGCAGTGCTATTTTGAGGTGCCCGTTCACCTCGACCACCACGGCCGCCGTTTCCACCATTACGGCCTTTGCCGCGCCAGCCACTGCGACCTCCCCTATGACCGCCACGATTGCCATTGTTGCTACGGTCGCCACGACCAAAAGAATAACTAGAGTTGTTGAAGACGTGGCTAGCGCCATTAGATGATGATCTAACGATAAAGAGGGCGGTAGGATTCTTTGACATGTTGGCACGCCGAGACTCCTCAAGCAAGAGCAAAGATCTAGCCTGAATGAATGAAGGAAAGAGAGTCTGCATAGGGAGTATAATTGCCAGTGGAGTAGTTGTCATTCAAACCTCGGAGAGTGGTGAGAACAAGAGTTTCATCAGAAATGGGTTGGTCAATGTCTCCAAGAGCATCAACAAAGTTTATGTCAATATGTTGTTATTGTCATGTCCCCATGTATGATGTTTCGAAACTCAGCCTTGAGTTGAATAGCCCAGGTTTTCTTGTTGTCCCTGAAGAGATTTTCTATGCTATTCCACACAATGAAGGCAATGGTGTCGGGTTGCATTACTATATTGAGGACCTCTACAGAAATGGATCCATATAACCAGGACAACACAATAAAATTGTGTTGTTGCCACTCAGCGTCAGTGGGCTTGGAGGGAGTAGAACCATCAACATGGCTTTGGAGGGCATATTTGCCAATTGTGACAAGAAACAATGCTCGCCATTTAGAGTAATTACTTGCTTGGAGATCAAGACTAATTGGGATGCAGGTCTTTATACTTGCCACATTGATGGTGGGGTTGCTTGATTTTTCACTCACGGATGTCAAGCAATGAGATAGGAGAAGGATGCCCAGGTGAGATTGAATAGCGTGAGTGGTATATGCTCTGATACCATGAAAAATTGTAAGAGAACAACTATATTTGACTTGTATTACTTTTGAATATTTATATTTACATTGTAAGATTACAAACACATGAGCAGTTGAGAAATAAACCCAACAACTGCTGTAAACTAGGAGACGTGGTAGACGTTAGGCCCATGATGTGCATAGATCACAACCGCCACAACTGCTAACTGCTAACAGATTCAATTAATTGTTAAATCCTTTAATGCCCATCAGTTAAGTCCTCAAGGAAATAGTTGTTGCCTGATCCCAACTAATTTGGGACTGAGGCTTTGTTGTTTTGTCATTGTTGGTGGTGTTTCCATCAGATAAAGAATTACTAGCTTCTTTTCATGGGAGAATCAATGTATGAGTTGTATCCTTTAAAACATTATCAGATGCTTATTTGGTTCAGCAAAGGTAATAGGTTGGCTGATCAAAGAACTATTTTGATCCCCTTAACAGTCATCAATTTTTTCTGCTGAGTCCCCCGGCTCTACAAAAAAAAAATTTGATAAGAAAGAAACTCATTTTGCCATATGTGGGAATTGAACCCCACTCTCTCGTACCATAAACCCCTTACCAACCGTTGGGCCATTTAATTGTTTTTGGCTCTACAAAAATGACAGTAGATGTTGATAATGATGGAAAATTAATGAAATTGATCTCTTGGCGTGGATAGCCACTTCAAAATGAAGCCAAATCTTATATCTTACAACCACTCTAATTATACTTGTGTTGCATTTTATTGCTTTTTTCTTTATGTTGTCGAGTGGCAAAATAAGTATTTATCCGTACATTTCTCTGTGCACATGACTTTCGTTGGTGAAGATTCAAAATAACTTTGATCTTCTGCAGGAAATTGACCTTCGAATTGGTGCATCTTTCACTAGGTTTCAGACTATGCTGTTAAAAGATGCATTTGTTATTGATTTTGCTGGGGATGATAGGAATCTTGTTCTCAGTTATGGTCCTTGTCAGGTTTGTTGTCATTGACTGCCTGAGTAAAGTTTTCTGAGATTGCCCGGATGATTAATAGAAAAACTTTGTATCATGCACTTATGTATAATCAGTCTTTCTAACTGAGCTTTGTTTTGTTATTCTGTGCAGTTTCCCACACTTGGATTTATTGTAGAACGTTACTGGGAGATTCAAGCACATGAACCTGAAGAGTTTTGGGCGATAAAATGCTCTCATACATCAGAGGAAGGAACTGCTACTTTTAATTGGATGTAATAGTGTTGTCACTTTCAGCACATCAGATTCTTGAACTCCTTTATTTGTTTTCTTTGATATTTGTTGTAATCTGTCATAAAATTGGTCTTTTTGGTAACTGTTTTGCAGGCGGGGGCATCTATTTGATCACACTTGTGCTGTTATAATTTATGAGATGTGTGTACAAGAACCCACAACAACTGTTAAGTAGTACCCTTATCTTCATATCCTTGAGATAGGCTCACGATTCTGTGGTTGTTTTGACTTTAGATGAACTGCTTTCATGTATTCTCCTATTTGGGATTCCTCAGGTTTTGAAAGTCAGTGATCACCAAAAGCTGAAGTATCCCCCATATCCTTTGAATACAATTGAGCTTGAAAAACGTGCATCGCGTTACTTTAGGATGAGTTCTGAACACACAATGAAGGTTAAGTCTTGAACATTAACTCACATCAACTGTCTTGTTGCTGTCTGGTACTCTGGTTATCTAGTTTGGTTCCTTTTAAACAAAATTATTGGTTGACTTTCCTGCGTAACGACAATGTCCCCATCTCTTAAACATAGTGAATTATGTACTCTTACCTGTGTACTTTCTATTTCATCTTCTCCTATTCTTAGAGTTATAGATGGTTTTGGTTTCTGAATTCTAGCCGTTGACTCTTTCAGCAAATTTATTTTTGGGCTCCCCTTGTTTGGTAGCCAGTTCACTGTTGTAGGGGACAGAAAGTTTGTTCTTCATCAAGTCATGTTTTCAATTGAACTTCCACTGACCCTTTTTACCATTCAGAATCTCTTGTACTTTGCTTATTTGTGGCAATTTTATTTCTTTTGTCATGAAAATTATTTTTATGAGATATTCATTTTTGCAAGATAACGGTTGTCAATCTGTCAGTTATTCCATATTTATTTATGTAAAAAGCTTAAGCTTAAGCAACCTTGATAGTTGTGTATTTGTTCTATTTTGTGTGTTATGTGCAACTCGTACTTTATAATCTATAATATGTTATCCTCTTCATGGTTTTGGTCACTACTCATGATAGGATCTATGCTGCTCTGGTGTTGATTTTTCTGTTTCCTGTGTTGGTTTAGGTTGCGGAAGACCTTTACCAAGCTGGTTTCATCAGTTATCCTCGCACAGAAACTGACAGCTTTTCTTCGCGTACTGATTTGCATGTTAGTATATTTTCATCCTTTTTCTTGCTATCTTGTTATATATTGTAGTGTTTGTGCAATATTTTTTCTCCTTGAGAAGTGAGACTATTGGATTAATAAAAGGTGAAGCATACAGAGAGAGGTCAAAGAGACCAGACTACCTAAGCTGGAAAGAAGGAAACAAAGCAAAGTAAATAGAGAATTATCAAAAGAACATGACATGAGTAACTATCTACATCCCATTCAACATAGAAATGTGCCAACTCCTAATTAGATAACCTGTCAAATAATTCTAGTTAAATTTTCTCCAAAGACATCCAGTACAGTTCTTTAACTCACATCTCATTGCAACAAACAAGCTTCCTCCTTGCTTATGCCCTAAAAGATGCTCTTTCTTCCTACCAAATGCTCCATAAGGCACCTGCAGATGCACAAATCTTCATCCTTTATAAGCCATAGTGCTCCCTTGCTGGTTGATGATGCCTCTTTCTTGTCTTTCTGACGACTAGAGCCAAGGAGCCTTCCCTTGTAGGATTGTCATCAGCAGTCAAACTATGTATTTTGTAGGTACAGTCAACCAAAGCACTCCCAAGATTATCGAAACTGTTGATTACTTCATACTGATGGTACAAGTTATGTTTTTCTTTGTTAATCTTTAGCACCAAGAGTCTAAGCAGCAAAAAATATCGACTTTCATCATGACATGGGGCTTGGGGAATGCTATCTTCTTCTACCATCAACTTAGTGTATCTTCTGTAGATTGAAGATTAGACACTTCCACCTTTCATGATCCAGCATGGAAATGTTGATCAAGCATGCCATAGTCTATCAAACAATTATTCAATTATTTACTCTCTCTTACTAAGTTGCTATTGCACAAAATCGAGCACAATGGAAGAGTTTGATCCATGTAGCCGACCACAATTAATTTGGGACTGAGGCTATGTTGTTGTTTTTTACTAATTAGCTATTTGTCCTTTGCCCGTCCTATTTGGTGGGAATATAGTAACAACGACTTTGTGCTCATTGGGTTAGTCAGTTATCATAAACGAATATAACTCGAGGTCTTCTTTAGCAATCTGTTGTTATATATTTTGGACATTTATACACATCTACTTGGAGGACCAAAATCTTGCCTGTGCATATGAGGTGTTCCTCAAAAAGGCCTTGGTAAAAATTAGGGAGGAGAGATCCATGCACGTGCCCAATATCCATTTGGTTGACCCAACTGCTTCTAACATGGATTTTTTTTTCTTGAAATTTTAGTATAGGGTAGCTGTGACGGCCCCAATTTCCCCGTGCAATTGGGTACGCCCGGCCTAAACCCGTGCAGGCCCCGAATCATCACTCGGCAACCTGACGAGCCTAGTCAGCCTTCGATTTAATCAATTCAGTAGTTTATGAAAGAGTTATTGCATTAATACACAGCGGAAGACTAAAACAATTATAACAAAGGGAAATAACTCAATCAAAGGAAATTAGGAATTCTATAAATGTGGAAAACCCCGGGTATGCATGTACAATTCGATAGGCATATATACACGATACCGGTCTCAATAAAACTATACCAAGTTCAATAATCCCAACAAAACAAGTATGAAACGATATACACATCAGTAATCAAAGTATAATCACCTACTATAACGTCTCTCAGATGTCCCGTAACTCCTCAAAGTATATCACCTAGGCAGGGCCCCTTGCCCTTGCTGCTCTCCACTCTATCTGCACCCACCGTCACAAACTAGACGGTGAGTAACTGAATAAAATTGCTAGTAGTACCAGAAGAATGTAACAGTAATTTATGATTTTAACAAGAAAAGCAGTCTAAGTATCATGCGGAAAGGAAATAACTGGAAAGTAAATAAATCAAATGCATGATAAAGAGACTGAAAGATAAACAATCGATATTTGCATGTTCTAAGATTCAAAAGAGGCCCATGAGTGGTCTATTTCACAGCAATACGGAAAAGATCTCGCAAGATCTCCCCGGGCAATGTCGCAACACTAGCGCAGCGTGAAATCGAGAGGCATCGCAACACCTCTCGAATCCAGTACCCAGTACACACATCACTAGGGGTGGTCAGTTACCCCTGCAGAGGGCACCCTCGTTGTCCCAGCTAGTGCGGGACCACATGATACCTTCGAGACACACACTCATGCCAAGAACATACAACCAAGGAAACGGAATGGAATATCAAGCAAAGGATCAATGCAACAATAGCAATAAATAGAAGATGTATAAATCACATGTTATTTTCTTACTGGTCTACTAACGTACATACACACAATGCATGCATGTACTTACCTGTCTATTCGCGACTCGGTACCACTCCGAAACTCTAACGCGTTTCCCCACAAGTTCTCAACAACCTGATAAAGTTTTGGAATCCCGAATATTAGTTTAAGGTTCGCATTCATTCTTTATGTTGTACCTATTGCATTAGGCTTTGATTGTATTGTGTATTGGATGTGTTGGGTCCTCATTACATTGTGTGTTGAACCTTTATTACACTTCCATATTCATTTTATATAAATGTCTATACTTAAAAATCTTGTTTACTTATTCTTAAACCTATAATAATGTACATTATGGTCACACACATACAATTGATGTGTACACCCCACTGGTGTGCACACTAACTCTTCACAGACCCCGCTGTCTTGTGCACACCTACCCCATTGGTGTGTGCACCTCTCGGTGATTTACCATGTTCAATGCATTAGTATATTATTTTATTCTTAAAACCATGCTATTTACACATTTTCATTATGCATATCATATAAAACTGTTGTGTACACCCCAATGTGGTGTACACATACGATCTTTGTGTACGCCCCTAATCGTGGTGTACACACCCACTGTTGCGTACACCCCATTATACACACATTGCACATCTCTTGCACCTATTTCATACCAAAACAGCCCCATACTCAGTGTTATGTAAATTGACACTTGCACACATACATCTCATGAAAATAATCTCACCAAAGTGCACACACCCACACCCCAACTGGGGTGTGCACACACACACACACTGTACGCACCCCACACATATAGGACAGCCACCCCACAGTTATACACACACACACCTCTTGGTCGATTCACACAAACACTACTCACATGAAAGAAAAATCAAAACCGTCACACACAAACATCTCATCTACACCTACAACCGCCACACCTAGAAGTCACCTCGGCCGAGCCAGGTCGCCGGAGGTCGACGTCCGGTCAAGCACCCCCAAACCGGTGGCGAAAACACGCCCCAAACGGTCCCACAACCCATTCGAAAATAACGTGAAAACGGTGGGTAGAGGAGCACAAAACGGTGGAGAGAGAGAGAGAAAGAGGGACGGTCACCTTGGTGTTTTCCGGTGGTGGTGGAGAGGTAGGTGGTCGTAGTGGGTGGCGGTAATGGTGGTCCAGTCGGAGGGGACGAAAACAACCCTGATCGAGAGTGAGAATGTGAGGCCGAGAGTGAAAACGTGAGAGAAAGAGAGAGAAAACAAGAGAGATCGGAGAGAAAGAGAGGGGGAGCTCACCTCATCGGGGTCCGTGACGCCGGTGGGAGGCGGCGGCAGTGGCGAGAATGGTGGGAGTGAACAGTGACGGTGGTGGTTGTTGGAGAAGATGAATAGTGCACATTAGGGTTTTAGGGTTTTATTTGTTTTTATACATGTGACTTAAGGTGAAATGACCCATTTGCCCTTACACACTCACTTGTCCAACCTTTGGCCCCAGCTACCCTTATGGGTCATTTGGCTTATCCCTTTAATCTAACACATGTGCACCTCCCTATGCCCATCCAATGGTCCTCCTCACTCAACTTGTGTCACTTTAACAATCCTATCCATATTAACCTATTAAATTAACCACATTAATTTTATTAACTTACTAATAAGGTTACACAAATTCTCGCCTACTCGGTGCACTGTGTCCCGTGTTCGACACGCTTCTCGAGGCGGTCCCACCCTTGGGATTTGAATAAATTCCCTTATGCTTATGTTATACTTTATTGTAAAAATTTATTTTCCTCAACATAGGTCATATTTTTCATTTAGCTTTGTTTATTAAATAAAATCCATTAAAACGGTTCCGAAACACCCCGTATAACTAGGCGACACCTCACTCAATTAAAATATTGCCCGAACGGCTCGAGACCCGTAAAATACTAATATAATAATACATGCATTATCATCCACAAATAACCAAATTTTTGGGTCGTTACAGTCTCCCCAACTAACAAGAATTTTGTCCTCGAAATTAGTTCTAAATCGAGTGAATAAGGAGAACTACACCCGTTCGCAACTCGCCTAAACCGTGGGCTTACAACCGCTTCAGAGCGACTTGGATCCTCTATCTCGAATGCGGACTACCTCAAAGTCACTTCAAATAGCTCGTTCCTCATCGTTGAACTGCAGACCAATGCAAAGTCGCTTCTGACGGACTCAATAAGCCATGACCAATCTGTGGACTCTCGCGAGAGTCACTTCCAACAGCTCGACATTAGGTATTGAACTGCGGACTTGTACAAAGTCTCTTTGCACAGCACAACATCTTAAATCCACTCCCTTTTCTCCCCATTTATCAAACTGTGGGCCTCTGCCACTTCGAATAGCTTGATTTTATCTAAATCTTCATCGGGTCCCAACCACTTCAAACAGACCTAATTCAACTACGGTCTCTCTGCAGGCCGCTCCCGTTTCCCAAAATGGTAGGAATGCCACGACCTCGTCGCAACCATCGCCCACTACCATGACTCAAGCTTGGTGATCACGACATAAGACGCTACGATCGCGACTCGTATGTCATACTCGTGAAAACCTCCCCACCCACTCGCGTCTCGACGCAAGTTTATCTATACCCAGGCAGTAAAATAGATTCGACAAAGTTGTAACCGTGGCCACCATGTACACTACGTGTCCATGCATCGTAAGATGAATCACAACCAGTCTGGTCCTGCCTCTCTTTAGGTGTACTTGTGGCTAGTTTTGGCAACCCATTGTGCCCAAACTTACCATCTCTTTTGGACTCTTATCTCAGTTAGGTCTGTCTCATCCTAGACAACATTGCTAAGTTTAAACGGTACCACTCTAGCCAGTATCAACCCTAACTCTGTTACATGACGTCCAACATCCTATTTAAACACCTAAAGATTCATTTAATCGGTTCCATGCATGTTATGGGATAATCAAGAAAATTCCTTACCTTCGGTAGGATCACGAATCTGTCAGCTGGCTCAGTCGCCATGTGCACGTCCTCAATGGCCTGAAGCTGATCGTCATCCTGTTGGTCCTCGTACAAATCAGGACATCGATTCTGAAAATGTCCGGGTTGTCCGTACTGGTAACACACCTTCCGCTTTCGAGAACCATTATCATCGTTCAGATTCCTCGTTCGTTTCCCGTCATGTCCCCCTGATCGGTGCTCTAACTGCAACTCGGGTCGATCGGGCTCAATCTCCTCGTGGTGAGAAATCGGGTAGCTCTCTCTAGCCAAACTCCGCTTGTATGCCCCTCGAAGAGTCTCCGGCTCGGTAGTGACTCCGAACCTCCAATGGCGGGGGTAGCAAACCTCGGTGAAATAGTAGGTACGATCGGCCTCTCGTGCTAGCTGATCCTCCAGCGTAAGGTAATAACTGCAAAAACCGACCCATGTACTCCATGACGGACTCATCCGCTAATTGTCTCAGGGAAGTGAACTCGTTTCTCTTGGCTCTCATCACGGTGGGAGGAAAGTACTTCATTTTGAAGTGGGTCTTGAACTCTATCCAGTCCCTCGGTACGCCTCTGGTACTCACAATCGTAGTCCACCAATCGTCAGCTTCTCCCTGAAGCATGGATGAGGAAATCGTCGCTCTCATATGATCCTCGGTAGCTATGATGTGTATCTTCTCGTGACTCTTCAAGAATAACTCTGCTACGATCACGTCAGTGCCTCCATAGAAATGACAGGGTCGTGCCTCTTGAACTCTCGCCATTGCTTGGCCTTAATAGTCGCCATAATGTCATACACACCGTTTGTCGGTGCACGAGGTACAACCGCCATCACTTGGTGCCATTGAAGTCGTGGAAGGAAGCAAAGTCATGGTCGTAACCCCGGTGTGTTTGCCTCTTGAGTAATGGTTACTCTAGCCGTTGATGGTACCGATGCAACAGCAACTGACGCCCTCAATATCACGAGAATCTCTTCCAACTGTCGCTCCTGAGCTGCGACTCTCTGCGTCAAGGTGCGAAACACGTCGATGCTAACGGCTCGAGTACTCTACGTCCCATGTCGTCGTCACTAGAACCCCTACGATCCGCCATCGCAATCTCATAACGAAGCGTATTTCCGGATCAGTGGATAGCTACCGATACCATATAATACACACAACAATCGTAATATGTATAAACATCACATCCGACTTATCCCACTCCCCAACTAGGATTCTAAGTCAGGATCATAGGGTTTCCACTCTAAGTTCAACCGTTCCTAACTTCCGCTGGTTTAATGGCTTGTGTTTTATGAATTTAAACCTGGTATGCTCTGATACCAACTGTGACGGCCCCAATTTCCCCGTGCAATTGGGTACGCCCGGCCTAAACCCGTGCGCAGCCCCGAATCATCACTCTAAGCAACCCGACGAGCCTAGTCACCTTCGATTTAATCAATTCGGTAGTTTATGAAAGAGTTATTGCATTAATACACACGGAAGACTAAAACAATTATAACAAAGGGAAATAACTCAATCAAAGGGAAATTAGGAATTCTATAAATGTGGAAAACCCGGGTATGCATGTACAATTCGATAGGCATATATACATGATACCAGTCTCAATAAAACTATACCAAGTTCAATAATCCCAACAAAACAAGTATGAAACGATATACACATCAAGTAATCAAAGTATAATCACCTACTATAACGTCTCTCGGATGTCCTGTAACTCCTCAAAGTATATCACCTAGGCGGGGCCCCTTGCCCTCGTCGCTCTCCACTCTATCGCACCCACCGTCACAAACTAGACGGTGAGTAAGCTGAATAAAATTGCTAGTAGTACCGAGAAGAATGTAACAAGAATTTATGATTTTAACAAGAAAAACGATCTAAGTATCATGCGGAAAGGAAATAACTGGAAAGTAAATAAATCAAATGCATGATAAAGAGACTGAAAGATAAACAATCGATATTTGCATGTTCTAAGATTCAAAAGAGGCCCATGAGTGGTCTATTTCACAGCAATACGGAAAAGATCTCGCAAGATCTCCCAGGGCAATGTCGCAACACTAGCGCGTGAAATCGAGAGGCATCGCAACACCTCTCGAATCCAAGTACCCAAGACACACATCATTAGGGGTGGTCGAGTTACCCCTGAGAGGGCACCCTCGTTGTCCCGCTAGTGCGGGACCACATGATACCTTCGAGACACACACTCATGCCAAGAACATACAACCAAGGAAACGGAATGGAATATCAAGCAAAGGATCAATGCAACAATAGCAATAAATAGAAGATGTATAAATCACATGTTATTTTCTTACTGGTCTACTAACGTACATACACACAATGCATGCATGTACTTACCTGTCTATTCGCGACTCGGTACCACTCCGAAACTCTAACGCGTTTCCCACAAGTTCTCAACAACCTGATAAAGTTTTGGAATCCCGAATATTAGTTTAAGGTTCGCATTCATTCTTTATGTTGTACCTATTGCATTAGGCTTTGATTGTATTGTGTATTGGATGTGTTGGGTCCTCATTACATTGTGTGTTGAACCTTTATTACACTTCCATATTCATTTTATATAAATGTCTATACTTAAAAATCTTGTTTACTTATTCTTAAACCTATAATAATGTACATTATGGTCACACACATACAATTGATGTGTACACCCCACTGGTGTGCACACTAACTCTTCACAGACCCCGCTGTCTTGTGCACACCTACCCCATTGGTGTGTGCACCTCTCGGTGATTTACCATGTTCAATGCATTAGTATATTATTTTATTCTTAAAACCATGCTATTTACACATTTTCATTATGCATATCATATAAAACTGTTGTGTACACCCCAATGTGGTGTACACATACAGTGCTGTGTACGCCCCACTGTGGTGTACACACCCACTGTTGCGTACACCCCATTATACACACATTGCACATCTCTTGCACCTATTTCATACCAAAACAGCCCCATACTCAGTGTTATGTAAATTGACACTTGCACACATACATCTCATGAAAATAATCTCACCAAAGTGCATACACCCACACCCCAACTGGGGTGTGCACACACACACACACTGTACGCACCCCACACATATAGGACAGCCACCCCACAGTTATACACACACACACCTCTTGGTCGATTCACACAAACACTACTCACATGAAAGAAAAATCAAAACCGTCACACACAAACATCTCATCTACACCTACAAACTGCCACACCTAGAAGTCACCTCCGGCCAGCAGGGTCGCCGGAGGTCGACGTCCGGTCAGCACCCCCCAAACCAGTGGCGAAAACACGCCCCAAACAGTTCCACAACCCATTCGAAAATAACGTGAAAACGGTGGGTAGAGGAGCACAAAATAGTGGAGAGAGAGAGAGAAAGAGGGACGGTCACCTTGGTGTTTTCCGGTGGTGGTGGAGAGGTAGGTGGTCGTAGTGGGTGGCGGTAATGGTGGTCCAGTCGGAGGGGACGAAAACAACCCTGATCGAGAGTGAGAATGTGAGGCCGAGAGTGAAAACGTGAGAGAAAGAGAGAGAAAACAAGAGAGATCGGAGAGAAAGAGAGGGGGAGCTCACCTCATCGGGGTCCGTGACGCCGGTGGGAGGCGGCGGCAGTGGCGAGAATGGTGGGAGTGAACAAGTGACGGTGGTGGTTGTTGGAGAAGATGAATAGTGCACATTAGGGTTTTAGGGTTTTATTTGTTTTTATACATGTGACTTAAGGTGAAATGACCCATTTGCCCTTACACACTCACTTGTCCAACCTTTGGCCCCAGCTACCCTTATGGGTCATTTGGCTTATCCCTTTAATCTAACACATGTGCACCTCCCTATGCCCATCCAATGGTCCTCCTCACTCAACTTGTGTCACTTTAACAATCCTATCCATATTAACCTATTAAATTAACCACATTAATTTTATTAACTTACTAATAAGGTTACACAAATTCTCGCCTACTCGGTGCACTGTGTCCCGTGTTCGACACGCTTCTCGAGGCGGTCCCACCCTTGGGATTTGAATAAATTCCCTTATGCTTATGTTATACTTTATTGTAAAAATTTATTTTCCTCAACATAGGTCATATTTTTCATTTAGCTTTGTTTATTAAATAAAATCCATTAAAACGGTTCCCGAAACACCCCGTATAACTAGGCGACACCTCACTCAATTAAAATATTGCCCGAACGGCTCGAGACCCGTAAAATACTAATATAATAATACATGCATTATCATCCACAAATAACCAAATTTTTGGGTCGTTACAGTAGCTAACACCATATATGAGATATCTCGTATTTTTTAAATTTCTTTATTGCAAAAGAAACTTTGGCCTCTGCATAGTAACGATTAAACAAAAAGTTGTTGCCTTTGTGATGTATTTTGACATTAATCCTACTCTACTTGATTGAAGCTCTAGTTTACTTAGTTTAATCGTGCGTGTAACTGGTGGTTAACATGTTAATAATCTCAAATTGACAGTGATAGATGCTACTGTGACATGCATTAGTATCCGTTGTCTAGTTAAGCACATTTGAAAGATGATGCTTTGAATTGAATATGGGTTCATCAACCTCTCAAGATGGCATGTGTTGAAGCTTTGATCCATCCCAAATATATCAATTTTTTTATCTAACAATTTTCTTTTTCTTTTTCATTGCACTTTTGAAATCTTTTTTGTTTCACTTTGTGCTCGTAGCTAGTTTATGTTACGATTCGGGGAAGGCCTTCTTTTGTAAATGTGAGTTCAAGTGAGCCCAGTGAGAAGGTGGGTGCGGTATGAGAGGAATCAACAAGGCTTGGGGGTCGAGTTTGTAAGGTTAGTCAGTATTGTGAGTCAGTCATATAGTCAGTAGGGTGTCTAGGACTTGAGTCATGTACATAATGTCAATTCGGTGAGAAGGAGGGCATATGTTGAGTCATTGTGTAAAGGGTGACCTAAGGGTCTGGTGAAAGTTTGTTCTCTTTGGTGTGTTGGAAGAGCCATCTCTCTTCCTGTATCCCTTTCTTTTTCCCTATATCAATAAAAAACGATGAGGCGACCCCCTTTTTCTATCCACCACTACGTCCAAATCTATCATTTGGTATCAGAGCACCCAAACTCTCACCATGCTGTTGAAGATCGATGCACGAGTTGAGGCATTGGAAGCGGAATTGCAGAAGTTGTCGTCTCAACTAAGCAAGATTCTAGATCTGGAGTCTTCGTCTGCTGGAATGTCCAAGACGGTGGGAAATTTTAGATCCGAGGTCAAATTTTAAATCTTTGATGTCAAGTCGGAGATCCGTGGGCTAACCCATAAGCTGGAAGTGTTTTTTGCTCAGGCACAATCATTGTTGCCGCCAGCCAAAGTAGATCCATCAAGTGTTGCCTTGGAATCACAGATCGGAGGCGAATGTAGTGTTCAACAACCAGATCCACTAGATTCGAGGTTGATGCAGCAAAGTTCTAGGGATTATTGGTTAGATCTACCTCCCTACAGGGGCGGAAGATTAAGATGTCGATATGCGACGGGGAAGATATGATCGTGTAGTCGAATCAGGCGGAACATTATCTTGCTCTCCACGAGATGTCAGAGGCATCCAAGCTTAGGGTCGCGCGAATCTTTTTAGTCGGTGCCGCTCAGATCTGGTTGTGGGCGGAGGAACAACAAAAGGAGTTCACATCATGGTTGGATCTAAAACTGGAGCTTCTCATCCACTGGAGCTTTGTCAACAATTCTTTGTCGTCTGTCAGGAAACCACCGTCACAACATATAGGCAATGCTTCGAACTGTTGTCGCTTCATCTGGGTGATGTGTTGTTGGAGATGTATAAAATGGTCGTGTTCATCAATGGTCTGCAAGAACGGATCAAGCTTGAGTTACTTGCCGATCCACCGGAGTTGTTGAGGATGGCGTACGACCGGGCAAAGTGGATCGAGGCAAAGATCCTTGGGCTCTTGCCCAAATGCCCAAGTGAGCAGTGGGGTGTCTACTAATGTTTAGATTCGAAGCCCAAAGGTTGGGTGACCTATACAGTATCCACTTCGGCCCGTGAGACACAACTGGGACAAGCTAAGGCCCAGAGTAGTGCAGACCCAGTGGTATTTAAGGGCACGCCTGAGTCCAAGGCGTCGACAACGGCTACTTTGATCCCGCCCCTCCTAAGTTCAAGAAATTGACGAAGGCAAAGGCTCAAGTTTGGCGGAGCAAAGGGTTGTGTTACTGTTGTGATGAGAAGTACTTCAATGACCACCGATGTAAAACTCGCGAGCTGCAGGTGATGCTTGTGGATGACGAAATTGGGGACACTGACATGACACTCCAATCGATGAAAATGGAAGAAGGGTTAGAGTTGACAGTGATTGAGTTATTGACTCAGGTTGTGGAACGATATCCAAGTCCTCGCACCATCAAGATTAATGGTAGTGTACTTGGGGTGGATGTGGTTATTCTCATTAACTGTGGCGTATCACATAACTTCATTTCGGAGGCTTTAATAAATTTCTTGTACTTGCTTGTTTATCCTTCTTTTGATTATGGTGTGTTGGTAGGAGATGGTTATAAAGTGCAGCAGTCGGGGTGTTTCGACAAGTACCAGTACAGTTTCAAGGGGTCTCGGTGAAGGATGATTTCTTTCCCATTTCTATGTCAAGTTTTGATGTTTT
This sequence comes from Stephania japonica, assembly GCA_039657345.1. Lineage (NCBI taxonomy): Eukaryota > Viridiplantae > Streptophyta > Magnoliopsida > Ranunculales > Menispermaceae > Stephania > Stephania japonica. The sequence goes on from CM077562.1 coordinate 43,555,035, forward strand.
GTTAGGAATGAAATGGTAGTTTTTGCTTGGCGTTACCATGATTGATTAGACCAGTTAAACGGGTAGGCCTAGGCAAGCCTAATTTTTTAAGGTCTTTTTTAGGCCCGCCAGGCGCGAAATCATATGTAGCGAGCCTATGCCTGCCTAGGCCCACCATGGGCCGGGCTTGGGAGCGGACCTAGATGGGCTCATCAAAACTTTTGATAAACTTAATATATATAAAAAATTGGAATGTCAACACATAAAGTAGAATTGGTGCAGTGGTGAAACTTTCATATGACGTTCCTTGACTTGAGTTCACATCTCCTTGCCAGCATTTTTGTACAAAAATTGTTCTTTATATATTTAAAACTCTTTATGGGCCTCTGCGCGGGCCGGGCCCGGGCTGGGCTTGGGCTTAGGCTAAAATAATAAACCCAAGCCCGCCCATTAAATTGTCGGGCTTTAGCGGGCTCGAACTGGGCTTTGTAGGAAATTTGAAATCCAATCCCAGTAAATGTCGGGCCGGCCATCGGCCCAGTGAACTGGTTTGCAACTGATTAGCCTAATTTGACATTGTCGTTTACGTCGGCTGGTTAGTCTTACTTGATTATGGGGGATCCCAACTTACATCGTGCCCTGGTAATTTGCAAGTCAGTGCAGCGTAGGTTGGGCAAGGAGAGGGGGTGTTTCCTCATCGAACTGTGCCATGTCACAACCGATACAGAGTCTACAAGGGAGGTCGGCATCGAGCCTTGCATCCTACCATTACTTGACTCTTTTCAGCAGCTGTTTCAAGTTCCATCTGGGTTACCTCTTGCCCGTGAATGTGACCATGTTATTGTGTTAAAGGAGGGGTCCAATCCGGTGAGGGTTCGTCCTTATCGTTACCTACACATCTAAAAGGTCGAGATTGAGTCATTAGTCTTCAAGATGTCGGCAACAAGGATAATTCAGTCTAGTAGTAGTCCGTTCTCAAGCCCGATCCTCTTAGTGAAGAAGAAGGATGGGAGTTGATGCTTTTGCGTTGATTACAGAGCTTTAAACATTTCACGATGCCGGATCGTTTTCCAATTCCCAATATTGACGAACTGTTGGATGGGCTCCATGGGGTGACTGTTTTTTCGAAGCTTGACTTGCGATCTGAGTACCACTAGATCTGAGTCCACCCTCAGGATGTCCACAAGACGGTTTTCCGAACTTACGAGGGCCACTATGAGTTCTTGGTAATGCCCGTTGGGTTGACCAATGCCCCGACAACTTTTCAGGCTTTGATGAATTCCATTTTCAAAGGACCGCTTTGGCGTTGCTTGTTGGTCTTTTTCGATGACAAATTGGTGTACAACAGATCCTTGGACGATCATGTGGCTCATCTCTCTCAGGCCTTATCCATCCTTTTTGCTTACTCTTTGTTTGTAAACTTTAAAAAGTGTTGTTTTGCTAAACTACAACTTGAATATCTAGGGCATGTCATTTCGGGCGAGGGCATGACAGCTGATTCGGGAAAGGTGCAAGCAATGGAGGATTGGCCCCTTCCCTCCTCGCCTAAAGAATTGTGAGGATTCTTAGGATTGACAGGCTATTATCGTCGCTTTGTGCGCAATTACAGGAAGTTGGCAGCTCCTCTTACACAGTTATTGCGAAAGGAGTCTTTTTCTTGGTCTGAGGAGGCAACAACAACAGTCCATGCCTTGAAGCAAGCAATGAAGGAAGTTCCCACTTTGGCTCTATCGGATTTCGACTCTCTTTGTTATTGAAACAGATGCTTCCGGAGTCGGCGTAGGGGCAGTCCTTTCGCAGCATGACCGCCCAATCACTTTCTTTAGTCAAGCTTTGTCTCCTTGAGCCCGCAACCGTTCAGCTTACAAACATGAATTGATGGCGATTGTTTTGGAGGTGCAAAAATGGCGTCATTACCTCCTGGTAAGAAAGTTTGTGGTTTGCAGTGACCAAAGGAGTTTAAAGTATTTGTTGAAGCAACGTGTGATAGCACCCAAATATCAACAGTGGATGTCGAAACTGTTTGGTTTCCAGTTCAAAATCTAGTACAAGCCCGAGTTCTCGAATGTGGCAGTGGATGCTCTTTCCTAGTTTCCTTTTGTTGAAGCCAATGCCTTGTCCATTATGTCCTTTTTGGATATGGAGGTGATCCATGCCGAAGTGCTTGTTGACCCGTACCTAGCACGTATTTTGCAGTCCTTGTTCAAAGGTGAGGAAGTGTCGGCTGGTTGGTCAGTGTTCAAGGGCCAGTTATGATTTGATGATCGTGTTGTTATGTTTGCCACCTATTCTCTGAAAAGGTGTGTGTTAGAGGAGTTTCACTCTAGTCCTATTGGGTGTCATGGTGGGTTCCTGAAGACTTATAAGCGATTATAGACGAAGTTGTTTTGGGTGGGCATACGCACTGATGTGAAGACTTTTGTAGCTTCTTGTGATGTTTGCTAGCGAAGTAAGTATGAGACTTTAGCTCCGGGTGGTTACTGCAGCCTCTACCAGTCCTGACAGCCATTTTGGAGCATATCTCAATGGATTTCATTGAGGGCTTGTCGACATCTTTAGGATGGAATGCCATTTTTGTGGTGGTGGATCGATTCAATAAGTATAGCCACTTCATGCCATTGAAACACCCCTTTTCGGCAAAGACCATGGTTGTTGTGTTCCTTCAAGAGGTTGTGCGCCTCCATGGGTTTCCATTAAGCATTGTGTCAGATAGGGACAAGATATTTTTAAGCAAGTTCTGGTGTGAATTGTTTAAATTGCAGGGCACCCAGTTGAATCGTAGCTCCGCGTACCACCCTCAATCTGATGGCCAGAGCGAAGTGGTTAATCGTTGTTTGGAGACCTACTTATGTTGTTTCGTCAACCAACGGCCTAAGGAGTGGTTTAGATGGCTTTGTTGGGCAGAATATTGGTATAACACGTCGTTTCACTCCTCACTCAAATGTTCATCGTTCAAGGTTGTCTATGGCCAAGAGTCTCCCCCACTGTTGAGGTATGGCATTGTCTCATCTTCATCTTGTATGGATGTTGATCTTTTGTTAGTCGTTCGAGACTCGGCACTGGCAGAATTGCTAGACCAATTGTCGTTGGCGCAAAATAGGATGAAGTAACAAGCTAACAGCGAGCGTTGAGAGGTTCTTTTTGAGGTGGGGGATTTAGTGTATGTGATGCTCCAACCTTATAGGCAACACTCAGTGGTAAGGCGTTCCAACATGAAACTAAGTCAAAAGTTTTTTGGACTGTTCCCTATTCTGTTCAAGGTGGGCAAGGTTGCTTACAAGTTGGACCTTTCGAGTTTCGCCACTATACATCCTGTCTTCCATGTATCTCAGCTACGTAAACACTTGGGCACTCGGGTGGTCACTCCAGCCCTTACAGTTTTTCCTTCCGAGTCTCACGTTCTTCCTACAGATCTAGAGGAAGTGTTAGCGCATCGACAGGACGTTATTGGGCCTATAGTGCTCATTAAGTGGTTCGGTCTGGACGATGCAGAAGCTACCTGGGAGTTGGTTAAATATGTGCGACGTGCCTTTCCGTCTTTCCACCTTAAGGACAAGTTGGCTCGTCATGGGGGGAGTATTGTTACGATTCGGGGAAGGTCCTCTTTTGTGAATGTGTTTCATAGGAGGCCAAGTGGGCCCAACGAGAAGGTGAGTGCGGTATGAGAGGAATCAACAAGGCGTGGGGGTCGAGTTTGTAAGGTGAGTCAGTCATATAGTCAATAGGGTGTCTAGTACTTGAGATATGTCTATAATTTCAAGTCGGTGAGAAGGAGAGCATCTGTTGAGTCATTGTGTAAATGGTGACCTAAGGGTTTGGTGAGAGTTTGTTCTCTCCAGTGTGTTGGAAGAGCCATCTCTTTTCTTGTATCTCTTTCTTTTTCCCTATATCAATAAAAAACGACGAGGCGACCCTCTCTTTTTATCCACCACCACCTCCAAACCTATCAGTTTACTATGTTCTTTTCAAGACTCCTTTACTATATTCTATGTATTGACGAGTTGGCCCAAGAAAAATTACCTTTGATACTTAACTGTGCAGTTCATTTTTCTTGACTCTATTCATCTATCTACAACTTAGTTCTTTGGTATAAATTTCTTCTATTTTGTTATCAGAACTTCAAACTAATGTTTTCGTATTTGATTTAGTGAACTAAAAAATTCATGACACAGGCAATTGTACAAGAGCAACAAGGTCATCCTGAATGGGGAACTTATGCCCAAAAACTTTTGGACCCTGGAGCTGGTCTCTGGAGAAATCCTAGTAACGGCGGGCATGACGATAAAGCACATCCACCTATTCATCCAACGAAATTTTCTGCAGGAGAATCCAGATGGAGTCAAGATCACAAGGTATGCATAATTTTCTAAGATTAGAAGGTGGAATATAAACGATTAATTTTTAATCCTATTTCTGCATTGTTGCCTTGAGTGATGAGGCAACATATTCTTAGGTTTTCTGACATATATAGAACTTTTAACAGAGATTGTATGAGCTTGTCGTTCGTCATTTCCTTGCTTGTGTCTCACAACCAGCTATAGGGGCTGAAACCACTGTTGAAATTGGTATTGCTGGGGAAGTCTTTTCTGCATCAGGGCGAGTGATAGTAGAAGTAAGTTTTCTGCTGCCATTTGTGTTTTTCTATAATTAACTATAAAAGATAGTGTAAATTATTATGTCATCCAGAGATGAGGAAAAACACTAAAATGACCTTAAATGAAGCAGGAAGGCCGCAAACTGAAAGTTTCTTTGATATCCTTACAATCTTACCAAAATGTTTTTATAAAAGGGAATGGAAGATTTTTTTTTTCATTTTGCATGAAGTGATTATATGCGAGTAAATGTTTTTTTTTTTTTTTTTCCGGTTAAATAAGAACTAGTTAATATTTCTTTTCAATTTGAAAGTGAATAGCGAATAATGATGGAAAATCATTTATTCATTTTTCTCCTGAAAGATCTCTTTTTTGTGTGTCCCCAACAGGGGCCGTTAAAGATCGTTCAGGTCAATGGAAAGTGAACGATGGATAATGACAAATATCTTTTATCCTGCTTAGGCTTCTTTTTTTTTTTTTGCCAGAAAAATTACTTGGATGTGTATCGGTTCGAGTCTTGGGGAGGTTCTATGATCCCTAAATATCTTGTGGGACAGCAGGTTCGTGGATAATCTTCATCTTGAATGATATTACTCATGCTTTCTTACATGTCTGTTACATTATGCCCTCCTCCATCAACAGTTGGTACGTCTCTTAAAGTTTCTTTTTCTTACATCTTGGCTATTTTCCTTTCTTTTTTCCATGGGTCTTCTCATTGCCTGCTAGTCATGAAGTCCTACACATTTTTGTTCAATCAAAGAAGGTCCCTTCCAACTAACATCTATGATCTATCTACATTTAGTTTGAAGGCAACCTTTTGGGCTTGTTAAGATTTTCATTGTCTCAACTTGTAAAAATTACAAATTGAGTTATTTTGAAGGCAACCTTTTGGGCTTGTTAAAACTTTCATTGGCTCAACTTGTAAAAATTACAAATTGAGTTGCCAATACATTCATACCCTTCCAATCTTCTGCTGTTCAGATCAGTTAAAGGGGCTTTCCCTTTTGACTCTTCCCTTTAGCTTTCTACATGCTAGTTTCAATATTTGAAAGAGTATGCTGTGCTCTTGTGGATCAGTATCAATTCTCTTTATATAATTCAATACATCAATGAAGCGAAACTATTGTGGATCAAACCTTCGTCAAATTACTCAAAGTTAGCCTCCTTCCCCGTCCAAGTGAGAAAAGTCCTTGCTTTCTGTTGTCATTATTCATTACTAATAATGAAAACTAACAATTTGCTCGGAAAATTGGAAGAATGAAAGCATGATATACAGAGATTGGTCGAAGTGAGCCGAAATGAAGAAAGTGAGCATACCGAAATAAAGTAGAGTTAGGATTAATTATATGCTACCAAACCTATATTCTGGTGCTACAAACCATTGAGGGAAAAGAAGTTAGATGGGCCTTATCAAGGCTCATTTGATTAACAACATACTTCAATCAAGAATCAACCATCAATTTAGACTGGCAAGTGGAGACATATCAGTTGGTATCTTATTAATCCTTTGTGTGAGCTGTAGGCATGTGTATGTACCATATAAATCGAGAATATGCAGTAGTGAGAAGTGTGTATATCGAGAAAGTTTATGGGTTTCTTGTTTGTCAGAAAGAACAATTATGTTACTATTTAAAACCTTTTTTTCTTAAAACTATGTGTAGGCATTGATAATATTGATATTTCCAAATTATAATGAGTTATGCAGTTTACTCCAACAGTTTTGACTCTTGATTGTGGAGTCACAAGGCCACCCCCTCTTCTAAGTGAAGCTGATCTATTGAACTGCATGGACAAGGTATAAGTGATTTTAACTGACAGTGATAAGGGTCAAGGGGGGAGTTGTTTCTTTTATAGTGTTTTGTTTCCTGTATTAATTTACAGTCACACTCCCTTTACAACATTATTCTCAAAGACACTGTATTTGTTACTTTAAATTTCTGATCAGTTTCAGTGAATGCTACATTTTGTTTTTTGATTTTGCAGGCTGGCATTGGAACCGATGCAACAATGCATGATCACATAAAAAAGCTTCTTGATCGGTTTTATGCAACTAAAGATGCCAGCACTCATTTCTCACCTACAAATCTTGTAATTGGTCACATTTCTTCTTCATATCAAGACATATTTAGCTACAACTTTGTTGACAAAAAATTGTATTTGGTCGCTTTTTTCTTCATATAAACAAAACGTATGGCTTGTCACTCTATGCTAATTTTTTCCTCTTATAACGATGCATTAGTTTCTAAGAATTTGGCTGGTTACCATTTGTCCTATTCTGCTTCTTATTTTAGTCCTTAGTTTTCATGTTTCATGCATGCAAATATAGGTTAGAATGGATATAATTGCTCCCATGGATTACCTCTTGTACATACTAAATCACTTGATAACTTTTCCTATCAATGTGTATATATTTGTGCAAGCGCCGTGTATTTGTATATTTATGTATGAATCTATTTATTTTTTAGTGAGGCTGGTGATCCAATGACCTTTATCTATGAATCTTGAACCCTAAGATTTTTTCTTTTTTCTTTTTTTAAGATAAGAAAGAAATTGACTTTTCTTGTCCCCTATGGAACTCGAACTCCCACCCTCTTGCAACAACACCACATACCAAACCATTAGGCCATCCACTTGGTTGGTTGAAGCCTAAGATTATTTGATACATGAATTTCAGAATGGAAACTGAATTAGTTTTTATTTTGGGAAAAACCAAAACTCAGTAATGCATGGGTTATCTTTCTGGAAAATTTGGCCGTCAATTGTTTAAACCGTTTTTTTACTTGTTCCTTTGAAAGATATTTAAAATACAATACTGCTACCTGCTAGCTATAGCAAGTGTCATGTTCTTGTTGTTTAATGTTGAGAAGAGTTCCTAAACAACAGTTTCGCATTCGCACCTTTATACTTTTTACTATTTTCTTGACAGTTCTGCATCTAATTTTGGAAATAATATTATAGAATTATACATTATTGTTATTTGAAAATGAAAATTTATGATCATTTTGCAACATTGTGGGTGCAACTGTGTAAGGACACTATGAGTTGGGCAAATGAAGATAAAACATGCAATATATATCTAGCTTTCTAGCTAAATTCATAGAAGTTTTATTTAGTTTCTTTAATTGCAGGGTGAGGCATTGGTGATGGGATACGATGATATGGGGTATTTCTTTAATCTTTGATTCTCTTTTTTCAGTACTTAATTTGTCATTAAAATATTTATTGGACTTTCTCTGGTTAATTTTCTTTCTTTTCCTTTCCTTTCCCTTTTTTTTTTCTTTTCAAATTATTGAATGGTGAAATATGCCTTAGATATTTCTCAGTATTGCACATATCACACTTGATTCACCCTCTAGATGGATGGAAGAAGTGGAGAAACACAACAAGTGTGATATGTGACTGCAATCTAAATGGAATTTTCTATAAGACAACAATCAGGCCAACCAATTATGCTTTTTGGGAGTGAATGTTGAACAATAATGAGACAACACATCAATATAACAAGCACGGTGGAGATGAGGATGATTAGGATGATGTGTGGTAAAACCCGTACAGATAGAACTAGAAATACAAAGATTCAAAGAAAAGTAGGAGTAACACCAATAAATGCTAAAATTAGAGAAGGACGGTGGAAATGGCTTGGATATATCCAAAGACCCAATTAGAAAATTCAACACAATAGAAAGTTAAAGAAGTCGAAGGTGTAGGCTAGACCTTGGGTAACTTGAAATGTGTTAATTATGAAGGTTTCAAAAGATTATTAAAGCACATCATCAACTACATTAAATTTGGCTTGGTGGGAATGTTTGATCCATGTAGCCGACCCTAACTAATTAGGGATTGAGCCTCTGTTGCTATTAGGAAACTGGATTTTCCCCCTATTTGTAGGTACATTACATTTTAAGTGTTGTGTATAGATCATGAAAGTTTATGATTGTCATTTTTCTCTTCATACTTATCTCATCAATGTCATCATTGCTGCTAATATGAAGAATTTAATTAAAACAGAGATGGAGGAGAATCGGAAAATATATTTTGAGCTTGCAAACCAAGCAATCTCTTGTCTCTGAAAATGCCTCTGGTGAAGCAGGAACTTTTGCATGAGTACAGTGAATTCATGTGATCTCTTTTTAGAAGTTTTTGATGGAATCGTTGGTGACAAATAGCAGTTTGAGGCAAAACTCCTATTTGATGTTCATTTGGAGGCAGTTATGATATGATAAGGTCTATTATGTATTGATTCCACCCCATCAATCGATCATGGGTGTTATATTCCCAATGCTCAAGTTTCAAAGTCTGTTTTTTTTTTTTTTTACTATACTATGCTATGCGACAAGATGGAAGTGGTAATGATGTTACGAGGCCAGGAGATGAAAAGATGTTGGTCTTTTTCTGAATATGCCAGTATTTTAATCTAGTGAGTGAAGGGTGTCTTTTTCGTTGGTTCAATTGGACATCGGTTAAGGACGGAAATTCATGGGTGGAGAGCTGATATGAACTGGCAGGCAGAATTAATGTTGGGAATGTTACGTCTATGTGTAATGGCAGAAGCAATTGAAAGGAGGCAAGAGATAGGGTAGTTGTGGGTATAATAGACTGGGCCCACCCTTAAATATAGTGGATATGTTGCTTCGGACTAGTACTGTTGGAATATATAATCCCACATCGAAAATATAATAAGAGTTGGTGTGGTATTTAAGTGGTGTAGATTGGATCTTAACACAAGCCAATTAGTTTTGTGCACAATGGGCTTCAACCCCATTTGTATACCCACATGTGCGTGTGTGACCCAACACTCTTTGAGCCCATGGATTTTTACATGGTATCAGAGCGGAACGATCCTTGGCTCATATTTGAAGACCTGATTGGGCTAGTGATGGAGTCTAGATCCGTTTGTGGACCTAGAGCCTATAAAAAGAGGCCTATGCATATTTACTGACCGATAAAGAGTAGGTCTACGTTTGGCAAGTGACAACCAGTTCAGGCTCAGTTGCACTTGAGGGGGAGTGTTGGAATATATAACCCCACATTGGAAATATAATGAGTTGGTGTGGTATATAGGGTTTAGGGTTTCAACCCCGTTTGTATGCCCACATGTGCGTGTGTGGCCTAATACTCTTCGGACCCATGGATTTCTACAATACTGTTATGGACAAGTGCTTATGAATTGATGGTGAAGAGGACATACATACATTATAATTCATTGTTCAATAGGTATTACACGAGGAGATGTTATAGTTGGGACTCAACATTGCTTACGTGAGGACCAAAGAGAAACAGCCTGAGGAAGTGTAAGGGATAGAGAGATTAGCACTAAAAACATCTTCAGATTGCGGACCTGCCCAAATTGACTTACCTGTTTTATTGACACATTTCTCCTAAAGGAACTAGTTGATAGGCATGTTTTTGGGTCGGTAGGTGTTTAAGAGCAAAGTAGCCCCACAACAATATGCATATATAGACCAACTTTGCATATGAACTTGGGTTGCGGAGTCAAAAAGTTAGTCCTATGTCTACTAGTAAGCAAAATATGACCTAGGAGATAGAAAATGTCCAAAATGAAAGGCAAACAAGACAGATTTTCTCTATGTACAAATAAAATAACCAAATGTGTAATTATTGATGCAAATCTCAATGATCATAAAGGAACTAGGTATTGGAAAACAGATGTGCAGCTAGAGGGATTGACAAGGCCGAGCTAATGTCAAAATGGCAATAGTGTTGTGGAACATCTGGGTAGCAATAATGCAAAGAAAAGGGCAATTCATTAGGCGGTCATGTTCGCTTGAAAATGTTGTGAATTTCTAAGACCCAACCTATGTTATCTGGACTCGGGTGCGGGTGTTGGGTATAGGTATGAGTCTAAAGGTTGGACCCGCCTATTCTCTAATTTAAGGACACGAAGACTCGAAAAAAAGTGTCTAAAACTTGAGTGACATATGTTTATATATATATAATAACATATATTACATATATGTAATAGCTTATACACCTATATTTTTTCTCATTTTTCATTTCTTACTCTACACTAGAAAGTTCTTGTTAAGTTTTTTTCTTTATTCTCTTACATTTTAAATCTTTTTATAGAAAGAGCTCTTCAAATGGAGTATTCATGTCTTTTTAAGTGTCAGACTCGTTTCAAGTGTCCGACACAGGTACTTTGGGTTAGAGTGAAGGGTCCGGGTAACATAGGAACCAACTACCAAACAATAGACTGAAAGTCAGTGAGTTACTTAAAGTTGATAATGGATCATTTGATCCTACCTTATGTGCATTGAAACCTTAAAAGAGTTTCTCTTGGTATGGGGTTCTCACTCGATACAAAGAGAGGTAGTTTTTGCTACCGGCTATTCTATATCTATTAAGGTGGCCAACTTGGAGAATAAGGTTGACGGTTCTCAAAGATTTACAGCCTGGTTGGCAATGTGTTATAAACCTTGGTTTGGGATCTAGTTACGTGTTTAGACATGGTAGAGTTTGCATTTCGACCTATGTCGACAAGGATTAAAAGAGAAGAAGATGAGTAGAAATAAGGTTGAATTAGGGTTAGGGATAAAATATGCGAGATGAGAAGGGAGTACGTGACTCCTAAAGCTTCCTGCGTTCCTTTTCTTCACATAAAAATAGTTTGCTTTATTATCTCTTGTTACTCGTATATATATATATAGTACATAGAAACTAGTGAATACTTAGCAACTACTAGTCTACTACTTTAGTAAACTGCTAAATAGATACTTTTTAGTAATAAAATAACAATTATTAATAATATTCCTAAACCCTAAGATCCCTAAGATTGTATCATTACTTACCTCCCATCCTTTGAGCTTGTCCTCAAGTTCAATTTCTGAATTAGTTCAAGGAGCTACTATCACATTATCCGCTCTACCATCTTCAACTTATGGAACTTCTATATAAAACAGGCATTTGCACCTGTGTTTGGGGTTGTAAATTCATCGCAATTGTAGCCTTTATTCTTCGTTCCGCCATTTCAGTCTTTGATAATTTCTTGATGAACGGAGGTGAGGAGTTGTCAATTATTGTGTCGACACTACTAGTAACGGTGGCTGCTTTTTGTCTAGCCTCTCAAAGGTGTTTCAAAGACTTTCGTGATACCTGTGTTGATAGAGCTTCAACTAGTTTTGGGAGTGCTTATCGTGGACATGATGCGTATCAGAATAGACTCTTTATAGAATTTTTGCTTGCTCTCTAAGGCACGAGCAAGATTCATGGCAATGCCCAGATTGCCAAGTTGTTGCAACTCAATGTCAACACGCAAGTTCTTGGTCAAATCAGCAGTGAACAAGTCCACCTGTTGTCGCGGTTTCTGGTCTGGTGTTCTGGCCAACAAAGATTGGAACTAGTTTTGGTATTCTTCTACCGTACCGGTCTACTTTAAATTGGCCAAATCTCCTAATGGGTTATTGCTCATCGACGGTCCAAATCGAACGTGACATAGGTCCTTGAAACGGGGTCAGTTGATGTTCGCCTACTCCTGCTCCACTTGATTGAACCAAAGTTGTGCCTCACCTAAAGGGTGGAACACTGGTAATCCAACCATGTCTCCTCCATGGGTCTTTTGATGGAGAATGAACTTCTCACATCTTTTCAACCATACCAAGGGGTCTTCAGTGCCGTCGTATGTAGGAAACTCCATCTTGGTGTACCGGGGAATCATCTGCTCTTCATACGGATGGTCAATTCTCCGTTTCGACCGGTTGTGGTGTTCAACGAAACCATTGGATTGTCCGACAATATCTTGGATTGAGGGTTGTTTTGTTGCTCCTCATATCGTCGTTGAGAGATCCGTCACCTATTCTTTGAGAGCCCTTTGTTGAGCATTCATCTGCTCCATAAAGGTCTCCAACTTTGCAATTAAGGCATCAATGTCGCCCATGACACTAGTCTTTGATACCAAGTTGTTATGAACCTCGGTTTGGGATTTAGTCACAGGTTTAGGCACAGTAGAGTTCGTGCTTCAACCTAATGTTGACAAGGATTAAAAGAGACAAAGATGAGTAGAAGTAAAGTTGAATTAGGGTTAGGAATAAAACATGCGAGAGTAGAGAGAGATAAACGAAATTTAGGAGAGGGGAGTTTGTAACTCCTATCACTTCTTGCATTTCTTTTCTTCACATATAAATAGCTTGCTTTATCATCTCTTATTACTCATATACATAGTCCTAGTACATAGAAACTAGTGAATACTTAGCAACTACTACTTTAGGTAGTTAATAGAAATGAGGAAAGTATTAAATAAAAACTTCATAAAATAATATAATAGCAACTATAAATAATATTCCTAAACCCTAATTTATATTTAGTTGCTATTTTATTATTTAGGAAGTTTCTATTTAGTAGTTTCCTTATTTCTATTAACTACCTAAAGTAGTAGTTGCGAAGTATTCACTAGTTTCAATTTTCAAGATCTTGAAACACCGCCGATCTTCTCTTTTGATTGATGATGGTTTCAATCTTCATCTCTCCGTGTTTATGTGTTCAATAAAGTGCAGATCTTTTCAAATTTGAGAAGATTGGATCTAATTGTTGCAGTACATCTACCTCAACACTCGTTTCTGGATTTGTGCGGCTGTTGGGTTGGTCCTTATTTTTAGTTTTATCTTTCTTTAGTTTGTCCTCCCTTTGTTGGAAGTCTTGATTTTGTCTTCTTCTCGTCAGGAAATTTTTGGTTTTCATCTCCTTGTCAGAAATTTTTGTTATTCGCTATGTAATTTTAGCTCGTGTTTGTGTATTGTAATGTGTTTCAACATTGTAGAGAGCAATCCCTGATTGTCAAGCTGTTTCAATTTTACAATCGTATTCACAACCAAAGTAATGGCAGTTCTTTTGCACAAATATAAATAAGATTAGCGAATCAATGTACTTTTTTATTCTATGATTAATAGCACAAGCTATTTTTATGTGAAGAAAAGGAATGCAAGAAGCGTAAGGAGTCACGGACTCCCCTCTTCCAAATTTCGTTTATCTCTCTCTCTCTCTCTCCTCTCGCATATTCTATCCCTAACCCTAATTCGACTTTACTTATACCCATTTTCTTCTCTTTTAATTCTTGTTAACATAAGTCGAAGCACGAACTCTATCTTGTTTAAACCTGTGACTAGATCCCAAACCAAGTTTCATAACAAAATGGGGACTCTTCCGGCTGATGGTTGTAGTGCCACCGACTTAGCCCCATAGGATTAGTCGTACCCGAAGGGTGCGGACACCCATGGTTATCAAAAAAAAAGTGGCGACTCCAAATTATTATGGGATGCTCAAGGTGGTGTGAGGGTGATATTTTGGGCGAGGAAGTGCCTTGGTAGGGATTTCAGGAAAATGCTAATGGCTTGATAATGAAAATGATTATGAGAACAATGTAATAATCAAATTACTAAGGGAGTTGGAGCGTCGAGATTGTCCAATGACGAATGCTAGATTTGATTGGTATACTTTTTGAGACACTGTTATTTGTTTCCATATACAGAGGTTCCTCTCGAGAATTGGATAGAAGTTGTCATTTCCTCTAGTAATGTGAGAAGTTAGGAAAACCTTGTTTTTGTCACTGGTTTATTCTCCTTGACTCTATTCTATGGCCTCGTTTGGTTCATTTTTCTAACTTCCTGGGAAGTTAACCACTAAGGAAGTTACACTTTTCACGTTTGGTTCAACTTTGAACTTCTTGAGAAGTTCCACATTTTAAAAATAGTAAAATAATGCAATTGACATAAATGAGAGAGAAGGTAGGAGAGAGAGAACATTAAATGAGGGTAAAAGTGTCCATTCCTCCTAAGGAAGATAAGTCACCCCCCCCCCCCCCCCCCCCCCCTCCCCTCCCCTTTAAGTGAGTTATCTTCCCCTATGTGGGGTAAGTTGGGGGCTCAAACTTCCAAAGGATTTTGTAAAAATATCCAACCAAACAAGGTGAGTTGGAACTTCTTTGGAAGTTATCCTACTTCCTTCAACTTCCCCCCAAACCAAACGAGGCCTATTTAAGTTGGGTCCATAAATATTTAGGCTTAAGAATGCTATGGTGTATCATCCATCGACGACAAAATTGAGCTTTAGCAAAAGGTTGAGAATGTTATTGCTTGGTACAAAAAAAAAAGAATGTTATTGCTTTGCTGTCGAAACTCAAAACTACTGAAAGAAAACTGAATGGACATGATCACAATATTTTCAGAAACTTGAAAGATGCTTTGCTGTGGAAACTCAAAACTACTGAAAGAAAACTGAATGGACATGATCACAATATTTTCAGAAACTTGAAAGAGAAGGAGGAAGAACTTCTTAGAGGATACTACTTAGCAAAGATTGCAAGGCTATTGCTTTGCATGCTAGATTTGTCCAATTGGTCCTACCTTTTGTGTATAGATTGTCTCCTTAGAGGATATTAGTTAGTTAGTAGTTAGTGGGCAGCTGGGCATCCATTCATGTAGGGGAAAGATAAGAGTTGAAGCACCATTTGGATGTCCTTTTGATTATCACCAAGGTATTTTAAGAGAAAACCTCATGACTTGGGTTGGTGTTAGGCCTAGATGGTCAAGAAGAGGGGGGGTGGGAATGAAATCAGTTGGATGGACAGGGGAATGTAAAACAAAGTTTCTGGTTTTCAAAATGATTTTGGCATTATTGTTCTTTCTCAAAATCATATGCTTACTGCACTTGCTTTTCTTTGCATCAGAGGTCAAATTGCTGTTTTGTCTCTTAACTAATTTTACGTTAGAGTTCTAAGGAAACTGTTGCATAGTACTTTTTTCAGAGTCTTTGTCAACTTATTTGGATATCATATACTCGCATTCGCTACTTTTCCTGCTATTAGAATTTAGAGGAAAGAGTTTTAAATTGTTATCCTTTGCTGATTTGAACATTTGAACTGTGACCAGACATGCTGCCTAGACTTTATGTCCCTTTTGATTAGTTTTTGCTTGGTGTAATGATTTTAGCATTCTTTTTAGGTATGAGCTTTGGAAACCAAACCTTAGATCTATGATGGAATGTGACATGAAAGCAGTTAGCATTGGAACAAAGAGAAAATCTGAAGTTTTGGATACTTGCTTGCAGCAGATGAAGGCATGCTTTTTAGATGTAAGTGAAGACTTAATTTATTATTCTTGCAATGCACCCTGCTTAAGCTCTTTATACTTTTAATGATAACATAGAGCTTTATTCAAGTTACTTCTGCTACACTGTAATGCACCCTGCATTCTATCCTGCATCTTGATAAGGACTATCTAAAGATATAGAATAATATTTTGGCGTCTAAAGTTGTCTAGGTGTGCAAGTGGGAGTACTTACAGTTTTTTGTAGAATTAAGTGCTGAGCCTTCTACTTATTTTTCTTTCCAAATTACACTTTCAATTTGTTTCCCTGTGTTGATTACTTCTTCGTCATATGAATTTATTTTCAGTTGTTAGTTCAAACATACTTATGTATACTGTATGTAAAGTGAGATGCTAATGTTGCTGTGAATTTGGGTCATTTTCAGGCTAGGGTGAACAAAGTGAAACTGTTAAATGCGATGGCAATCTTTTTTAATAGGTTTCTTGCCCATCTCTGCTACACTCTGCTTTCATTTCATTTTCTCCATTTCTGTAGTATTCATATTATTTGTTTTATATTCAGGTCCAACAGATCTGGTAGAGATGAGCAGCGTAACAGTGGAGAGATTGTTCGGCTGTGTGGTGCTTGCAGTGAATCCAATATGTTGCTTAGACGGAAACCGGTAATTTTTTTTTAGCTTCCGTTATACACCTTACTTAAATGCCCTAATATGAATCACACGTGATGATAACATTTATAGTTTAGTGCATAACGTAAAATTTACGAACGGAAATACTGTTTGCAAGAATTATGTTTTACATGTCTTCATGAAGTAGTATAAGGCTGAGAGTTTTGATTTTTAACTGGTCATATTGCTGCTTAATTCTGTGTAATCACAGAACATTTCCCAGAGTATTTCAGGTAGGATTCACAACTTCTGTTCAACCAATTTTCTATCATTTTTTTTTCCTTACATTACTTCAAACATATGCAACTGCTTTTTCTATCTTGAATATATTTGTTGGAATTTGTTCTCTTGCTTTCACTTACATTGTCTTTGTGTGTCTTGTTTTTATAGAATTTGATGTACTCAATTGTTAGGGCATTTGACATATTTATTTATCATATTTTCTACATCACTTTTGTGTTAATCTAGCATTATTATGTATTCGGCATAAACATCAACTACTCACAACAACAACAACATAGCCTCAATCCCAAATTAATTGGGTCAGCTACATGGATCAAACTCTTCCATTGTGCTCGATTTTGTGCAATTGATGGTGAGCATTCCAAATCATTCAAGTCCCTCCTAATTAATGCATCCCAAGTTAACTTCGGTCTATCCCTACCTCGTCGAATTTCGTCAGTTTCTATTGAGCCAAGTTTTCTAGTGAGAGCATTTGTAGGCCGTCTTTGTAGGTGTCCAAACTACTCCAACCGCCCTTCCCCAATCTGTGTCAATTGGTGCTACACCTACTTTTCTTTGAATTTTTGTGTTTCTTATTCTATCTTTACAAGTTTTACCACACATCTACCTAAGCATCTTTATTTATGCTACGTTCATTTTATGTAATTGTTGTTGCTTTACCCCCCAATATTCACTTCCATAGAACATAGTTGGCCTAATTGCGTTCATATATAATTTTCCTTTTAACTTGGTAGGGATATTTCTATCACAAATCACACCTGTTGCACTTCTCCGTTTCTTCCATCCAGCTTGAATTTTATGCGTAACATCATTCTCAATATTGCCATCATTTTGTATGATTGATCCTAGATATCTAAAGTGTTACACCTTAGGAACTTCTACTTCTCTTAATCTTACCAGTCCATCTCTATGTCTAGTATTTCTAAACTCATAGTGCATGTATTCGGTCTTCGTCCTACTCAACCTAAAGTCTTTAGATTCTAATGTATTCTTTCAAAGTTCTAGCTTCCTATTCGCTCCATCTCTTGTTTCGTCCACTAAGACAATGTCATCTGCAAATAACATACACCATGGTATATCCTTTTGAAGATGCCTAGTTAGTTCATGCATAACTAGAGTAAAGAGATATGGGCTTAAAGCCGATCCTTGATGTAGTCTTATTGTAATGGGAAGTTCTTTTGTAGTTACTCCAAATGTTTTTATACTTGCAACATCAACT
Source organism: Stephania japonica (assembly GCA_039657345.1). Classification (NCBI taxonomy): domain Eukaryota; kingdom Viridiplantae; phylum Streptophyta; class Magnoliopsida; order Ranunculales; family Menispermaceae; genus Stephania; species Stephania japonica. The sequence continues at coordinate 43,572,793 of CM077562.1, forward strand.
ACTTCTAATGTATTATTTCTTCACTATGTTACAATGAATCTTTATTGTCAATCTTCATTCAAAACTGAAGCTCACCTCAAAAACTGATTTGAGTCTTCTCTGATAAATGATTAACTTTAAGCATCTATCTTTGAATTTTTTTTTGAAATGTGCCTGTCATCGGAATTCTACCTAAGGCCCAATGCTAATAGTTTGAATTTTATGCTCATTCATGATAATTATACATGCTTAATTTTCCTCAAAGGTGAAAATAATAATAATTTTTTTTTTGGAAAGTTTAGAATAAAATGGAAGGAGTTTAGATCTATTATTTCCATTGTTTTTCAGTTACTCAGTATAGTGTCCAATTTTACTACTTGTTCTATAATAACTGCACAGCCTTTAAAGCATTTATTTTCATTGACATTTATGGTAGAAATTGGATTTTTTTTATGAGCTATGGGTACAATTTCTAAATCAATATTACTTAGTACATTGCTTTTACCCACCAAGGATGTTGGCCTCGTAGTAGAGATAATTTCTAAGCCTTAACCTTTGGGGGTTCAAACCTCTGCCAACCTTAAGTTTGGGTTGGATCATGAATGATTTTCACATAATTAGTGGGGTCAAATCATATCTATTTACGCTAGGAAATAGTGAGTTATAACTTATAAGTGAGTACCGCATAAGTTAAATTGGACTTTTCTACTCAAAAAAAGGAAAAATTGGAAGAATGCACCTTCAATCTTCCATAAAAATGGAGCACATGTAATTTTGAAACGAAAAAAAATTGTAGTGTAAGACGTGTTTTGTTACTTGTATCAACCATATTTTTTAATTGTTTGTTATAAGAAATCACTTTTGATTAGGAAAATAAATATAAAGTATATATATATATATATAACAATAATGGGTATATGGGGTGGGTAATTGGGCAAATGGAGCAGGTGGATGTCAATACCCTTACCCCTACCCAAAACCTCATGGGTATCTCATTCATAAACCCATACCCTTGCCCAATGCATTTAGGGTCGGATACGCTTGGGTTCATACCCATGGGTCAAATTGCCATCCTTAGCATGGCCATTAGAAGCACAATTTAATTCTAAAGACTTGTTGTCAAATAAAGTTGGTGATTTTGCTCTATTCTACTCTTATTGCTTCTATTACCAATTTATGCCAAGTCCTTGCAAATTTTCTTTGAGCATTCAATCATTGGCTTAACAATGAAAATTAGTTATCCATATGATATGCCAGAGCCAATTCAACTCACTTGAAGCCTTTGCTAAGTATATGCGATTGGAATCTAGGATTCGCTTCTTTATTTGATCTATTCAAGGCTACATCTCTAGTCACATTAATGCATGCATTTTTTAAATGGTGGTGTTGAGCATTGATGTTAAACTGGACCTCTCTATTCCTTTAACATAGCCATCATTTCTTTTTCCTTTTTTTGGGTAAGAGAAAAGTCATTTGTATTAGTAAAATGATTTTCCAGCTCAAACAATGAAAATATAGACTAGGCTGCGAAAATACCAAAATGCATGTAAGGGATTTTTTCAAAAAAAAAAAAAGAAAATGCATGTAAGGAATGACAAAAACACAGTCCTCCCACTGTTACAAGGAAACTCCCATCCAACTAGTCAATGCATTTATTGAATAGGTTATTTGTCTTAACTGACGCATGTATTAGTCTTCGATGCATACGTCAAAATCATCCCATTTCTCATTGAATCATTGGTTGACACAAAACACTTACCATTTCTATATTTTTTTGTTGACATCTTTTTTTTTCTTTGAAAGTCTTATTTCAATTCCATCATAATATTCTCATTTTATACCACTTATTTTATTTATGTGTTTCTTTGCTGCCCAACCTTTGATTCTGTAGACCCTGGCTAGGTAATTGTCGTCTTACTAATATTCATTTCAGCTTTTGTATAATGAATATGATGGTAATTTTACAAAAAAAAAAGAAAGAAATAAAAGATGTTTGAATTAAAGGTGGATGAAGTTTTACCACCTGAGATGTGGTGATTGAAGTAGCTAGGTTAAGCCATGAAGCCGAAAATTGGTGTCTCTTGGGGCTTAAGCCTCAAAAGCATACCGTGAGACTTACAATTCAGCTCCAATTTCTTTTCTTTTCTTTTTTTTTTTTGTGTTACAGATTTTTTAGAACATATTTTCATTATTATTTTTTTAAATTTATTAGAAACTATTTTAATTTTAGGGAAGTGTTCTCTCTCATTGAGAGGAAATTACACATTGCTCTTAGAGGGTTAGGTTTTATTCCCTGTGATTCGTGCACTTGAACCTCAATTTAGTGGGTAACTTCTAATACTACTGTGTTAAGATCACTATAATTTAAGTGCTAGTATTAAGTTGATATTAATTTTTATGATTGCATTTTTGTATTTGGATCTTGTTGGTACTTGTTGTGGGACCTATTAGATTTATGTTAACTTTCTTGTTATTTAATTTGCTTGCTGCTGAAAAAATCACCCTTTAATTATTTCTGCCCATTGTTAAATGCACGTAGGCAAAGTTGTTGATATATCAAGTTTTTATCATGGGTTCAACTGTTTCTTGGAAACAATGGGTGCTAGTTCCTGATCTCCTGTGTTGTTTGTTAGATTGTTCATTTTTGGATTTTTCAGTATTTGTATAAATTTGTTCAACTGTTAATTTCTTTTACGTGTGAGGTTAGACCTTCTATGTTTTACTAATGCAAATTGGTCCTTGTCTGTTTTTCATTCTATGCTTCTTGCATTTTTATACTGACAAGAACTCTTGGAATTAGGAACTATTGCCTTTTTTATTTGCTGTTTTTTGCATGTAAACGTTCAGATCTTATTTGGTTATTATTATCTGTATTTGTGTTATTATTTTGAAAATTGCATGTTCTTTAACAAAGTCTAATGATTCATCTTTCTTTCATTAAACATAATTTTTTTTTTCTATTGCTTTCTTGTTTGTTTATTCAAGATCTGTCTAAATTTATACCTCAGTTTTATGACTTAGTTTTCTGATATATTTTTATGGTTGAAAATCCCCATGTAGGATGGTTCTTTCATGGTTGGTTGTTCAGGCTATCCGCAGGTCAGATCTCGTTCTCTTCTAACATTGTGACAGATGATTGATATGCTTGTATCAGTTGTTTTAGAGTGGCTATCCCTGAAACAAACTTTTGAATACTTGTTCGAAGTAGATTAACCTTTATTAGTTGTGCTATAGAGCTTTTATTTTTATTACGAAGTTTGTAGTTTCTAAAATATGAAGGTATTTTGATATCATATATTTGGAATTTGGAAAAAATGTTAAGATGACACAAGATCAGAATAGATGAAAATTGTCCGTTGTTGAAAATAGTGAAATCGTATACCAAAATCTTGACATTGTGATTCATATAATCTAAGTTTTTAAATTTAGCAAAATGGGAACAATTCCAATATTCAACTCCCCTCTCTGAAGAAGGATGTGTAGTACTCTTTTATTGCTGCGTTTTACTATTCATAATTTTGTTCTATTTGACATATTTCAGTAATTTACATGAAGTGAAACTATGATTTTTTTTTTTGTGTCAAGGACGAAACTATGATTTAATGTTAGTCTTATCTTTTTATACTTGCGTGCATGTTGTAGAGCTCTTTTATTTAGGCTCCTTAGCTTTTCAACAAAATTTAGTTTTATTTTGGAATTATTCAGTCTGGTTTTGGTGTGAGGAACAACAGAAACAACACAATTTGGTGAAGAAAGGTGGACAGGCATCGTTAATATTCTGAATTGGAATTTGTCAAATCGTAGATCGTTGCTTTAAAATGTTACAGAAAACCTTTAATTTAATAGGAATACTTCTATTAATGATATCTTTTTCTTTCTATGTGCTTTGTATTTGTGAAAATCCACCTATGTAGAATATAGGAGCTTTTCTTACGACATAGTCAATTCCGTGGATAAAGGAGGGTTGGGTAGGTTGACAACCAGCATAAAACATTTGTCACTCTCTATGAAATGGATCAAGCAATATATATATATATATGATGACTGCGCTAACTCGAGAGGAGTGGAGGAATTTGTCCTGTGTGGCCTATCCCAACTAATTTGGGAGTAAGGCTTTGTTGTCTTGTTGTTGCTGTTACTGTGACTAATAGTTTTTTGCTTTTAAATTCAGTGTAGGAATGTAGTTTGGCTTCCAGGATCAATTTCAGAAGCAGCTGTAACCCCTCAAGCTTGCAATTCATGCGGTCCAGGTTGCCTTGTTGGATTTTTTTTCTTTTCTTGTATTAATATCTCAAATTATAGTTCAGTTCTTTTTGTTCTATTGACTTTTTTCCATTTCTTTTCTTTTCCTTTCTCTCCCTTCCTTTTGGCCTTCTGCTGATTTATTTTTATATAAATAATTCTTTTTCTTGTAGGTCCTGTTTTTATGATTCAGTTTAAGTTTCGTCAGATGGAGATACCGCCAAATTATGATGTCAATCATTTGGGTACGTTTGATTCTCTGGATGTTTTCCTTGCCTAATCTGGCAAAATTTGTTCTCAATAGCTGTGGATGAACCTTTTATTTGGCCTAGATTCTATGGATACTTTAGTCAACATCTTCTCATGGACAGTAAAACATATCTAACTGCATATTTATCACTTGAGATAAAATCTGCTCCACGTTCTAGCAAAATTTGCATGTGTGAATGTCAACAATGCACTTGATGTAGCACAAAGAACTGATATCGTATGCAAATACTAGCGTGTATTCAAGCTTTTCTTTTTTGAGATATGGGTAGTTCTACCATGGTGATTGAGAAAATCATCATGGATGGTGATTTTTATTTATGATTATTAGATTAAGATGCAATGGTTATTTATGCTTTTCTTCAGGGTGCATTGGAGGCTGCGATGAGATTCTTAGACAATTAACTGAAATTTGTGGAACAGGTTCCCGCAATCTTTCAAGTACACCAGGTTTGTATGGGCCTTGTGATTATTTCTTTTGACAGTTTAAAACTCAAATTGTTATCAAAAAAAAAAAAAACTCAAATTACCTTGTCATAAAACTGTCCAAATTGTGAAAAGTAATAAAATGGAAAATATGATGCTGGTGTCAACATTGAATATACACATTATATGTATTCTAAAGCCTGAAATCCAAGTGACCAACTGCTTCCGCAGTAACATGATTAATAATTGATCTTAAGCAAAGAAACCTTCCATTTCTTAATATTTTTGTTTAACACGAGTTGTTTATGTCTATTAGAGGATATTGATATATGTGTGTACCAGACACGGGTTCACGTAAAAAAACATACGTCCGAACTTATAATAAGAAGCAACTGTTTGTATCACCTTTGAAAACATTACGTTTCAAGTGTCCATTGAAGGTCTTGAATTTAGGATTCTTTTAAACCTTTTTTTTCTTTTAAATGCTTTCCTATTTATCTCCTAGAACCCTGCAGTCTTCAGCTCCCAGAAACGTAGTCTTTGATTTTTATTTTTATTTTTTTTGACATAAAAATAAATATAGAAAGTATTATTTTTGCCCACAGTTGTAAAAAAATTGCAAGAGCTTGGGAATAACGAAATCTCTATCATGAAGATTTAGCCTTTTTGCTTGTCTGCTGTATAGGGATCTCCCTTGTTACTTTAGGCTAGGGAAGGTCAGCATGCATAGCTTTACTCTACATTGGAGGGGCTGTTAACATGCTCACGCTTCGTGAGCTTAATGTTATTATGATTATTCACGTAACAATAGTTGAGCTTTATTCTGCATTTTAGTTGAGCTTTATTTCGAATAAGAAACGTAAGTTCTTTTTTATCCTGCTTCTTTTTGCTTTTGATTTTTCGCTTTATCACCTCTTTTGGACTTGATGTATTTGAAAGTTGCTAAATTGTAAGATTTTTTTCTTTTGTTTGTTTGTTCAATTTTTCTCAATAATCCATGGTAATTTAAAGTGGTGAAAAGCACATCAGAGACAAATTTACCGACTTAGCTTCTCTCGATTTAAGAATGCACCTTAACACAGATCACTGCTTTTCAGAAGTACCTCTTAAAATGTGATGTAATATGTGGCTTTAAATATGATGTTTTGCAGCCTCTACTGCAAGAGGGCAGAGAACAACTGTTAATGCTCAAGGAGTTGGCACAAGACATGCTGTTTGTATCTACTGCAGGCAAACAGGACATTCTTCAGATGTTTGTCCTTCCCAGAATCTGCAGCCAAGAAATATTCAGCCACATAGTAGAAACTCGCAAAACGCTGCATCTGGTACAATTTAATCCCTCCTAGTCTTTGATGGCCTGGAATAAAATTTCTTGTTTCAGTTCAACGTATTGGAAGTTGTGTACGTAGATGTCGAAGTCAGTATGCATTAACAATTCAATATATGCGAACCAAGTAAAACAGATCTTAAAAATCCTTGAGAACTTCAACCAAGAAATATGAACTCCACATTTTGCTTTCAAGCATCAGAGAAACTTGATTATCTGTTTTTGCATTTCAGGAGAAGCATCTGTCCCTTGCAATACTTGTGGTGCACCATGCAGTGTGCGAACTGCTAACACGGAGAATAATAGGGGGAGGAGATTTTACTCGTGTCGGGAATGCAATTTCTTTTTGTAAGAAAACCTAAGGACTTTTTCGCTAATTTTTATTATATTTTCCATCATCCAGATAAATGCCTCAACTTTTATTTATTTATTTATATTATCTTGGTATAATAGGAACATAAGACAATGCTTTGGTCAATCCCTCTTTTTTTTTCACTGTGATGTTGTGCAGATGGGAAGATAGTATTGGTACTAATAACACAAGAGGAAGTGCAACACGTATGAACAACAGCCGGACATCTAACAATAGAGCCAATACAAGGGGTGGCCGTGGCAGGAGAGGACGTGGAAGAGCGGGGTCTTCCGAAGGAACCTTTGTGTCAGCAACTGGTGATCCTGTCTCTAATCGATGTTTCGTTTGTGGCGATCCTTCACATTTTGCCAATGCCTGCCCTAACCGGGGAATGTGACTTCATGGAAACAAGTAAGTTAGCACTGATGTCTTGTTTCATTTTGCCGGTAAATGAGGAAGACATAGGTTTTCCCTGCTGCTTCATTATTTGTATACTGCTGCTGATGTTAGATAAAATCACATCATTTATGATGAAATTGTTGTATATTGCTTGCTACTGGCGTCACTTTTGCTCTTTGTTTGTAGTCTTCTGGAAATTGACTTTCCTTTTTCTTCTGAAATTTGTTGATTACTCTAAAGGAAAATCAAGTAATGGACTCCTCGACAACATCCATAAACCTAATAGATTACCATTTAGTAAAAAGCAAACCAATAATTATATGCTAGTCATAAATCTTAAAGATTAACCTTTCCGGAGTATGTAGGCAATACTAGCAGTTGGTCTTACGCACAATCAAGTTAACCAAATGTTTGGTACCACTGAATCTTATTAAAAAAGGACTTGCTATTTCTTAGACCTACCATTTTAAGGGCTTATTTGGATCGGTTTGGGCAAAACTGGAACCAACTAATTAAGCATTTGTTTCCTATAGATAAAAAAAATTAAAGATAATCAAAACTTGTAACTCAGCTGAAATATTACGTCAGACAGCAAGAAATCAACAATACAACATCAACTTGGTCTTTGATGTTTCAAGTTCAGTTATTGGAAGTAAAATGTATAGTGTATGATTGTGGTTGGGCCATCTTTATGTGGCAGTTGCTGGCTTTGGAGTATTTGGCTAGTTAAAAGACCTGCATCACCTCCACTAAAGAAAAAAAAAAGTATCAATTCATTCATTCACAAAGAAAACAATGGCCTTTTTAAAGACGAAGTAAAAAAAACATCAAATAGAATAGACATACTTGCCTTTACATCAAAGAAAGCAATAAACTGACAATTCTCTGTAGATATTTAAAATTGAAGTGATTTACAATGCCAACCTAGAAAGAAGAAGAGCCATCTCATTAAATGTTGGCCCCTCCTTTATTTGAACACACACCAGTTAGGTTATCCCATGAAGAACAACCATTCAACTTACGATACAGAATCATTTTTCTTGCTTTTCAAAAACATCTCAAAAGGTCAATTTAACTACCAATAAAACAGTGACCAAGAAGGGCAAGGAAATTATAGAGCTGCCATCGGAAAAGACTATGAAAAGAACAGTCAGATGTACGTTCCTCAAGACGTTCCTTCTTATCCTTGCCACCTGAGCAAGAAAAAGATAGAACAGACTGAATCAATAGAGATGGAACAAATAGGCTGTTCTTTGTAAAGACTGACCTCTGCAAGTTCCGAAGCCTTCTCCAATCACATTATCTGACATGATCATATACATAAATGAAAGTCGTCTTCTCTTATATGCCTGTATGCTAGTACCTTCTAAGGATACTTCTTATACGAAGAAAAAACCAGGTCTTTGATAGTGTTCTATACTTTCTCCATCCTGAGAAATACTTCCCAATGACAGTATTATAACTAGGCCTCAGTTTCGCCACCTTCCAGTACTCTGCAATTCTGGGTCTAACCAAAATGTATTTGTCTTCAAGCTCTAAGAGTTCTATGAGAGCTAGCACAGGAATGAACATAGCATCAGCCATGGTGTATTCGTCCCCTACAACATAAGCCTTCTCGCTTAGTTGTTTTTCCACCTCATCGAGAAGTTCCACCAAGTGCTCCTCACTGGAATTGAGAACATCTGAATCTTTCAACTGCTCCTCCCTTTCGTATGCCTCTTTCAGCTTCAAATGGTAAGCATTTGCTATATCAGGTGACTCAGCCATTCGAGCAATCACTACCCGTCTTACAAACTTCGACACAAATAACCGGTACTTTTCTGGGATGTGAGACATTGTGAATATATTAGAGTTCCACCCCTGTATTTTCTTCATCCATTTGTTCACTTCTATGTCGTCAACTTTGTTGCTATCACCACTTGAAGAGACATTCGCAATTCTTTCTATGTATCTGTAAAATTTGATATTAGTCTGTATGTAGTCTACTTCTGCAGCATTGTTCAATCAATTTATACTAGGAGTGGGAGGGGGAAACTCACTGTATCATTTCAATGGTATTGAAGATGATTTGGGAACCGTTTTGAAAAACCGGAAGCTTGGCTGAGGGATTAACACGGAAGAACGAGGGATCCATGTTTTTTCCGGTAATAGGATTTAGACGGTGTGATGTGTAATCGACTCCTTTCTCTTCTAGAGCGAGCCTCACCTTCTGGCTATCTAAGGAGTAGGGATGATGAAATAGTTGCATGATGATTCTCTTTACCCTAACTCTTCAGATCCTTTCAGTAGTACTCTTTGCAAGTTCTGCAGAAAAAAGATAATCTGTCTATGTTTTATATTGTCTAGAGTCTATATATTTGATAGATAAAATGATGTTTGTTCAAATGACAAATTTGGGACTATTCCAATGCTATGTGCTCCATATCACTACTGAAAAGTGCCAATACAAGAATTGCAAATTGAAACCAGAGAAAATGAAGCTTAAATGTTGCTGGTAGTACATGAATTTTTCCCTCAATTCCATTCATGGATATGATTGATCAGAATAGAAGTTATCACGAGATATTATCGTTAATTACAACAGTGTGATCAAACCTTTCTTTCACAACTGATGAAAAACAAGTTTGTCTCGTAAATTCATTTAATTAAAGAGCCATCTATGCTTATAATATATAAGGATGAAGGATGCCCACCAACTATTAAAGTGTCCATGGAATGCAATTCTATGTAATGCGCTCATATGTAGTCTGGCCATCTATTGTAGTTCAGAAGAAGGTTTAGTTTTAAGTTGGCAGACAGAGAGATATGAATTGACTTTGTGCTCTATGAAAGGGACTGGGTGGTCAAAATGACACAAATCCTTGTATTCTGTTGGAATTCTATTCATGTATATAGAGAAAAAACATATAAGAACATGACACTAAAGACTCCCCGGAACTGGCTTTGCAATGGATCTAAATATAGTACAAGAGATGAACGAATCGATGCACCGAAGTAGGCAAGAAATGTAAAATCACAAGTGTAAGAGGGAGATAAGGAGACTAACCGAAAACACCAGAGACAGAGAAAATCAGTACTTAGAAATTCTGGTAAGGCAAGGCAATTGGGTGCAGGCAATATAAAGGTTGAAGAAGAATAAGAGTTGCTTTTAGTCAGAAAGGTTGAGAGGGCCAAAAGTAATGCAAAATGCTCCACTGTCAAGCCGAAAGAGAGTGCAGAGACGACTACATTAATTCACAAAAGCTACAAGAGAAAAAGGTAACATAGTGACAACTGTGGTGAAGGCACACTGAAGAGTGAAGAGGCACTGCAATGGTGGGCTCTTGTTCATTGTTTGGGCTCCCCAAAGTGGGTCTCAGCTGGGGATGTTGTTGAAAGTTTCTTGGATAACTGAATCAAGTTGAGTCTAACTCCATTTATTTAATTAATCTTGCTCACTGGTTTGGGCTCTATCCCTGGCACCAATGTTCCTTGCATAAACCATGCAGTCACCTAAGGGTCGGCGGTGCAATGGCTTAAGTTTATCGTTTTGAAACAAATTTAAAATCGTTGAAGGAGAGCTTTGCGACCATCTAATAATCTTGTCAGGCTTGAACCCGGATAAATCAAGGCCCCATTAGCTTCGGACTTCCTCAAAACAAAAAAACTATTTGGTTCATGCCTTGAACGCAGAAGTGTAATTTTATTGATTTTAATAATAGCTCTACCCCTGTTACCTCACACCAACCAAATGTTTCTCAAAGAGAACATTCCCAAATTACCCTTTTAAATTGAATTTTTATGTAAATATATTTAAGAACTGATTAAAGAGCACATCACATTTATCTTTTTCGTTTAATTGAAACAAGTTTTTTTTTTTTTTTTTGATAAGATAATAGAAACAAGGGAATGAAAAAACATATGTATAGTATTGAAGGAACGAGATTTATTTTTTATTTTTTGAAGCCTAAAAATGCACATTTATTGTTCATAACCTAAGAAGATAACCAACCTATTACAACATTTTAATGAGTGAAATGAAATAAATACTACATTATATAATAAAACCTGAAGGCCGAAACTAATCTAATTAAAATATGGACGACTACCCCGTTAAGGAAGGCCAATTATCTCAATTTGACGAAACATCTGCCTAAGGAGACAACATAAAATAAAGTACAAACTGAGCCTAGCTAGGAAAAAAAAAAAAAAAAAAACTCTAAATCCCAATAAAGAAGAATTACACATGAAGAAGGAGATCACCTCAAACACTTCTCCAAAAATGGATTGTTAACCGCATAGCAGCAAGGCTCTGCATAGGTGCGAATTGCATGAACCATTGTTCAGGCACCACTGAGGGCCATCAACAACACTTCAACACCTCACAAACCCCTAAATCTCGTCTCTTCTCCATTATTTGGGATGAAGGGTTTTTTTTTTTTTTTTTTGAAAAGAAATCGAAATTTCACTAATCATTCATGGTCCAATACAAGAATAGAATCAATCACATTGATTTGCTAATTTTATTTGTTGAAACATACTGTCATTAATTTGGCTGTAAATGCGAAATTGAAACAGTTTGACAATCAAGGACTGCTCTCTACAACGTTAAAACTCACGACAATACACAAAACTACTAAAACCATAAAATGAATAACAAACTTTTTAATAAGGAGAAGAAAACCTAAAACTTTCTAATAAGGATGATACAAATGAAAAACTTCTAACTAGGGAAGAAAATTAACTATAAAATGAAACTAAAGACAAAATCAATGCAGCGCACTGCACAAATCCACGCAACACCATTGATGAAGATGTACCAAAATAAGAATGGATCAATTTTCACAAATCTGATTAAATATGTTTTATTTTTACACAGCATTTCTTTTTTTTTTTGGTAAAACTTATTAAATAGCTTGAATAAGGGTTGTTGTTAGTTGCTTAGTTATTTGTGTATAAATTTGGACCCATAAAAATTTGAATAAGTGACCAATTATGCATCACGTGAATGATATCATAGTACCGATTCACATTTTTTTTTTTTTTTTGATTTCCATTAAATATTTTTTTATAGCATATTAATATGGGGAAATGTATTAAATTAGGGAGCAGCTAAACAGACCCCACTAATTGCTCCACTGTCACGACCTAATTTTGCTAATCTTGATTAACTGCTTAATCAAGATTACCGACCCGTGACGTGGGGCCCGCATGAGATGCGCACACAGACCGAGACATGTGGTCGAGGTAAATTTTATGTTTGTTTTGATGTATTCCTAGTGTTTTGTATGTGTGTAGGCTGACTAAGTCAGTATTTGCAGTTATCAACGCCGAAACGTAGTCGGGGACACGCCTCGAATTGCGTGCAAGTCGGGATACTGAATAGCGAGACTTACGGTAAGTCTAAATTTAGTAAAATACAATGTAATTAAATTAATGCACATTAGAGCATAGCCTATGGTTATTATTTAATTTAATTGAATTGGATACATATATAATATAAATATATATTTTTTAAATTAAAAAAAATAGAGAATGAGAAATGACAATAAGGGGCATTGGTTTATATAGAAAAGAATAGGGTTGCAGGGGTAAAATGGTCATTTGACCCCTAAAGCACAAACAAAAACCCCACCGCCACCACCACACACAAAGGAAGAAGAAGAAGGAGAAGAAGAAGAAGAAGAAGAGAAGATCCGAGAGAGAGGAGAGGTCATCGGAGGAGATCGAGACGACAGCAAGGTGAGTCGTTCGTTGTTGAGGTTGGCGTCAATGTGTCGGTGTTAGTGTGTTGTTGGCGTAATGGTGATGGTGGGGACTGAGGTCTCGGTCGAACTGCTCTTGTAGTTCAACCGAGGAGGGAGACGACATCTCCCCTCCCAATCCCTCTCAAATTAAAAAAAAAAAGAAAAAAAAACCAGCGTCTCTGGAATGGGGAAGGGGGAAGGAACGCACGCACGCGTGTGCGTGCGTGCAGTCCCTGGACCGGACCGATTAGACCGAACTGGGTCAGACCCGGTTCAACGGTCCAATCCCCACAAAAAAAAAAAAAGAATAAGATATACACTATGTATATATAATAATATCGAAAATAAATAATATATACATGTATATATACATATATATATATATAGAAATATGCATATGTATATATATGTATGTATATATACATACACATACACATGTATGTATGTATATATATACACACATCTAGGTAATAAAATATTAATAAATAAATAAATAAATAAATGATATGAAAGAACTTTTCAGGGACCTAAGGGTGTTTCGGGAGTTCGGGAACGCTAGTCGGAGTGTCGCAAGGCCGGATAGCCATAGTTATCCTATGACTTGTAAGTGAAATTGTGGAAACCCTCTACTTTATTTCATTTATATTAATTCCTTTTTCAGTCAATTTGATGATTTACTGTTAGTAATCTACCATCATGTTTTCTTTACTCTATTCAAGTTGAATGTTGTAATAGCATGATGCCTTGTGATGATTTTATTGACTCTTTTCCTAATGTGTCATATTTGGTTGTGAATTATGTTATAATTGATATTAGTGATGCATGCACTAGGGTTACTGTAGTATTTAGTTTGTATTCCATTTCCTTTGGGGCTTTGTAGCCCAACTTATTGTTGATATCGTAGAACTTTAGAAATGAAAATCCTTGAAACAAAAGTTGGAGATTATCTAGTGTCCATTGCAGGAGAGATGGGTGGATTCACGGGGTCACTGAACCTCAGGGTTTTCGGCATTCACCACTATTACTTGGGTGGCATCACGTAGCTTGAACTACGGGGTTGTCGGCAAGTTCTATATATATATATATATTGTTAAGTATGTGGGCCTGATTTCTAAAGCCCATGTATGATCCATATGATTAGTTTACTATTGTATTCTAATAGGGATTGTATTCTAATAAGGATTGTATTCTAATAAGGATTGTATTCTAACTGGGATTGTATTCTAATAGGGATTTACTTTCTCTATAAGTATATATCTCTCTCTGATGTACAAAAAGTATGAGTCGTGTGAGTCTTGAATAAGATTGTGTTGGCCGTGGGTTTTCTTCCCTTAGAGGGTTTCCCACATATAAAATTCTGGTAATTTGTTCTCTTTCTCTCTTTTCTTGTTTTACTATTGTCATTACTTTCTGTCAAAATCTTAACAACTGGTATTAGAGCAAGGTTATTCTCAAGTGGGAGTAATGGCATAAGAAAGGAAGTTACGGGTTGAGAAGTTCGACGGTTCGAACTTTGGATTTTGGAAGATGCAGATCGAAGACTACCTATATCAGAAGGATCTCTACTTACCGCTCGGTGGCAAAAGCAACAAACCTATAGATATGGATGACAAGGCTTGGGAAATCCTAGATCGAAAGGCCTTGGGTGCGATTCGCCTTTCACTGTCATCATCGGTAGCCTTCAACATCTTCAAAGAGAAGACCACACAAGATGTGATGAAAGCTGTAACGACCCGAAAATTTATGTTATTTTTGTGTAATGACGTGTAATATCGAGTTAAACTCGTGTCTGTGTGATAGGGCGGTGACGTCGATAAACGAATAGTGATCGCCTCGAGAAAACATGTCGAATGGGTTTCGACGGGCGAATTACGGGTTTACGACGTCCCAGAGGAACATACATTTAAATAAAACACGGACAAAATAATAAATTGATGGTCGCCGAGTGATACACGGGGTTATAGGCGACACACGTGGGTTGTATGGTAGTGTGCACGCCCGAGTATGCTCGTTGGCGCGCACGACGAAATTGTAGACAAATATATATATTTATATATGTATATGTAGGTAATTTATTATATATATACATATATATAAATAAAAAAAAAGTCAACTAAGTCACCCAAGTGAGTTATCAAAGTTGGTAGGTAAAATTGTGAAAAGACCAAAAGGGCAATAAAGTTGTAAAGTGTATGGATAAGGGTTAGGGGTATTTTGGTCATTTGACCAAAATACCTAATTTCATCACACCACCGCCACCCATTCTCCATGACCGATCACAAAAAAAAAAAAAAAAAAATTGGAGAAGGAGAGGAGAGACCAAGGAGAGGAGAGCTGCGATTCGCGGAGAGCGTGGATGCGACGTCGAGGCGAAATCGAGGTAAGAAGTTATAGATTTTGTTGTGGTGTGTCGTTGTGGTGGTTTTCGAAATTTGTTGTCGAGGTTGTCGTTGAAGAGATTGTGGATTTGAATGGTGAAAAGGGTAGTGATGATGATGGTGAAGAGGTTGTGATGGTTGTTGTTGTAATGTTGTTGTTGTTGTAAAAAAAAAAAAAAAAAAAAAAAAAGGGATGATGTCATTCTTGTGTTTGCTTTGGATTTTCCACAAACACAAAGAACGGAAGAAGAAGAGAAACCGGCCGGTCAAGGTGACCCGACCCGGTTGGTCGACGGTCCGAGGCCGGTTTGACCTGGCGATCAAGCTTCGGCCCCGACAGACCAGTCGGGTCGGGTCAAACCCGACCGGGACCCACCCCTATTATTATATTAATAAATAATTATTTATTTCAATTAAATATATTTAAAAAAAAAGATTTTAATTGAAATAAAATTCCAGAAAATAGGAAAAATTCTAGAAAAATTATAGAAAATTATAGAAAATTATATTTTCATGAAACAAAGAGAAATTTGGAAATTTTCATGAAAAGTGAAGTATTCGAGGTTCTTATGACGCATTTTGTCGGGGTTTTTGCCTTGAAATGCGTGAAATTGACAAAAATAGCCAAGAAATTTAGAAAATTTTATTATTAAGGAAAATATGAGAAATGGATTTAAAAATCCAAAATTTTCCAAAAAGGCCCTAACATGATGTAAATGGATAAAAAAAAATAATGACCAGGTGTCTAGTAGATTGGTGACAAGCGTGCGGAGTCGTTTGGTGGCGTGTGAGAACCACAAGGGCGGTGTTACGTGCGGTATTTGTGAGTAAAACCAACCAGAGTATTTACATTATTTCAACTGTGCATTTATTTGAGCTATTATGTTTGTTGAGTAGTATTCTCTTGTGGATCATGTGAATTGTTGAATTCCCTTTGTTTTATCCATCCTTGTTAATTTATCGGCTTGATTTTGATTGGATTCCTCAATGAGTGGTCTATTTGTGTCTAAGTGGACATCATGGTGCTCACGGTCTATGCCGTGAGTACACGGACTCTGGACTTGGTTAAACCCACAGTGTGGAATTGCGGTGACCGTATGTTGAACTGTGTGTGACACTGCGGCACCCGTATGCGAACTAAGTGTGACCTGGGGTTAAATGCCTTATCCTAGACTGTCTTGGATTTGTGTAGGTCCAGAGTTTGTCTTGAAAGTCAGGTTGTAAACTAAGTGTTGCAATCTGGTGACATCGAGACGCTTAGATCCCTTTTCTTTTGGCTTTGTGTTCTTGACACTCATTTATCGTTGTTATCTTCGTGATTTCACCTATCATGCTGTATTTTACATTCTTCGTAATATCCATGCATGATACTAGTTTAGCTATTTATATTGGTTTGTTGAACGTGGGATTATGGGTTATGAGAGATCTTGGGCATGTAGGACATTATTGATACTCACTTTCGATTCATATGGTGGATATGATTACGGGGTTTCCACACCCTAGGATTGTCCTAACTGGTGTGTCTTGAAATTATTGATTAGTTTGGAGTTTAAGTGCTTCCATTTGTATTTGATAATAACTCACTAATTAATTAACTTCACTTATAAATATGTAATAAATGGTAAATGGTAATAAAGGCTGACTAGGCCTACGTGACTCAGCGATACTGGCTCGGGGGTTTGCGTAGGTCTAGGCCGGGCGGTGCCCAATTCAAGGATTGTAGAAGTTGGGGCCGTCACAAAAGCCCTAACACGAATGTATGAGAAACCATCGGCGTCAAACAAGGTATTCTTAATGAAACGGTTGTTTAATATGAAGAAACCTGAAAGTAGACCTATACAAGAGCATCTGAGTGATTTCAATACAATCACTAGTCAGTTAGAATCTGTGGGTATTATCTTTGATAATGAAGTATTGGCTCTTGTTATTTTGTTGGGTTTACCCGATAGTTGGGATGGTTTGGTTATGGCTGTAAGCAACTCATCAGGGTCCAGTATTCTGAAATTTGAGGATGTAGTGGGAGTTCTTCTTGATGAAGATACGCGAAGGAGAAACAACTCTTCGATGATGTTTCTAATAGTGCCCCGAATACCGAGAAACGGGCGAGATCCTTAAAGAGGTCGAATGGCCGAGGAAATGGACGCTCACAATCTAGAAGAGGTCGATCAAGGGCCCTCGATAACTTTTGGAATTGCAAGAAGAAAGGTCATCTCAAGCATGTGTAAAGCACCAAAGAAAAGGGTAGATGAAAACGATAAAGACAAAGAACTCGGTGAATGTCTCAAACGAATCAAGTTCGATGAAGCGCGATCATGTGTTGTGACAAGAAAGATGAATCTGTTGGATACTATATTCGGTGCATCGTTTCATGCTACTTCCAACAGAGAATATTTCCTTAATTATGAGAAGGGCGATTTCGGCAAGGTGTACCTTGGTGATGATGAACCCCGTGACATAATCAGAAAGGAGACGTGCTTGATAGGAATGGAAAATGGGACGCAATTGAGGTTGCAACGAGTTAGACATGTGTCGAAACTTGCTAGAAATCTAATTTCGGTAAGCCAACTTGCGATGATGCAGTCTTGAGATGAAGTTCACTAAAACATCTTGGAAGATCATAAAAGGTGCCATGGTAGTAGCACATGGTCGAGAGATGGTACTCTCACGAGTTCTCAATGAAAACTCCATGAATGTGGCCTCCTCTGAGGTCAGTGCAAAGGTGTGGCATCAACGCCTCGGGCATATGAGTGAGAAGGGAATGAAGGTAATGGTGTCAAAAGGGAAGTTAGATGGACTGTCATGTGTTGATTTGTCTCTATGTGAAAGGTGTGTGGTTGGAAAACAAAAAGTTGTCAGTTTTTCTAAAAAGGGCATAACTCCCAAAACTGAAAAGCTAGAACTTGTGCACACGGACGTTTGGGGTCCTTCACAGGTATCCTCCCTTAATGGCTCTCGTTATTACATTACTTTCATTGATGATTCAACTAGAAAGCTCTGGATTTACTTTATGAAAAATAAGTTTCAAGTGTTTGAAATTTTCAAAAAGTGGAAATGTCTAGTGGAGAACCAGACAGGTCTAAAGCTGAAATGCTTGAGATCAGATAATGGTGGAAAGTACTGTAACAAGGAATTTGATGAGTACTGTGCTATGTATGGCATCAGAAGAGAAAAGACAGTACCAAGGACACCACAACAGAATGGTATAGTTGAGCGTATGAACCGAACCATTATGGAACGTGCTAGGAACATGTTGTTGAGTGCTGGGCTACCTAAGCAGTTTTGGGGAAATTTGTGAATACCGTCGCTTATCTGATCAACAGAGGACCATCTACCGCAATTGATTGCAGACTGCCTGAGGAGGAATGGACAAAAAAGGAAGTAAAACTTTCACACTTAAGAACCTTTGGTTGTATTTCCTATGTCCATATCAATGCTGAAAATAGGTCAAAGCTAGATGCAAAGTTCAAAATGTGCATCTTGCTGGGATATGGAGTTGATAGCTTTGGTTATAGGCTATGGGATCCTGAGAGTAAAAAGGTGATCAGAAGTAAAGATGTCATATTCAATGAGGATGTGGTGTATAAGGATAGGATCAAGAAGAAAGAGGAACCAAAAGGATCAAAGTATCTTGAACTTGACGATATCCCTCCCTATGATCCTGGTCAGAGTGTTACTGAACACATTGATGAACATGAAGTTCAGGAGGAGCTAATGACACCACCCATTGCACTTCGACGTGAAAGACGAACCATCAATGCTCCAAACCGTTACTCTCCATCTATACACTATTTGTTGCTCACAGATGGTGGTGAACCCAATTACTATGAGGAAGCAATGCAAGTCGAGAATAAGGAAGAATGGAAGAAAGCCATGGATGACGAAATGAAGTATCTTTACACAAATCAGACTTGGGATTTGGTCAAGCTTCCAACTGGAAAGAAGGCGATTCAGAACAAATGGGTGTACAGACTGAAACAGGAGCATGATGGTTCTCAGAGGTACAAGGCCAGATTGGTAGCAAAAGGTTTCCAACAAAAAGGCAGCCGCCGCCTGAAGACACTACATGAGAAGGAGATACTACTATACGAGAAAATAATTTTAGAATCAGTCCCAAATGGGAGATATGTTAAGTATGTGGGCCTGATTTCTAAAGCCCATGTATGATCCATATGATTAGTTTACTATTGTATTCTAATAAGGATTGTATTCTAATAGGGATTCTATTCTAATAAGGATTGTATTCTAATAAAGATTGTATTCTAACTGGGATTGTATTCTAATAAGGATTTACTTTCTCTATAAGTATATATATCTCTCTCTGATGTACAAAAAGTATGAGCTGTGAGAGTCTTGAATAAGATTGTGTTGGCGGTTGTGGGTTTTCTTCCCTTAGAGGGTTTCCCACATATAAAATTCTGGTGATTTGTTCTCTTTCTCTCTTTTCTTGTTTTACTATTGTCATTACTTTCTGTCAAAATCTTAACATATATATATTCAAAAATTTACAAAGTATGTTGAGAGTATCTCCATACGATATTGGAAAAAGGCTGGTTGATATTTCTCACCGCCGATCGGACGCAGATCATCTCGACTTTTTGTGTGTCTATCTATCTAACTCTGCTTAATGTGATATTTATATGCATTACTCTCTCAAGACCTTTTTCTCGCTATATTATGCATTTAAATATCTGTCCTTACTTTGAAAATGTAGTATAAAATTCCCCGGTTATCACTTAAATATCACTATACTCACCGTCTAGTTTGTGATGATGGGTGTAGGTCCGTCGAACAGTACCAGACCGAGCAAGGAGAAGATCGGCGACTATCTCTGAGCTCGTAGCGCGTAGAATTTCTTTGTACACGTAGGTCATATTTTTTTGTATTATGTTTATATATGTTTTTTGCTTGGGTTGCTTTGTTGGGACGAGAGTTAGTTCACCTGACTTTTGGACTTTCACTTTGTCTATATGATCGTCGTTTATTTCATATTGATATTGTGATTGTTATTTCCTGATTTCCACATTTAGAGTTTATATAAAATACTTCCGCTAATACGATAAAGACTTCCGCTAATTTGATAATTCTTATGAAATGATAGGGGATTTTCTTATCCCTGAACCTAATTCACGAGATAATAGGTAGTACAGGCTGACTAATACATAATTAGGTCCTACGTGTTGTAATTAGGGCTAAATTATGGGATTAGGCCGGGCGGTGCCCTATATGAAAATAGGGGCCGTTACATCCACATACCTCAGGTTTAAATTTTTTACTTCGTGTACCCTACTTTTTACTTAATGTACCTCACTTTTTTCTTAAAATTTCAAAAATACATTTACTTCCTGTACTTCACTTTTTTACTTTGTATACACCCTCACCCTCACCCTCAATCCAATGCCCCTTGCTTATTGTACATCACTTTTTTTTACTTTGTACCCCTACACCTAATGCTCTTTCACGCGGGTGTTGGACGAACATAATTGACACCTCTGAGAGGTGTCGGACGAACTGAGCCGACACCTCTAAAGACGCTTCGGCCGACTCCAATCAATAATGCAAAGATAACTTAGTTTTAGTGGGTAACAGAGGGATTCAGCCGAAACCTTTTTAGAGAAGTCTACTCTATTCATCCAACACCTTTTCAAAGGTGTTGGCTCTATTAGTCCGAAACCTGCAGACGACCAGAACGATAAAAAAATCTTCAAAACTCTCGAAAAATATATGAAAATGATAAAAAATAAATAAAAATTAGTGGGTTTTGCTCATAATCACTTAATATTTTTAATTTCCTCGAAACTTTTGTATCTAAAATGCAAGATTAAAGCACCAAATCAAAGCCTTAAACCGAAAAGTAAATTCATAAACAAAATGACTCAAAAAGAAAAAAAAAAACTTAAAAAAACTTCGAAATCGGCACTAAAAGAGATAATGAATGCACCCACATCATCGAATCTGTGTTCTTGCTTGAATTTCGTCAATTTTTTGGTGAGTGCGATTTGAGAGAGGGTACTGAGGTATGAGGTGAGTGAGGTATGGTGAGTAAAAAATTTTTTATATTAAAAGGTAGTTAGATAATTTTATAAAATTGGGGTATATTTAATAATTTGTGGGGTATGGTGAGTAAAAATCTTTTTATATAAAAAGGTAATTAAATAATTTTGTAAAATTGAGATATGTGAAGTAATTTTGGGTCCTTTTAGCAATCGGAAATGTATTTTAGAAAGTTTGAGCCGGTTCCACAAAAAAGAAAACAATTTGAGCCGGGCATCTAACCTTGTAATCCGGTTGTTTAGGCCGGAATTTGATCTTGAAAAGTAGTAGAAGCTAAGCATAGTCCGCACAACGGGTCCATTTGGTTCATCTTTTACTTATTAATTATTACTTATAGCTTAAGCTTTTAGCATAAGTAAATTTGGTGTATTTGATTTCTCACTTTAAAAAGTATTTTTACCTTAAAATTTTTATCATATTGCATATACAATCTTGATAAGCATAAAGATAGATGTTTATCCAAAAAATAGTTTCTTTGTAATTTGGAACAATCGTATTTATCTAAACACTTTTTTTCAATTAAATTATAATATCACATCATCAATAAGCAAGTTTATAAGTTGAACCAAATCAGATTAAATAAGACTCCGATTTTTGCTAATATCTTCGTTTGGGGCCAAAATGGACGGTGACCAAACAACATGTGGACCACGTGACAGTATCATGCATATTGATTCAGAGTGATAAATATGGAAATCATTTGCTTAATTGGAAATATATTATTGTGTATTCAGAAGAGATGATATAAATGAAGGTAGTTCAGAAAAGCACAACGTTATTGGATATATATATATATATATATATGGGACAAATACATTGGCCGTATTCATTGGATTTAGACAAACTTATATTGAGTCGTGTTGCAATTAATCCATAAATATCTTATAAATTGAATTTCTGTTTTGAGACAGTAAGATTCACAAACGTACATTAACACGTACTACCTACTTTCTCTCTTTAAACAATAAATTAACAAAAAAGGACTTATACGGTGATTATGAAATTTTTACAAATATGAAGTGAATTTTCGAAGTTGTAATTTTGTAGTAATTTATTGTTTGAGGTTGATTTTGAAATAAAAAAATTTTAAAAACGAGTTTGTACTCATAAGTCCAAGTAGCACTACTCATAAATTAAGAGTTCGGCTAAGTGCATCTCACCTTTTACTAAGTACACTTCAAAAAAGTCAATCTTAATACAAAATTATTTTTATGCCCCTCACTTTGATTAGTGCATCCCACTACAATTTTCAAGTGCACCCCACACTCTTCTTTGTGATTTGTAGGCATCATCAAGTGGTTCAACCTCGTAGGTCCAAATCTCTTATTGGAGTTCGTCGGAGTCCACTGAACCTCTAATTGGAGAGTTGGTCATAGTTTGTCAAATCTTTAATTGGAGAGTAGGTCAGAAACTGCCAAACCTTTAGGTTAGCAGTTGTCAACTAAATCTCACCAACAAGGTTCGGTTGGGCAGCACCGAGCCTAGTGAATAAGTCTCGGCTACATGTCATCAAACCTAATATAAATGTCTCGACCAAAGTTTTAGAGTTGGGTGTTTCGATTAGGATGAAAATGTATTTTGGTAAAAATGTGGGGTGTACTTAAAAATTGAAATTTAAATTTGGGGTGCCATGTAAAATGGGATGCACCTAATAAAATGTGGGATGCACTTAGCCGGAATCTAAATTAAATATGAAGTTTTAGCGTCAAAGCATCTTTCATGGAATAGTGAAAACATCATTTGTCAAAAGGCAATGTTTCAGGGGGCTATGATTCGTCTCTCACTAAAGTAAAAAAAAAAATAATAATAAAATAATAATAATAATAATAATAATAATAATAATAATAATAATAATAATAAAACTTTTACCTAATACATCAGCTGGTGTAGGACCTTCATGTTTTTGTCTCAAATTTCACTATTTATGAGACAACTCATGAGAGAAGCTTTTAATGAAGTTTTGTACCAGCAAATTGTTATGTACCATACAATTTCAAAATTTATTTATTTGAAAGGAGGTGGTAATAGTGGTTTGTTTGGCCGGGCCAAACACTTCTTTTTCAATTATTTTATTTACTTTTTCTTTTAAAAAAAAAATAGAAATTTTATTATTCATTCAAGGTTGGATTCATGACTTGACATATAGAATTAATTGTCTTAATAAAAGTACATACATTAATTAGCTAATCTTATTTATTCAAAAGAACTATCATTAATTTGGTTATTGTGACTACAAACACCACTATAAAGTAATTACTAACCCAGTTGTCGTACAAATCCACATACAACTGTTTAGAAAAAGTACTGCAATAAGGATGGAACTAATTTTTAAAAATGTAACAAATTAAATATGCAGCTTATTAGATGGATTAAATGTAAAAAGATGTGATAGGAACCACTGTTGATTGAGAATTAAGGAAGATTATGTGGTTCAAGATTAAAATAAAAAACAAACACGAAGGAGAATAAAAAAAAAAAAAAAAAAAATTAGAGTTAGCGGGCGCTCCAGTTACTATAGCTTGCATATTTTTAGTTTCTTAACCATACCATGATATATAGGTCACATTAACAATATAACTCAATCGAGTCAGGTACTTTCTCCAAAATGTGACCCTTAGCGTCTAATAGATTCCACTTCACATTTATAAATCGATAGTCCATGTGAGGTTGTTAGTTCCTCTTATTTCATTTTTTTTCACTTACATCTCCATCAATACGTAGAAAAACTGAACCATCTCTCACTGTTGAAGCCAACAATAGAACATGGCATGTAGCAAAAAAAAAGATGAGTTCGGTTAAGTAAAACCATGTTTATATATGTGTAACAATTCCTATTATAAATTCACCCCACCTATATATTTAAAAATAAAAATAAAAATTGCAATCTTTCTAAATTACTCATCACTTACGCATCACATTAATAATTTGTTTTCGAAATTCATTGTCTTCACTTTCAGTACATCTACGTCAGCTCTGTCACTACTATTATCATCTCGCCCTTCTGCTGTGATATTGTCTCTATAATCCTCAGAGTCGTCGTTGACATTGCGGAGCCGTTATCAACTCAAATGTTGAGGAACACGAAATCATCTCCAACATGCCTTTGTCCTCATTCTTGATCTGTTCTCCATCGTCGCATTCTCGTAATACTTCCTTGTCCTTGTCCTTAAAAAGCATAAGAGATTGAGAGGATGAACATGGAGATGCAAGAAGAAAATTGGGTCTCAGTGGCCCGAAAGGGTCATCAAAACGGGAACACCATGAGGCAAGCACTCAACGGTGGTGGTGGTGAGAACAATCGGTGGTACTTTGTGGCAGGGAGAAAACAATTGGCGGTAGAGAAGCTTAGGAACAACGCTATCCGGCTAATAGAATATTCAGCAAAACAAACCTTCTCGGTGGTAATTGACAGCAGGGCTATACGTTGGTTGTTGAAAGAGATTTCACAAGGAGGTGGTCAGACCAAGGATAATTTCTCGGCGAGCTATTGGCATGAAGGAATGGTTACAATCTCTGTTCAAAGGATTAAAAATGATCGTGGTTTGGCCTTGAAGATCTTGAAATTGACTGGTAATGGGAGGCAGATGATCCTTATCCCCGAAAGCAACGGGATTCACCCTTGGGGAGGATTAGTGGAAGCCATAGAAGGTATTGTCAGATTGGGGGAAACGCAAAATAAAGGAAAAGAGGTCGCAGAACAAAATCAGATGGGTATGAAGGAGATACACCAAGGGAGCAATCGAAAAGTTTGAGATCCGGAATGACGGGGACAGAAAAAGTGAGGGGAATACCAAGGTTGCCAACGGCTGCGGGGACGATGTCGACCACCTCAACAAGAGATCCAGGGACGAGTAAAAGTGCGACTCCTCGACATCAACCACCACCGAGAGGGCACTAAATCCGAACCAGGAAATCCAACTTCTTCAAGCAGACAGAGGCATCGACAACCGTTGAAGGAATGGGAACCGGCAATCGTTGTATTTAGGTCGTCGATCTTTTGCCCTTGGGAACTGATTGAAGAAAGGCTTACGAAGGAACTAAACCGATCGGCTAGCCTCAAACCCCTCGGAGAAGACCGAGCAGTCCTTTTTTGTACATCAGAGATCGAGAGGGATAAACTACTCACTCGGACAGCTGTGATAGGTGGCGATCTTATTGACAAGGCATGCACATGGAAACCTGAGGTGCACTGGGAGGAACGTCGATGGGGAGGCGCCAATTGTTGGATTTCTCTTTCAGGAATCCCCCTAAGTATGTGGAACCGGGAGGCTTTTGCGAAGATCGCAGAGAGATTTGGGGGTTTGCTAGAAATTAACATCCTAACCCTTCAGAGACAGAACTTGGAAAGAGCAGTAGTGAAAGTGAAGGGCCGCCTGAAAGGTTTCTTCCCTACAGAGGTGGTGATACCCAGCCCTGAAGGTGTGTTCGCCAAGATCTCAGTTGCAAAATTCAGGGTGGAAGACCGATGCATAGATCCGATTCAGATGCGAGAATTCCTTGGGCTAATCGGCGCAAATGAACAAAGGATGCCAGTTGATGATAACGGTGGCGACTTGGATCTAAGATTCGAAAATGCGAAGGATTGCAGGGTGGAAGACCCAACGACGAAGAAGAATCAGGTCAACATCGAGATTCTCACTAATTCTGGCAAGACTGCACAAACGGAGAAAATAACTCCGGCCATCCCAAGGGCCGAGGCGACATCTCCAGCGACCACGAGGGAGGAGACGATGACGCAAGCAGCGATTCTAAGGCGCTGCAAGGCCGTACAAAGTCTTTGCGATAGAAGGTACAATGCCGGCTAATGATAGTCCAGCTGTAGCGTATCCGACAGTCACGATTCCAAGCGGGGTCAATGTTGGCATGCCCAATCAAAATCAAGAAATACATGTGCCTCCAACGGCTTTAAAGCATTTATCACCACCGCAACGCGTGGACCCAAGACGTCTGAGAAGACAAACTTGTCCCCCATGTAATCAACAAGAGGAGCCTCTGACTCGCCTTTCCTGATGGATGGTAGTTCTAGAGGACTTGAAGACTCCCAACAAATAAAGGCATGGGCGCGTCTCTTCGGGTTTTTCTTAACTACATGGGCCGGTCCATTACAGAATAAAAAGGCCCAATGGAATCAGGGAATGGGCTCGAACAGCAAAGAACCGAACACTGAAGGACTTGACCCAAACAAGGTGCAATCAGAACCAAGTGAGTTATGTGACAAAGACAAAAAACGGACGAGTGTTTCATTTGCAGTTGGGGATATCCATGGTTTTTCCGATCCGCCACAAGAGGGAACCTCAGTTGTACTACAAGAACATGAGAATCAATTAGCTGAGGAGCAGAGAAGAAATATTCAAGCAAAGGAAACAAATACTTTGAACGAGGAAATCATTGAGGTCGAAGTGGAAAAAGAGGGAGAAATGATCTCGGACAGTGAAGAAAGCAATGGTACAACAGAGGCTTTAGAGGGAGAACAAAGTGGGTCAAGTTCGACATCGATGAGTGGGAAGATGAACGGGTTATAGAAACACCAAATCCAACAAAGAAGTGGCCAAGGTCGAGGAACGTCTAAGGTCGATTATCGAGGCGGAGATCATCTCTATCAACGCGCCATGGCGCAGAGGAAGCTCTAGGCCTTTCTCCGTTGGGGTTTGAGCCTTTACCTCTCGTGTGTGGATCGCCCGATCAATCTCGGCCCTCTCAACCCTCGAAGAGTTATCGGTGCCGAGGATATTGTATGATCCAAAGCGGTCCCGAGGTACCACAAGAAGTTCACCTTGGCTCATCTATGGAAAATTCCCTCCGATGAGCAATTGCTAACACAATGTGGACTTCAACTCCGACGAAAAGAGAAAGGCAAAGCAAGAAAAGGAGATTCCAAAGCACTTCAAAAGAAATGAAACGACTAGCTTGGTTCGTGAATGAGGTCCCGGATAGGAGGGGTACCAATTGCTCTTAATGCGGATGGTTTCATGGAATGTAAGGGGAATGAATGCGACTATTAAGAGAAGGAAAATTAAAGATGAGGTTAGACTAATGAATCCAGACATACTAGTCATCCAAGAGACTAAGAAAGTGGACATCGATAGGTGGGATATAACTAACATATGGCGAGGCAGATTTAAGGAATGGGTTTTTCTTCCAGCAGAGGGCACTAAGGGAGGCATAATCATTGTATGGGATGTCCGAAAGATCAAAGTGGTGAATAGTATTATTGGGGAGTTCTCCGTCTCTGTTAAGATTGAGGAGTCTGGCGGTTCTATGTGGTGGTTGTCAGGGATTTATGGTCCTTCTTCTTCTAACGGGAGGGATAGGTTTTGGGAGGAGATAGCTGCGTTAGGAGGGTTTTGTGGATCATCTTGGTGTTTGGCAGGAGACTTCAATGTAACACGATTCCTTAGTGAGAAGTGGAATAGCAATAGACGAACAAGCAGTATGGTTCAATTTGATCAGTTAATTAGAGAATTAGAGTTGATTGACCCACACTTGAGAAATGGCAGTTTCACATGGTCTAATTTCCGTGATACCCCGACTTGTGCTCTGCTAGATAGATTCCTTTACACAAAATTGTGGGGTGAGACATTTCATGATGGGAGACAGACGTTGGGGAATAGAGTGACATCCGATCACTTTCCAAAGGTGCTCTTTGATATCGGTTATGCCAAATGGGGTCCTACACCATTTCGTTTTGAAAACATTTGGTTATCCCATAGGAGATTTTGTCACACTTTTCAGAATGGTGGAACCGCTATGATGCCGAGGCGGCCAAAGTTACAAGTTCATGAGAAAGTTGGGATTGGTTAAAGAAAAGTTGAAGGAATGGAATCGCAATTGTTCTAAGAATGTGCAAGCACTCAAAAATGACAAAAGAAGGATTATTGAACAACTTGATAGAGAGGAGACTGGGGGAGATTGGAACACGCACAAACGTACACAAAGAGCAACTGCAAAGCATGAATTGGATAGAGCATTACTTTTGGAGAACCGTATGGCTAGTCAAAAAATGAAAGTAAAATGGGCGAAAGAGGGTGATGCAAATACAAATTTTTTTCATAGAGTATTGGGAGCACGGAAACATAAGAATTGTATTGAGAGGCTTCGATTAGCCGATGGATCCTTCTCAGAAGAACCCGAGAAAATTAAGGATAATATAGTGGATTTCTTCAAACACCTTTACACAAATGAAATGGAATGCTCTTGGGAGATCGATGGTCTTGAATGGCAAGGGATTCCTAGTGTGGTGGCGACTGACTTAGAAAGGCCTTTTACAGAGACAGAGATATGGAATGGTGTTTGTAACAGTGCAGGTGATAAGGCACCCGGTCCGGATGGATATACATTTGCCTTTATTAAAAAGTGTTGGGTGATTTTGAAGCAAGACATCATGGCTTTCTTCCTAGACTTCCATCGAAATGGTGTAGTGAATCAAAAGGTAAATGAAACTTATATTTGTCTAATCCGAAGGGAAGTCAAGCTGGGACAGTTGAAGACTTTCGTCCTATTAGCCTCCTCACCTCTCTTTACAAATTGTTGGCAAAAGTATTGGCCGACAGACTTCGTAGTGCTATGACTCACACGATAGCAAGTGAACAAAATGCTTTTGTGCCTGGTAGACAAATGTTGGACTCAGTTCTCATTGCAAGTGAAACAGTAGAGTACGCCAGAAAAAAAGGAAGGAAGGGCTTTGTGTTAAAGCTTGACTTTGCTAAAGCATATGATAGAGTGGATTGGGACTTTCGGATTTTGTGATGAAAAGGAAAGGGTTCTGAGAGATAGATGGCGTAAATGGATAATGGGTTGTATTTCTTTCGGCCAACTACTCGCTTATTATCAATGGCGCATCAAGAGGGAAATTTCTGGGCTTAACGTGGGCTACGACAAGGAGACCCTCTTTCTCCTTTCCTTTTTATTTTGGTGGCGGACGTGATGGGAAGGATGATAGAGAAAGCTAGAGATCATGGGCTGGTTGAAGGCCTCCGGATTGGAAGGGAAGATATTCACATTACTCATTTATTTTATGCTGATGATTCATTAATGTTCATTAAAAATTCCCTCAGGGCAGTTTCGAATCTTATGACTATTGTTCACTCTTTTTGTTCTATCTCAGGTTTAAAGCTAAACTTGGACAAGTGCAATCTCTTGGGAATCAATATTTCGGAAGAACGAGTGGGTGATGTAGCTAATGCAATTGGGTGTAAAATGGGCAGGTGGCCGTTAAAATACCTTGGTCTACCACTCGGAGGCTCTCCACTTGATAAGACCTTTTGGGATCCAGCTTTTGCAAAAATTTCTAAACGCCTGATGGATGGAAATGCGGCTATTTATCAAAGGGAGGTCGAGTTACCTTAATCTGTTCAATTTTGGATGCGCTACCGACTTATTTTTTGTCGCTTTATTTTTTACCTGCAGAGGTGGAACGACGGATAGAGAAATTGATGCGAGACTTTCTATGGCGGAGGATACATGCGGATAAATCTTGGGCTTTGGTGGAATGGTCATGTGTTCGCCTTCCTAAGAATCTTGGAGGCCTTGGTTTTGGCAATTTGACAAAAAGAAATAGAGCGCTCCTTTGTAAATGGTGGTGGCGTCTTTCAAAGGACGAGCACCATATGTGGGCGAAACTTATTAAAAGTATATATGGTAGGAGTAATAATGGGTGGGACCCGGGAGACGACTTCAACCCTACATACCGATCCCCATGGCGTTTCATTAGGGATATTCATCAAGACTTTTGTAAGGGCATCTTTTATGATCTCGGAAAAGGCAATCGTATAAGTTTTTGGAACGATCATCAAGGGTAGGAAGTGTTTTAGAGATGAGTTCCCGGGTTTGTATGCATTGGCAAGGAGGAGATACGATATGGTGGAAGTCTTTTTCAGTGATCAACATGCTTGGTCTATTCCATTCCGCCGGGACCTCAATAGTGGCCTTGTCTCACAACTAAACTCTCTCATGGAGTCAATTTCAAATAAGCAACCAAGACCACTCCATGATGACATTAGAACATGGAAATGGGATGCCTCTAAGAATTTTACTGTGAAATCTTGTTTCTATAATCTATGCGTTGAGGAATCGAACGGACCTTGTGATGTGTATAAGACTATTTGGAAGACTCCGGCGACGATGAAATCACGGGTTCTGGCTTGGCTTATATGGAAAGGTAAAGTTAATGTGGCGAGTGTTTTGCAAAAACGATGCCCGTATCTTTACATCTCGCCAGCGTGGTGTATTCTATGTAAAAGGGATAACGAAACAATTGATCACGTCTTTCTCCATTGTTCTTTCACAAGGCGTGTTTGGGCTGAGATGAGAACCGAGCTGGGATGGTATGGGCCTACGCACAATCAAGTTCAAGATGCAATGAAGGACGACGAGGCTCATCCGTTAAATGGGAGGAGAGGAACCTTATGGAGAGCGGGTATGTTAGCCTTATTATGGGTCATATGGGAGGAAAGAAATAATCGAATATTTCGGGGAGAGGCACACGAATGGGAGGATATCTGGGAAAATATTAAGAGAAGAGTGGCTGCAGCTTTGTTGGAATCTAAAGAGTTCAAAGTGTGGAGTTGGTCGACTTGGTTGGTAATCGGAGTAGGCTAAGATAGTATTTATCATGTTTGGGCCTTTCTCTCTTACGTCTGCATCGCCCAAGTTCTAGAATCGAGTACGGAGAGAGATGGGACCTCGATGAGGATCAAGTTGTTGGTGTCTGGTGGCGGCTTTGAGGCTTGTGCTTTGGAGAGACGACTTTGAGGCTCGGGGGGATTCACTTGTATATAAATTCTTATTATATCTATATTTTTTGTATCGAATGTGGAACAAAATTCCCATTCTATTTTAGAAGATTGCATTATTTCTTTAAGATAATACAACTCTTTTTTTATCTCAATAGTGTTTAGTTTTCAAAATAGATCAAAAAAAAAAAAATACCCTACATTCTTTTTCTCATATCTTGCACGAATTTAAAATTTGTTTTTTTTATGACCATGGTGTCTAAACATTTTTTTCTTTAGTTCAACTAATCCTATTAGAGTTAGTCAGACGCCCCACGCCCATAACTCAGAATAAACTAAGGAAATATAACATTACTGCCAAAAATCGAACTTGAGACCTCTGCCTTAGTTAGAGTTAACATTGCTTACCAATTGATTTTTTTTTTTTTTTTTTTGGTGAAGTTACAAATTGATTTCAAATGTATAGTTGGGGACCAAATTTGAGCATATATACTTGTCATTTACTGTATTTATTAGAAATGCTACATTAATCCGATTTTCTAACTCACAACACTTATAGTTTTGACTTCAACTTTGAAAAAGTTATGCTTGAATAACGCCAAAGCATCTTTGGTGGGATGGATGACGCATCTTTTTGGCAAGGTTCAGGAAGGTCGTAAGTTCGATTTTTACTTAAAAAAAAAAAAAAAAACTTTAACAATACAATGTACATGAGACACCCCCTTACCCACTATACTAAGCATCTTGAGATATGTAAGCTTACATCTTGAGGTGAATACAAACGGTCGATGTATCATGTAATAAGGTGAAATCAACCATAAAGTGGGTTAGAACGAAATTGGTTAAATATATGTAACATTTCTCTTTATTTATAATATAATTAAAAAACAAAATATTACAATAATACGAAATTACTACTTTCAAAACAACTTTGGGAGATCATGATATATATGAAAAAATAAAAAACTATGGGAGATCATGCAATTCACTGAACTAACTTTTCGTGTGCCATCGTTATAGATAGAAAATCTGTTAGGGCTCTTAATTACTTTTGATTTTCTTCCACTGTTTGTAATTAAGCTTTTTCTTTTTTTTTTTGGTAGGATAATTAAGCTTTTTCAGTGTTTTCATATATTACCCGACGCCTCACCCGTCATATATATTAACAAACTTATTAGGTTAATTAGGTTAAGTTAGTTGCTCTTTCCATTAATACACACTCTTCACATTAATTAACTAATCAATCAATACGACTAACCAAGTGAAGCAACTAGCCAGCCAGCAGTCGTCATTGCACATATTTACATCTCTCCGCACTTTTCACTTTATAATTAGGGTCAGGCTATTCGGATCCCACTTTTTACTCTCTTTACTCCACTCTTACGAAATGACCTAATTATCCCTCCATATAAAGAGTTTTTACTCACGCATGCCCCAGTCACCACTTTCTCCAACCGCACTCTCACCACCAATCCAAATTCAACGAAATTCGAGCAGAATCCTATCAATTCGATGTCGTAAGTGTATTCTTCATCTCGTTTAGTGTCGATTTTATAGTTTTTTAAAAAAAATTTCCTTTTAAAGTCGATATTATTTGTAGTTTTGTTGTTGGGTTTAAGTCTTCGATTTGGAGCTCAAATCTTACATTTTTGGTATAAAGTTTTGATCGAATAAAAAATATCAAGCGATTCTGAGCAAAACACATTTTTTTTTTATCATTTTCATATATTTTTTTAGGAGTTTTGAAAAAAATTGTTCATTCTTGTTGCTCGCGGTGTTCGGAAGCACAATGCCGACAAATATTAAGAGGTGTCAGACGCAAAGGGCTGACATCTCTTAAGTGGTGTCAGCCGACACCTCTAAAGGGGTGACGGTAAGTCGAATTACCGTTACCCCTTTAGAGGTTGTGGTCAAAGTCGGCCGACACCTATTCATAGGTGTCAGCCTTGTGTGACCAAATTCTTCGACTGACACTTTTTTATTTTTACGACACATCGTGATCACATCTGACCTTGTTCAACGAAAGAATACTCCTACAACACTTGGTGATCTAGTACAAGTATTCTATAATGACTAAAACCGAAAAATATAGATGATTGAGGGATGTTGGGTTAAGGGTGACATGGTATGACTATATAGGGTGAGCAAGGGTATTATTAGAATTTTAAAAAAAAATTAAGATAAATTAAGTAAAAATTAGAGTAAACAAAGTAAAAATTTAAAAATAGAGTAAAAGAAGTAAAATATGAAGTCTGAATAGCATGGCGATATTATTAACTTCCATGCTTGCGTTTACCTTACCTTACATTTTTTTTTTCTTTTACCAGTTAATTTCGGTTTTAATTAAGTACATGTCAACTTCAAATCCACTTTCAATTTTTTCTTTTTCTGGTATATATATATATATGCTAATCAATGATGTTGGGACGCGCTATGCATATGGCTTCTTGAACAAACACGTAAGAGTAGATCTGACTCAAGCATAATGTGATATCAAATTCTACCCAAACCTGTTAAAGCAAAACTTCGCACTTGTAAGTTAAAAGTTGTTAAGGTGTAGATTATATCGGTGCTAGTCATGAAGATCCATGTGCCCGAATAAGTATGCGTGGGGTGGACCTAACATGTACAAGTAACTTTCAGAGTAAAAAGTTTTTTTTTTTTGCAACCACACCTCTCCCCACATCTCTTAGGGGGTTTAATTTTAAATATCATAGATGACAAAATTAGATAGGGATTAGGGAGGGTCACAGGCTCCTATATGAAGCATGATAATGACGAAGTATTAATTGGTAGTGGCTAAAAGAACCTTATTACTTTTTGTACCCACGTTTTTACTTTAAATACCTTACTTTTCTTTTTTTTAAATCGAAAGAATACCTTCAGTATTGCCCCAACACCCCTAAGTGTTTTTAAACCTTTGTGCACTTACTGTTACTCTTTTGTAGGTGGGGCGTTTTTCTATTAGTGGACTTCACAAACATTACAAACTCGACTGTAGCAAATCCCCGGCCTAGATCTAAAAAAGTTAGAAATAAGCTCCTACTGCGAGATTTGTTCACGAAGTCATCGTCATCTTGATGGACGGTTGTGATAACTCCATCAGGAAGTTGACCCGAGTAGCTCTTTTCCGAGTTCATTCCCTGGCGCACCGAATCATTGATAAACTGTCGGTGAATGGGAAGTGTACCATTTGGGTACGTACAGGGGTCCATCTACACTGATCACCGATCTTCCACAACTAGATTTTTAGATTTGCACTGTGGGCCCAACCCTACCAAAACTATAATCTCATCATATACTTACCTCATTCATTTTTCTGCCTCATTTATTCCATTTATATAAGTGACAAGTCCACTTCTTATAAATCTTTCTAAGAAATCTATTCTCCTTATATATTTTATATTAAAAATAAAAAAAATAAATTGAAATAAATATTTTATATAATAAAATATTCTTATGGTTTCATATGGACGGTTTCCGTGTTTTATTGGTCATTTGAACATCACTATTATTGTTTTTGTATTTTAAGATAATGATATAGTTATTTGTATTTCTAATTCAAGTAATGATGACTTGTTTTAAAAAAAAGAAGCAATGATGAATTAATAAAACCAGTAACATAGCTTTAGTCTCAATTAGGGAGTCGATTATACATAATCAAAATTTTTTATTGTGCTTGATTTAGTACAAGTAATAAATTAATTAATAGACTATTTTTTATTTAATGAATAGACTAATTCTTATATAAATACACAGGGAAAAAATTTGTTAATGTTGGGAAGCTAATATTGGTAATATCTACCAATAACAATGCACCTTGTGGACAAATTGATATGCTCTTACACTTGTTCTCTCCACTTTTAATTTTTTGTACGCGTGGCACTCTGCTATTAGTAGACATTACCAACATTAGCAAATCTCATTCCAAATACACATTATATAGTTATTTACTTTTATACAAGTAGACTCCACACTATTAAACAGTTTGATATCTTTCGACTTTTGTTATTTCTAATTTTTGATATTTGTGTATTGAAATTTCTTTAACAACATTTAATCCACGTCTCAAATTGCAACAAACACACACATAATAGTGCTATAACTTTGCAAGAACACCAACAATAAAATTAAATATTTTTTTTTGGTAATGAAAATTAATTAAGCTTGCGATGCACATCTAGGTTTTTGTTAAATAATCTTAATGAAAGTTTTTTTGAGGTAAAGAAAATTAATTACTCCATTTTATTGAATAAATAGATGAATTCACCCCAAAAAAAAGAGATGACGGTGCACAAGTAAGCAGAGTCGGGAAGAGAACAGAGCACGTGAACGAGCGTTGTTGCACCGACAGACCCATGCTTTGCGGTCATAACTTAATTTAACAGAGCCTCGGGTCCCACATGCAGTCTAGCGGGACCCACAAGAGTAAAACAGTTCCGAATCTTCTGATCAGAAGTGATAGTATTCAGTTCCAAACGTACAAACGAGAGTACGCTATCATCACCATTCAAAAACACTAAACACGTTGCCGCCAACGTGTGGAGCAAGAGATGGGACCATCGTAGATCCTGCTTTCGCACGAAATGACGCCACGTGGGGTAGTTAAAATTTTGATGCTGTGCGGTACCACGTGGCGATCTGAGGACGTCATCGAGGTCGATCGAGCATTGAACAGAGTCACGGATGAGTCGCTGTCAAGTGACGGCCCAACGCTGTTAGTATAACGTAGATGTCATTCAAGTAGAGCACTTTTTGGAAAAAATATCTACCTAGCTATCTGTGTTTAATCGGTTAATAAAACCTGGAATCAATGTGACTAAAGTAGGGATAGGAGTAATAAAAATCGGGACCGATTTTGGATTGAGAGGAAATGTAGTTATTTGCGTGAACACTATAAATACCCGAAAGATTGGTTGATTTTTGGTAGGTTGGTTGCGTGAAATACAAATACTTCAATGCTCATTTAAAGTCATATCATAATGCACGTCCCTTTGTCCAATTATATTTTGAATCTCGAGATTATAAGCTCACATGTTGAGGTAGGCATGGACGATTGGACAAAGGGTGTGCATTATATCGTGGCTCGTAGCTAGGGTTGTCATTTTAGCAACTATTGTAGCTAGAAGTAGCTCATATTTATATGTAATAAGTTTGGCTATGGCGATACTAAGTATGTGAGTTTCCATAAGATATTATTGTTGAGCTAAAAGCCTTAACATAAGAGATGTATTTTTGATTTATGAAATGAAATCATTAGTACTCTCAAATAAAAAAGATATCTTTCATTATGTCGACCTCGCCAGTAGCTAGAGATGCAGGTGGGCGTGAGAAATTTCCATTTTTCGTGGGGATCTACCTCGATGGGACATGGATTCTTCGCCAACTATTCCCTGTAGGCCGAGCGATGGGGGATTTCACCCCCACCATGCAGGGTGGGCCGGAGCGGTATTATTTATCACCCCGTAGAGATTCCCTGCCCCGCCTTATTATAGGAGATTCTCCACGGGAATATATAATTAAGTTTATCAAGAAAAAACTAATATAACTTGAAATTATATACAATAATGTAAATATATTTTTTTTTTTTTGGCAGGATGTAAGTATATTATTTAATGTATTTAAGTATGTTATTTAAAGTAATTAAAGTATGTGAAGAAAGATATTTTAATGATTAAATTTTGTATCTATAATTTATTTAATTATATATATATATATATATATATATATATATATATATATATATATATATATATATATATATATATATATATATAAAAGAGCTACGTGAGGTTGGGCAATCGAATCCTCTAAGAAAGGAAATACTTCCATCCAAATTAATTGGAGTTGTCACAGTGATTCGAGATTTTCATTGAACTCAATTGAATACATATCATTCATTTAACTCAATGAAATAAATTAATAATGTGAAAAGATTTTTCATTTATCAATTACCATGGATATCTTTAAAAAGATTATTCAATCTTTGGCCTTACCATTTACCAACTTAGCACGGTAAATTAATAAACTAAGAACATAAAGAAAGTAAAGTAAACAATAGCGTATTGAATTTGTAATCAAATCCAAACCCAAAATCCCGGTTTTGACCATGTTCACGGTATTCTAGCCAAACTAAAGATTAATTTTTCACTTGACCAATTATAGCTATTAGTCAACGTCTAGTAGTTAGAGCTTCAACCATTTCAGGTGTAACGGAAGTAGTATAATATCCTACCCCGCGAGACACCGTGCATCGGAAGCACCACTTTATTTTTGTTCGGTCTTCTCTTCCTTTCTTTCTTGGTGGGCGACAAAGCAAGCAAAACAGCAAAACAGCAAAAGCAGAACAAATGGCGGTTAAGCGATTCCATCTCTTTCAATTCGCTTAAATTCCCTGAAATTCACTCCAATTCGATCAATTCAACAATGGATCAATGAAGGGCAGAGCTGGTCTTACAAAATGAAGACGAAAACGATCAACGAAGCAGAGCTGGGTGGTGGGACTGTAGTGGTGGGTCTGAAGCTCGACAAGCAGAGCAGAGAATTGCTCACATGGGCTCTAGTGAACGCGGCCAATCCAGGTGACCGCGTCGTTGCTGTTCACGTGATTGATAGGTCCGGGGAGTCTCCGTTGTTGTCGCTTGTCAGTGCATTCGACTCTGTAATCTCTGTTTATGAGGGGTTTTGCAGCTTAAAACAGGTATGATTTGCTCTGTCTTGGGGTTTTTGTTGATTCGTTTTTGATTTGGCGATATGGGTTTTCTTTGTGATGCTGTTGTTGAAATGGGTTTCAGATTGATTTGAAATTGAAGATCTGTAGAGGGTCTTCGATTAAGAAAATTTTGGTTAGAGAGGCGAAGTCTTATGTTGCTAGTAAGGTCATTGTTGGGACTTCGAAGAGTCACTGTTCGATTAAGCCTTCTTTTTCGACGTCGGTTGCGAAGTACTGCATGAGGAAGCTACCGAGCGGGTCTTGCTCTGTTGCTGCTGTTGATAATGGGAAAGTTGTGTTCCAAAGAGGAGCAGTTACTGGACAAGCAGGTTTTGATTCAATATGATTCAATTTGTGTTTATTTTTTAATCAGTTGCATCAAATTTAGAATTTATGAATAGTACTAAATCGAGCAATAGAAGATTGTGATCCATGTAGCCGACTCCAACTAATTTGGGAATAAGGCTATTTTGGTATGGAATGTTTACATTTGGGTTTTTGTATGGTGCAGAATCTAGTGAGCATCAAGTAAAGAAGTTGCTTGGTCTGATACATAGAAAATTAAGCAAAAGTTCGCGATCTATGAAACATCTGGATTCGAATCAGGAAAAGAATTTAGAATTACTGAAGTCGAAGTCGGATTGCTTGCTCAATTTGGTGAAACCTTCACCAAGTTGTTCGATTTGCACTTCGCGTTCGGTTTCATTGATTGCACACTTTGCTAGAGATTCAGAAGAAGAGTGTGAGGGAAGTAATGGTAAAGTTGATGATTCAATGGCTTTAGTACCAGTGCAGACTAAAGAGGTGGCGGCCAACTCGGTTTCTTCGTTGTTGAAACCTGGGTGGCCGCTCCTTCGCCAGGCTGTGTTGCCGGAAAAAAAGGCTCCGGTGAGGAGGATTTCGGTTGTTCAATGGGCAATGCAGTTGCCTACTCGTCATTCGTTGTCGATGGTCTATCCTGAACAGAAACATGTTGATGATGGACGAGAGAATTCGGGGTCTTTGAGGTTAGATGGAGAGAGCGGCGCAATTGTTCCGGTAGGGAACTATTACAATGCCGCATCCTCTCTTCTAACCACACCTGATCAGGATCAAAACAAGAGACTCCCCAAAGAATTGGAGTCCCTACATGTAAAGTACTTGTCCACTTGTAGACTGTTTTCCTATCAAGAACTCGAATTGGCGACATCCAAGTTTTCGCCTGGTATGCTTTTTGTTCCATTCCCGCATCGGTGTTGTTTATAATTTGCTTGGTTAAGTTTGTTGTTAGAAACTAAGATTTGATGGTTCATTGATCTTTATTTATCTGTGATCCCAGATAAGTTGATTGGTAAAGGAGGAAGTAGTCAGGTTTACAGGGGTTCTCTGCCTGATGGGAAGGAATTAGCGGTGAAAATATTGAAGCCATCGGAAGAAGCGGTGAAGGAGTTTGTTCTTGAAATTGAGATCATCACCGCATTGCAACACAAGAACATCGTTTCTCTTTTCGGGTTCTGCTACGACAATAACAAACTTCTATTGGTTTATGATTTCCTCTCAAGAGGAAGCCTGGAAGAGAACCTTCATGGTATTTATGCTATTTTGGTTAGGAATTATTTATCTAATTCAACTACTCTTTTGTGAAATTGTCTTGATTTTTGGCGGTACTCATCGCCTAATTCTTGATACAGGTAATAAGAATGAAAAGTGTTCATTTGGTTGGGAAGAGAGATATAAGGTGGCTATAGGTGTAGCTGAGGCACTTGAATATCTTCATGGTGGCTGTGCTAAGCCTGTGATCCATAGAGATGTGAAATCATCAAATATCCTCCTCTCTGATGACTTTGAACCACAGGTGCTTCATCAATTAATTCCGATCTTTTTCGTACATTCATTTTACTATCATAAAGGAAATTGAATCAATTCAATGCTGATATTATTTTTGTTTGTTACACTTAGCTGTCCGATTTTGGCCTCGCGACGTGGGCATCCACCTCCTCATCTCATGTAACATGTACCGATGTTGCAGGGACGTTTGGGTTAGTTCCCTCTCTTGCAGTACTTTTACATGGCCAATCTTTACAAGCCATAGATTAAGTTTTCATCGCATATTTATTCACCGCAGATATTTGGCCCCGAGTATTTCATGTATGGTAAAGTTAACGAAAAGATCGATGTATATGCCTTTGGTGTTGTACTACTTGAGCTTCTCTCTGGAAGAAAACCCATCAGTAACGATAGCCCGAAAGGCCAAGAGAGCCTGGTTATGTGGGTAAGTCCTACAACTTATACATCTTATGATTCTATCTCTCAAACTTGCCTATTAGAATGTACCTAAAAATAAGCAAATGAATGCCCATTGCTCTAGGCAAAACCTATTCTCAATGGTGGAAAAGCTGTGGAATTGCTGGATCCGATCCTGGCGGATAACTACGACCATGATCAGATGGAGAGGATAGCTATAGCTTCTGCTCTCTGTATCAGGCGTGCACCTCGAGCTCGACCTCGAATGAGCATTGTATATATGTCTTACCTCTTCTAAATCATGCTATTGTTTCATTTAAAGTTCATTTTTTATAGCCTCATTTATGTTAATTTTCATATTTTTGACAGGTCTTAAAGCTTCTTCAAGGAGATGTTGAGGTGACAAAATGGGCTAGGCAACAATTCAGCGCATCCGAGGAGCTTGATGGTTTGGATGATGAAATATTGTTATCGCCTCCCGACATTAAGTCTCACTTAAACCTCGCTTTGCTCGATGTTGAGGATGATTCTCTCTCAATCAGCAGCGTCGAGCAAAGCATTTCTTGGGAGGATTACTTGAAGGGAAGATGGAGTCGCTCGTCAAGTTTCGACTAAAGAAAAGATAATAACTACCAAGCGAAAATGCTTGCTATAAACTTGTGTGATTGTATAGTTGTTTTACCATTGTTTTTCTTGGATTTGGGTCTTGGATGTGAGGTGTGGTTTTTTAGATTGTTATGCCCTCCTCCTTGCCTTTACTCATCAAATGTAGCTCTCATTTGTTTGAGCTCATTTACATGAATGTTTGTTGTTCTTCTTTGACTTTGATTGCAAGGAATAAGACACTCATTTTTTTGGATTGCTATCTTTAATTTACCTATTTTTTGAACATCTTTGACATCAAAATAATACCATTAGCTATAAAAAAAAATACCATTATTATTTTTTTGAAGCGAAATCAAATTTTCATTAATCATTCATAGCTCAATACAGGACCAAACATAAAATCAAGTACATGGATTTGCTAATTCTATTTGTGCAAACAAACTGCCATTAATTTGACTTTTTTTTTAAATTGAAACGGTTTGACAATCAGGGACTGTTCTCTATAACATTGAAACTCATGACAATACACACAAGTACTAGAACCACATGACGAATAATAAAACTTTCCAACAAGGAGAAGACAAATCAAAGACTTCCAACTAAGGAAGAAAACTAACTATAAAGTAAAAATTAAAGACAAATCAATCTAACGCGTTGCACAAATCCATGCAACACCGTTGATAAAGATGCACCGCAACAAGAATGGACTAATCTCTACAAATCTGATTAGATCTGTTATTTATTGAACGAATAAAGAGTAAAAGAGATTTGATTGAAACTACCGCCGATCAATGAGAGTATCAGTGGTAGTTCAAGAACAAAAATCACAAAAGATAATTAAAAAAAGAATTTTAGGGTTTTAGGGTTTTAGAAAGAGGAAGAGGGACTCTTGGTTAATAGCTAAAAAATACCATTATTGTTCTAAAGTGGCCCTCTCAAGTCTCAACTATATAAAAAAGAAAATTGATGTTTGATATTGGTTGGCTATATCCCACCCACACTTTATTCAACCTTTACGCCAACTATCTTAATAGCCACTCAAGTCTCCCCTCTTGTAACTCTGCCACCGACACTTATTTTATCCTAAGATTTCAAAGAATAGGAATCGTCCATTAAGTTGAAAACAAAAGGTAGCTAATGAAGGGGCTCATCAATTCTTTTATAAATCTTATCATGATATTGATCATTGAGAAGACTATAAGAGTATTAGTGTTGGATAGAGAATCTTCCTTTTCTTATAATTTTTATTTGCTTCTCAATCTCCTTATACATTTTAATAGATATTAACATTAATAGTTTGAGTGGATCAAACTCAATGCCCCTTAAATTAAAGATTAGCTGACTGAAGGGATCTTCTCACCTGAAGCTGTGGAAGTTTAGGCTCTCAGAGAGGGTATCCGCTTCGCCTAGCATAAATTTTCTCCATATTTTACGGTTAATTACATAAATTGTCATCCAACTTTATTATTTGTAACACTTTTGAGCATAAAACTTTAGTTTGTACCAAAAAGTCATGATTGATGTGGCAATGATGACATGTCAGTGTGCAACTCGTGAAAGATCTAGTGGTCACAAATAGTTGCTTTTTAAAAAACAAATCTCTAAATCAAAATTTTTTTGTTTTAAAATTTATCAAAATCACTCTGAAACTCAAGGAGAATCTGATGGCAACGGTTCTTCTTCTTCAACTAAAAAAATCGGTTGGGCTTTATTTGAGCTGCATAAGGGATTTGTTTCACAAAATGGACTTTCTAGTAGCTACTTTCAAAATTCCAATTGATTTTCCTGGAAGATTTAAAATGTTCATTTAAACTACTGAAAAACACTATGAGCACATTCTTGAAATCAACATTCTGGCATTGCCTTTAACGTGCCTTCAAGTCAAAAGATCAATGCAAAGATTGTACATATACTTTCAATTAGACCATGATTGTACATATACTTTCATGGGCTAAATGAAAGTAATCTGAAATTGGAAAGGGCGTGGATGATGAAAAAGTGGGCCTGGACATAAATGATGACAGAAAGAAAAGGAAGATAGGCCTGGCTGGAGGCCCAAAATCTAGTCCAACTCCAGTTTCAACAATAGCCGACACGGGTTTGATTGTGGACACGGACACACCTAGTTACCACGCTTGCGAGGGATGATGACATTATCGGCGGGTTCCAGGGGGGAACTCAGCTGGGAAATATGGATTTCCTTAGCTGGAATTGCCGAGGGCTTAACAACCCTTGGGCTGCCCCCAGTAATAAAAGATTTACTTTATTTAAACAAACTTGATGTTATTTTGCTTTTGTTGTAAACTAAGTTGAGACTTCAACTATGAACTTGTAAAACTAAGGTAAGAAAAATATAAACTAGAAACTACAAGAACAAACAGAGAAGAGGAGACAAGAGAGAAGAGAGTTAGAGTTGAGAATGTGAAGTTGTATATAACTTGATGTGTTTTTACAATGAGGTTGACACCCTTAGGTCCTTTGGTGATGATGATAAATGCACTTAGACAATGTTTACAAGTAACACATACGTCACATATCATACAACTCTTCACAAGCAACATTGATAATACATGGAATAATGAGTACATTGGATATAAATGCAAGTAAGAACCATGCTTGCTCCTACCACTCAATGTAAGAGCCATGCTTGACAATAATTGATCATACAAAATTTTGGTCAATTGCTCATCCCTATCATAACAATTTTGTGAAACTCTTGCTTAAGAGGCAAGACTTGTTGAAATAAAAAAATGTTGAACTTTGAAGGTTGTCTTCTTGTTGATTGTTTGGGTAGAGGTGGTGGTATTGCAGCTCTGTGGCGTGAGAATGATTCGTGTTTAGTCCTGGGCTATTCAAATAACCACATTGATCTATTGATAAACACTCCTAATGTTCAGGGGTGGCAACATGCAGGTTTTCATGGGTTTCCAATTTGTGACAAAAGGAAACAATCACGGAATCTAATGAGGGCTCTTTCA
This sequence comes from Stephania japonica, assembly GCA_039657345.1. Lineage (NCBI taxonomy): Eukaryota > Viridiplantae > Streptophyta > Magnoliopsida > Ranunculales > Menispermaceae > Stephania > Stephania japonica. Next base: position 43,616,190 of record CM077562.1, read on the forward strand.
CGTTAGTTCGCATATCCATGGTGTATCATGGCGATTTCAACGACTTATTAAATGAATCGGAGAAAAGAGGTGGTTCAGCCCACCCCACGTGGTGTTATGAGAGGGGTTTAGTAATGCAGTGATTGAATGTGGTCAGGGCGAAGTTCCAATAAAGGGCTGTATGTAAAGACCAAAAAATTTTAACAAGTGTCACGTGTCATTTTAAGGTTGTACAGTAGGACTCAGATGTCGTGGCGTACTTGCTTAACTCTCGAGAGTCGACACTGAGGTATTTTATTTTTGTTTGATATTTGTATGGAATGTATTATTATTTATGGAAAATAATCAGATTAATTAGATTATAATGAAAATAATTAATAAATTAGTGGGCGCCGAGTGATAAGGGGGGTTATGGGCAATGCCCGTGGGTCGTACGATAGTGTGCACGCTTGAGTGCGCTCGTTGGCATGGACGACGTACGAAAATACAAGTTTATATATATATATATATATATATATATATATATAGACACACACACATAAAAAAATAAAAAGAAATGTGAAATGACCAAGAGGGGCATGACTTTGTTAAAGAAGAGGATAAGAATGGAGGGGTATTTTGATAATTTGGCTTCCCTTTTTGTTATAAACCCACAAATTCACCACCAACTCCACCATTTCCTTCAAAAATCGCAACAGAGAGTGAGAGAGAGGAGATTGAAAGAGAGACCAAGAGATCGAGCTTAAGAGGTTGCGTTGACGACATGGCCGACACGTTGGGTTCGCAAAGATTGAAGGAGTCTAAGCTTGGTGTGGTGAATTTTATTGGTGTGGTGAATTTCATTTCCTCCTCTTCCTCTTTTGTTCAATCTTCAATTCTGATATGAAAATTGATGGGTGTTGATGTTGTTGTTGTTTGTTTTAGTAGAGAACGAAAAAAGAGAAAAGAAAAAAAAATTATTGGAAAGTTAATTTTTAGAATTTCGAGAATTTTTATACCGAAAAATCTCCTTGAAAACTGTGTCATCGAAGTAACTTTTCAATTTGAATAATTTTGGCATTTACAAATCTAAATTTTCTCAAATAGACTCTAACACGATATAAATTGGTCTAAATAATTATCAGAGAATCTACTAGTGTTGAGTATCGGGTACCGATTTTGGTGGCGAGTAGGAGATGCGCAAGAGCGTTTTAGTGTAATTGAGGTGAGTAAAGACAACAATGATATCAACATTAATTCTTATCTATTCTTTGACTAGTCATTCCTTAAAATGTGTGCCATTTGTAATCCATTCTCGTTCAAATGACCTTGGATTTACGTGGTCCACAAGAAGAGAGGAGTCTCACGAGTTTAGCAGTCGGCATCTCATGTGGCTTCTCGTTTGAGTCTATCGGTGAGATTTAGCATCCGGCTATAACTGTGGCTTTCCTTCGGTAATATGTGAGGGATTTAGCATCCGGCTATGACTGTGGCTTTCCTTCGGTAATATGTGAGGGATTTAGCAGTGTGTGGCTTTTCCTAGCATATTGTGTCGAGCAGTGGAGGTGACCTTTGGGCCCAGTGGATCGCACATAGTTGAACAATGAAGGTGACCTACGGGCCTACCGTGTCAATTGTAAGTTGAGGAGGTCTTGTGACTCGCAGTTTAATTGGGATTACCTATTTCCTTATCTGTTTACTTCTCGGTCACTTGATTATCATTGTTTATATTCACTATGTCTGTTTATCATGCATTTTACTTTCTATTTCCATTTCCTTTTATACTACATGATTTATAGACTTTTGCTTATTGATATTCAGAATTTATTTTGAGATCCCTATAGTTGTTGTTTTATTGTTACTTTTTGTACTAACCGTCCTTTTTATGACAGTGGGCGTAGATTCGCAAACAAGTCGGAGCAATGCGCCTATGCTTGGCGATATCTTTTGAGGCACGCTCAGAGCCAGTTGCATTTGTTCTTACTCAGTAGGTGTTTGTCTTATTGTATATTTGGCTATGTATTCAACATTTTTTTTAATCTTTTGTGGTCTATGGGGAGTTGAAGCACTTGATGATACATGAGATGTTTATGTGGACAAATTTTCCACATCTATGTTATCTTGAGTTTTGTAACGACGCAAATCTAATTTGTCGTTATTTATGACGTCATTGCAAACGTGGAAGACAACTCGGACACTCGTGGACCTCACAGCTAGGTCGAAACATGCATGGATTAGGTATATTGTCATTTTCGTGAGATATTTGTCTGTGTTGCGATGTATATATATTCAATTTAGTTCAATTGCATTGCAATATGTGATTTATATTTATTTTGTGACGACCTCAATTTTCCCGTGCAATTGGGTACGCTCGACCTAGACCTGTGCAGGCCCGAGTCATCACTTGGCAACCTGACGAGCGTAGTCAGCCTCCGATTAATCAATTTAACAGTTTATGAAAGAGTTATTGCAATGATACACAGCGGAAGACTAAACAAGTATAATAAAGGAAATAACTCAATCAAAGGGAAATGCAGGAATCTATAAGTGTGGAAAACCTCAAGTATTCATGTACAACTCAATATGCATAGACACATGATACCAATCTAATAAAAAATACCAAGTTCTATAACCCAAAACATATATATGAAATGATATACAGATAAGCAAAACATAAAAACCTACTATAATAGTCTCCCCGGTCCCGTTGCTAAGTCCTCAAAGCAAGTCACCTAGGCAGGGCCCCTTGCCCTTGCTGCTCTCCACCCTATCTGTACCCACCGTCACAAACTAGACAGTGAGTAATTGAAGAAATCAAAAGTAGTGCCAGAAAAATATAACAGTAATTTATGATTTAATAAGTAAAACAGTCTAAATATCATGTGGAAAGGAAATAGCAGGAAAGTAAATAAATCAAGTGCATGATAAACAAACTGATAGATAAACAATCAAAATTTGCATGTTCTAAGATTCAAAAGAGGCCCATGAGTGATCTAATTTCACAACAATACAACAAAGATCTCGCAATATCTCCCTGGGCAATATCGCAACATTAGCGCAGCTTGAAATCGAGAGGCATCGCAACACCTCTTGAATCCAGTACCCAATACACACAACATTAGGGGTGGTCAGTTACCCCTGCAGGAGGTACCCTTGTTGTCCCATCTAGTGCGGGACCACATGATACCTTCGAGACACACACTCATTCCAAGAACATACAATAAACGATATGGAATGGAATATCAAACAAGGGATCAATTCAACAATATCGATGAATAGATGATGTATAAATCAAATGTTATTTCCTTACTGGCCTACTAACATACACACATATAAGACACGTGTGTACTTACCTGACTAATTGCAACCCGGTACCACTTCGAGACTCTAACGCGTTCCCCGCTATTTTCAGACTACTTGATAAAGGTTTAAATCTCGAATATTGGTTTAAGGTTAGTATTTAGTCTTAAGGTAATTTTCATAAGTTTGTTTTAAAACCATTTGTTAAGGCGACGTAAACTGTTGGGAAAAAGTCCACCGATAAGGTAAACATATCCACACTTTCCTAGGTAATGAGCCTTAACACAATCTTGTCCCTCTTTGGGCTCTTGTTGGGCCCAAACATTAACTCCATATACACCTAAATATTTTATTTGTTGGACCCTTGTTGGGCTTAAATACTTAAGCCCATTCCCATAACATATACTAGTTATGGGCCATAGTATCTAATTGTTATGTTGGGCCCTTATTGGACCCTAATACAAACCCATACACACTTACTTATCTTTATAATAACTATAAAATATCCATACACATCACCTTTTTTATTCAACGCACACACATACAATAATACAATTTATGGTCACACACCCCACACATAATACACCCTACACCCCCAACTATGGTGCACACCCACACATACACAAACTGTGTGCACCCTACACCATCACACACACCGCACACAACAATACAGCCGATACTGCCCAAACAGATACCACAAACACCTAACGTCCAATATACTACGATTACACATGGGAAGGGAGTAGGAGAGAGAAGAGTGAACACAAGGCCGAGAGGGAGAGAGAGGTGCCTCACTCCACCGACAGTGGTTCTCCAACCACCACTGGTCTAATCGGAGGTCAGAAGGTTTCATACGAGGTGAATGGAGGAGAGTAGGATAGGGGAGGTGCGGTGGGAAGGGAGGCCGAGAGATGAGAGGGTGTATACCCTAAAACAAGAGATGATGAATAGTAAAATAGGTGGGTTTGGGGTGGGTTTTCTATTTATACCCCTTTTTGCTTCATCAACATATGTGTACACATCTCGAGCTCCCTTGGACGGCCCTTAATAATCACAGTCCCCAATTTCAGTTACAACCATCTATAACACATCTTCCTTGATTACTTCATGTTGTGCATCCCAAGATTCATCCTAAGCATAATATATTTTTCAACTCAACCATAGGTCTCATGTTGTTTGGATTTGAAATAAATCATATAACCTATGTTAGGCTATCAAATGAACTTTATAAAATGGTACCCAAGGTTGTACTAACTCCCGTCTATCCGGTACTCTGTGCCCCGCTTCTGACACACTTCTCAAGGTGGCCCCACACTTAGTGTTCCAATTGATTTAATTATGCCTAAAGTTATACTTTATCTGATTAAATAATAATTTCCTCAACCAAGGTTTTATCATTGATTCGACTTAGTCTATTACCCCTAACGCCTGGTTAAACGACTACCGAACCCCGCTTACCTAGTTTTCCTACTCGTTCACCGACTTCATTATTCGGTCACTCGAATACAAGTATAAATATGTAATACATATCATCATTCATAAATAGTCAAATGTTTGGGTCGTTACATATTATTACCGAGCGAGACAGTGTCGAGTATTCACTTCGAGTAGTGTGTAGAAGCAGGTACCGAGTAGGCGAATGACTAATACACTAGGCTGAAGGTTTATACACACATAATAAATAATAAAATGCGTTATATAATTAATATAAAATGTCGTTTAGACATTAGTGACACGAGTGTGTGCGATTGACATGCGCCACAATGCAGGACCGGGAATCGAAACACCCATGGATTCATTTGTTTATGTTGAGAAAGGATGAAGATAAGGGATCAAGTCACACATTGAAGTCACATTTGGTGAACTTATTGACCTTACAAGGGCCTTAGATCAAGCCTAGTGACATACAAACACAAGTGATGACAAATTTTAGTATATATAGCCTAATTTAACCACATTCACCACCTTTTCTCTCTCCTCACATCTTCAAGTCCAAAAATTGGAAGAGAAGGCATAGGTTTGTGAGTTTCAGGAGCTTGTTTGGAGCACTAAAAGGCTTGAAAATCGATAAACAAGGTTAGATCCGAACTCTCATTTTCATTATCTATCTATCGGGAGTGTTTTCTCGTGTTTTGACGAGGGTTGAGCACACCAGTTTGTACGGTGTTGCTATGGTGTTTATGTTGTCGTTGTTTTGGTTTTTATTGGATTTTTGAGTTTTTGCCTAGAAATCTCAGGGTTTTCGTCTCGGTCATGTTTTGTCGGAGGATTTAGTGTCTTATGGTTGGTTGGATGTTTCATGAGAGGTTGGGACGAGTTCGGACCGCGTCAATGAGCCGGGAGGTCTGAGAACCATAAGAACACGTTTCTAGTTCAGACGCCGCCAGGGACGCTGTGGGAGTTAAACTCCACGACGTCCAGACTAGGGAGACACCCCACCCTGCGTTTTAAGTCACGCCGTGGGGGTGAAAGCGTGACAGCATGAGTCATGACGTCAAAACCATTATCCAATATCTTAAACGCCGTGAGAATTTACTCACGACGTCCAAAATAGTAAATGAAAAAAATAAAATTTTGAAACAAATTGGCCTTTTGTTTAATTGGTGGATTTGACGTTGATTTGTATGGGATGGGGATTTCCAAGGTTTGGAAATTGATTAGGCTTATCGAAAATAAGGTATTAGGTTTGTTGACGGGTAGTTGACACTTAGTTGGTGGCGTGCATTGGTGTTAGGAAACTAGTTGGAGCACGGTTTGAGGTGTCTAACATCCTAATTAAAATTCACTTTGAGTATTTATTGCTTGGTTTATTGAATTCATGTCTTGCTATTCAATTAATCTCATTTTCGGTATTTATTTACAGTCGGTTGAGTTTACTCCCGCCAAGTTTATTCTATTGCGTTGGCATGTGACACACTAGACCATAGCATGTGTTTTAGGGGTACGTCGGTGGATTGTCGACCCGACTGTTGTTTTTCCTATGCACATGTCGGTGCGCCGTGGTCTACGTCGACTACCGAGCGGATTTAAGGATTTTAGTCAGTTTGAGTTTACTCACTAACGGTGCCTGGGTGATAGTCCGAAGTATGGTTCTAGTCTGACCTAGATCTTACACGCACTTTGATTCATTACTATTTGATATTTATGCGAGGGTCCTTCCAGTTGCCTGATTCTTTTCTTCTGCATGTTTATTTAATAGTATTTTAAATTTAAGCATTTATTTATATTATTTACTCGGTGAAGTTCCTTGGGATTACTCAATCTGGACTCGTCATCTATTTTTGTGATGATGAAGTGCATACCCTACTACGAGCAGGGGGAAGGGCAAGCTTGAGGACTTCCTTTGATCGACTTTTGCGTCTGACTCATATGTTTGTTGTTTTATGCTGGGATTGGGATATGAAAGACATACTTGACATGTATATGACCTATTTGAGGTACTTTTGATATTTTAAGAGATGTGTTCCATTGTTATATATTGACGACACTTTGGTTAGGTTTTCGCACTAGGAAAATGCTCTATCACATGATTTACCATTTTATATTTTTGATGATATCATGATTTTAAGTTTTCCGTTGAAAATGAATTGATAATAAACAGATGAAATTGAGTCCACTAGCTAATTTGATACCTTATTAAAGAAAATGACAAGTTAGCGATAATTGGGTTTATTGATGGTACACGGTGCACGTGGGACACAGCTGAGCCATGTTAAGGCAGGGTTGTGGGCTCGCAACGCATGTCGTGGTGGTCTCAGATTTTGGGGCCATTATAAGTTTTAATTTATTTAATTAAGTTTTATATACTGTTGAGAACAATTTCGCTGCACACCTGACTATATCGAGGATAAATAATAACTTAATAGAGTCAAGGAAATCAAAGAGTTAACCATAATGAGATAGTAAGTGACGTTAATGAATAATTTGGTAAGATGAGGCTGACTAGACTTGTGTTTACTCGTCAGAGACTGGCTCAAGGGTCCACATAGGTTTAGGCCGGGGCAACGCCCAGTTTGTGGTTACTAGGGCCGTTACACCATCGTTTTACTTTGGAAAAGGGGCGCGAATATGGTCATTTAGTTGAAGAGAAACTGGACCAAGCTCTTGCAAATGAAAATTGGTTCCGACTTTTCCCAAATGACCAAGTTCTGAATCTTCAAGCTCCTATTTATGATCACATGTAGTCCATTGCTTCTCCAAAATCGTATGTATACAACATCATAGGGCCGCCACAAATTTAAATTTGAGAATGTTTGGCTAAATGAAGATGCACTAAAGCAGATTGTTAAAGATTCTTGGGAGAGTGACAATGCCGGATCAATCATATAGAAACTCCAGGACTGTGCACTCACATTAGATATTGGGGAGGAAGAAAACTGGGCAGTTTAACAAAAAATTAAGGAATGCAAAATAGGCAATTATCGACCTCGAATGTGACTTAAACACCATAAATCGCCTTGCTTTGCAATCTGAAAGATCCAAGTTAGGTCATCCTTTGAATAAGAGGAAATTTACTGGAGGCAGAGGTCGAAGATGTTATGGTTGCAAGAGGGGGTTGCAAACACCTAATATTTTCACGCTTCAGCTTCCCTCAAAAGAAGACAACAATATCCATGCCTTAGTGAATGAGGAGGGAGTCAGATTCGCCCAACTTGAAGCAATGTAGTCGATCGCACTGGAGTACTTTCACAAACTTTTTGCCAACTCTCCCATTGACGCACAAGATGTATTGAATGTGGTAACTCCGAGAGTCACTAATGACATGAGGAGTTCCCTTGCCCAATCATATTCAATGGAGGAGTTTACAAAGGCTCTGACACAAATGCACCCTGACAAGGCTCCTAGCCTAGACGGATTCAATCCGGGCTTTTACCAAAAGTTTTGGGAACTAACTGCTCATGAAATATTTTCTCAATGTGCAGGTTGGATGGAGATCCAATTCCCTCAAGGCTTAAAGATGTATTGAATGTGATAACTAGTGGGTGTAATTGGTAATGTATCTAGTTTTTCTGTTGCATCCCATGCTAACTTTAAGGGGGTTAATTGGCCCAATTCATCTTAAGAGAGGGTTGAGACAAGAATGTCCATTGTCCCCTTATTTGTTTATTCAAGGTGCAGAAGGTTTAACTACCTTACTGTAACGGCCACAAACCACGGAGGCCTATCACGGGTGCCACGCGGGCCAACAACTAACCACGTCATTGCCAGTTGTGTCCCACGACCATCTAACTTACTACATATCGTTTAAAACCTCAAATTAGAATCATTATTGTTATTTAGATTCAATTACTAGACTCCAATCATATGTAATATCATCAAATATCAACAGAAGACTTAAGACTTGATAGATTCAATTAAAAACCTTAATATCATGTTAATGGAGCATAAAAAAACCCGTGATCATCATATAAAGTGAAAGAAACCTTAAAATGTATCAAATAGTCAAAATACAGGTCATAAGGTATCTCTCACAATCCCAAACCCATATAAAAGCGATAAGAAAATGTATATACACACGTACAAGTCGGGCTTGTAGTCTCAGAAATCAAAGGTAATCGGCAAGCTTGCCCTTGCCGCTACTCGTACCAGGATCTGCACTCAGTCATCACAAAAGATATATGATGAGTCCATAGTGAGTATTCCTAAGGAAATTCAATGAGTAATTACGGAAGTAAATGTAAGAATTTAACAAGCTATTAAATAAACATGCAAAAAAATAAACAGGCAATTGTACTCATCGCATGAATATATAATAGAACAACTCAAAGTGTGTGTCTAAGCATATGTCAGACTAGCACCATACTTCTGACTCCTTACGAGCACTGCCAGCGAGTAGCACTTTAGCATGGCCAACCTCTGGGTCCTCTCGATGGCTGGCACAGACCCATGGCATACCGACATGTGCCCCGTTATGATATTAGGGTTGAACTGTTCACCGAGACCCCTGGCAACACGTGTTATGGATTAGTTAACATACACACAAGGAATAACACGACGAGGGAACACCTTGCCAGCCGTCTATATAGCCACAACAGGAAATCGAATAATAAAATAAGTAAAAGCAGGTAATTACGCAAGGAATTTCAATTAGGATACTACATACCTCAACCCATGCTCCAACTAATTTGATATAGTCAAATACATGCCCAATCCTCGTAAGTTAATCCCAAATACCTTATGTTCAATAATTCATTTAATTACACAAAACATCAAAATTTCTTCAATTCCCCTTTACCTATTGATTTGATAATTTTAATCCACATTATATCGAATAATGATCCCCAAGTTAGGCCCTCATTAGGCTTAATAAGAAAATCTCATTTTTAAAATTTTTATTTATTTTCTGTCTGGGACGTAGTGAGCAGTGGCTTGCGACGTCCAGGGCAGTGGGGCAAGCCCTTGGCGGCGTGACATGCGCCGCCAAATATCAGTACCCACGGGGTGACATAGGGCTAGGGCATGGGGTGGGGGGGTGTCTTACTGGTTTGGACGTCGTAGGCGGCACTGTAGAGATTTACTCTCCACAGCGTCCTTGACGGCGTCTAAGCCAGGAACATAATTCTCGGGTGGTTCGGACACCCCAGCTTTTCGCCGTGGTCCTAATTCATCCTAATTTCTCATGAATCACCATACCAACCATAAGAACCAGTAAAACCTCGACGAATCACTTCTGAGATGAAAACCCTAATAATTCTCGATAAAACACCATTAATTGTTAGGTATGTGGGCCTGATTAGTTTACTATTATATTCTAATAGGGATTTACTATTGTATTCTAATAGGGATTTACTTTCTCTATAAGTATATATATCTCTTTCTGATGTAAAAAATGTGAGTTGTGAGAATCGTGAATAAGATTGTGTTGGCGGCTTGTGGGTTTTCTTCCTTAGAGGGTTTCCCACATATAAAATTCTTGGTGATTTGTTCTCTTTCTCTTTTTTCTTGTTTTACTATTGTCATTGCTCTCTGTCAAAATCTTAACAACTGGTATCAGAGCAAGGTTATTCTCAAGTGGGAGTAATGACAGAAGAAAGGAAGTTACGGGTTTAGAAGTTTGACGGTTCGAACTTCAGATTTTGAAAGATGCAGATCGAGGACTACCTATATCAGAAGGATCTCTACTTACCGCTCGGTGGCAAGAACAAAAAACCTATAGATATGGACGACAAGGCTTGGAAAATCCTGGATTTAAAGGCTTTGGGTGTGATTCGCCTTTCACTATCACCATCGGTAGCCTTCAACATCTCCAAAAAGAAGACCACACAAGATGTGATGAAAGCCCTAACACGGATGTATGAGAAACCATCGGCGTCAAACAAGGTATTTTTAATGAAACGGTTGTTTAATATGAAGAAACCTGAAATTAGACCTATACAAGAGCATCTGAGTGATGTCAATACCATCACTAGTCAGTTAGAATCTGTGGGTATTATCTTTGATAATGAAGTATTGGCTCTTGTTATTTTGTCGGGTTTACCCGATAGTTGGGATGGTCTAGTTATGGTTGTAAGCAACTCATCAGGGTCCAATATTATGAAATTTGAGGATGTAGTAGGAGTTCTTCTTAATGAAGATACACGGAGGAGAAACAACTCTTCTGATGATGTTTCTAATAGTGCCCTGAATACTGAGGAACGGGGCAGATCCTCAAAGAGGTCGAATGGCTGAGGAAATGGACGCTCACAATCTAGAAGAGGTCAGTCAACGGGCCCTCAGATGACTTACTGGAATTGCAAGAAGAAAGGTCATCTAAAGCGCGAATGTAAAACACCAAAGAAAAGGGCAGATGAAAACGACAAAGACAGCAACTCGGTGAATGTCTCAAACGAATCAAGTTCAGATGAAACACTGATCATGTGTTATGACAGTAAAGATGAATCCTGTTGGATACTAAATTCTGGTGCATCGTTTCATGCTACTTCCAACAGAGAATATTTCCTTAATTGTGAGAAGGGCAATTTCGGCAAGGTGTACCTTGGTGATGATGAACCCTGTGACATAATCGGTAAAGGAGACGTGCTGATAAGAATGGAAAATGGGACGCAGTTGAGGTTGCAATGAGTCAGTCATGTGCTGAAACTTGCTAGAAATCTAATTTCGGTAAGCCAACTTACTGATGATGCAGGTCTTGAGATGAAGTTCACTAAAACATCTTGGAAGCTCATAAAAGGTGCCATGGTAGTAGCATATGGTCAGAGAGATGGTACTCTCTACAGAGTTCTCAATGAAAACTCCATGAATACGGCCTCCTCTGAGGGCAGTGCAAAGGTGTGGCATCAACACCTCAGGCATATGAGTGAGAAGGGAATGAAGGTAATGGTGTCAAAAGGGAAGTTAGATAGACTGTCATGTGTTGATCTGTCTCTATGTGAAGGTTGTATGGTTGGAAAACAAAAAGTTGTTAGTTTTACTAAAAAGGGCAGAGCTCCTAAAACTGAAAAGCTAGAACTTGTGCACACGGACGTTTAGGGTCTTTCACAGGTATCCTCCCTTAATGGCTCTCGTTATTACATTACTTTCATTGATGATTCGACTAGAAAGCTCTGGATTTACTTGATGATATCCCTCCCTATGATCCTGATCAAAGTGTTACTGAACACATTGATGAACATGAAGTTCAGGAGGAGCCAATGACACCATCCATTACACTTCGACGTGAAAGACGAACCATCAATGCTCCAGACCGTTACTCTCCATCCATACACTATTTGTTGCTCACAGATGGTGGCGAACCCAATTACTATGAGGAAGCAATGCAAGTCGATAATAAGGAAGAATGGAAGAAAGCCATAGATGACGAAATGAAGTCTCTCTACACAAATCAGTCTTGGGATTTGGTCAAGCTTCCAATTGGAAAGAAGGCGATTCAAAACAAATGGGTGCACAGACTGAAACAGGAGCAAGATGGTTCCCAGAGGTATAAGGCCAGATTGGTAGTAAAAGGTTTCCAACAAAAGGCAGGTATTAATTTTACTGATATTTTTTCTCCTGTGGTCAAGATGACTACAATTAGAACTGTTCTAAGCATTGTTCTTTTGCAGAGGATCTACATTTAGAACAGTTGGATGTAAAACCGCCTTTCTTCATGGTGACTTGGAGGAAATATATACATGCAGCAACCACAGGGATAATGTAGAGGTGGTAAGGAGCATCTAGTGTGTAAGTTGCACAAAAGCCTTTATGGTCTGAAACAAGCCCCCAGACAATGGTATTTGAAGTTTGACAAGTTCATGATAACAATAGGGTACATGTGCTGTCATGCAAGTCACTGCTGTTATTTCAAGAAATTTGACAATTCGTATGTTATTTTTCTCCTATATGTCGATGATATGCTGATTGCAGGTTCCAACATTGAAATGATTGAAAATTTAAAAGAGCAAATGGAGAAAGAATTTTCAATGAAAGACTTAGGTGTTGCGAAACAAATTTTGGGGCTGAAGATCGAAAGAGATAGAAAGAACAAGTTACTAAAACTTTGCCACAGGGAGTACATATCAAAGGTGCTCAAGAGGTTTAACATGGATTGTACAAAATTGGTGAGCACACCTTTAGCTGGGCATTTCAAAAACCTTTCGAAACAACATAGTCCCAAAACATAAGAAGAACAAAAGAATATGGAGAGCATCCCGTATGCATCGGCAGTGGGTAGCCTTATGTATGCCATGGTTTGTACAAGACCCAACATTTCTCATGCAGTGGGAATTGTGAGTAGGTACATGTCTAATCCTGGTTCTTATCATTGGAATGCAGTAAAATGGATTTTAAGGTACCTTGCAGGAACAAAAGATGTGGCACTGTGCTATACAAGTGCAAAAATACAGCTGTGTGGCTTTGTTGATTCAGACATGGCTGGTGACATTGATGGTAAGAAGAGTACTTCAGGTTATGTGTTTATTCTTGGAAGTGGAGCAATCTCCTGGGTATTAAAGTTACAAAAGATTGTTGCATTATCTACATCATTGAGAAATTTGAATATGTTGCAATGTTGTTGAAGCGTGTAAGGATATGACTTGGTTACAGAGCTTGTTGAGTGAACTGGATCATAAGCAAGCGGATTGTCGACTACTAAGCGACAGTCAGAGCGCAATTCATCTGGCAAAGAATTCTGCATTTCACTCAAAGACAAAGCATATCGATGTAAGGTATCATTTCATATGAGCTATGCTTGAAGAAGGATCTTTCAAATTGAAGAAAGTACACACCAACAAAAATCCTGCAGATATGCTCACCAAGTCAATCCCTAAAGAAAAGCTGAAGTTTTGCATAGCTTCTCTTGGCCTTACTACTTGAAGACGACATGGCAGCCGCCGGCTGAAGATACTACATGAGAAGGAGATACTACTATACACAAAAATAATTTTTAGAATCAGCTCCAAGTGGGAGATATGTTAGGTATGTGGGCCTGATTAGTTTAATATTGTATTCTAATAGGGATTTACTATTGTATTCTAATAGGGATTTACTTTCTCTATAAGTATATATATCTCTTTCTGATGTAAAAAGTGTGAGTTGTGAGAATCGTGAATAAGATTGTGTTGGCTGCTGTGGATTTTTTTCCCTTAGAGGGTTTTCCACATATAAAATTCTTGGTGATTTGTTCTCTTTCTCTTTTTTCTTGTTTTACTATTATCATTGCTCTCTGTCCAAATCTTAACATTAATTCCATAAAAAATCATACCAACAACAATAACATCAACCCAACCTCGTTTGTTGCTCCAAATTAAACCCAAAACCATAGCAACAACTTGTGAGTTGTGCTCACCACCCATTCACGAAACCCACGTCAAAACACAAAAATTCATACCGAAAACATAGAGAATGAAATGGAGATCGACAATCTCACCTTGAGTCATCGATTGCTTGTCTTTTAGTGCTCCAAATGGTCTCTTGAAATCCACAAAACCCTCCTCACCAAATTGGTTTTTCGGATTGAGTGATGGATGGGAGAGAAAAGGTGGTGAAATGAGGTCAATACCCATTTACATAGTCTAATTTTGATCATGTAGGTTGTGTGGATCATGAGGCACATCTAAGGATCATGGTTGAGTTAATTTGTGACGGTCCCAATTTCACAACCCTAAACTGGGTCCTGCTAGACCTAGACTTATGTAGACCCCCAGTCAACCCTCACGCTGTCAACGCAAGCCTAGTCAGCCTTCCTTATCATTTAACATTAATTATATCACTTAAAAGAGTTATTCAGATTAGTGAGTTATCAAAGTATAACGGAAGCAAATTCTAGTGCACTAAATGCAATAAGCCTAAGACACATGTTAGGACAACCTAGGGTGTGGAAACCCTGCATATGTATACCATCAACATAAATAAAATTAGAGGAGAGTAACCATAAAGTATACATGCCCAAGATCTCTCATAACCCATATCCTAATGTGTTCAAAAACAATATACATATAATACAATAACTTACCCAATAAGCAAGAGGAAATCACCAAGCTGTCTTCAACGTCAATCACTTATCGTTGGTCTTTTACTCATGTCAATCCTTCAGTATGACGGGGCTGCACCAACCGTCATAAAAAAGATAATGAGTATAAAGAATAATATTAATAACCAAGTGGACTTTAACATAATTTCAAATGCCATATAAACGGTTAACGAGTATCAAGCATGGATATCATAAAGTTAATAAAAAATTGCATGATAAATAAATCATTAAGATATCAACAATAAATGAGTGTTGAGAGCACAAAGCAAAAAGACATCTAAGTGTTCCAAATTTATCAGATTGCAACACGAAGAACGCAACTTGACTTCCCAGACAGCCTATGGACCTAAACAAACCACTAGACAGTTTAGTATGAATCACACTATCGCAACCCATACATAGTTCAACTCACGGTCAGACAACTAATCCCTAAACTGCAGGTTTAGGCACGTCCAAAATCCGTGTAATCACGGCGGTGAAGGAGATTACTAAGCGGTCTCACCGCACTCGTATCCATTTAGACCCAAAAGACCATTCATTAAGGAATCCAAGAAAACCAAGCCAATAATCCACCAATTATAGATATTTCAAATGGAATCCAACAAAAACCATATTTTAAAAAGAAATGTTGCTTAACAAAGATAACAATCAAGTAATTGCACAAATGAAATTATACAAATGCTCTGGTTGGTTTTACTCACCGTCTAACGCGAAACTCCTCGCTTGCGGCCCTCATACGTCACCAAACCGATCCTTTACGCTAATCACTAGTCCACTAAGCATCTGGTATTAGTTTAGATCCAATTTGATCACGTTAGAGTCATATTGTCGTTTAATTGTAAATTTTCATTAATTTTCCCATTTTCCAAATATTACCCTTTTCCACTATTTTGGGTTAATTCCCCGAGTATTGGGTCGTATTCGAATCCATTTGGATACCCGAAAGAAAACCCAAAAATTTCCAAAATTTAGGACATGTGGATCCACACTGTGGGGTCAAAACCAGGCGGCATCATTTATAACGTGAAATCCCAATTCTCACAGTCTCAGACGTCGAAAGTGGTGCCATATGGAAATCTCTTCACGACATCACTTGAAGCGTGACATTACAAGACTCATTATTCTGGACGCCGTGATCGACGTCATGGCTTATGGCTTTACGGCGTCCCTCGCAATGTCGAAACATGAAATAGAATCTGGGGTTTTTCAAAACTCGGGCTCGTGTCCCTGCATCTTAAGCCTATCCCAAACTTATAGGGACGTCTATACCAACCCAAAACACCATTTAAAATCCAACAAAAACCATATCTCCAATGTGACATCTAAAAACACCTCGACGAAAACCCATTAAACTAACGTCAAAACGACGAGAATTTAGTGGTGAGTCGGGATCTTACCTCAACTCGATTGTTTGGTCGCGTCTCAGCATTGTTACAAACTTAAATCCATCAAAACCATTCCTGTGTGCGTGAATGAGAGAGAGTGAAATGGTGTGAGAGAGAACAAGTAATGGATTTATATAAATCCATTTCATCGTCTCTCTCGCGCGTATCACGATACGCATCCGGTGGTCCTTGTTCTCACCAGCCACCAAACCGCCTCAACTCAATGACATAACAACGTGACATACTTGGGAACTCCCAATTCGTTCCAACACCAAATAAGGTTTTCCCGGGCATTTTTGTACCCGAACTGCATCACGACTCACACCGTCGTGCGTGAATGGAAATATTAACGACCCGAACATATTACCCAATTAATTAATTACTGTATTTTATTTTCTGGTCATCCACGAAATCCTTTCCCGAACTTGTGTACCCATATTTCGTCTGCCCGATACCCATTCTACACGTTTTTCTAGGCGAACCTTACTCGAAAATCGATGTCACTGTCATGTCACACAAACACGAGTATATATAGGTAATACATGTCATCACACAGACATAACATATATATCGAATCATAACACAATTGGTCCAGTAAAAAGTGATTTACTTGAGTAACTACCCCTTGGTCTCATCCATTCTCAACAAGACAACCAAATCTTGGGTGTTCCGATACCCGTCTCTGTGCCGCAACGAGTGACATTTGCGTACCATAATGGTCTTAACAGACTAAACAACATTTCATTTTAATTATTAAATGCATTTAATTCATTTTTATGTGTGTATTACTACCTAGTGTACTGTCATTCGCCTACCCGGTACCCTCGTCTACATGCTAATCGAGGCAAATAACCATCACACTATCTCGCATGATTAATAACAATATAAATACACACATCGCGATGCCATTTAACCTATTTAATCATAAACACCGCAAATTATACAAAACATCACACAAAATAACTATTTATCTAACTCCGGGAGCGCCCTGGCCTAGTTGCACGGTCCACAGGGGTGTTGAGTTACCGTCTACGTCTGCAAACACGTCATTATAACAGCTTAATAAAAATTGGATCGTTATACTTACTAAGTGATTCAGAGATTGATGGGCGTATTCATGGGTGCAAAATTAATAGTAGGGCTATTTAAATCACCAATCTTTTATTCACAGATGACAGCCTATTGTTTCTTCGTGCTTCGGTGGAGGAAGAGATTCAATTGAAAGGGATCTTGGATAGGTATGAGAAGGTGTTCGAGCAGGCCATCGATATTTCTAAGTTTGCAATGTTCTTCTTTTCAAATGTTACTGCGGAACTTGAAACACGAGTAAGGAATGCAATGGGTATATACATGGACATGAACAACAAAAACTATTTGGGATTACCGTTGCTCATTGGCAGAAAGAAGTGTGAATTTTTTTGCATTCTTGAAGGAGAGACTATGGAAACGCTTGTCATCTTAAAATCATAAATCATTCTCAAAGGCAGGGAAGGAGGTACTAATGAAGGCAATTGCGTAAGCTCTACCAAGATATTGTATGGGAACTTTCTTGATACCACTATCCGTATGTTACGCTTTCCAAAAGATGATGAAGTCATTTTGGTGGGGTTCAAAATGTAATGAAAAGAAGGGGATAAATTGGATGTGTTGGGAATGAATTTGTATGAGGAAGGAGGAGGGTGGCCTCAGTTTTAGGCATTTTCATAGCTATAATCTTGCAATGACAGCAAAACAAAGCTGGAATTTTATCACTGAACCGAGTTTAATGTTGGCCAGGATACTCAAGGCGAGATATTTCCCGAATAACTCATTTTGGCAGGCTAAGATGGGTCATAATCCAAGTTATATTTGGAGATGAATTATAGCCCCAAAGTCTATTCTAGAAAGGAGGTGTCTTTGGAGAATTGGAGGTGGAGCTTCGGTTAATGTGTAGAAAGATCCATGGTTGAAGAATGTCCAAAATTTCCATGTCTCAACACCAATGCAAGTCGATATAGGGGATGTTATGGTGCAAGATTTGATGATACCTGTGACGACCCCTGTTTCACAATCCTAAACTGGGCCCTACCTGGCCTAGACTTACGTAGACCCCCGAGCCAGTCTCACTGAGTAACGCAAGCCTACTCAGCCTTCTTTTACCATTTACAATTTATTGAGCAATTAAATGATGAGTTAATCAATTAGTGAGTTATCATAGTTATAGCAGAAACAGTTAAACCTCAAACTAATCAATTAACCTCAAATCATACAAGTTGAGACAACCTAGAGTGTGGAAACCCATATGTATATCATTATAAATAAGTATGAGGAGAGTAATGTAATGACCTTAAAATTTAACCCATGCCACGTGTCAATACAGGTGGTATGTGGGTCCTCTGCCGTGGCACAGTCATCAAATTCTCGGACGTCGACACCGAGGTATGTTATGTTTGTTCGATGTTTGTATTATACTGTATAGCCTTAACAATAATTTTGATGTCCCAAACGTGCGAGGACTTTTTGTGTGCAAGTGTTGGTTGTACGAGGCAATGTTTAGTGGTCCAGGGGACAAAGTCAAGTTAAAAACACTGATAAAATACAAATTCTAAATTTATCGAATCAATTGGTACGCGATTCGACCAAGTGCGCAAGATGCACCAAGTGCGACGTGGGTCGAGTCCGTATGCACAAGGGATGAGGTGGAAAGGCTAGAGTGAGGAGCAAGTCAACTAAAGTCACCAAATGAAGTCACTTAAGTAGGTGGGATAGGGTGATTATGAGCCATTAGATGGGCCTAGGGATGTGTGTTGGGCCAAGATTAAGTGATGGGTATAAAAACCCAACACCCATTTTTTTCTCTCTTCTTCTCTCATTTCTCTCTATTTTTCTTCCCTAACTTCTTCTCCAAGCAACCGGTGCACTGCGGTGGCCAGAGCGGCGTTAACGGCGGCAGTTTCAGGCGATCCAAGGTAAGATCATTCATCTCGTCATTCCCTACGTATTGGTATAGGTTTTTCCCGTGTTCGTCGGGATGAAATTTGAACACCACGTCGAGATTTTGAACTCGATCGAAACTCTCAACGTTTTGGCGATCCTCATGACGATCAATACGAGTTTTAAGAAGGCAATATTCTATTTGGAAAAGTTTTGGATTTTTGATGAATTTTTGGGAGATTTTTCGAATGACTTTCGTTTTGGGTTTTTCGTTGATGATTTCAGACATTTTGAAGTGCGTTGAAGGTGTTTTTGGAATGGTGTTGAATTCCTGAAGAAAAATGGACCAAATCGACTCAAGGCGGCACGAGCTGGGGGTTGGAAAGACCCTCGACAGTCCCTCAGGTGGCGGCAACAGGCGCGACACTAGGGACAAAGAGGGGTCTTTGTGTCCCCTATCTATCCCCACGCCGTGGGGGCATCGTGGAGGGGTAAACCCTCATGACGCACCTTACAGACGCCTGGGGCCGAGTCACTCTGCCCCACGCGAGTGGAGGTACCGGCGAGAGGAAACCCTAACGGTGCTCCAGCGGCGGCCAGAACCCAGTTTTTTCCAAATTTTTGTGGAATCTTCAGAACGAACTGGAGACTTTCCGGGGTACCTAAATGGGTCCAAATACGACCCAATAACCTAGAATTTGACCCAAAAACACAATAAACATAAATAAGGAAAATTGGATAAAAATTGATGGAAAATCACAATAAATTGTATTATTAGGATTACTAGCACGCGGGACTACGTAGGGACGAGTCGGAGTCTGAGAGAGTGCGATTAGCTTGGATTGAGGTAAGTAAACCAGTGAGGAACACTATAGCTATTTCTTAAGCTTTAAATTATAATTGATATTGTTCAAATGCCATCTTGTAAATTCTATTCTCCTGAGTTGTCTGAAGGCAAATGGGTTAAACACGATCCTTGCAGAATTTTGGGCCTTCGATGTATTTATACCATGGGTTTACGGCTGGGGATACGTGATTTGGTTGTGATGATATGTACGAAGTAAGAGTTCTCCACTAGATTGTTGGGGATCCGACACTCACGTAGGGATCTTAGAGGAGATTCTGTCATCGACTCCGAGCCTTTGAGGAGATTCTGTCCTCGACTCAAACGACTTTGATTGGTCGGGACCACTTATACCTTTTCTTTGTATTCTAGGACACTCAATTTCAATTGCTCATTCATTTATTTACAGTATTTATATATTCATGTGCTCCCTGTTCTTTCTTTCTATCTGCATGAATTGACTATTTAATTTATTTGTTTCAAAACATTGTTATTGTTGTTCCTGCTTGGCGTTACATCATTTTTGTGTTTGGCCAAGTGCAGATCCGCAATCTAGTAAAGGGAAGGTTGTGCAGCTAGGCAAGATACTTTTAGTAGCCCCTCAACTTCTTGGTATAGGTGATTTTTTTGTTATATTATCTACTTGTATTGTTTTTTAACATGGGGTATGGGTTGAGAGATTGTTTAGTTTTGTATCACATTGATGATACTCTCCTTGTTTTTACTTGGTATATATGATTTACGTGGTTCCCACACCCTAGGTTTTGTACTAGCTTGGAGCTTTAGAGGTTGATGGATTAGTCGAGATTGATTGCTTCTGCTTTATACTTTGATAACTCGCTAATTAATTGACTTCACTTTTAAATTCTTAAAAAAAGATTGAATGGTAAAGATAAGGCTCACTGCGCTTGCGCGACTTAGTGGGACCGGCTCGGGGGTTCGTGTGAGTCCAGGCCGGGCAACGCCCAATTATGGGATTATGGAATTTGGGGCCGTAACAGTTGGTATCAGAGCGTAAAGGTTGAATAAAATACTCTTGATTTAAATTACAAGCCATTAAGACATTAATCAGCGGAAGCTAGGAATGGTGGAATTGAGAGTGGAACCCTGTGTTCCTAACTTAAGTCTTAGTTGGGAAGTGAGGAGAGTTGGGGAAATTAAAAATTGGACTATGAGCTTTTTGATTTGTTGTATGTATTATTATCGATAGCTATGTCCTGATCGTGGGAATTACTTTCTTTTCAGTTAGTGATGGCCAATCAGCCTGGGGATAGGGATAGAGGTATGGGTGACGTACAGGGGCGATTAGATGGTATGTTGCAGATGATTTCTTCACTTGATCGGAAGCTTCAGGAGATTCTTAATTGTTGAGAGCTCAGACGATGACATCACTTAGTATGTCGTCAGCTCCTACTCCAATTGTAGCGATGCAGGAGACCGTAGTAGCTACGACGGTGCACACAAAGGTGGTAATACCTCATACTCAGGCAGAGTTGAGGCCAATGGCATCGGATACACTGATTGCGGAGACGCTTAGTACACTGACTACTTCGGGTATTAAAGCTACAATATAGGCGAGGCATGACAGGGAGTTTTAGAGACATCAGCCCTATAAGTTCTACTGAGGTATGAACCTTGAGGCAGCGGAGATGTTATTGAGGAGCCATGAGAAGATTTACAACATTTTAGCTACATCGGCCCATATGCAGCCGAGTATATCCGTTTCCTCACTGTTCGGAGAGGTTAATGTTTGGTGGTGCACTACAGTGGCCACAAAGAGGAAGCCTAAGGATTGGGATGAGTTCAAGGGGAGGTTCGAGCATAAGTACATCCCTCATACGGTTCGTAACCTGAAGAGGACCGAGTTTCAGAACATTCAACAGAGGTTAGAAGAGTCTGTGATGTAGTATATGGCCCGATACCTACGATTGATGGAGTATGCTAGAGTAGCAATTGACACTAACGTCGACCAAGCGTATTACTTTGTGCATGGGCTACTGGACTCTATTGGTTTGATAGTTGTGATGACGACTCCGAGTACACTGCAGGCGGCATATGAGAGAGCTATGGTCAGTGAGGGCTTCGTCAGTGCACGTATCAGGACACAGGCCACTTCATCAACACCTTCCCAGTCAGAGAGGCCTTCGGGTGATGGTAGGAGGAGGAAGAGATTCAGGTAGTGGTCGCAGAGGGACCGAGCTTAGAGTGTAGCATCTGTAGCATTTCTACCCACCACAACAGTTATACCATTCGCTCTGACACAGAGCTATGCTAGTGTTCAACCACCGCAGGCTCAGTCAGACTAGCATAGACAACAACATCAGAGGACAGAGGGTAGGGGCGGTGGTCATGAACAGAGATACAAACAAGGACATAGACGCGAATAGGGCCAGGGACAGTGTTCTGGTCAGGCACCAAGACAAGGACAACGTTGTCTGTATTGTTCAGGGTCTTATAAGGGAGCACGTTTACAAGTGCGGGCAGTTAGGCCATTTCATCAGTGCTTGTCCACGACTGGGCCGAGGACAGCCACAGGACCGGGAGCATGTTCATGCCATTGTCGCACCAGATTTGACTGCCATATGGAACCTGATTGAAGGTACGGTTTACATTTACAGTAGATTTATGCATACCATGTTTGATTCTGGTTTCGCAGTTTCTTTTATTTCAGGTCCTATGGTTGATGAGTTAGGGTTGAGATCCATCCGATTCGAGAGACCCTTGTGTAACAACCCCGAATTTTTATAACTGACTTGTGTTACACGTGTCAGGATCGTGACCCGGCTGCATGGATACTGGACGGTATTTCAACCTTCGGTAGTCGACGCCGAGGTAATTTTATGATTCTTTGGCTTTGTGTATTAGTATTATAGTGTGCTACGGGTCTCGAGCCATTTGAGCTATGCTTTAATTGAGTGAGATGTCGCATAGTTAGACGGGGTGTTTCGGGAACCGTTTTGGGCATTATTAATAAACAAAGTCAAATGAAAAACATGATCTAAGTTGAGGAAAATAAATTTTTACAATAAAGTATAACATAAGCATAAGGGAATTTATTCAAATCCCAAGGGTGGGACCGCCTCGAGAAGCGTGTCGAACGCGGGGCACGGTGCACCGAGTAGGCGAGAAATTTGTGTAACCTTATTGATAATTTATTAAAATTTATGGAGTTAATTTAATAGGATATTATAAATGGAATTGTTAAAATGACACAGGTGAGTAAGGAGGACCATTGGATGGGCATAGGGATGTGCACATGTGTTAGATCAAGGGGATAAGCCAAATGACCCATAAGGGTAGCTGGCCAAAGGTTAGACAAGTGAAAGTGTAAGGGCAAATGGGTCATTTCACCTATGATACATAATATAAAAGAAGTGAAAACCCTAATGAGCACTATTCATCATCCCTACCAACACCACCGTCACTATTCACCTCCCACCCTCTTTTCCCCACCGCCGGACACGCCACTACACCTCCGACCCGGACACGGTGGTGGCCGGAGATCGAGACGGCGTCTCTCTTCTCTCCCATCTCGTTGCCTCACTCACGCACCCTCGGTTTCCTCTCTCACGAGCACCACCTCTCGGCCTCGCGATCTACTCCCTCGACCTCACCCTCGATCGCTTTCTTTCCTTGGTGGACACCACCACCACCGTCTCCTTCCTCGTCACCGGAGCAGGTGAGTGTGGTAACCCCCTCTCTCTCTCTCTCTCTCTCGGTTTGCACTCTCCCTCACTCTTCTCGGCCTCCACTGTGACAGATTCTGTTTACTCCCAATTGGACCGCTACCACGCCACCCACCACGACGTTGGAGCCTCCACCACCCACCGGAGACGTCTAGGTGAGCTTCTTCCACCCTCTTTCCCTCTTCTCCCTCGGTTTGTACTCTCTTTCTTGTGTTTCTCTTCTCGTTTTTGTGTGATTTTATGTGTTGTTTTGCCACGATTTGGGTGATCGTTGTCGGAGTTTTGGGTAGTGTGACCGGAGTTCAACCTCGGGCGACCCGTGGCGGAGGTGACTCCCAAGTGGGACTGTTTTGGGTGTGTTGTGGGTGTTGTTTTGATAAAAGAAAAATGAAATGAAATGATAGTTAAGCTGTTGCAACGTGGGGTGGTTGTTATATGAGTGTGGGGTGGCTGTCCAAATTATGTGGGGTGCACACAGTGTGTGTGTGTACACACCCCAGTTGGGGTGTGGGTGTGTACAACCTAATTGATGTATGGGAATGTGTTTCATGAGTTATATGTGTATGGACTTCCATTTACATAAGTGTATGTAAGTGGGAATGTTGTGAGGGGTGTACACTTTGTGTACACCACAATGGGGTGTACACAACAGTGGGTGTGTACACCACAGCGGGGTGTACACAGCACTGTATGTGTACACCACATTGGTGTGTACACAACAGTTGTATATGGGGGTATGATAGAAAATGAGTATACAACATAATTCCACGTAATAAATTAATGTTCTAATGCATGTGAACATGGAAAATCATAGTGGGGTGCACACACTGGGGGTGTGTGTGCACAAGGCGGGGGTGTGAGAAATGTTAGTGTACACACCGGTGGGGTGTACGCATCAATTTGTGTATTTGACCTTAATGTACATTATTATAGGTTTAAGAGTAAGTAAACAAGATTTTTAAGTATAGACATTTATATAAAATGAATATGGATGTGTAATAAAGGATCAACACTCAATATAATGAGGACCCAACACATCCAATACACATTACGATCAAAGCCTAATGCAATAGGTACAACATAAAGAATGAATGCGAACCTTAAACTAATATTCGGGATTCCAAAACTTTATCGGGTTGTTGAGAACGTGTGGGAAACGCGTTAGAGTTTCGGAGTGATACCGAGTCGCGAATAGACGTGTAAGTACATGCATGCATTGTGTGTATGTACGTTAGTAGACCAGTAAGAAAATGACATGTGATTTATACATCCTCTATTTATTGCTATTGTTGCATTGATCCTTTGCTTGATATTCCATTCCGTTTTCCTTGGTTGTATGTTCTTGGCATGAGTGTGTGTCTCGAAGGTATCATGTGGTCCCGCACTAGCTGGGACAACGAGGGTGCCCTCTGCAGGGGTAACTGACCACCCCTAGTGATGTGTGTCTTCGGGTACTGGATTCGAGAGGTGTTGCGATGCCTCTCGATTTCACGCTGCGCTAGTGTTGCGACATTGCCCGGGGAGATCTTGCGAGATCTTTGCCGTATTGCTGTGAAATAGACCACTCATGGGCCTCCTTTGAATCTTAGAACATGCAAATATCGATTGTTTATCTTTCAGTCTCTTTATCATGCATTTGATTTATTTACTTTCCAGTTATTTCCTTTCCGCATGATACTTAGACTGCTTTTCTTGTTAAAATCATAAATTACTGTTACATTCTTCTGGTACTACTAGCAATTTTATTCAGTTACTCACCGTCTAGTTTGTGACGGTGGGTGCAGATAGAGTGGAGAGCAGCAAGGGCAAGGGGCTTTGCCTTGGTGATATACTTTGAAGAGTTTCAGGACATCTGAGAGACGTTATAGTAGGTGATTATACTTTGTTTACCGATGTGTATATCGTTTCATACTTGTTTTGTTGGGATTATTGAACTTGGTATATCTTTATTGAGACTGGTATCATGTATATATGCCTATCGAGTTGTACATGAATACCCGGGGTTTTCCACACTTATAGAATTCCTAATTTTCCTTTGATTGAGTTATTTCCCTTTATTATAATTGTTTTAGTCTTCCGCTGTGTATAAATGCAATAACTCTTTCATAAACTGCTAAATTGAGTAAATATGAGGCTGACTAGGCTCGTTAGGTTGCCGAGTGATAACTCGGGGCTTGTACGGGTCTAGGCCGGGCGTACCCAATTGCACGGGGAAATTGGGGCCGTCACACCTTGATCCTTAGCACAGTCGTTGGGGACGAGATTTGCCTAAACCAAGTGTGCGTCGACTGTTCGGTAGAGATAGAAGGTCACACCTTACCTACAGACCTGAAAGTATTAGAGTTCCTAGAGTTCGATGCATTATTGGGCATGGATTGGTTGGGTGTTTATCATGCATAGATTCACTACTACAGTAAGAGAATCACATTTCTGATTCTTAGGCATCTAGAGTTTAGCTTTCAGGGGACTTCGACTAGTTTATCGATCACCATGGGTAGAGTCGTCACTAATGTAGATGTAGAGACATTCGCTGGCGTGTTGAGTACGATGGGTAAAGTGGGGACTAGGTTAGAAGATGCACCAATAGTATACGAGTTTCCTGATGTCTTCCCAGCCGAGTTACCAGGTTTACCACCACCTAGGAAGATCGATTTCATAGTTGACTTGGTCTCGGGGACCAATCCCATCGTACCGTATGGCTTTGAGAGAGCTAGATGAGCTGAGAGGACAACTCGATGAGTTTTTGGAGTTCAGCTTTATTTGCCCTAGTATGTCGTCTTGGGGAGTGCCGGTGTTGATTGTTAAGAAGAAAGACTGCAGCTTGAGATTATGCATGACTACAAATAATTGAACAACGAGACGGTGAAGAACAAGTATCCACTTCCTCGCATCGATGACTTGTTCGACCAGTTGACAGGTTCGCAGTGGTTCTCGAAGATTGATCAGAGATCTGGGTACCATTAGCTGAGGATTAGAGCAGAGGACACGGAGAAAACTACATTTCGCAATCGATATGAACATTACCAGTTTACAGTCATGCCGTTTATGCTGACTAACGCCCCAGGGATGTTCATCGATTGGATGCACAGAGTGTTGAGACAGTACTTAGACAGTGTGTTCATCGACAACATCTTGATCTATTCCATGACTCGTGAGGAGCATGAGGAACACCTCAGATTGGTTTTACAGACATTGAGAGAGCATCGATTGTTCGCTAAGTTAAATAAGTGTGTGTTTTGGCTGACGGAAGTAAGATTTTTGGGTTACATTGTCAGGACTGGCAGAGTATCAGTGGACTTCGCTAAGGTCAAGGCAGTAAGCGATTGGCCAACACCGAGATCAGCGTCAGATATCCGTAGTTTTCTAGGCATGGCAGGTTATTATTAGCATTTTGTACAGGGCTTCTCAAAGATCGCGACACCTATGACGCAATTGACGAAGAAGGATGTCAGATTTCAGTGGAATGATGACAGTAAGCTGGTGTTCAGGACATTGAAGGAACGACTGACTATCGCACTAGTTTTAGTTTTGCCCGATTCAGGGAATGGTTTTGAGGTGAACACCGATGCTTCAAAAATTGGTTTGGGTTGTGTTTTGATGCAAGATAGTAGAGTGATTGCTACGCATCCCGACAGCTGAAGATTCATGAGAAAAACTACCCTACACACGACTTGGAGTTGGTGGAAATGGTTTTTGCACTGAAGATGTGGCATCATTATCTCTATGGGGAGATATTTGCTCTATTCACTGACCATAATAGTTTGAACTATCTCTTCACTCAGAAGGAGTTGAGCATGCGACAGAGGCGCTGGCTTGAGTTCCTTAAGGACTATTATTTTTCATTGGAGTACCACCTAAGGAAGGCTAATGTGTTTGCAGACGCATTGAGCCGCAGAGGGGTTGACTCAGAGGTTGTTACCCGTCACATAACGCACGATTAAGGCTTGCTCGAGGTGGTTGAGAGGATTTGTGTAACAACCCGAATTCCACTTGACCCGACTCGAGGGCATTTTGGAAATTTAATATTTTTATGTGTTTGGGGTGCTATTATGTGTATTGTATGTTATCATAACTTGGCGTCCCAATTAAATTATATGCATGCGATGATGAGATCTTGGGTTACTAAGTTATTAACAATTAATTTGGTTGAAAGTTTAGACAAGGGTTTGTGCATTAAGTGTGTCAAGATGGAAGTGCTACAAGTGAGTGGAACTAGAGACCCAAATAAAAGGGGATGGAAATCCTAGTTACAACTAAACCCTAATTTTCCTACAACCAAATAAAAAAGGGTTACAACCCTAATTGTTGCTCTCACAACACAAAAAAGAAAACTAGAGAAAGAAAGCTAGAGAGAGAAAGCTAGAAAGAGAGAGTGGTGGCAGTTATGGAGTAGACCAGCAGCAGTGGTTTGGACTAGCAGCGTCAGACGGACAACGAATCAGGAGAGGCGCTGGTGGGGATGGCACGACGGCGCGATTAGGCAGAGGTGGTGGTGGACGAGCTGCACGAACTAGCAGTGGAGGCAAGCTCGCAGCAGTCACAAGCAAAGCATCACCTGTCGAGAGGAGGGTCGCCACTAGGTGGTCCTACTCTCCATCTAAGTCTCGACCAAGGAGAGGGGTAGAAGAGGGTTGGTTCCCACCTCCGCCCCCACTCTTGCCTCTATGACTGCAGGCCAGAGAGGCAACGACCCTTTGGCCAGCCACCGGAGGTCCCCTCCAGCGTAGGGAAGCACCAAAGGGTGGTGGTGGTGGTCGGGGAGCATAAGCTCCCCTCTACGGCTGCCAATGGGGGGGACTCAAGCTCCCCCTACTAGATTGACTGGTCAAGGTGTAACAACCCCAAATTTTTAACTGACTTGTGTTGCACTTGTCAGAATTGTGACCCGGCTACGTGAATACTGGACAGTATTTTGAACTTCGGGAGTCGACACCGAAGTGATTTTATGATTCTTTGATTGTATGTATTAGTATTTTAATATTTTACGGGTTTCGAGCCGTTCGGGCAATATTTAATTGAGTGAGGTTTCGACTAGTTAAACGGGGGATAAAAAAACAAGTAAAAAGTACAAATAAATGAATTTTTAATTAATTTAATTAATTAGTTGGTGAGACAAGGCGAGACTACGCGAGTTACGAGAGTCGGAACAAGGAAAAATGGACCGAGGAATGTCGTTTGAACACGGAAGTTAGTTAATTACGTGACATATGGTCTATGGAATTGGAATTGTTAAATTAACACAGTTCAATGGTGAGGAACCATGAGATTGACCTTGAGATGCGGGTATGTTGAGGTGGAGAGTCATGCAAGTGACAACATACACATACTTTAATGTGTAATAAAGAGAAATAAATAGAAAAGTAAAAAGACCCATAAGGGTAATGGTTTAAAAATTGTGTAGGAAGTAAGTTGGGGGTAAAAAGGTCATTTGACCATATAAATATAACAACAAACAAAGAAACCCTACACTATTCACCTTCTTCTCCAACATAACTGCCGCCCACCCTCCTTCTCTTCATCTCGGCTACCCATCTCCCTCACTCTCGGCCTCTCCATCCCTCTCTCTCGGCCACACGATCTCTCTCTCACTCACGATCTCTCCTCTCTCACTCTCGTTGCTCTCTCTCTCGGATCTCTTCCTCTTCTCGGCTTCACATCTCCCCTACTCTTCTCGGCTTCACGTCACTGCTGCCACCTCCCTCGCCGTCGGAGACTCCACGTCCCACCCTAGGTGAACCTCTCCTCCTCTCTTGTCTCTTGGGTTCATGTGTTCATGATTTTATGTGGATTTTTGTAATTGTTTTGGGTGTATGCATGACGGTTTGGTGGCGGGTTGGTGTACATGAGGTGCATGAATGGGGGTATGTGTACACCACTGTGGGGTGTACACACCAGCGTGTATGTGTACACCACAGTGGGGTGTACACAATGGTTGTGGGTGTAAAGGAATAGATTAATGTATATTATATAGTTTTAAGTAATAAAGTGACATTAACACATGTAAATATGGGGTGTAAATAGCAGTGGGGTGCATACAACAGTGGGGTGTTGTGTACACATAACAGTGGGGGTGTGTGATGTGTAGGGTGTACACAACAGTTGTACATGTGTGTGTATAATGAAAATGTTTGTGGTGTGTAGGGTGTGTGTATTATTTTATGTTTATGAATAAATGAAAAGGAGAATTATGGACAACTTTAGTTAATTGTTGTAAGCTTGTGTTAAAGCCCAACAAAGGCCCAACATACACATTACATAATAGAGGTCCATGACAAATAGAAATGATATGTAAATGAGTGGAGTTAAGGCCCAAATGAGAGCCAATGAGGTAGGTACAACTTGAGACCCAAGACAAGGACATAAAATATAAAAATAATTATAGAGTTAGAGTTTGGGCTCAACAAGAGCCTAAAGAGGTACAAAACGATGTTAAAGTTCATAATCTATGAAAGTAGGAACATATTCACCGTATCGGGGAACTTTTCCTAATGGTTCTAGTCGCCTAAACAAACGACTCTAAAATGAATTTATAAAGACTCACCTTAAGACTAAATGCGAGCCTTAAACTAATATTCGAGATTCAAAACTTTATCAGGTAGTCGAGACTCACGGGGAACGTATTAGAGTTTCGGAGTGAATACCGGTCCGCGATAGTCCAGGTAAGTACATTTGCCACAAGCATTTGTACGTTTGTAAGCCAGTAAGAAAATGCCATGTGATTCATTATCATTTATTCAGTCTTGTTATACTCTATTATTGGTATTCCATTCCATTTCTTGTTGTGTGTTTCCCGGCGTAAGTGTTTCGTCTCAAAAGTACTAGGACCTGCACTAGAGGGATAAAACGCGGGCACTCGTGTGCACGAGTGTGTGACCACCCTTAGTGACTGTGTGACACCGAGTACTGGGTGGACGGGTTCAAGTCCCTTCCAGTCATAGCTGTGCCTTCGCTTGTGTCGATGCTCGGGAAGACCTTGCGAGGTCTTCGCTGTTATGCTATGATTTAGACCACTTATGAGCCTCTTTTGATTTCTTGGAACACACTTGATTTTCGATTGATATTTATTAGTCTGTATATCGTGCATCTTGTCTATTTAAATTCCTGTCTTTTTATTTCCGCATGATATTTAGACTGCTTTACTTGTATTATCATGAATTACTGTTATCTTCTTCTGGCATTACATTTGATTTTATTCAGTTACTCACCGTCTAGTTTGTGACGGTGGGTGCAGATAGGGCGGAGAGCAGCAAGGGCAAGGGACCCTGCCTAGGTGATCTATTGTGAGGATTAGCGGTTGGATTTGGAGACTATTTTATAGGTTTCCTTATGTTTTGCTTTTATGTATATCGTTTTATATATACATGATTTGGGATATTTGAACTTGGTATTTTGATGAGATTGGTATCATGTAACTTTGCATTTCGAATTGTACATGAATACCCGGGGTTTTCCACATTTATAGAATTCATTTACTTCCTTTGATTGAGTTATTTCCCTTTGTTTTAATTGTTTAGTCTTCCGCTGTTTACTATTGAAATAACTCTTTCATAAATTACTAAATTGACTAAATTGAAGGCTGACTAGGCTCGTCAGGTTGCCGAGTGATGACTCGGGGCTTGTACGGGTCTAGGCCGGGTGTACCCAATTGCACGAGGAAATTGGGGCCGTCACACAAGGTTCAGTTGACCTTTGACCAGTTGACCAGGGCTCGAACTGGGCCCTGAACTCAACCAGGGGCCAGTCGGCCCTGCACATTGATTTAAGGGGTTGGAATGTCCCAGCCCCTCCACGGCTTCATCAAAAGTGCACACGCTCAACCCGGGGGACCCGACAGAGAGTCCCACCCCTCGACACACTAAGTAGGACTTCGATGAAGGCTCCAAACAACACGAAACCCGCGGGGCCCCGCACTAGTGGGTCTCCAATGACAAATAAATGGAAAAAAATACTTAACTTTAAATCGAGTAACTACTTATGTAATGTTGTTTGATTTGTTTAGATTCACGAGGTGGTTCACGTGGGACCCCAAGCGTGCGAGGAGTCAGTGTAGGCGTCGCGGTGGGTCCAGGTAAGTGGGGAGCTTACTCAATTATCAAATATGGCATGATTACTAGTTGTGTTTAGGATTCACAATTTGAATTTAAGACTTGGTATTTATGGGTTGCGTCGTGGTATTGACTCGAACCTACGTATTTATGGAATGTGAATTCACTATTTTTCTCATCTATGTTATTCAGGGCCCCAGGATGTTTGTGGAGTTCTACCGAGGGCCTTATTAGCAAGTAAACCTATATGAATGCCCCAGGATGTTGTGGTACCACCGAGGGTCGTTAACGCCCTAGGATGTTTATGGAGTTCACCATCGAAGGCTTTACTTGACTAATCAAATTCATAAGTACGTCAAGTAGAGACATGAGTTGGAATTTCTTCTCTTGTACTCTTGAGACATAGGGATGTGCATCGTTAATGGCTTGGACGAATCTACTGTTGATTTAATAGGACGAACGAGGGGCACATAAGGTCTGTGTGCTAGCTAGTAGTTTCCATCACCTTGAGAGTAGAAGAATCGGTCATCGGATTCTTGCCAATATCTAGTATGCATTGAATGGAACGACGACTTATACGTATTACTATATTTTATAGTATAAACTCTCGGGAAACCCCCTCCTTTGCATAAAAGCTTGAATCTATGTAATGATTTGTCAATCTCTTTTTTGCCATGGATAAAGAAATCATGATATATAAATTGCATGTTATTAATGTAGAATTATGCAATGTATTGTTAAATTTTGGAATAAGCTTTCAATGCTATGCATGGTTATTGTTATTACAACCTGATGGCTTATGAATATGTCGTATTTGCTATGAAAGGATGAATTCCTATTTACTTGTGACGTACAAACCTTATGTCCATGATAGTACTTGATGGTTCAATTTATGCTTATCTCTTGTGGAATCCTGCTACCATGCTTTCAGATATACAAAATCCCCAACCTGATGTTCTAACTTACCGTGATACAAGTCATAATTCTTCTTCTGCCTCTCCTGCGCACCCTTCAATCTCAAACGAATCTTGCGTGCTTCTCTGTGTTATCTACCACAATCTTTGGCCCAATCGCTACCAAATCTTCGGGCTCTGCCCAACAAGATGGAGATCTGCACGACCTCCCATATAATGCCTCTAATGGTGCCATGCCAATACTAGCCTGATAACTGTTATTATATGCAAACTCACACAAATGAAGGTATTCCTCCCAAGATCCATCGTACACCAACACACACATCCTTAACATATCCTCGAGAATCTGGATCAAATGCTCTGACTGTCCATCCGTCTGTGGGTGATAGGCAATACTGAGGTTCAACCTCATTCCAAACTGTACCTACATGCTCTGGCAGATCTACGATGTGAACTGCGGCCCCCTGTCAGACACGATCAATAATGGTACGCCATGAAGTCGAACTATCTCCTGCTCGTATAACTCTGTCAACCTATCTACCCGATGTGTGGTCGAGATCGGTATGAAATGCGTGGACTTAGTCAATCTATCCATAATCACCCAGACGTTATCATGTCCTTGACGAGATCGAGGTAGCCCACTAACGAAGTTCATGGCATTATGCTTCCACTTCCACTGAAGAATGAGAAGTGACTATAATAACCCTTTGGGTCTACGATGCTTAGCCTTAACTCACTGACAAATATCACAACCTCGAATAAAATCAGCAACATCGGTCTTCATCCCCAGCCACCAGAATAGACGTCGCACCTCTGCATACATCTTAGTCCTGCCAGGATGAACCGTAAAACGTGAGCGGTGTGCCTCATGAAGTATCTCATCACGTAGCTCAACCACTGATGGAATCCACAGTCGTCTTCTAAATCTCAGGCAAGAGTCTATCGACTGACTCCAACCTGGATGATCTGAACATTGCGCCAGTTCTAAAAACTTCTAATACTACTCCTCAGCTTGCTGACCCTCAAGTACATTCTGAATCGACACTGTCTGAGTCCTTATCTGTTGGCAAATCATTACTCTAGTATCAGTCAGAACATCATAAAAACAAATTGTGATGACCCGTCCCCAACCTAAGGTTGGGTCACCCGGCCCAAACCGCCACTTAAGCCCAATACCTTAACCAGGACTAAATAACGATCTGGTATACCTAAATGAACAAACTTACTGAATACGTATTGGCTAAACAAAGGATAATAATTGTAGAATAAATATAAAGAGATATCCTTAAGTCAAGAAATTTAAGTTCATAAGAACATTAATGAAACTATATATGGGCTCGTACTCATTTAAACTAAACAAGGTTTATTAAAGCTCTCAAGTGGATCAACTAAAAGTAATTAGGATTCAAGTTATCAAAAGACCTATTTTTTATGTTAACCCAAGTTGAATAGATTCAAAATCAAATATACACAATATATATCAATAAATGCTCACATCGAGAGGAGACTTCAAGCTTGTCTCTCCCTTATCTCTATCTAGCATTGTCGTAGATAACTGAGATGTAAGTGGGGTGAGCTAAAACAACCAACGAAGCTCAGTAATGCAGAAAACCCGCTTAACCATCAAATATGCAAGTAATACCTAATAAGCATGCAAAGTTTAGCATCTACTTGAAAATAAACAAGGATTCTGTGACGGCCCCAATTTCTCCGTGCAATTGGGTACGCCCGGCCTAAACCCGTGCAGGCCCCGAGTCATCACTCGGCAACCTGACGAGCTTAGTCAGCCTTCGATGTAATCAATTCAGTAATTTATGAAAGAGTTATTGCATTTACACATAGCGGAAGACTAAAACAATCATAATAAAGGGAAATAACTCAATCAAAGGGAAATTAGAAATTCTATAAGTGTGGAAAACCCCGAGTATTCATGTACAATTCGATAGGCTTATATACATGATACCAGTCTCAATAAAGATATACCAAGTTCAATAATCCCAACAAAATAAGTATAAAACGATATACACATCAGCAAACAAAGTATAATCACATACTATAAAGTCTCTCAGATGTCCTGCAAAGCCTCAAAGTATATCACCTAGGCAGAGCCCCTTGCCCTTGCTGCTCTCCACTCTATCTGCACCCACCGTCACAAACTAGACGGTGAGTAACTGAATAAAATTGCTAGTAGTACCAGAAGAATGTAACAGTAATTTATGATTTTAACAAGAAAAGCAGTCTAAGTATCATGCGGAAAGGAAATAACTGGAAAGTAAGTAAATCAAGTGCATGATAAAGAGACTGAAAGATAAACAATCGATATTTTGCATGTTCTAAGATTCAAAAGAGGTCCATGAGTGGTCTATTTCACAGCAATACGGAAAAGATCTCGCAAGATCTCCCCGGGCAATGTCGCAACACTAGCGCAGCGTGAAATCGAGAGGCATCGCAACACCTCTCGAATCCAGTACCAAGTACACACATCACTAGGGGTAGTCGGTTACCCCTGCAGAGGGCACCCTCGTTGTCCCAGCTAGTGCGGGACCACATGATACCTTCGAGACACACACTCATGCCAAGAACATACAACCAAGGAAAACGGAATGGAATATCAAGCAAAGGATCAATGCAACAATAGCAATAAATAGAGGATGTATAAATCACATGTCATTTTCTTACTGGTCTACTAACGTACATACACACAAGGCATGCATGTACTTACCTGATCTAACGTGACCCGGTACTCACTTCGAGACTTTAACACTCTTCCCGTGTTTTTCGACTACCTGACAACGATTTAAGTCCCGAAAATTTGTTTAAGATTAGTATTTAGTTTTAGAATAATTCTCATAAACTTTGTTTCCATTCATTTAATTAATGGAACCCATATTATCGTTGATATCCTTTATACATTGGTTAGTCTCTTGTTGGGTCCACGTGTTAAGCCTATATTTACCTAAGTAGGCTTAGTAGGCGGACACTTGTTGGACTTAGGTACATATGAGCTATTCCCTTCATTTTGTGTATGTATTTAGGCTTTAAGTTGTACCTATTGTATTGAACTTTTATTGGGTTTTACACAACCCATACACACACTAATTGAGACTTGTTATGGACTTATATAAAAATGAGTGGATTGGGCCCTTGTTGGGCCTTTTTACAAGTCCATATTCATTTAATACAATGTCCATACTTATAATCTTGTTCACTTATTTTTAAACCCACAATAATATACATTATGGTTACACACACACAATTGATGTGTACACCCCACTGGTGTGCACACTAACACTTCACACACCCCGATGTCTTGTGTAAACACACCCCGCTGTTGTGTGCACCCCACTATGATTTTCCATGTTCACATGCATTATACATCAATTTATTACTTGGAATTATGTTATATACTCATTTCCTATCATACCCCCCATATACAACTATTGTGTACACTCCAATGTGGTGTACACACAAGTGATGTGTACACCCCACTGTGGTGTACACACCCACTGTTGTGTACACCCCACTGTGGTGTACACACAGTGAGATGTGCACCCCTTGCACATACACACTCAAAACAGCCACCTATATACACTTATGTAAATAGAAACCCACACATTTCATGAAAACAATCCCCCCAAAGTGCACACACTCACACCCTAACTGGGGTGTGCACATACACACACTGTACGCACCCCACTCTATCACACACACCCCACACAACACATACACTTCACTATTTTCATTAACCTCCCACATTACAACTGTTAACATTTTTCATCAAAACATCACTCATCCACACATACAAACTGCCACACCTAGAAGTCACCTCCGGCCAGCAGAGTCGCCGGAGGTCGACGTCCGTTCAGGACCCCCCAAAACAGTGGCGAAACACGCCCCAAGCAGTCCCACAATCCATTCGAAAATAACGTGAAAACGGTGGGTAGAGGAGCACAAAACAGTGGAGAGAGAGAGAGAAAGAGGGACGGTCGAGCTCACCTTGGTGTCTCCGGTGAGTGGTCGAGGTCCCCAGCACGGTGGTGAGTGGCGGTGGTGACTGGAGAACGAGAGGGAAATCAGCCGAGAGTGAGAGATAAAACATGGATTGTCGAGAGAGAGAAGAAGGGAAAGAGAAGTGGAAGAGACTCACCTAGGCGTCTCTAGTGGATGGTGCAGATGCCATTTCCATGGTGGGTGGCGGTCCAGCAGGGAGGGCACGAAAACAGCCGAGATCGAGAGTGAGAATGTGAGGCCGAGAGTGAGAGTGAGAGAGAGTGAACAAGAGAGGGAGAGAGGTCGAAGAGCTCGGACCTCCGGTATGGTCCGGTTAGGTGGGAGATCCGGCGACTGGCAGTCGGTGGTCGACGGTGGCAAGAGGTGGTGACGGCTCTGAGGTGAGGAAGATGATGAATAGTGATTAGGGTTTTAGGGAGAGCAAATGGTTTTATATATGTGTTTTAGGACGAAATGACCATTTTGCCCTTGAGTTTAAACTTGCCCAACCCTTGGACAGCTACCCTTATGAGTCATTTTGCTCATCATCCTATTCTAACACATGTGCACATCTCTATGCCCATCCAATGGTCCTCCTCACTCACTTGTGTCACTTTAACAATCCTATCCATATTAACCTATTAAATTAACCCCATTAATTTTATTAAATTACCAATAAAGTTACATAAATTCTTACTTACACGGTACACAGTGCCCCGCGTTCGACACGCTTCTCGAGGCGGTCCCACTCTTGGGATTTAAAATAAATTCCCTCATGCTTTTATTATACTTTATTGTTAAAATTTTATTTTCCTCAACTTAGGTCATGTTTTTCATTTGGCTTTGTTTATTAATAAAATCCACTAAAACGGTTCCCGAAACACCCCGTATAACTAGGCGACATCTCACTCCATCAAAATATAGCCCGAACGGCTCGAGACCCGTAAAATACTAATATAATAATACATGCATTATCATCCACAAATAACCAAATTTTTGGGTCGTTACAGATTCATTATTGAAGGATCACAAGAGGTTTGGGATCAAAGGGAAACTTACGCCAAGGTTCATTGGTTCGTTCAGAGTGGTGAAGCGGCTAGGCAAGGTCACGTATGAGTTAGAGTTATCACCTCCGATGTCAGGGACTCATCCTGTCTTTCATATATCGATGTTGCAACTGGATAAGTCTAGGGAAGGCAGACGACCGACAATAGATTTCAACCAAATAAACCTGAGGGAGGAAGTCACATATGACTAGCAGCCTATCTAGATTTTAAATCGCAAGGTCAAGACCTTGAGGAACAAGAAGATCCCATAAGTTCTCATCAAGTGGCAACACCATTGAGACGCGAACTGACGTGGGAACTGGAGTTGTACATGCGCGAGTATTTTCCCTACTTCTGATGATTTGGTAAGTCTTTCCTTTAGTTTAGTTTTAATTTCGAGGACGAAATTCCAGTTAGTTGGGAAAACTGTAACGACCCTAAAATTTAACCCGTGCCACGTGTCAATATAAGGGGTACGTGGGCTCTCTGCAGTGGTACAGTCATCAAATTCTCAGACGTTGACACCGAGGTATGTTATGTTTGTTCGATGTTTGAATTATAATGTATAGCCTTAACAATAATTTTGATGTCTCAAACGCGTGAGGACTTTTGTATGCAAGTGTTGGTTGTGCGAGGTAATGTTTAGTGGTCCGGGAGACAAAATCAAGTTAAAAACACTTATAAAATGCAAATTCTAAATTTATTGAATCAATTGGTACACGATTCGACCAAGTGCGCAAGATGCGCCAAGTGTTACGTTGGTCAAGTCCAGATGCACAAGGGATGAGGTGGAGAGGCTAGAGTGAGGAGCAAGTCAACTAAAGTCACCCAATGGAGTCACTTAAATAGGTGGGATGGGGTGATTATGAGCCATTAGATGGGCTTAGGGATGTGTGTATTGGGCCAAGATTAAGTAATGGGTATAAAAATGTAACACCTACCTTTTTCTCTCTTCCTCTCTCATTTCTCTCTCTTTTTCTTCCCTAACTTCTTCTCCAAGCGACCAGAAGACCGTGGTGGCTGGAGCGATGCCGGCGGCGATGGTTTAAGGCGATCCGAGGTAAGTTCTTTCATTTCCTCATCATTCCTTACGCGTTGTTATAAGTTTTACCCGTGTTCTTCACGATGAAATTTAGACACCACGTCGAGATTTCAAACTCAATCGAAAGTCTCGACGTTTTGGTGATCCTCATGATGATCAACACGAGTTTTGTGAAAGCGCTAATATATTTGGGAAAGTTTTGGATTTTTCATGAATTTTTGGGAGATTTTTCGAATGATTTTCGTTTTGGGTTTCCGTCAATGATTTCGAACGTTTTGAAGTGCGCCGAAGGTGTTTTTCGAGTGGTGTTGTGTAGCAGCCCTCGAATTTAACTTGACTTGTGTTGCACTTGTCAGGACTCGTAACCCGGCTACGTGATACTGGACTATCCTTCGGGAGTTGACACTGAGGTAATTTTATGATTCTGTGACGCATGTATTAGTAATGTAGTCTAATACAGGTCTCGAGCCGTTCGGGCGATTGTTAGTCTAAAGAAGGCTTCGCCTAGGTAAACGGGGGAATAAAACACAATAAAAGCACAAATAAATGAATTTTAAAATAATTTGAATAATTATTAAGCGAGACTATGCGCGCTTTGGGAGTCTGGGCAAGGCAAGATGGACTGACGAACGTCGCTTGAATGCGGGAGTTAGTTAATTATTCAATCTGCGAGCTATGTGATAAGAATTGTTAAAGTGACACAGCCCAAAAGGAGATAACCCTCAGATTGTCCTCGAGATTTGTGTGTGTGGTGATGAATTGAAAAGTATATAAATAGGACCCACGCCCACTTAACTAATTTACTATTCACTTTATTCTTTAATCCTCTCACCATCGATCCATACCTCTCCCTCTCTTCTCTCTCCACCCTCATCCCTTGAACCACCACTGAATCACCACCATCCCGTGGTGGTTTGACCTCGCCGGAGACATCTTAGGTCTCCGGAGTGAATGTGGTTTCTCTATTCTCTCTCTCCCTCCTTTTTTTCCTCATTGTTTTTGATTTCCTCTGCACAGTGCTCACTGCAACAGGTTTGTCTCGCAGTGGTGGTGGTCGCCTTTGGTCGGATATTGATCAGAGAAGACACACCAGTCCTGGAGAAACTCCCCCTAGTGGCGGACATACATTTTAGATTGATTTCCTTTTATTTTTTGAAAACTGTTTTCATGTGTATACAGTCCTTTGCTCCGTCGCTATGAAGGTTGATGCAATGACCTGGGGACTAGACGAAGACAACTCAATAGTGGCTCACCAGAGTCTTGATAGTCCCAGATCATCCAATTTTGTGGCACAGGTGTGGAGACATTGGATTTATTGTGTGCACTATTTTTTTTTTTTTTCTGGCCCTCGTCGGACTGTCAAGGGGGTGGCGCTGCTGCGGTCGACCACCATGACTTGACAATAACGGAGACACCTCCATGATCATACTGGTGTCTCCCAAGTCCATGAGTGATCATAACAACAAAGTAGTGATGTATAGTTGTATGTTTAC
This sequence comes from Stephania japonica, assembly GCA_039657345.1. Lineage (NCBI taxonomy): Eukaryota > Viridiplantae > Streptophyta > Magnoliopsida > Ranunculales > Menispermaceae > Stephania > Stephania japonica. The sequence continues at coordinate 43,656,252 of CM077562.1, forward strand.
ATTTCTTCATGTTTTCTTTACTGTTTGTCGGAACTGTTGAGGAGGGTTGCGCTACCGGTCGGATTGTTGTGACTGAGGTGTTGTCAGAGACCCTACCACACTATTGTTGTAGCAACCCCAAATCCATTGGCTGCTACGGTGTGCACCGCGGGCCCACAACTCTGCCAACTCACCATCCAGCTGTGTCTCACGACCATTCATAACTCATTACCAATCAATTATTGCTAACTTAATATTGTTTCCTTTAATTATAGTTTAAGCTAGCTTATAGACTCATTATATCATTTATCCTCAAATTATGCAGCGGAAGTGTCAAGTCATTAAATGATACTAAATGTAACAAATTTAAATATCAATTAATCTAATGTGGAAACCATACTAAAATGTAGTCCATAAATATAAATCAAGTGTGATCCTCAAAGTCATATACAAACCAAAATGTAACTCTTACAACCCATACCCAACATAAAACAAATAAATATAAACAAACATACGAGTAGGGCAGTTTGCAATCAATCATAAATAATCCTCAAGCTTTCCTTTCTCGCTCTCGTACCAGTATCTGCACTCAAGCCATCACAAAAGGCAGATGACGAGTCCAGAGTGAGTAATCCCAAGGAAATTCACCAAGTAAATACATAATAAAGTTACTGGAATCAAAATATTATAAATAAACATGCAGAACAAAAGAATACAGACAATTGTGGAAGATTATTGCATGCATAAATACAGCAAAAGAATCAAAGTGCATGCACAATCAAAGTCTGACTATAGCCATAATTCGGGCTATCCGCCAGGCACGACCCTTGAGAATACCTCGAACGGGTTGACCCTAAACCTTCTAGGTGGCCGGTGTAGACCACGGCACACCCACACATGCCTAGCATACCCGGGTAGCATATTCACCGACGTATGCCTAAACATATGCTATGGCCTAGTGGACCTTATGCCCCCGCAAAGAATAAACACTAGGTGGGGATGAACACAACCACCGTAAGGCAATAAGAAATAAAGATTATCGAATAAACTGAACAGAATTCAAATAAATCAAGCAGTAATTACTAAAGTGAATTTCAGTTGGGATACTACACACCTCAAACCGCACTCCTCGTCCCGTAAAATAAATCCTGGTGCAGCTCCAATGAACACCTAACAATCAAAATTATCACCTAAATGTACCTAAGATTATTTGTCATTGAGTTAGCATCAATTTGATAAATTATGTCAATTTTTCGTTTTACGAGGTAAAAACCTGGACAACATCTCGCCAAAATCCCAATAAAATCTCAAAACTCATTTATAAACCCTTTTTCTAATTTCTCATATTTTTCTGGATTTTTTAAAATTTTTCCATATTTTTTAGCTATTTTTCTGTATTTTATTTTATTTAAAACAGTTTTTAATTTATTTAAATAAAATAAAATATTATTTAAATAATATGGGGGTGGGCCCCCTAAACTGGGACAGGCCCGATAAGGCCCAGGGGGGTGCATGCACGCACGCACGCGTGTGTGCTTTCCAACAAATTTTTTCTTTTTTTCCAATTGATTGGAATTGGGAAGAAGGGGGAAACAATATGGGGTCATCTCCACCGAACCATCACCATCACCACCACCACCCAACATCCAACAACGCACATAACAACACAACAATACAAACTCACCTCGACTCACGACGACCTCTTCAAGCTCGCGATCCCTCTCTCTTTCCTTCCTTCTTCTTCTTCTTTCGGTCTCTTGATTTCAATCAAAATGTGAAGAAATACTGAGAAATGTGGTGTCAGTGGTGGGTGTTTATCAAATTTTGGGGTGAAATGACCATTTTGCCCCTATGTTCTTAACCTCATTCTTCACAATCACATACCCTTTTTGATCATTTCATAATTATTTCTTTATTTCCTTATTTTTTAATATATATATATTTATACATATACATATTTATTTTAAATTACATATATATAAATATATATATATATATTCGCCTATATTTTCGCGCCTACAATTTCGTCATGCGCACCAACGAGCGTACTCGGGCGTGCACACTACTGTACCACCCACGCGTGTCAACCACGACCTCGCGTGTCCCTAGGCGCTCACCAATTTACTCTTTTATCACATTTAATTCATTTAATGTGGGTATTATTTTCTTCTACCTAGTATTTCATCTTTTAGCCTATCCGGTACCCGCATCAACACACAAATCGAGGTGAATACTTAACACACAACCTCGCACGTCAATGAACAATATAAACACACATATTGCGATGCCATTTAACTATTTTGGACCTATACATTGCAACTTCACAACCAGAGCACACAAAACGGACTGTAAACCCTATTCAGTCGTGCTCCGTCTTCACTATGGGACCCACAACGTCTCCACTGGCATCCACGTCTGCAATTTCATCATCAATAACGGCCATTGAAAATCGGGCCGTTACAATTGTGGTGTTCGCAACCTCCGGAGCATCCCAAACCAGTAGTGGCAAAGTTGTATTGTTGTTGAATTCTTGGTCGTTTAATGTTGGGTATGTTGTTTCGGGTAGTGTAGACAACTCCGATTTGTGAGGGTGTCTCCAGCTTTCCCATGCCTTGAGGACTCCCTCCCGACCTTGGAAATCACCAGCAAATTATCATGGTTGCGATTAATTGGAGGGGTTTGTTTTGGTCTTGATTTAGGGTTCGATCATAGTGATGTTCTTGCCATGGCCGAACTCATTGTGAGTAGACAACTTCATTAAGTTTATGGGATTTGTGTACATCGTTTTATAAAGAACATGTGGTTATTGGTTTGGTGTTTGTGTCATTTTTCCATATGAGGTTAATGCATGGCTAGGTTACAACATGAAGTCATGAATGTGTGTTTCATGTCGATGAATGGTTGTCACGTCGTGGTCATATTGTCAGTTCTTGAGGCTATGGCGTGACCCATATACGACTAAACCGAGCCTATGAACATATGAATGGGCTTACATTAGTGCGGTTTACAAAACCCAAGAGAGTCATTGTGTGTTTGGTTTGATTTTTTGATCGATTTACTGAATTTTCGTGTCATTTAAAAGATTGGGAAAAACACTAGGGTATCAACCTAGAGTTAGATAATGACTCGACCTAACGCGTTAGGGACGCGAGAGTGTCTACGGGTTGCGATTAGTTAGGTAAGTACATTTGCCCTAAAGCTTGTGTACGTTAGTAAGTCAGTCAAGAAAATACCATGTGATTCATTATCATTCCATCATGTTCGCTATGATCTACTTGTTGACATTTCCATTCCATATTCCTTGTATGTGTGTTCTTGGCATAAGTGTGTGTCTCGAAGGTACATGCGGCCTACACTAGAAGGGATAAAATGCGGGCATTCTTGTGCACGAGTGTTTAACCATTCCTAGTAATTGTGCAATACCATGTACTGGATTGTTGTGGTTATCGATGTTGCGACATCGTTGTTGTGGATTTTAGACCACTTATGGCCTCTTTTGACTCGTAGAACACTCATGTTTCGATTGCTATTATTTCCAATTTGCCTATCATGCACCTTGTTTATTTAAATTCCTTTCTTTCAATTCCAGCATGATAGTTAGACTGTCATGTTTGATAATTACTGTTATATTCTTCTAGCATTACTTTTGATTTTCTCTCAATTACTCATCGTCTAGTTTGTGACGGTGGGTGCAGATAGAGTGAGTGCAATAGAGGCAAGGAACCTTGCCTATGAGACTTTTTGTGAGCGACCGGACTTGAGGAACCCTAGAGTAGGTTATATGTTTTGTTTGTATGTTGCTTGCTATTATATACCATGTTTTGTTGAGTCATTGAACTCGGGATTATAGTTTGGGATTTAGATCATGTAATGTTTCATTTGATAACTTATTGTACATGAATATTCCTATTTACGGGGTTTTCTACATTTACATAGATTCCTGATTTCCGTTTGACTGAGTTATCTCCCAATAATTGTTTAGTATTAAATTTTCTTTCGTTGTGTTATACTTACAATAACTCTTTTATAAAACTTGTAGTTTGATAATTTGAGGCTGACTAGGCTTGCCAGATCGCCAAGTACTGACTCGGGGATCTGTACGAGTCTAGGCCGGGCATTCCCCAATGCATTGGAAATTTGAGACCGTCACATGTTGAATCCCCAAAGAAAAATGGACCAAATCGGTTCAAGGCGTCGCGAGCTGGGGTGGGAAACATCCCCGACAGTCTCTCAGGTTGTGGCACCACACGCGTAGGGGCGCTGCCGAGGGGAAACCATCACTGCGCCTCGGCCGTGCCCAAAACCCAGTTTTTCCCAAATTTTTGTGGAATCTTCGAAACGAATTGGAGACTTTCCGGGGTACCGAAAACACAATAAACATAAATAAGGAAAATTGGATAAACATTGATGGAAGATCACAATAAATTGTATTATTAGGATTATTAGCACGCGGGACCACGTAGGGACGAGTCGGAGTCCGCGAGAGTGCGATTAGCTTCGATTGAGGTAAGTAAACCAGTGAGGAACACTACAGTTATTTCTTGAGCTTTAAATTATTATTGATATTGTTCAATGCCATATTGTAAATTCTATTCTCCTGAGTTGTCCGAAGGCAAGTGAGTCAAGCACGATTCTTGTAGAATTTCGGGCCTTTGGTGTATTTATACCAAGGGTTTACGACTGGGGATACGTGATTTGGTTGTGATGATATGTACGAAGTGAGAGTTCTCCACTAGATTGATGAGAACCCGACACTCGCATAGGAGTCTTAGAGGAGATTCTGTCTCCGAGCCTTTGAGGAGATTCTGTCATTAGCTCAAATGACTTTGGTTGGTCGGGACCATTTGTGCCTTTCCTTTGTATTCTGGGAAACTCAATTTTGATTGCTCATTCATTTATTTATAGTCTTTATATATTCACGTGCTCCGTGTTCTTTCTTTCTATCTGCATGAATTGAATGTTTAATTAATTTATTTAGAAATACTGTTATTGTCATTCCTGCTTGGTGTTACTTACCTGGGCTCGTCATTCTTATGTTTGGCCGAGTGCAAATCCGCAATCTAATAAAGGGAAGGTTGTGCAACGAGGCGAGATACTTTGAGTAATCCCTCATCTTCTTGGTATATGTGACTTTTTGGTTGTATTATCTACTTGTATTGTTTTCGAACATGAGGTTATGGGTTGAGAGATTGTTTAGTTTTATATGACATTGATGATACTCTCCTTATTTTCACTTGGTACACATGATTTATGGGTTTCCCACACCCTAGGTTTTGTCTTATCTTAGAGCTTTAGAGGTTGATGGATTAGTCGAGATTCATTGTTTCTGTTTTATACTTTGATAACTCGCTAATTAATTGACTACACTTTTAAATGCTTAAGAAAAGATTGAATGGTAAAGATAGGCTCACTGGGCCCACGCGACTTAGTGGAACTGACTTGGGGGTTTGTGCAAGTCTAGGCTGGGCGGCGCCCAATTCAGGGATTGTGGGATTTGGGGCCGTCACAAGTAACATATAGATATACATGGCCAAGATCTCTCAAAAACCTATATAAAACCCAATGTTTCAAAACAAGTATATATACAATAATACAAAAAGAATCATCTATGCCTAACAAGTGGAAAGAACTGCTCCGTATCCTCGAATGATATTGCTAAGCTGTGGAGCCTTCCCCTTGCTAGATTGTGCATCTGCACTCCGTCAATCACAAGAATGATGAGCCCAGGTAAGTAATGCCAAACAGGACATAAATACAACATTTCGAAATAAATAAATCAGTAGAATTCATGCAGATAGAAAGAAGGGAACAGGAAACGCATGAATACACAAGATTGTATATAAATCAATCGAATAAAGAGTGTCCAAAATATGAATACCAAATAGCAAGGAGTCCCGACTAAAAGGTTGTTGAGTCACGGCAAAAGCCCAGCAGACTCGGATTCGGGACGAGACACAACCTACTAGGCCTAACCCTTGCGACTATGACATATCCATAGACCCAGATAAGTGCCCCCAAAGTACACTCAATTGGGATATATCAATGGCGTTCAAATAAGAGCTCATATCGCAGATAAATAGTAACCATAACTCACTTGCCAATGGAACACTCAACTAAAGGAAATTATAAGAAATAATGAACAGAGTAATAACAACAAATTAAAGCTAAAACAATAACTGTAAAATTCCTCACTGGTTTACTTACCTATACCCAAGCTAATATGCACTCACAGGACCTCTGACTCGCCTCTTACGAATCCCCCTATGACCCGTCAATGTCTAAACTCCTGATAACCAATTAAATTTCAAGTTCTCAATAATTACTTCCTAATTTATCCAATTTTATATAATTATTTCATTAGTGTAATTGGGTTGATTTCCGGGTTATTGGGTCGTATTCAACCATTTGGTTACCTGAGAAATCCTTGAAATTTTCTAATTTTTTTTTTATCAATTTGGCATTGTGAACCGTGTCATGCCGTAGGTGGCGTCGTGGGGGTCAAACCCTAAGGCGTCACATAAAGCGCGAATTGTAATTAGCCCTCTACCTCAGACGCTGCAAGTGGCGCCGTGGGGCTTTTCCCTCCACAGCGTCACTTAAAGCGTGACATGCCCAAAGCCTCTGCTCTGGGAGCCATGATCGATGTCGTGGGCATAAATGCCCCACGTTGTCCCTCGCGGCGTAAGTTCCTGCACCCACATCCGGGGTTTTCTGAAACCCCGGCTCGTGTCGCCGCGTTTCGTGCCTATCCCAAAATCTTAGGGACGTCTGTTATAACGTTAAACCACCTTCGCCTATGTCGAAACCTCGACAAAAACCCTCCAATTTCAAAAATCCCAAAAATTCACCAAAAATTCTACAACTCCTAATTTATCAAATCCATCACCACAAATCCCCCAAATACTTTTCATCAACTTCAAATATACCAACATAATCCAATAAAAATACAATTCCAAAATCGTTACCCAAATCCATCGCGACAAAAACCCTCAAAATTACTGCCAAAACATAGATACACATGAGGGGAGTCAGGATCTCACCTTAGAATTTGAGGTTGGTTGATCATTTGACGTCAATCCGCGTCGAAAATCCACAAACCCATACCCACGTTTTCATTTTCGTTTTCGTTGTGATGAGATAGGAGAGAGAAAAGTTGTTAACTTCCCTTTTATACACCCCCTTCATCTACTCACACATGAATCTCGAGACATATCTTATGACCATCTTTCACTCCATCCAACTACCTTGACACCATATAATGACTCCACTAGGTGACTTGCACTCACAACTTAGTCGTTTTCTTGCACAATACTCGCGTTCTTGGACTCGTTTTGCATCACGACTCACTCGTTGCGTATTCCCGGACTTATCAACGTATTGAACATGGTATAAAACTTTTAATTATTATTTATTTTGCATTTAGTCAATGTTTTTAATTCAATTTATCCCTCGAACTGCTAAATACCCGACAATTGTTTGCCCGAAACCTGTTATTTACGTTTTCCTCGAGCCAAACCTGTTTCCCAATACCAACGCTCACACTGAAACGTCCTCACACGTTTGGGACATTGGAATTTACATTCAAGTAATGTAAATATAATACAAAATACCGAACAAAAATAACATGCATTGGCATTGGCGACCGAGAATTGGATAACTGTATCACGGCAAGGGTCCAAGTACAACCTAAATTGACATGTGTCACGAGTTAGATTTTAGGGTCGTTACAATACCAAATCAGAGGGCATGGGATATGGAATTGATAAACGACATGTTCAATGATCGGGATGCAAAACTTATTTATCAAGTTTCTTTTAGCAGCAGTGGAGAAGATAAATTAATCTGGCACTTTGTGAATGATGAGGTGTACTCTGTCAAATTGGGTTATAGAGTGTCCATTAATCATTTCTCCAATATAAACTCGCATCGTGTTGACGGGATTGGAGATGTATCTGGAAATTAAGTATGACTTCAAAAAGTGAAACATTTTTTCGTATAAGTTGTTGCGTGGTTGTCTACTAATAAATCAAGATTAATTGAAAGGGGATTACAAATCGACGGAGGTTGTTCGTGTTGCGATTGGGAGATCGAATCACCAGAACACTTGTTTTTGGAATGCACTGCAACTCGAGGCTGGTGGTCACTCAACGTATGCCGATCAGGAGGAGATGCTACTTCATCATTGAAAGAATGGTTTAGTAATGTGCAAAAAAGCTCCAAACCAAAGTTGTCATTCGTATAATTATGATACTATGTGCAATTTGAAAGTTTAGGAATAATGTTGTGTGGAAGAAGAACGAGCAACCAGTAACAAAGGTTGTCGAGAATGGTCTTGCCTGATTTGATAAGTGGAGGATGGCCAGGGAGAACGGGGGACTGACTCCACAAATTTCCCAACAAATAGTGCTTTAGGAGATATGGATACTGCCACCAAAATGGAGGATCAAATGCAATGTTGATGTTGCTCTATTCCTGGAGGAGAGCAAAATTGGAATGGAAGTGTGTTTAAGGGATATGAAAGGTCAATTTATCAGAGGGATGATGAAGACTATCCCAAGCTACTGCCATCTAATGGAAGTCGAAGCGATAGTCTTCAGAGAGGCATTGAGTTGGGTACACCAAATGAACCTTCCAAATATCAGTTTCGAGCCAAGCGCCCAAGTGGTAATACAAAAGTGCAAAACAAGGGGGGAGGATGAATCGAAACTGGGACAAATTTTAAATGATTGCAGATTCATCTTAAAGTCACATAGCAATTGGACATATAGTTACGTCTGTCGACAAATGAAGTTGCTCATAGATTAGCAAGACTCTCGCAAAGTCAAGTAGAGCCTGTTGTGTGGGATTTTGCTCCTATGGAGATTAAATCATTGTTAAATTGATGTAATAGTGAGTAAAATGAATGAAATTACATTTTCGTCAAAAAAAATATTTGAGCTACTTCTCCTTTGTACACAATAATTAAATATATAATATATACATAGAAACACACATGGTATCGAAAAAGACCATAAAAATTTATTGAATAAATAAATAAATTTTTTTATTTTTTATTTTTAATATTAAAATATTTTTATATGGACTTGATGGTCGGGCTTGGGCATATGTATATGTGACGGCTCGAATTCCTAAACACGTCGTCGCTCAGCCTAATCCCGTAATTAAGCCCTAATCTTATCCACGTAGGACTTAGCTATGTATTAGTCAGCCTCTTTAACTTATTCTCCTTGTTCTCCATATTCAGAATAAGTAAATATACGTGTTATATTGTTATTGAATTTAGGGTTAATTAAAACTTATAAACAATATATTAATTACAATGGAAGTCTTATCATTATAGCGGAAGCATTAAATTCAGCGGAAGTCTTAATATTATAGCGAAAGCATTATGAGATAAATCCTAAGTGTGAAAACTAGGAAAACATGATCACATGATGATAAACATCGTAATACATTCATCAGTCGGGGAGCCTAGTCTCTCAACCCAAATATACAACCCAAAAGTATATGAAAGACATAAGTAATAATTACACAAAACATTAAAAAACCTACGACGTCTGCAACAGAACTGGGCTACTGGCTCAGAGGTAGTTGTAATGGCCTCAGTTCCCCATAAAACTGGGTCCCGCCTGACCTAGACCTACATGAACCCCCAAGCCCTTACTCGCAGAGTCTATGCATCCTAGTCAGCCTCAAATCCTCAAATATGTATTTAATTCATCATATAAATGTGTGAGTTATAGGATTATAAAATTATCAGGAAATTCGTAGCGGAAATCACTATAATCAACTATAACTAATAATAGAAATTAGGGACAATAGACAACCTATCATGTGGAAACCCTGAGAAATGCATAAATACATGCATGTCTGGTGATCAAAGCTATAAAAAGCGATCATACATTATATCCCTAGTCTCACAACCCCAGATATATATCCCAGTATTTTACAAAACATAAATACAAATAATCACAGTCAAAAGAACAACAACCTACTATAAGTAAAGAAAATGATCGCTCCGAGAGTCCTCAGAGGATATCACCTAACATCAGTTCCTTCCTCTGCTCGTCTCAAATCTATCTCTATCTGCCACACCGTCACAAACTAGAAGTGAATGCTTGAAAAATATGAAAGTAATGCCAGAAAAAAAAACTAAATAGCAATTCAAGATTTATCAAATAAACAGTCCAAATATTATACACTATTGAAAGGCAGAAAATGTAACAAATAACATGATAAACAGATTGACAGGCTAACAACGAAGTTTGAGTGTCCAAAGAATCAAATAAGGCCCATAAGTGGTCAATATCAATACAATACAATAACACCACATTTATAGTCATAACAGTGACAAAACCATAGACACAACAGTGCCCAAACAATCCAGTACTCAGGATATAACCCATTATCAGTAGGATGGGACAATACACCAGTAGGAGTGCTCACGCTTACCCACTAATATGGACCCAGGAGTACCTTCGTAACACACTTACGCCAAGACACTCAACCAAGGAAATAAAGAATAGATTTCCAACAATAGCTCAATTCAAATAGAAATGGCAATAAATGGAAAATGAATTAGTGTATACTTCATGCTAGCTTACAATCGTATGATAACGTACCTCAATTAATCGCAAACCTTCATCCTCGCGTACCTCTAACCTATCCCACTCGAATTCTCAAATTCTGTAAATAAATCAAAAACTTCTAATTTATCCCAATTTTCTATAATTGTTTAACTAGTGCAATTGAGTTGATTTCTGGGGAATTGGGTCATATTCGGACCCATTGGATACTTGAGAGATCCTCGAAATTTTTCAAAATTTTTAAAAAATTGGTCTTGTGAACAGTGTCACGTCGCCGAGGCGCCATGACATTTAGCATTGGACGATGTCCCCACGACGTGAGAATGGGGCTCACTACCCTAGACGTCGTTGAGTGGCGCCATGGGATTCCAACAGTGCCCTCACGACATGGGCTTTAGGGCCTTTGCCCCAGACGCAGTGGAGTGGCGCTGAGAGTTTTTGTGCTCACGGCGCCGCTCGCGGCATCTCACCCAGACGCCCTAGTCAAGGGATTTTCACACCTTCTGCTCACGTTGCCGTTCTTCAAGTCTATCCCAACCTCATTCAAACCTCCATTAAAACTCTAATCCACATTCAACTCGCGTCAAAACCCAATGAAACGCGTTGATTTTGAAAATTACACAAAATTTCTTCAAAATTCTTCAAAAATCCCATTTAACTTCAAATCCACAAACCAATCCTCCAAACACCAATCAATCATCCTATTGAACTCAAAAACATCAACCAAATTTATTTCCAACATTTTTCCTAAAATGTCGTCTGAAATCGTCATGACGAAAACTCGCAAAATTTACGCCAAACTGTACACAAACACGAGAGGAGTGAAGGATCCTGCCTTTTTACGCGTATTTGGTCGATCCCCGGTGTCGCAACGAGCTCTTGAACATCCGGAACCCACCCTTATTTCGCGTTCTCATGTTCATTGAAAATGGAAAAATGGATTGAGGAGAGAAAAGTTGGTTTATTTACCTCTCACTCATCTCATCACACACACGAATCTCGAGAAAATTTATGTGTTCCACCTTTAATCTATCCACCAACTCTAACTCAAATGAATGACTCTAATAGGTGACTCCATTTTTAAAACCAAGTCGTTTCTCGCTCATAATACGTGTTCCTGGACCTGTTTCAACTCACGACTCGCACCCCATGCGTTCCCAGACATAACCTCGCTCCCACATTTTATTTAATTATGTATTATTTTTAATAATTCACTAATTACCATTTTTTGGTGTTTAATTATCCGTATTATACCTTAAAATTCTCATTTTTCCTAGTCGAATCTCACACAGAAATTCGTAGTGATTAATAACACAAAACCACGCACTAGGACATACATAGTTCACATTCGGGTATAAATAAGAATACAAACATCATAAAAAAATAAAATATACCTCAGTGTTGACTTCCGAGGCTTGAGTAATATGACAAATCACGATGGGTAGGTCACGGTCCTAAAAAGTATAACGCGTGTCACCAATTAAATTTGAGGGTTATTACAGTAGTCACCGATCTTCTCCTTACTGGGTTTGCTAGTCGATGGATCTGTACCCACCGTCATAAAAAGGACGGTGAATACAGTAAAATAGAAAGTAAAATCTAGAGGTTTTATTCCACATTTCTAAATATATCGACAGCATAAAGTAATGAAAAGATAATGAAAACATGACTATATTATATGATACCATCGTTAAACAACTTAATTCAAACCTATACAAAGTAATCATACTCAAGCAGTGCACTCAGGTACCACCCTGTTGGTTATAAGTTACGTCACATCAACCTCAAGTAATAGTCAGTATCACCAGTGCACCCAAGATCACCCTATTGGTCAACAAAATCCTCATGTAATCAATGGGTGAAACTAGTGTAGTCTGGTATTATTCTGTTGGTCATGAACTATGTCACTTTAACTGCATGTAGTAGTTTAGTGTTACTAACTAGTGAACAACAAGGGTACATTTCCAACAACTCATGTACACTAATAGCATGTTATTCAACACGATTACCATTCAAAACAGTAATAGAGAACAATGTATGGGAAATAGAGTCAATGAATAATCACAACGAAAAATATCATGATAAAACCCATTTAAATGAGTAGAATCAAACAAATTTCATGATATCAGATTCACAAGGAAAATTCAGTCCAAACATACAATAAATAGTAGTAGAAATGGAAATGAAATGTAGATAAGAACCTTAACAAGTTTACTTACCAAAAACATGCAAATTCGTAATTTCTCCATCCTCCTGATGCTTCGAAACTCGTTCCCCAACTCCTGAAACTACCCTTAGGCTCTTGGAGTGTTTAGACATGTTTTAGTGTGTGTTAAGGTCGATTAAGGTAGGTTTAAAATAGTATTAGGTGTTGTAGGAAAATAAGAAAAAGTGCAAGAAATTTGCTGCCCAGAACACCTAGCGCGTTGGGTGCCCTAATTTGCTGGTTAGTTCATCCAGCGCGTTGGGTGCCTTAAACCCAGAAAATCTGTAATAAATTTTATGGGTTTCCAACTCGAGAATAACTCTCCTTCTTCCCCTATACCCTTGTTCTCCTCCACCAAGGGTCTATAATCATCCTCTAACAACAACATATTCGTTTACACACATCAAGACATCAAGATTTATGCATGCATATGAAGAAATTGGGGAAGAACACTTGAAAACTTTGAAAAACATAATTTATTTGATTTAAACCCGATTCTAAAACTTTTTAGTAGTTGGGTTATCAGCTTGAAATGAAGATTCTAACTATACATTTAGTTTTTAAAATCAGAACCATATTGCATGTCAAAAATCAATTTTTCAATTTCATGAACAAAACCCCCATTTGAGCAAAAACTTAAAGATTCGAAAATTGGGCTCAGGGACTGAATTGGTGTGTTTGGATTGATAACAAACAACTTAAAACACATACCCAATGCTCTGAAATAAAAAAACCCTTTGATTTATCTACAAAAACTCATGAATTGAATGCGTTGGGGTGTAGGAGTATACCTAGGGTTGTAGTTAAATGTGTTGAGCTTGGTTCTTCATCTTGTAGGAGGATTTCTCACCCATAACTACCCCAAAATCCAGCCACAAAACCTTGCGCAACTCTAATTTTTTTTTGGAATGAACATGCACAATAAAGCTACAACCTTCTCATTTGTTTATATAGTTTGGGTTCTAATCTTAGTGTACATACACATCACCATGTCCATCTAATGGCACATTAATGTGTTATAAAATTTTTTTGTTAAAATTATAGGCCTTTTAATTTGATTCAATTAAATTAAACACCATAAGCTATGTAATAAATTATTTAGACCATATTTAAATAAATTTATACTTACCAGAAGTCTAGCTACATGGTCCCCCGACTCGCATGCAACTCGAAGAGTGTCCCCACTCGCTTCTCGATGCCTACTACCACATGAACCGACTTAATTACTTTACACATTTACATAACACTAGCTATACACCACAACAAATATAATATATTTTTTGGTCCCCGAGCCAAGTGTTGGTCCACGTACCCGCTCTCAAGCCACGTCACAGGTCGGTGACCATGATTATGGCAAAATCCATTATTAGAAATTTGGGTCATGACAGTATAAGCCCGCATTTATATGTTGGGCTTGACTTGGGCTAAGGTTCTTAAACCTAAGCCTGGCCCATGAACAGGTCTACTTTCAATTTATATACCTTTTGTTCCAACAACCATTATGAAATGGTAAAAAGTGTATCTCTTTTTTTAAAAATTTGAAGACAAGCTGTAACGGCTCGAATTCCTAAACACGGCACCACTCGACCAAATCTCGTACTTAAACCCTAATCTCAATCACGTAGTACTTAATTACGTATTAGTCAACCTTTCTAACCTATTTGTCCACTTACACGCGTTCGGGATAAATAATACTCAAATTCTACCAATTAATGAAATTTAGAGTTAATTAAAAATTTTTCCGAATCAATGAGATTAGCGGAAGTTTTAACAGTTTATACGGAAGTAATTAAATAAGTCCTATGTGTGGAAACCAGGAAATAACGATCACATGATATATAATAAGAAGTGGTGAATATAATCCAGTGTGAAAGTCATAAAAGGTTAGGAAACTATCCCTCAATCCAATATACAACCCAACAATATCAAAAGACAATATCAGTAATAATACAAAATATCAAAAAGATCTGCAAATCAGGTAGAGAACACGCTCAAGCTCAAAGGTTGTCGTTGATCTTCTTCTTGCCATACCTGTTACTCGACAGGTCTGCACCCATCATCATAAAAAGGACGGTGAGTACAAAAGTATAACAGTAATTCCCTTTGATATATGTATTCACATTTTTCAAAAGAAATGAATGGTATTTAAAAGCATAACAAGTAGCCAAAGAATGCTTTAAAATATACTAGAAAATACCATAAGAAAACAAATGAAACTGATACAGGCTAAGCAGTATTAATTTAGGTCTGGTCGGCCATGAATTTCATCATAGCAATCTTATTCCACTATTGTAGGGCGTAAACTCTCTAGAACGCCTCATAATTACTTATAGTATGTCAGTTCTCGCCGATCATCCCGGTTCATTACGCCATGAGTCGCGTGAGTATAGTGGAGAGTGCCGACATCTCCAAAATCTAGTGACCCCGTGCAATGGACTCTAAATTCTAAAACTACTTTTGTTATCAAAAAAGACTCTCAGTTTAGAATATGAAATAAGTTTAAGTGCTAAGCAAAGCACGCCAATCGAGAGTACAAGCCTATATTACACATCGAAGAACTACCTAATAGCATGCTATATCAAACATAGTATTCATCAAACAGCAAGAATAGACATGTAGTAGACAAAAGAGTTCTACAAATAAAAATCAATAGAATACCATGACAACAAAGCTCAACACTTGAGGAATAACAAACATGAGTCATGGCATTTGAGTACAATGGCATATCAATGTTAAATTAGACTAGCAAGGAACAAAAATGATGGAATGAAATTGTAAATAGAAACATCAATGGTATTACTTACTTCAAGCGAAGTATGTCCTAGCTTTATCGGCCTCCCGATGCTCCAACTGGCGCACCCGGACTCCCGAAGCACTTCCCTAGGCTCCTGATATGTTTAAATATGATTTAAAGTGTTTTCGATAGGTTTATAGGGTATTTCTATTGTTTTAGGTGTTGCAGAAAATTTAGAAAAGTTGTAGGAAATTTGGAAAAGTTGCAAGAAATTTAGGAAAGTTGCAGGAAAATCTTGCTGTTAGAATTACTGAGCGCGCTAGGGAAATTCCCTAGCACGTTGGGTGCTGGCAGAACCTAGAATTCTACAACCAGTTGCAGAATTCTGAGCTCTCCCTATGGAAATGACCTTCTCCAATGCCTTGGGTCTTTGTTCCTCTCCACCATAGTCCCAATACACCCTCCACAACAATAAACAACACCAGGAACTTCATATTCATCATCAAAACCATAAGAAAAACCAAAGATTCAACATGCATGCTCATAGGAAACTCAAGAATACCTTAAGAACATCGTGGTTTTGAAAATTCATAACTTAATGTTTTTGAAACCAAAATCAGAACTTCTTGACACTAAATTTAGTAGAAAAGCGCAAAAATTTCGAATATGAGTTTAGTTCTTACAAACAAACTCATTTTCCTACTCAAATTTGATAAAAATTAGTTCATATGAAAAGCTAGCTTCTTGCCAAGATTCTTGGACTTCGAAAAATAGGGCTTGGGGATTCAATATAGGTGTTTATATTGACTAAAAACAGTTCATAAAACGTTCTCAAAGCTATGGAAATCGAAACCCCTTTGATGCATGTTCATAAATCTTTAAATTCAAAGCAAAAAAATGGTTAGAGGCAAACCTAAGTTCTAATTTTGTTGTGGGTACCTAGATCTCCTTCTCGATGATGAATAGCCTCCTAAGAACTCCAATTTCTATCAAACAAAACCCTAAGATTTTTCAGTTGTGATGAACATGCATTATGAGCAAAATGTTCTAAGTTGGGTCTTTTATAGGCTTGGCTTACATCAAATGTGCTTCCACTCCTTTCTAGAAAATCCTATGGCTCACAATTACTCCTACTCTCCACCATTTTCTAACCAAGTGACTCACAACTTAACACATGTTATGTGGGAGTGTGTGGCGGCCCCAATTTCCACATTGGTCCGCCATGGGAGGCCACGCGGGCCCACAACTGTCCACGTCACCGCCAGCTATGTCCCACGCCCAATTATCCATTATTAATCAATTTCCTGTTAACTTTGATGTTATGAGTTAACTTTTATTCCTTTAATATCATTTAACCACAATTTACGCAGCGGAAGAT
The DNA here is from genome assembly GCA_039657345.1 of Stephania japonica. NCBI lineage: Eukaryota > Viridiplantae > Streptophyta > Magnoliopsida > Ranunculales > Menispermaceae > Stephania > Stephania japonica. Next base: position 43,673,135 of record CM077562.1, read on the forward strand.
TTACTAACCACATTAAGATTTATCATGTATATTATGAGCATAATGCCTAAGTGGAAACCATACCAAATGTACATCATACACATATCATCCGAGATCTTCAAAATATCAAAAATATACAACCTATCTCTCAAATCCTAAACCCAGCATAAAACAAATAACTACATACATACAAACAACCAGGCGTATAAGGGAAGTAGACCCCGTCGTCAGTCATAAATAATCTTCAAGTGCTCCTTGCCCCTTCACATATCAAATCCTGCACTCAAATCACCCAACACATACGGTGACGAGTCCAGTGAGTAAACTCCCAAAGAAAACCATCGAGTAAATAATAAACAGATTCATAGGCCAATAACTAACGTTAGCTACACATGCAAAGAGTATGGGCAGCCATAAAACCCTGCATGTGTAGGTAACAAGTATACAAGATGATCAACCAATAATCATGATGACAACAACATGCTCCACAACAATTTCGATAAAACCAGACAGAAATAGAACGCAATCTCACATACTAGATCATACTTCGTCAATCCGAGTGCCCAAAGGAAACACATCACACCTGGGATCCACCCGGACCACTAACGGTGACCGGAAACACTCACAGATCCACCGGACACGTGCACCCCGCGGCTCGGGTCACTATCCACCGGCGGCGCAAGTACACGTGCTACAATCTAGCATGCTTGATCACGTGCCACAACCGTCCCGACAAAACTTCGATAGTGAAAACAAATTCAACACCAACCAATAACCAGACCAACATATGATCACAATGAATATGTATAGCAACAACAACAGTATATGCAAGAATTGAAAGAATTAAATACTCCAGATGTGTTTCTGTTGGGGTTTACGCACCTATACCGCACTCCAATTATCCAGTCCAGCTCGAATAAATGCCCAACAAATCAAAATTTTCACCCGAATTATACCTAAGATCATTTGTCATTAAATTAGCTTCAATTTGATATATTATATCAATTTTTACGTTTTACGAGGTGAAAACCCCGACTATATCTCGCCAACATTCCCGAGAAAATCCCAGAATTCCTTTATTTGATCAAAATATAATTTTTTTTCTAAAATTTTCCTATTTTATATGAATTTTTCAGAATTTTTTTTAAATGTTTTTTTTTAATTAGGGGCGGTTCGGCCGAACCGGCCTCTTCTTCCTCACCTCGCCAAACAGAGTAGATGCTCTGTTTTTTTTTTCTCCATTGCTTTCTTCTTCTCTTTTGGTCTCCAACTCCTCACGAAGCAACAGGGAGACAACTCTCCCTGCTTTGCTTCTCGGTTCGGCCATGGCGTCACCATGGCCGAACCTGACGCCATGGCCGAACCTCTCGACCACACATCCACATACACAACGCCACAACATAACAACAAATAACTCACCTCGTTCACCTCGATCTCCTCCACCTCAAGCTCGCCTTCTCTCCTTCTCCCGATTCTTCTTCCTCTCGATCGATCAAAATAGCAAGAAAAATGAGAAATGTGATGTCGGTGGTGGGTTTATCAACATTTTGGGGGTGAAATGACCAAAATACCCTTCATGTCTATCTCTTTCCTTCTTTCCTTCAATACCCTTTTTGGTAATTTTGCATTTTCTATTTTATTTTTTGATTTACCATATATATATATATATATCAATTTACCTATATATATATATAAATATATACACTCACCTATATTTTCGCATTTAAAATTCCGTCGTGCGCGCCAACGAGTGTACTCGGGCGTGCACACTACCGTACCCCCCACGCGTGTCAATCACGACTAAACCCCGACTTAAATTTCGTCTCTTAGTTGCTCAGGTACCCGCGTCGACACGCATATTGAGGCGAATGTTTAACACAATCTCACTCGTCAATGGCAACATAAACACACATATTGCGATGTCATTTAACTAACTTGGGCCTATACATCGCAACTTCATCACCAGAGCACACAAAACGAACTGTGTTCCAGCCTCGCTGTGGGACCCACGAATGTCCCCGCTGGCGTCCACGTCCGCAATGATGTCATCAATAACGGCCATCGAGAATTGGGCCGTTACAGAGTGTGTGTCAGCACGTATCCCGAGACACATCCATGTGTTATCAATTTTTAATTTAAACTATAGGACTTCTAATGTGATTTGCATTAATTTAAATACCATAAACTATGTAATAAATTATTTGGACTCTATTTAAATAAATTTAGACATACCACAAGTCTAGCTATCCGGTCTCCCAGATCGCATGCAACTTGAGGTACATCCCCGCTCACCTCTCGACGCCTACTACCGCATGAACTGACTTATTTAGTCTATACATTTACATAACACTAAGTATACACCAAAACAAATATAATATATACATCGGCCACGTGCCTCAGTCGGTGTGCGTAACTCACGTGGGTACCATGTCACAGGTCAGTGACCCTGTTTACGACTGAAATCTAGGATTAAAAATTTGAGCTGACACAAGCTCTAGAAAGTCGCATATATCACGAATATATACACTAAAGGGGTTGAGTACCCTCCATGCTGATTACAAGGAATAATATGTACAACAAAAATAATATATACGATACGCCCCACCATCACATACACTGTGCGATTGGGTTGAGGTAATAGGCCATAAGCCAACACTAGAGCCAAAGCTCGCCACCATCTGGCTCACCCGTAAGGGCATTGAAGTTTGGAGTCGAAAATCAACTACGAAGTGCATATCACTATAGTCATATCAATCATTCAATTAATACTTTACTGATAGATAATTTGATATCCATCTTTCATCTTTTCTTTCTTTGTTGACTTTACTTCTTTTTCTTGGTGTACTTGTTGACTTTATGCTTGAAGAATTTGATTTACATTTATGGGACCGCTTTTCTAGCAGGCCAGACATAATAATATTGCTTAAAGTTAATTTGTATTTTTCCAAACCAATAATGTTATTACACTCATATATAAAACCATAGTGTGACATAAGATCGGATTGTCAGATCATGGTATAATTTTTTTTTTTTTTTTGGAAGACAAATCAAATTCTCATTAATCATTCATGACTCAATACATGACCAAACATAGAATCAAATACGTTGATTCATTAATTCTATTTATTTAAACAAACTAACATTAATTTAGTTATAAATGCGAAATTGAAACAGTTTGACAATCAAAGACCGCTCACTATACAACGCTGAAACTCATAATAATACCTAAAACTACTAGAACCACATAATGAATAATAAAACTTTCCAACAAAGAGAAGAAAACCTAAAACTTTCAAATAAGGAGAAGACAAATCAAAGACTTGCAACTAGGGAAGAAAACTAACTATAAAATAAAATTAAAGACAAAATCAACATAGCGTGCCGCACAAATCCTCACAACACCGTTGATGAAGATGCACCGCAACAAAGATGAATCAATCTCTAAAAGTTGATTAGATATGTTGTTTATTGTATGAATAATGTGCAAAAGGGAATTTACTGAAATCACCACCCATTGAAGAAGAGGATCGGTGGTGGTTCAAGAACAAAAATCACAAAAGTGAATCAAGAAGAGAAATTTTAGGGTTTTGGTGAAAAATTTTAGGGATCACACCATGGTTTTTTTTTTTTTTTGATTTCTGGTTAATTTGTTATTCCTTGCAAATATACATCTTTTTTTTGTCAAATATAAATCTTTACGATCATTAAAGAAATTTATATTTATTGTAAAAGTTTAAAACAAATGTTTGATATAAAGTGCTAATATCACGATGCCAAAATATCTTTGGTAAGATAGTTAAAGCGTCATTTGTCAATACGTAAAATTTAGAGGAGGTCGTAGGGTCCACTTCTATTGAAGTAAAAAATAAAAAAATGCTAATGTCAAGATTGGATATATCATCATTTAGTTTAATACATTTTTTTCGGTGAAGTTAATTATGTGAGTAATAAAATGCACGTTTGTTTTTTTTATTAATTTTGCAATTTATATGGTTTATTAATCATGATGCATATGCGTCTAGATACGTCCCTTCCTAGCTCATTTCATTTGCACACTAATAAGAGATGAGATTGAAGACAAAGAGAAAGATAAGTGCAAAATGACTTTAAGTAGAAAGAAGTGATGGTTCATGATTCATGAATAATCCTTGGAAGAAGTGGAGATAAAAGATAGAATAGCGTCTTTATCATTGTCAAAGCCACTCAGGCGAAAGCATGACCTCAAAAGATTATGATTCGATTTTTACTAAAGTAAAAAAAATAAAAAAATGCATTTATTTTTTTTCTTAATTTGGTATGGTGCTAATTAATTTTTGCCTATATTTTTTTGTTAATCTGGGTCTAGACCACTCGGTATCCAAACTGAACCAACTACTTTAAGCTTGAGTCGGGTTGGTCCACTAAGGGGTAAAAGCTCTTTCAGCAGTGATTTCTACATTTGTGAAGACTCAAACACGAGACAACTTCTTAAGCCGTTAGAGTGTCGAACTACTCCAGACTAAACCAACTACTTTGAGCTCGAGCTGAGTTAGCCCACTAAGGGGTAAAGCTCACCCAGCAGTGATTTCTGCATTCGTGGAGACTCAAACACGAGACAACCTCTTAAGCTGTTAAAGCGTCGAACTACTCCAACACACCAGCTGTTGATATTTAATTTAATTTATTTTATTGATTATTTTATTTTATTGCTTAAACCTTAGAATTTAAATTAGTCCAAGTATCTTCCATTTCTTTTCCTCTTTTTGTTTGGTTTCCCACATAGTATTGGTAAATTGACTAATCCACACTCAGGCATTGTAAGGTCCCGTAAAGGGGGGCGACCCTCTCAACTCAATTTTTTTTATTCACAGGACTCAAATTTAAAACTTTGCGTAAGAGAACTAGCTCTCTTTCCAGTTGAACCAACTAATTGTTGGTATCTTCTATTTCTATTAATAAATGTAGTTGGATTCATATATTGAACAGTTCTAATAAATAAGTCTTCTTTTTATTTCTGGCTAAATTCACAATAAATTAGTCAAAAGTTGGTAAGGTCCTTCCAAGTTCTTACAAGATTATGAGTGTGGGTTTTTAAGGCTTGAGAGATGACACTTTTTTTTTTGTCAAATGAGGGATGACACTACCAAAAGGAACACGTTGTTCCTACCAAAAAATAAAAAAATAAGAAAATAAAAAATGTTGTTGTGCCCCAACAGGTGGACACCTGTTCAACCGCCTTTGATTTGGGTATAGCATATGCATCTTGAGGTGTGTGGAGGGTTGTTGAGCGGACCTGCATGTCCCATCTGAAGCACAATAGCATTTCTCCTTACCAAAACTTATAACCCATTCTATTCTCTAATGTTTCTCAACACTGCCCTAGGTGGTTCCATCGTATCTTTGAGACTTTTTACTTTTTAAGCATCTTTTTAAGAAAAAAGAACTTTTTACGCCTTCTTTTTTTGAGCTTTTAGGTTAGAAGAGAAATGCTACATTAACCCAGTTTATAACCCATTTTAATTATGCACACATCACCAAATTTGAAATTATTTGATATTATTTTGACTTTAACACTAGTTTATTGAAATATAAAAAAACTCCTACAATATATATATATATATATATATATATATATATATAATGTAAAAAAAAGGGTTTTGAAAGTGGACAACAGAGCCACAGAAGTTACAGAACACACATCCCCAACATCGACCATCTATTTTCTTCTTGAGACTTAAACTTACGCATCTCAAGGTGTATAACACAATGGGCAATGGGGCAGGGATACCTTATGTTGTCAAATATGTTATTCAAGCATTTTTCAAAGTTGAAATTAAATAAAAATAGTACCAAATGGGTTATATCCAATGGGTTGGAAGCTAGGTTATATCCAATGGGTTATAGTAGCATTTCTCTAGGTTAGTAAGATAGTGAGCGTGGGCTTGAGATTTGATAAAAGAGACTTACCAAAATGTCTGGACATATCCGTGTTTTCAATCTAAATTTATAACTCATTCTCCTCGATTGTTTTATAAATTTGGGACTATTCCCAACACTTTTTAAGTCGCCGTAGGGACTGAGGCATAATATCCAAAACCTCAAAGGAAAATGCATATTAGTGTACTCAATTTTTTAAAAAAAATAATAAAATTAGAGTATTAACATACTCAATATCTAATATTATATTTAAGGTAATTTGGGAGAATGAAGTCAAGAAAAAAAATTTGGTAATTTGGGAGGATGACTCATGGTTAGTAATAAAATATATATCAAGTGGACCCTAATTTGATATATGGCCAACAAAAAGCCCACAAAGCAACTGATGTACATAACAAGTTCATCTCCCTTAAAACTACGACCTCGTTTGATTCATTTTACTAACTTTCAAAAAAGGTTTATTTCTGAAAACTTTAACCACTAAGGAAGTTGCATTTAATTTTCACGTTTGGTTCAATTTTGAAGTTCCACATTCTAAAAACAGTAAAGTAATGTAATTGACATAAATGTCCTTTACCAGTTCCATGTAGGAGAGAGAAGGCATGAGAAAGAGAGATCATTAAATAAGGGTAAAAGTGTTCATTCCCCCTCAAGAAGATAACTCACTCTCCCCAAGTGAGTTATCTTCTTCTATGTGGGGGAAGTTAGGGACTCAAACATTCAGAGAAGTTTGTAAAAATATTCAACCAAATAAGGTGAGTTGAAACTTTCTTAGAAGCTATCATACATCCTTCAACTTCTCCCTGAACCAAACGAGACCTACTACTAGCAAAATCTTACATAAAGTAAATAGAAAAGGCCTAATGATAAAAAAAATATCATAACATTTATAAGTTGTATCAATTATATCATAACCTTTAGAATTTATCAATTATATACTAACATTTTCAATTTATTATCAATTCAATCCTCAACTAATTTGGGTCTATTTTTTCTTTCATAATATGTGCCCACATATCATTCTTTTCAACTTTCTTGTCATGTCATTTACGAATTTATTCAAACATATGCATTAGTGCTCAATATTTTTTTTTTATTCATGTATAGAATACACAATTTTTTTTTTTTTACATTTATAATACACATAGTTGTGTGCACATAAAATCTACCCAAACACAAAAAAATGTATATAATTCTTTTGTCAAATCAAACAATTATGGACAACTTTTTAATAAGTTTTATGTCATTTCTATATGTATATTAATATTGTTGATATATGAATAACTAAATTTAAATTAGAGTATTAATGTATTATTGATCATAAATTATTATTTTTGTGAGTCCTTATACATTTAATTTAAACATGAGACTTAAAAGATTTCAATGTAAATTAATCATTTAGATGATCAAAGAAAGAAAAGTTAAAAGACTAAAGTCGATTTCAAAGAAAAAATGTCTCAAATTAGTTTAGGACAAAATTGATTGTAAATCAAAAAGGTTAGAATATATAATTGTAAAATATATAATTGATGAATTTTAAAGATTAGAATATAATTGATATAATTTATAAAGGTTATGATACTTTTTATCATTAGGCCAATAGAAAAAATGTTGCGAGTTGAAGAAAGAATCTCGCTTGTAAGAGTGGTTTCATTCCCACGTAGTTACAATATGTAATAAAAGGTTTGCATCGCTTTCATAGAAAATAAAAAAATTAAAAATTAAAAAAAAAAGAAGAATCTGGTAATAGTGTAATTAACTTTTTTGACCGATCGATCTTTTTTAGGAGGTTACACTATATCTTCATTCCTTTTTTATTTTTTGTTGGGTAAATAACAAATTACTCAATTCACCGTAATAGGCGCTCATGTTTTAGAGAATATACGCTCGTACATTTCTGGTGTATCGTTTCCTCACCATTGTACACTATTTTTTGTATCTTTTGGGCAGTTAAGCCCCCTTCTAATCCCAAAAAAAAAATGCACTTAATTTCATTTGTCTTTATCATAAAAAATCCATATAATTATTTTGATAAGAACTAAAGTTAGAGCTCCCCCACCTATAAAATGTACAATTCGGGGTGAATATAGAGTAGTCGTGTAATTCGGATACTATAGTTTAGACAAAAAAAATTATATAATTATTTTGATAAGAAAGAAACTACATGTTGTCACTATTAAGGCTTGGTTACACAAAATATCTCGTATCAAATCAATAAGCTACCACTTAGTTAGTTAATAAAATCATTTTCTTTTTTCAAGGAAAGGGAGTTTGTTAATATAACTATATGCATTAATGCATATAATTATTTTAAAGATCTTAGAAAAAAATAACTAATTTCAGAGAGAAGAAGAATAATAAATATATATAGCTAGCTGCGCAATCCCTAAAGTCCTAGCCATTAATTTGTGGGTCATACAATGTTTAGGGGTGGTGGTTATAGTCTAAGACAAGGAAATCCCATATATTTGCGCTGGAGATTATTTTGCCAAACACTTGCCTTGTAATCGAGATAAGTGGAGTTGTTGCCCTCCTTTGAAAGGTTGTTGTCCTCCCTATGTGAGGTTGTTGTCCTCTTTTATGAGGATATTGTTCCGAGTTTCAAAACATGTATTTTCTATTATTACTCTTGTTGTAATAGATTGTTGTACCCTTGTGTTAGAAATATCAAAGCAACAAATTTGACAAAAAAAAAAATCGAGACAAGTGGAGGCCCTCGCAAACTTACAAAGCAGAAACTCCAACATAACATTTTAAGTAGGTGGGACTCCTCTATTACTGTTTTTCTTTGCATTTGACACTAGTCTTTCCATAGAAAAAAATTTGTATGGAAAATGAGAATGGGTGACTTTAAAGAAAAATATAAGTTTCATTAATTGTTAATGATTTAATGGCTCGATACAGAATCAAACATAATAAAAAGTACATTAATTTGTTAATTCTATTTATTCAAAAAATTATCATTAATTTGATTGTGAATGCGATTGCGAAATTGAAACAGTTTGACTATCAGAGATTGCTCTCTACAATGTTGAAACATATTACAATACACAGCACCACTAGAACCACATAGCGAATACCAAAATTTTCCAACAACGAGAAGAAAACTTAAAACTTCCCAACGAGGAGAAGACAAATCAAGAATTTCCAACAAGAAAAGACAAACTAACTATGAAATGAAAAACTAAAGAAGAGACCAACCCAATCGCCCTACAAAAATCATGCACAACTGTTGAGGAAGATGTACTACAACAACGATGGATCAATTTTCACAAATTTGACTAGATCTACTGCTTATTGAATGAATAAAATGACCGTTCAAAATGGAGGATCGCTGTGAAAATAATAGAATTCAAATATGTGAAGATGCTTCGATGATGTTTATTGATGGGGATTATTGAAGGACACCCACAAATGTGTAGCAAATTTATATATATATCTAAGAAACGTGTCATCCTAGCATATCGTCTATTAATTTTGCAACAAACCCTAAACCCAATTGATTCACCGGATCCCATAAAAATTTGCAATAATTCTATCTTGACTAAAGAGTCCGGATTTGGGATTTTCACTGTCGAAGTCTTTTCCATTGTGCATTTAAGACTTGAGCATGGATGAATCAATGTGCATATCTAGAGAATTCTGTCAACTTTTCACCTTTCGGGTGGCAAAAAGTGTCCGGACATGATTTTTTTAAATAAATATGAGTTCGGACATATTTTCTTGTCCGTTTAAAACATGGGTATGGGTCCGGACAAATTTTTTTTAAAAGTGAGTACCCGTTTAGTTATTAATTCGCATTATATTTTATTTATTTATTGGTATATTTAAAAATTTTCATGATGTTTGTATTGTAATTCACCAATGATAATGTTGTTTTTACGTAAAAACTAGCAAGACTTGAATTTTGAATATATAATGTGCTTTTTTATGGTAATGGAATGTATGGTAACATAAAAATCATGCATTTTGTAAATAATTAGATGAAAAAAATAATTTTATTATGTTAAAAAACAGGTCTTGACAAAAAAAAGTGTCCATTTCAAAAATGAGTATGGGTCCGGACACTATTTTTAGTTGTTATTAAGGAGGGGTGTCGCCCCTACTTTAATATTTTTTCATTCCCAGAACTCGAACTTGAGACATATGCTTAAGGGAGGAGTAGGGACCCCACCATTTCACCACAATCCTCTTGGTTTAATACTTAATGTCTTTGAAATCAAGACAAGTTGTAATTTTTTTTTTTTGATTAATTTTTTGGAGTAACCATGTGTAGACACTTGTCTGACTACTCCCATATATAGGTTTAGGATCGATTGCAAAAAAGAGACCATTAGTGGCTCGACATTTAGCTATCGCAGGGAGTTGAACTCAAGATCGTGCATGCGCCTAACCTATGCGCATAGTATTGTCTTTGCCTTTACCACTAGGCAAACCCGTTCGAGTTAAGTTGTAACAAAATTAGAATCATCATCTAATCAAGAAGAACCGGATTGTTATCTGATGTCTTTGCTCTAAAGTTTAATTAAATAATATATGTTTAATTAAAAAAATATACAAAAGAAAGTACAATTGATCTGCAAGCTATCTTGGTCAACCACCATGTAGAAGTAGGATGCAATTCAATCTATTATACAATTTTGCTTTTAATTGATATGATATCATATCCATCAACCTCCTTTAATTCTTGGAGCTTATTAAACTTAATTAGTAGAAATGTTTCGATGGTTGTTATTGTTGTTGTTGATGAATTATATTTGAATGAGGTCGATAACTTTTTGGTTCAAAAAGAAAAAAAAGATCGATAACTTAATTTTAAAAAATAAAAAATAAAAACTCTAGCTTAGACGCTAGTATTAGTTAATATTATATGTAACAAAAAGGCATCAAATTTTTTTCATAAGAAAAGCATCAAATTTTTAGTTTTTTTTCTATTTTAGAAAGAGTTATCCTTATTATTAACTAAAGTATACGTACTATCCTACCAAAAAAAAAAGTATACGTACTAAGAAAATAGGTACTTGTTACCTAAAAAAGAGTATACTATCCAAACACATCTAATATTTCTTCAAAAAACAAAAAGAAGATACACAGCGAGTTATGATTATTTTAGGCCACGGCTATTTGCATCCCACGTTTTAATTTTTGTACCCCACTCTTGTAAAATTACTCAACTACTCCTTCATATAAAAAGGTTTTTACTCACACATACCCCACTTACCCCACTCACTCATACCCCACGCATCTCTCTCTTGAATCGCACTCTCACCTTCAGCCCAAATTCGACGAAATCTGAGTGAAACTCCATCGATTTGACACCGTAGGTTCATTCCTCATCTATTTTTAATGTTGGTTTCGTGATTTTTTGGAGTTTTTTTTTTCCTTTTTTGAGTCGGTATTGTTTATGGTTTTGTTGTTGGGTTTAGAGCTTCGACTTGGATTTTGAATCTTGCATATTGGGTACAAAGTTTCAATGGAATTGAAAATATCAAGTGATTCCCAAGCAAAACCCACTAGTTTTGGTCATTTTTATGTATTTTTTAGGAATTTTGAAATTTTTTTGTTCATTCTTGTTACCCATAGGTGTCGGTTACACAGGGCAGACATGTAACGACTAGGGATGCAGGTGGGGCGGGGAATGCAATCCCCGCCCCCATCCCCACTTTTTGCGGGGCGAGGTTTCCCTGCTTAAAATTTCCCACCAGAAAATTTTTCACCCCCATTCCCCACCCCTACTATTTTTGATATAATATCTAAAAAAAAGATTAAATAAATTATAGATACAAAATTTAATCATTAAAATCTCTTTCTTCACATACTTTAAATACTTTAAATAATATACTTACATTATTATATATAAATTTCAAGTTTTATTAGTTTTTTTCTTGATAAACTTAGTTGGATTTTTTTAGAGTTGATAAACTTAGTTATATATCCCCATGGGGAATCTTCATATTAAGGCGAGGCAGAGTGTGACGACCCCAATTTTCCCGTGCAATTGGGTACGCCCGGCTTAAACCAGTGCAGACCCCGAGTCATCACTCGGCAACCTGACGAGCCTAGTCAGCCTTCGATGTAATCAATTCAGTAATTTATGAAAGAATTATTGCATTTATACACAGCGGAAGACTAAAACAATTATAATAAAGGGAAATAACTCAATCAAATGGAAATTAGGAATTCTATAAGTGTGGAAAACCCTGGGTATTCATGTACAATTCGATAGGCATATATACATGATACCAGTCTCATAAAAGATATACCAAGTTCAATAATCCCAACAAAATAAGTATATATAAAATGATATACACATCAGCAAATAAAATATAATCACCTACTATAAAGTCTCTCAGATGTCCTGCAACTCCTCAAAGTATATCACCTAGGCAGAGCCCCTTGCCCTGCGTCGCTCTCCACTCTATCTCGCACCCACCGTCACAAACTAGACGGTGAGTAATCGAATAAAATTGCTAGTAGTACCAGAAGAATGTAACGATAATTTATGATTTTAACAAGAAAAGCAGTCTAAGTATCATGCGGAAAGGAAATAACTGGAAAGTAAATAAATCAAATGCATGATAAAGAGACTGAAAGATAAACAATCGATATTTTGCATGTTCTAAGATTCAAAAGAGGCCCATGAGTGGTCTATTTCACAGCAATACGACAAAGATCTCGCAAGATCTCCCCGGGCAATGTCACAACACTAGCGCAGCGTGAAATCGAGAGGCATCGCAACACCTCTCGAATCCAAGTACCAAAGTACACACATCACTAGGGGTGGTCGGTTACCCCTGCGAGAGGGCACCCTCGTTGTCCCGCCTAGTGCGGGACCACATGATACCTTCGAGACACACACTCATGCCAAGAACATACAACCAAGGAAAACGGAATGGAATATCAAGCAAAGGATCAATGCAACAATAGCAATAAATAGAGGAGGTATAAATCACATGTTATTTTCTTGCTGGTCTACTAACGTACACACATACGATGCATGCATGTACTTACTTGATCTAACGTGACCCGGTACTCACTCCGAGACTTTAACGTGCTTCCAGTGTTTCTCGACTACCTGGCCACGATTTAAGTCCCGAATATAGGTTTAGGATTAATATTTAGTTTTAGAATAATTCTCATAAACTTTGTTTCAATTCATTCAATTAATGGAACCCATATTATCGTTGATGTCCTTTATACACTGGTTAGGCTCTTGTTGGGTCCATGTATTAAGCATATATCCACCTAAGTAGGCTCAATATGTGAACCATTATTGGCCTGGACATATGGGCTCGTTATTACATTTTATGTATTTATTTTGGGTCTTAGGTTGTGCTTATCATATTAAACTCTTATTGGGTTTTACACAACTCATATACACACCAATTGAGACTTGTTATGGACTTATATTGAAATGAGTGGATTGGGCCCTTGTTGGGCCTTATTACAAGTCCATATTCATTTAAAACAATTGTCTATACTTATAATCTTGTTTACTTATTCTTAAACTTACAATAATATACATTATGGTCACACACACACAATTGATGTGTACACCCCACTGGTGTGCACACTAACACTTCACACACCCCGCTGTCTTGTGCACACACACCCCGTTGGTGTGCACCCCACTATGATTTACCATGTTCACATGCATTAGTACATTACTTTAATACTTGAAACTATGTTATATACGCATTTTCACTATGTACACCATATACAACTGTTGTGTACACCCCACTGTGGTGTACACACACAGTGTTGTGTACACCCCACTGTGGTGTACACACAGTGTACACCCCGTACACACAACCCACACCAAAACCATCACACATACACACATAAAATAATACCATTTGTAGCCACACACTCCACACTCACATAGTACAGTTTATGATCACTCACCCCACACATAGTACCCCCCCACACCCCAACTGGGGTGTGCACACACACTGTCACACACCCCACAATTGTTCCAACCCAAAACAGTTCAAATCAAAACTATATTCATTAAGACACACACCCACCAATAACGTGGCTATTGGACATGGAGGAGGGGTCATCGCCGGCCAGCGGAGTCGTCGAAGACTCCACTCTGATCAGCCGTGACCGGGGATGGTCCAACTAGCCACGGCAGCCTCAAATAGTAGGCAAAAACCGCCACTAAAATAGCCTAAAATGGCAAAACAGTGAGCATGGAAGGAGAACGAAAACAATGGAGAAAGAGGAGAGAAGCTCACCTAGTGATCTCCGGTGAGTAGTGGAGGCTCCAACGTTATGGTGGGTGGCGGTGGTAACGGTCCAGCTGGGGGAAAATGAACTGCCACAGTGGAGGCCGAGAAAAGTGAGGGAGAGTGCAAACCGAGAGAGAAGGGGGAAAGAGAGGTGGAAGAGGCTCACCTAAACATCCCCGGTGGGTGGTGGAGATGCCATTTCCATGGTGGGTGGCGGTCCAGCAGAGAGGAGTAGGAACGTACAGCTGAGACGAGATGAGGGAGAACGTGAAGCCGAGAGGGAAAGACAGAAAGAGCGAACGTCCTCCTCGTCGACGGTGATCCTCCGGTCACCTCTGGCCTCGTCGGGGTCGGTAGTTTGGTGATGGCAGTTGGGGGGAGAGTGGGAGGTGAATAGTGACGGTGGTAGTTTGGAGGAGATGATGAATAGTGTACGTTAGGGTTTTAGGGTTTCCTTTGTTTATATATATATATATATATATATATATATATATATATGTGACTTAAGGTGAAATGACCCTTTTGCCCCTGATTTTTAAACTTGCCCAACCCTTGGACAGCTACCCTTATGAGTCATTTGGCTCATCATCATAATCTAACCCATATACACATCCCTATGACCATCCAATGGTTCTCCTCACTCACTTGTGTCATTTTAACAATCCTATCCATATTAACCCATTAGATTAACCTTATTAAATTATAAATAAGGTCACACAAATTCTCGTTTACTCGGTGTACCGTGTCCCACATTCGACACGCTTCTCGAGGCGGTTCCACTCTTGGGATTCGAATAAATTCCCTCACGTTTAAGTTATACTTTATTGTTAGAATCATATTTCCTCAACTTAGGTCATATTTTTCATTTGGCTTTGTTTATTAATAATATCCACTAAAACGGTTCCCGAAAACCTCGTTTAACTAAGCGACACCTCACTCAATTAAAATATAGCCCAAACGGCTCGAGACCCGTAAAATACTAACATACTAATACATGCATTATCATCCACAAATAACCAAATTTTTGGGTCGTTACACAGAGAATCCCCACGGGGTGACGAGTAATACCACCCCCACCTCGCCCCGCATAGTGGGGATGAAATCCCCCCATCCCCCACCCGGTAGGGGATAGTTGGCGCGAAATGGGGATTCCCCACCCCACCTGCATCCCTAGTAACGACCCTAAAAATCTAACTCATGCCACATGTTATTTTATGTCGTATGTGGGATCATTTGTCATGATACCCATGTCCGGTTCTCGGTTGTCAACATCGAGGTATGTTATTTTTGTATGGTGTTTGTATTACGTATTTTATTATTCTAATGTTAATCCAATTGTCCAAACATGTGAGGACGTATATGTTGAACGCATTTGAGTTGTGGATCGGGTTCGACCTAGGGAAACGTGCGAAACGGGCATCGGGCAGACTAGTTACAGGTATACGGTAATTCGAGGGGATAATTTTAATAAAACACTGACAAAATATAATTAAATATGATAATTAATCGTTATGGGAACGCATTCTAGCCGTTAGTATGTTTGTTGGCACATGACAGTGTGAGTTGTGTTGTAGGCCAAGTACGAGAACGCCTGTGAAAACTAATTTTTGGTTTGGAAAAAGGATAAGGTCAAGAGACGAAATCAACTTAGAGTCCCCAAATGAGTAATAAAAGTGGGTGGATGGTGTGGATATGAGCCCTTAGGTCAGCCTTGAGATTGGTGGTTGAGTCAAGATGAAGTTGCAAGTATAAATAGGTGGGTTTGATGAGTTTTATCAACTTTTCTCTCTCCTCCATACAAAAATCTGAAAATTTGCAAGGGGTTTGGTAATTTTTGTGGCGATTTCGAAGGCCAAAGGATCGACCAACGACGCGTATTAAGGTGAGATCTCATTTCCTCGGTTCGTTCTCATCATTTCGGATGCAATTTTTACAGGTTTTTGTCAAGATTTTCGAGCACCACATTGAGCACTGATTTGCTGAGTTTTGGGAGTGTGTTTTGATGGTGTTTTGATAATCAATAGAGAACATGTATGCAAGTATTGGTGGTAGTTTGGAAAACTAATGGATTTTGAGACATTTTAGATGATTTTTGAATTGATTCAAAAATGGTTTCTAGTGACAGATTTCACGATTTGATGGTGGTTTATAATGGTATTTAAGCGTTGTATATTGGGTTAAGCGTTAATTACCCGACCTGACTTAGGTTGTCATATTGTTTTACTAAATTTTAAGGTTTACATATACGTGATATCATTTCCTAGTTTTCCACACTTAGGGTTATTTAAATGGCTTATGCATAAACTACAAATTTGCTTATGCATAATCATTAAGACTTCCGCTAAAATAATTAACTTGATAAAAACTTTAATTAACTCTAACTTTCATAAACTGATAGGATTAGTATATTACTTATCATGAACACGAGTAATAAGGTGTTTAATTTGTAAAGCCTGACTAATATGTAGTTAAGTCCTGCGTGAACAAGATTATGGCTTAATTACGGGATTAGGCTAAGCGGTGACATACACTAGGAGAAGGGCCATCCCACGAGATTTGGAATTTTAATTGGTGGAGTGTCAGAGCGTTGGAGTGCGTAGTTAGACCGGATACAGGTAAGTAAACCAGCTAGGAAATGTAAAGTTATTTCAATTGAACTTTAATTTGTTGTTGTTATTGCTCGGTATATATCTTTGGATCTCCATTTCGATTGAGTTATCTGAGGGCAAGTGAGTCAACAGTGATCTTTGGAAAAAGTTGTGACGGCCCAAATTTTTTCATGCAATTGGGTACACCCGGCCTAGACCCGTACAAGCCCCGAGTCATCACTCGGCAACCTGACAAGCCTAGTCAGCCTTCAACTTAATCAATTTAGTTATTTATGAAAGAGTTATTGCAAAAATAAACAACGGAAGACTAAAACAATTATAATAAAGGGGAAAATAACTCATTCAAGGGAAGTAGAGGAATTCTAAAAGTGTGGAAAACCCCGGGTATTCATGTACAATTCGATAGGTAAATATACATGATACCAGTCTCACAAAATAAATACCAAGTTCAATGATCCCAAAAATGTAAATATAAAACGATATACACATCAACAAAAGCATAAACACCTATTTAAAGAGTCTCTCTGGTGTCGCTGTTAATACTCACAGTAGATCACCTAGGCAGGGTCCCTTGCCCTTGCTTTGCTCTCCGCCCTATCGCACCCACCGTCACAAACTAGACGGTGAGTAAGCTGAATAAAATCGAATGTAATGCAGGAAGAAGATAACAATAATTCATGATAATACAAGTAAAGCGATCTAAATATCATGCAGTAATAAAAAGACAGGAATTTAAATAAACAAGGTGCATGATAAACAGACTAATACATGTCAATCGAAAGTCAAGTGTGTTCCAACGAATCAAAAGAGGCCCATAAGTGGTCTAAATCATAACATAACGGCGAAGACCTCGCGAGGTCTTCCCGGGCATCGACACAAGTGAAAGCACAGCTATGATTGGAAGGGACTTGAACCCATCCACCCAGTACTCGGTGTCACACGGTCACTGAGGGTGGTGACACACTCGTGCGCACGAGTGCCTGCGTTTTATCCCTCTAGTGCAGGTCCTAGTACTTTCGAGACGAAACACTTACGCCGAGAAACACACAACAAGAAATGGAATGGAATACCAATAATAGAGCATAACAAACTGAATAAATGATAATGAATCACATGGCATTTTCTTACTGGCTTACAAACATACAAATGTTTTTTAAGGCAATTGTACTTACCTGACTAATCGCGACCCGGTATTCACTCCGAGACTCTAATACGTTCCCCGTGAGTTCTCGACTACCTGATAAAGTTTTGAATCTCGAATATTAGTTTAAGGCTCGCATTTAGTCTTAAGGTGTTTGTTTTACAATCATTTGTTGATTATAACCCAAACCGTTGTGGATTAAACCATCTCTATGGTTGTTCCCCTTTTTACAAAACATAACTCTTGTTGGGCCTATTTGTCAAGTTTTATACTCACCTGAGTAAGCCTTCGGTGTGGACATTTATTGGTTCTAGATACATAAGCTCATTCTTATATTTTACGCCTTCGTTTTGGCCTCAAGTTGTATCTATTCTATTGGGCCTTTATTGGGCTTTATACAACCTATAAACACACCATTTGTAACTTGTTATGGACTCGTATTATAAAGAGTGTGTTGGGCCCTAGTTGGGCCTTAATGCAAGTCCATGATTATTCAAAAAAAAGTATCCTACTTACAACCCTTTTTTACTTATTAACAAACCTACAATTTTATACATTATGGTTACACCTTCAATAATCCATACACCCCACTGTATGCACCCCACACGTCACACACCCCACTTTTATGTGCACACAACACCCCGCTGTTGTGTGCACCCCACTGCTATTTACACCCCATGTTCACATGTACTAATGTCACTTTATTACTTAAAACTATATAATATACATTAATCCATTTTTTTACACCCATAACCATTGTGTACACCCCACTGTGGTGTACACATACACGCTGATGTGTACACCCCACAGTGGTGTACACATACACGCTGATGTGTACACCCCATGTACATCAAACCACCCCAAAACGTCATGCATTACACCCAAAACAGTTACAAAAATCTACATAAAATCATGAACACCATGAAACCCGAGAAACAAGAGAGGAGGAGGAGTTCACCTAGGGCGGGACGTGGAGGCTCCGACGTCGAAGAAGGTGGCAGCGGTGACGAGTTCGCCGAGAGGAGGAGGGATGAAGTAAGGCCAAGAAGAGGGAGGAGAGACCGAGAGAGAGAACAGCGAGAGTGAGAGGGAGAACCCGAGAGTGATGGAGAGAGAGATGAGAGGCCGAGAGTGGTGTAGAGGAGAGGTCGTGAGTGAAGCCGAGATGCAAAAGAAGGAGGGGGGGCGGTGGTGTTGGAGAAGAAGGTGAATAGTGTAGGGTTTTTTTTATTGTTATATATATGGTCAAATGACCTTTTTATCCCCAACTTACTTCCTACACAATTTTTAAACCATTGCCCTTATGGGTCTTTTTATTTATCTATTTATTTTTCTTTATTACACATTAAGTAGGTGTGTGTTGTCACTTGCATGACTCTCCATCTCAACACACCCGCATCTTGAGGTCATTCTCATGACTCCTCACTATTGAACTGTGTCACTTTAACAATTCCTATTCCATAAACCATATGTTGCGTAATTAACTAACTTTCGCGTTAAAACAACATTCCTCGGTCCGTTTTTCCTTGTTCCGACTCTCGTAATTCGCGTAGTCTCACCTTGTCTCGCCAATTAATTAATTAAATTAATTAAAAAATTTATTTATTTGTATGTTTTACTTGTTTTTATCCCCGTTTAACTAGTCGAAACCTCACTCAATTAAATATCGGCCAACCGGCTCGAAACCCGTAAAATACTAAAATACTAATACACACAATCAAAGAATCATAAAATCACTTCGGTGTTGACTTCCGAAGTTCGAAATACTGTCCAGTATTCACGTAGTCGGGTCACAATTTCTGACCAGTGCAACACAAGTCAGTTAAAAATTTGGGGTTGTTACGATCTCCCCACTTATTAGAATTTCGTCCCGAAATTAATCTAATAAGTAAACTAGATTAGCAACTCTTCGCAACTCCTATCAAGACCGATAAAAACTCAAAGTGAGTCATTTCTTGACTCCGAACCGTTCGTGACCCTTCAGTGGAGAGACCTTCAGATATTTATAGTCTCCCGAATCAAAGCGAAGCTCATTGTGATACTCGACAAGTATTTCTTCTGCCACTACTGGGCACTCTTAAGTCTCAAACAAAACTATCCACAACTACCCAGATGCTATCATAACCACGAGGAGATCGGGGCAACCACTAACGAAATCCATATCCATATGTACCCAATTCCATCAAGAAATGGGTGGGGCTGTAGTAGTCCTCCAAGTCGTCGATGCCCAGCCTCTATGTGCTGGCATGTCACACACTCGAACAATTCCGACACCTTGGAAATCATCCCTGGCCACCAAAAGAATGTCGCATATCGGCGCATATCTTAAGCCGACCCGGATACACAACAAAATCGAAACGGTGAATCTCCTGAAGTAACTCTTCAAACACATCAGCCACCAATGGAAACCCCAGTCGCCCGCAATACCTCTAGCATGAGTCTGTCGACCGACTCTTCTGGGCAATCTGAACTATCCACCATCTCACTGCACCGCTGGTATGACGCATCGCCTTGCTGTCCCTCGCGCAAAATGCCAAATGAGACGGTCTGCAACATCGTTTGACCACGTATCTAGGTCATGGTAGCCATCGGCACGTCCGCTGAACTCATCAACTTAACTGCCTCACGTAAACCACGCTCGTAGGTTCTTTGAAATACGACTACCTCCGCATCCAATCCTTTGCAGCGCAACGCATCAGCAACAACGTTGATCTTCTCATATCCACCAATCAACGCACATAATGTTTATATTTAGTTCGCACCAACCAAGGCTTCGAACTCTAACAACTCTAGTACTCATATGTTTACTGGCGACTTGTAGCCCCCTAACACTATCGAAATGTCAAGACTATGCACATTCGAGTATATCGCATCCTGACAGCTGTGACTAAGATTAAGGTCTGCTACGTCTATTGAGTTTTCAACACTAACAGGTCTACCAAGCGCACAACAATCAATGAATTAACATAACTTGAATCGAATACGATATGCATGCAAATACCGCAAATGAAAAGCATACCCTCATCAATGTGTCTGGACGCCCCCACAGTGCAGCTCAACAGCGGCTGAACACGCTCTCTCGTATCTTGGTGATCTTTGCGACGATGCTCTTCTGGCTGGCCGAGGGCACTCCCTCGAAGGTGGCCGACCTGTCCGCATCTGTAACACGTACGGGTATCCTGCGACCTCTGAGTTTGACTCTGGCTTCGTCCCTGTGCAGAACCATAAGTGTGGGTCTGACTAGACCTCTGCGTGCTTCTCTGCCTACCTCCTCGGTCGGCATCCCTGTTCTCGATGTCGCCTCTGCGATTCTTTGGTCATGTCGATTAATTTGCGGTGAATGATCGGCAAAGCTTGGCACGGGTGGAACGGCTGTACTAAACGTGTGGTCTGTGCGTGCAACGGATCCTACACTCTGCGCCCGATGCTCACGATTATCCCATCTGCTCTTTTTTCTTTTCCTGTCCTGCTGATAGTGACTATCTGATCGGTTCTCCGCTCTGTTCGCCTTAACCTCATCCGGATGCGTGAGCAAGTAACTCTCCCTCGCTAAACTGCGCTCGTACGTAATCTGCAAAGTCTTCGGCTGCGTAGTGACTACAGAACCTCTAACCGTAGGTAGCAAACCCTCAGTGAAGTAATAGACTCGATCAGTCTTGGTATCTGCAGATCCTCCAGCATAAGGTAATAGTGCAATAAACCTACCCATGTAGTCCATCACTGACTCATTGGTGCTCTGCCTCAGTGCCATAAACTCATTCCTCTTCGCATGAAGAACAGTCGGTGGGAAGTATTTCTGGTTAAATTGAGTCTTGAAGTCGATCCAGTCTCTCGGAGTGCCTCGGGTAGTAATGATAGTCGTCCACCAATCATCCGCTTCCCCTTGAAGCATAGATGAGGAAATCGTCACTCTCATGTGATCCTTGGTTGCGATAATAGTATGAATCTTCTCGTGATTCTTTAGGAAAAGCTCTGCGGCTGTTACGTCTGCACCACCAAAGAACTTGGCGGATCGTCTTCGCTTGAATTCTCTCCATTTGCCTCGCCTCAGCAGTGGCCTTAGGGCTCTTCTCCGGTGTAGTGACCGGAGTAGTGACTGGAGTAGTCTCTGCAGCAACAATCGGCATAGTCGGTGTCTCCGTCGCTTATACTATCTCCGTTTGTAACGGAGGTGTCTCCGCCTCGGTCTACGTACCTGTTGCAGCAACTACTCCCTCGGGAATTGCCGCTAACGGAATCGAGGCGGTGGAATCTGTAGCTACTGGAGTCTCCATTCCCTGAGTAACCGGAATGGGTGGAATAGAAGTGGTCGGGGTCGATGGTGTCACGATAGTCGGTGCGGGTATCGTCAACGACCGCACTAGATCCTCAAATCTCTGTGTCCAAGCGCGAAACTCCTCGGAAGTGACAAATCGAGAATCAGTCGTCCCGCTGTCGTCGCTCGGACCTGCCTGATCGGTCATCACTGTCTGAACCAAGAGAGCGATACTTCGGATCAATACATAGCTACCGCATACCATATAGTACACACAACAATCATAATATGTACAAATTTAAATCCGACTCATCCCGAACTCCCCTATCTAAGTTTTTAAAAGGATTATAGGGTTTCCACTCTAAGTTCAACCATTCCTAACTTCCGCTGTCTTAATGGTTTGTGTTTTAAATTGAGAGTCAGGTCGTTATAACCTTAAGCTCTGATACCAACTGTGACGGCCCCAATTTCCCCATGCAATTGGGTACGCCCGGCCTAAACCCGTACAAGCCCCGAGTCATCACTCGACAACCTGACGAGCCTAGTCAGCCTTCAACTTAATCAATTTAGTTATTTATGAAAGAATTATTGCAAAAATAAACAGCGAAAGACTAAAACAATTATAATAAAGGGGAAAATAACTCATTCAAGGGAAGTAGAGGAATTCTAAAAGTGTGGAAAACCCCGGGTATTCATGTACAATTCGATAAGTAAATATACATGATACCAGTCTCACAAAAGAAATACCAAGTTCAATGATCCCAACAATGTAAATATAAAACGATATACACATCAACAAAAGCATAAACACCTATTTAAAGAGTCTCTCTCAGTGTCGTTGCTAATCCTCATGATAGATCACCTAGGCGGGGTCCCTTGCCTTCTTGCTGCTCTCGCCCTATCGCACCCACCGTCACAAACTAGACGGTGAGTAACTAAATAAAATCGAATGTAATGCCAGAAGAAGATAACAGTAATTCATGATAATACAAGTAAAGCAGTCTAAATATCATGCGGTAATAAAAAGACAGGAATTTAAATAAACAAGGTGCATGATAAACAGACTAATACATGTCAATCGAAAGTCAAGTATGTTCCAAGGAATCAAAAGAGGCCCATAAGTGGTCTAAACCATAGCATAACGGCGAAGACCTTGCGAGGTCTTCCCGGGCATCGACACAAGCGAAAGCACAGCTATGACTGGAAGGGACTCGAACCCATCCACCCAGTACTCGGTGTCACACAGTCACTAAGGGTCGTCACACACTCGTGCGCACGAGTACCCGTGTTTTATCCCTCTAGTGCAGGTCCTAGTACTTTCGAGACGAAACACTTACGCCAGGAAACACACAACAAGAAATGGAATAGAATACCAATAATAGAGCATAACAAAACTGAATAAATGATAATGAATCACATGGCATTTTCTTACCGGCTTACAAACATACAAATGCTTTTTAAGGCAATTGTACTTACCTGACTAATCGCGACCCGATATTCACTCCGAGACTCTAATACGTTCCCCGTGAGTTCTCGACTACCTGATAAAGTTTTGAATCTTGAATATTAGTTTAAGGCTCGCATTTAGTCTTAAGATGTTTGTTTTACAATCATTTGTTGATTGTGACCCAAACCGTTGTGGATTAAACCATCTCTATGGTTGTTCCCCTTTTTACAAAACATAACTCTTGTTGGGCATATTTGTCAAGTTTTATACTCACCTAAGTAAGCCTTTGGTGTGGACATTTATTGGGCCTAGATACATAAGCTCATTCTTATATTTTACGCCTTCGTTTTGGCCTCAAGTTGTATCTATTCTATTGGGCCTTTATTGGGCTTTACACAACCTATAAACACACCATTTGTAACTTGTTATGGACTCGTATTATAAAGAGTGTGTTGGGCCCTAATTGGGCCTTAATGCAAGTCCATGATTATTCAAAAAAAAGTATCCTACTTACAACCTTTTTTTACTTATTCAAAAACCTACAATTTTATACATTATGGTTACACCTTCAATAATCCATACACCCCACTGTATGCACCCCACACATCACACACCCCACTGTTATGTGCACACAACACCCCGTTGTTGTGTGCACCCCACTGCTATTTACACCCCATGTTCACATGTACTAATGTCACTTTATTACTTAAAACTATATAATATACATTAATCCATTTTTTACACCCATAACCATTGTGTACACCCCACTGTGGTGTATACATACACGCTGATGTGTACACCCCACAGTGTTGTACACATACACCCCATGTACATCAAACCACCCCAAAACGTCATGCATTACACCCAAAACAGTTACAAAAATCCACATAAAATCTTGAACACCATGAAACCCGAGAAACAAGAGAGGAGGAGGAGTTCACCTAGGGCGGGACGTGGAGGCTCCGACGGCGAAGAAGGTGGCAGCGGTGACGAGTTCGCCGAGAGGATGAGGGATGAAGTGAGGCCGAGAAGTGGGAGGAGAGACCGAGAGAGAGAACAGCGAGAGTGAGAGGGAGAACCCGAGAGTGATGGAGAGAGAGATGAGAGGCCGAGAGTGGTGTAGAGGAGAGGTCGTGAGTGAAGCCGAGATGCAAGAGAAGGAGGGGGCGGCGGTGGTGTTGGAGAAGAAGGTGAATAGTGTAGGATTTTTTTATTGTTATATATATGGTCAAATGACCTTTTTACCCCCAACTTACTTCCTACACAATTTTTAAACCATTGCCCTTATGGGTCTTTTTATTTATCTATTTAGTTTTCTTTATTACACATTAAGTAGGTGTGTGTTGTCACTTGCATGACTCTCCATCTCAACACACCCGCATCTCGAGGTCAATCTCATGACTCCTCACTATTGAACTGTGTCACTTTAACAATTCCTATTCCATAAACCATATGTTGCATAATTAACTAACTTCCGCGTTCAAACGACGTTCCTCGGTCCGTTTTTCCTTGTTCCGACTCTCGTAATTCGCATAGTCTCACCTTGTCTCGCCAATTAATTAATTAAATTAATTAAAAAATTCATTTATTTGTATGTTTTACTTGTTTTTATCCCCGTTTAACTAGTCGAAACCTCACTCAATTAAATATCGCCCAACTGGCTCGAAACCCATAAAATACTAAAATACTAATACACACAATCAAAGAATCATAAAATCACTTCGGTGTCGACTCCCGAAGTTCGAAATACTGTCCAGTATTCACGTAGCCGGGTCACAATTTCTGACAAGTGCAACACAAGTCAGTTAAAAATTTGGGGTTGTTACAAAAGTTGTCATCTGAGGTAATATGCCAGAGCCATGACCTTGTGATGCACTTCACTGGTTACTGGTTTTGTATAGGGTGTGAGTTTTTAGTTGAATTACCATGAAGTCTCACATCTTATGGATTTAGGGCTTGTTGGATGTACCACGTCATAGAATTCGAGTCTTGTATGGTTTTCCTCGACTCTATGACCTTTTGTTTGGGACTACTTGCGCCTCTCTATTTTGATTCATGAACAGTCATATTTCAATTGATTATGATTTATTTACAGTTTTTATTTATTCATGCATTCTTTATACCTTTTTCTATCTGCATGAATATAGATTGGTTTACTTGTTTCGAAATGTTATTTAGAATTCTACTGTGTTACTTACATGGATTCATCATTCTTGTGTTTGACTGAGTGCAGATCGATAGTCGAGCAGTGGCAAGGCTCCACTATTGAGTGATTTACTGTGAGGACATCAAAGCGGTTATCCTTTCTCACTGATGTAGGTTCCTACTTTTGTATTATTTATATATTGTTTTGTCACATGGGTTATGAAAATTTGTGAGAGATCTTGGGACGTGTATACTATATGATTTACTCTCTTTGCTGGATATACTTGATGATGTTATACATATGTGGGGTTTTCATACTCTAGGTTTTCCTGACGTGTCTTGGAGTTGATTATATGATTTTCAAGTTTTAATTGCTTTCGCTATACTTTGATAACTTACTAATTTGAATAACTCATTTAATGTGTTATAATAATGCTTAATTAATGGATAATGATAAGGAAGGTTGACTAGGTTTGCGCTGACTTTGCGAGGGTTGACTCTGGGTCCACGTAAATCTAGGCCGGGCGAGGCCCAGTTTAGGTTGTGGAACTGGGGCCGTCACACGACATCTGTGTCGGACATACAAGTTCGACACCTCTAAAGAGGTTTCGATTAGATCCCTCTGTCACCCATTGAGACCGATTTTCCTTCATAATCTCAGTCGAGACCTCTAAGGAGGTACTGCTAACTCCGACCAAAACTTCTAAAGAGATAACAATCGAATCCGACCAAGACCGTTACCTCTTTAAATGTCTCGACCCTTTGCGACCAAACCACACGGGAAACACTTTTTTGCTTCTAGAACTCTGCACAACCACATCCGGCCTTATTCAACGAGAAAAATACTCCTACGACACTTGGTGACCTAGTACAAATGTTTTACAATGATTAAAATCAAGAAACAAAGAGGATTGAGAGATGTTGGGGTGAGGATGAGGATGATGGGGGTGAGCAAGGATATTTTTGAAATTTTGAGAAAAATTAAGATAAACTAAGTAAAAAGTGGGGTAAACAAAGAAAAAAATTCAAAAATGAAGTGCAAATAGCAAAATGTGGGGTGTGAATAGCGGTGACCTTTTTTTAATACCATAATCTTTTTTTTTTTCACCTCAAACTTTTCACAATTGATTAAAAATGAAAAAGTAGTGGAATATACTTGCAAAATTTACTTCTCCAATTTCAAGGGCCTACCCCACCACAAGTGGAGAAAATCTTTTCATGTTTATATTTTTTTCATGACTTTTCATATTTATATTTATATTTATATTTCATAATTTCAGCAAATGTTGATATGTCATTCTTTTCAATATGTGGTACAGCTGGCCTGCTGTGGTGTAATGGCTTACGTAACCTTTATGACGTGTGATGAGTCGTGTCTCTTTTTTTAATCATCAATGCCCTCGTATTTTCTCTTTTTCTTCTTTTATTTTTTCTTGAGAAATGAATACAGGGCTCCAAACATGTATTTTCACAAAGTTAATTACCCTAAAGAGATTGTGTACCCACCTTGCCCACCTTTTCTCTCTTTTCTTTTGTTGTTTTGGTATGAATCTCTTCTCTTTTTCAACAATAACTCCTTATATCTTTCCCTTTTTTTTGTTAGCCGTCACACACTGGTAACTTTCATAGTGAAGAACGAAAAATTACTCAATAACTTAGGACATGAGCAATAGTTACATCTTTTTAGAGTGTAATAAAATGACACATTACTAACCCACTAATCTCTCCTCTACCATATTTATCACCACTATAACTAAATACTTACTACAGGCTTTTTTTTATGACCCACAAAGACCTTTAAAAAAAAAAAAAAAAAGTTTTGCGGCCATGCATTGAAAAGCTACACATGGTCCCCCCTTCACGATAAAGAGTAGTGCATTCTCCGCGCTTTCCATAATGGGAGTGTGGTCCCAATACATCCATTGTGGATGCTCTTAGATAAATAAAGAAAAGACTCCGTGCGAAATACATTTTTGTATCTAATAACATATGTTAATGTGTTATTTGATAAAAAAAAGAAAAAAAAAAGAAAAAACATATGTTAATGTGTTGTATAGGGAATGTGTGAGTGTGAGAAGTGATAACCGATAATTTCCCTTGACAAAGAAAAAGAAAAAGAAAAAGAAAAAGAAAAAATCGTTGTTCCATTCAAAGACCACATTCATAATCAAGTAATGGATTTAGAATAGTTAAAAATAATATTCTTGAGCATCAATGTAAGGAAAAAAAAAAGTAATGTGATGATCTTGAATCATAGTAATATCACACCATCACTCAAAATGATTGAATGATGAATTGAAATATGAAAAATAATTGGGCGACGGCCTTGTGACACATAGTTGACAGTGTCTCTTACACTTAGATTATGTCGAGATTTGTGTGGCACATTGTGATGTGTGTCTAAAGTGCACCGACAACTGTGTACCAAAAGGATTTCACCATATTGTTCAACAAAGGGCTTTCCCTCAATCTTGACAATGTCCCTTGCTTAATTAGTTTTCAATGAAATACTTCAATGGAAGTTCCAATACCACCTAACCTTCCCACCAAATTAAATAGACACAATCATAGCCGAACGATATTACCCGTTCAACACTTGAAGCATCTCTAATAGTAAATATGAATTGTGGCTGTGGATCTTTGTCACGTCATCAATGTGGAGGGGATGTTTATTCTAGTTGACATAAATACACAATCATCTTTTAAAATAATCTCCAATGGGTAATATGAATTGCACCCTCTATCTATGAGATGACAACTACTTTTTTGAATTTAATAATTATTAAATGATTATATTTTTTGATAAGTGTTAAACGATTATATACTTTGCATTTATTAAAAGATTATATAAATAATATATTATTATTGTATAATTTTTTTTTGACGAAAATACGATTGTTATTTATGTATTTGTATTTATCTTTTTTTTTTCTTAAAGTTTATTTGTAATTATCTTGTATATGACAAGTACAAAAAAAAACTAGAGAAAATAACAAAAAGGGAAAGCATATATTATAAAACTGGTATACTCAAAGTAGTAGTCCGATTTCCTTTTCTTTCTATTTTTTGTATTTTTTATTTGAGTTTTTATGAAGTGGCATAGTCCATACTGTCTATTGTACCATCTATTTCTAAAGGTTGCAGTAGACAGTGTGAACAGTAATTTATGTCACATCATCCTTAGGCCATCTCCAATCACAATACTAAAATGGTGCAACTTTTGCACCATTTTAGTGTAACTTTTACACTAAATTTTAAAACTATCTCCAACCCATAATACTATCTTTTACACTATCTTATTTTATTTATTAATTTATTTACTATCTTTTACCCACAACACTATCTTTTACACTATTTTTTTGTTGATAAAAACAAAAAAAATAATAAAAAAATGGCGTCGTGAACAGTACCGCATCAATTTGGTGCGACATCAGTGTGTGCTGCTGCATCTGACACCAGGGCCAACCACCTTAGCTGATGCTGAGGTAGCATCTCCAATCAACGCTAAAATGGTACTGATTGGAGATGCCCTTACAGGATTCATCCACGTTACTATTGAAAAAAAAATTTTATTTAAGATGTTTATTCTATTTTATTTGTCTCCCATTCACCGCAATCCACGTCCCCATTGAGATGCTGTGAATCATTCATGTCTATTAGTGATTGAACGGCTAAGATTCTCAGTCGCACTTGCACTGTCACCATAGTGCCCCAAATGTATGCTTAAAGTACGTGCAACTCAACAACACTACTAATAAATACTAGAACTAGTAACAGTCTTGTTTGGTAAATGATGTTTAGGGAGGAAGGAGGCCTGCTCGTGTTTCGTTAGCCTTAGCAGAGTTAAGTGAGTTCGAGCCGGGTTAATTTTATCGACCAGGTTAATTTTATCGATGGTCATCTAATATTACAACTTGTAACACTTTGATCACCAAACTTTATTAATAATTTCATTGAAGTCACTTTAGCTATACTTTAGTGATTAATTAAATTATTGAACAATTCTAACCTTCCTTTTGAAAAAGAGAGGAGAGGGAATTGAGTTCTTGGTCGACAGAATTAAACAGGAGAGGGTGAAGAAGCGTGCTGCACTGGTAAAGATGGGGTAAGGGCTGTGGGGAAGGACGGAGAGGTGTTGAGCTAGGGCAGAGGTGGTGGCAAAGATGGGCAATTTTACAATTTGAGCACAAAATGTTTATATTGTGGTTAGTGTGGTGGTGGTGTTCTTCTTTGTAGTAGTGGTTAATGACAGTTGAGGTGCTAAGGTATTTGAAGATGAGAGTAACAGATTTGTCATTCGAGAAGCTTGTCACCCTTTTAAAATTTAAAAACAAGATCTCCATCTTGAACAACATGGGCCATTCAGGTTACGTCGCGTTCTGTCGCCTTCATCTGCCTTCACCTCTAGTCTTGCTCTTTCAACTCTGTTATCCCATAATCCAACTCTCTTTCCTCTCTTTTCCAGTGACTTTAATGAAATAATTAATAAAGTTTATTGATTTATTTGATACAAACTTAAGTACAGTAACCATAATGATACAAGTATGTTAGATGACCATATATAAAATTAACCCCGTTCTAACAGTATATAATTTCTTTAAAACTTTTTGCCACTCGAACCCAACTCCGTACCCATTGGGCTTCGTGCCGAGTGTCTGGTGGCATAGAAAAAAAAAATAGAAACAAAAATGTTTGGAGGCAAAATAATCATACACATGCTAGGAAAAGAAAAGACAAAAAGTAACAATTTAATTTAATAAAAGATAAAAGGGGGCGTATGAGAAGGAGGAGCGTAAAACGTGGCTGATGGTAGGCCCCGCGTTGGAGCCTATCTAGAAGATCAAAATGCACTGTCATAGCTGAGGACGACCAACCTCCTCACTCAGAGATACAGTACACTCGACGGTAACATGTTTAAGTGTAACGGTTCTTACTGTATCGACTCCGTAATTTTCTTTTTGTTGTTTATTCGGAAAAATAAGTTCAGTAAGCA
This sequence comes from Stephania japonica, assembly GCA_039657345.1. Taxonomy (NCBI): domain Eukaryota; kingdom Viridiplantae; phylum Streptophyta; class Magnoliopsida; order Ranunculales; family Menispermaceae; genus Stephania; species Stephania japonica. Next base: position 43,703,854 of record CM077562.1, read on the forward strand.
AAATTCTTAGTGAGCTTGCTGACACTGAATTTTTTTTTCTTAAATAAGAAATTGTTCAGAACTCCTTTCATTTGTCTAAAATTTTTTTTAAAAAATGATTTCAATAAGAAGAAAAAAAAAAGTAGAGTTAAAAAATGCGGCTGCTGAGATTTGAAGTATTAGTTATTTTTTTGTGATTATTTAGTTAGAATCACTGTCGATCTTCTCTTTCGATGAGCGGTGGTTTCAATAAAAATCTTTATGTTTATTTATACAATAAAAGTCGGATCTATTCAGATCTGAGATGTTCAGTTTCTTTCAGACTGTAACAGTTGTCAGATTCATCATTGACACCACTTGTCTCTCCTCCACATATGCATCTGTTATCATTTAATTTCGTCCAAACTTCTATATGCTCATGTATGGATCTACACTAGTTGTTGATTTGATATTTTCACTAAGTTTTCTTTTTCAATAAGTTGTCTTCCCTTGTTGGAAGTCTGTTTTTGTTTTCCCTCGTTAGAAGTTTTTGTTCGTCTTCCTTGTTGAAAGTTTTATTTTCTGTTATGATTCTACTATTGTAGATGCAAAAGACAATTGAATAAGTTGCACATAAGTCTGCAAACTTTCGTAACGTCGATTTGTTCTCATCAAGGAATGGAAAAGGTTTGTTATTGATGTAATTTCATTGTTAAATAAGATGTAATAACAATTCTTATTAATAGAAATATCTTTTCATCAAAAAAAAGAAGAAAAAAAAAGTAAAATGTAAAAATTGAATCAAGTTTTCGACTCTTTAGAAGTCAAAAGAAAGAAAAAAAAAACAAAAAACAAAAAAAAATTACTATTGTGTAAAAAGATTTAGTGACAAGCGGTGTTTTAGCGCCATGTTGTACCTGTTGCTTGAGTTTTAGCAGTTTGGTTGTTTGTTCTTCCCTTAAGGCTAGAGACTCATGGTATTTTTTGTCCCCAGTATGAGTGTTGTCTCCTTTATTGGGGTTGTCCTCTTTCGAGAGGTTTAGTAGAGTTATTGCTCCCTTTATGAGAATGTTCTTTCGTACTTTAGAGAATTGTATTATCTATTATCCTCGTTGTAATAGATTAGTGTACCTCATTTGGATGTTGAAGAACTTCAATTCAACAAATTTGACAATAAAAAAAAAAATTGTAGAAAGATTTGTCAAATATTTTTGAAACTGAGACCCTTGAAATTAAACCTAAAAATGATTTAATATAGGTATGTGGTAATTAGGTATTTTTTTAAAAAAGAAATGAACATAAAGATAGAATATTTTTTTTTTGAAAACACCAAGATAGAATTTATATTCGTGTTTATCAAAACTGACTAATAGTTTAGTTGAAAGTAAAAAAATAAAAATAAAAAAAAAAAAACATCTAAACCGAATATTTCATTAAGTGCTGAGTCTGCTGACAATTTTAATTTAAATTACTTTTACACCAGTTTGTTAAACCAAA